>CM039473.1:30690581-31290581 GCA_022433065.1 Begonia loranthoides | reverse complement strand
CACATGTATACATACGATTCAGGTTTCAAAAAGATGAGATACTCACAAAATCCTAAAATAATTTGACAGCAATGCCATGCCATTTGTCGGATTTGTAACAAATATACGAGAAATGAGATGTCTGCTGTCTTGAGATATGTGAACATGGTCCGTAAACTTGTATTGAAACAGCAAGTATCCGCTGCACAAGAACAGCATGAAGTTTGAAAGAAGTGAACAAATAAGCAATCAAAGGAAGGAAAGAGAGAGGTATGACTACATTAATGGTCTTTCTGAAATTCTTTGGGTCTTTGTTGGTCTTCAAAAGGGTATGCTCCCCCCACCAGCATCACACACAGTGTCACTCCACATGACCATACATCTGCCAACTGTAGAAAAAACAAACCAAAATCATCTGTAACTTGTGTATGGACTTGGTAGTCTTCAAAGATAATCAATAGAGGTGAAATTATGTTCGTTTTGTTGTACATAGTTGCAGAGAAGAAGAAATAAGCTGTTCAGTCATGTAAAAGCTGTTAAGCATCCTTATACATTTTCCAATAATATAAAGAGGAATAGCAAGATCAAGGATAATAAAGTTTAATCCACACAATCAATAGAGGTCAAACCTCGTCTTCACTAAATCCCCCGACAGCACAAATTCGCTAAAAGAGCTCTCCGCCCGCTGCATACTCCATGACAATGGCGAGATGAGTTGGAGTAAAAACTACCTATTCATCCAAAAAATCAAGTAAAAACAACTATCAGGAACAAAGGTCATCCTTTGAATGCACTTATGAGTCACTCACCTCCTTAAACCTGATTATATTTGGATGGCAGAGTGATCTGCGATTGATAATCTCGCGGGCTATATTCTCATCCATCTTCAGTTAGAAAAAAGAAAAAGGAAATTAACATGGTAAAACCTATAGTTGGAGATCAACAATAAGTCAAACCCTGAAGAAATTTTGATAACAACTAAAATCTTGTACTATGGAAAATCTCGCCGGCGATCTCGCAGTCACGTTTTCATTCCAAATCCATCGACGTTAACCCCTTCGTTTCATTGATGCCAAGGACCATCGAACGGAAACGAAGGACGTCAATTATAGGCGAACGAGAGGCGTCCCTCTTGCCCGTTGGAAGACGGACGGTCGTTGGAACAATTATCGGGCGATGGCAGATGATTGTCAATGGCCATTGGATCAAGAGAATACTTCTCCCGCTCAGAATTGACGGCCAATATTGAATCTGTCAATTTCCAAAGACGATGGTGGACGATCGACCAAGGCCGTTAGGAGAGGGAATGTTTGAACGCATTGGTCTGTATGGATTGTACATGATGGGGGGCTATTATCATGAAATGATTGAGCTTAACATTAACGGGCTCGGATTAGGCAGATTTGCATCCGTCGAGAGAATAAACATTGTCGTTTAGCGTTCAAAGAAGAACTTTCGGTCAACAACAGACATCTCTCTTATTAAGACAGACATCTGTTATAGCCTGAACAACACCGTCTTAAGACGAGAGACGTCCATTGTGAGGCTAGCGACGTCCATAATTCACATAACGACGTCTTGGGACGAGGGACGTCCGTTATGGACGAAAGATGTCCAAAATAGATCGAGTGACGTCCGTTTTGGAAAAGGGACGACCATCTTAATTAAGGGAATTTGCGCCTTTTAAAAACATGTGTGTCTTGCATGTGACCCTTCAATATTAAAAAATTTAGAGTCTGTCCTGATCGTCCATTCCGATCTTGGGACGTCCCTCACTCAATCCAACGGCCATGAACAATCGTCTGCCATCGCCTTTGGAAAATGACATATTCAATCTTGGCCGTCAATCCCTACTAGGGACGTCCTTCCCTTGTTCCAACGGCCATGGACAATCGTCTTGTTGAGTTATAGAGTCTAATTTTATTGTTTAGGGTATTTTGGTAAATTCACCTATTTTCTTAAAACCCTATTTCTTTAGGTATATAAAGATGTAATTAGGGTTTTGGAGGTTGTGAGAGTGTAAGAGAAAAACAGTAGGGGTGAGGCAAAATCAAGGAACAACTTTTGTAACTCTGTTTTGATCATAATAAGATCTGTTAGCAGCCAGTGGACGTAGCTCTCAAACTGAGAGTGAACCACTATAAACTGTGTGTTTTCAATTTCGTATTTTTCTTGATCAATCGTTTCGATACAAGTCGGATTAGAGCGTCTAATCTCAACACTCTAATCCCAACAACTGGTATCAGAGCTTCAGGTTGAAGTGTTTTCGATAATCAGGGATTCATTTGTCGAAAGTATCGAAGGAAGAACGTGATTTGATTTTTTGAAAAAGAAATTGAAAAAGAAAAATTGGAGCTGCCCGGATTTGCCCAAGAACGCTGCCTGAAGCCCTAGCTACCCGCAAAGCTCTTCTTCTCTAGAAGAACTGTCCGCCCGCGATCTGCCTCCAGCAAAGCCTGCGCCGCGATCTGTGCATCTCCAGGGACGTCGAAGACCAGCTTCTCCAACGAAGTTGCCGCCGCGATCTGAAGCGAAGACGTTCAGAGACTTCGCGAAGAACAGAATGGACGAAGGAATCGCGATCCGAAGCGCCGTCGTCTGCCCATCGTCGAAGAACAGAGGCGAGATCCGAAGCCCGTCGTCTGTCGCCTGCCACCGACGCCGAACAGCTCTCTCGCGCCGTCGTCATCCATCGATTCTGAACAGGGAGTTGGCCACTGATTCGTCCCGATCCGTCCAGCAAATTGAAAAATTGGAGAAAATTATTTGGGTGATAAAAATTGGATTTTTCTGAATTTTGCAGGGTTGATTTGGATTTGGATTTTTAAAATTGGTGAATATTGGTTCAGAATATTTATTGATTGGATTATTATTCTGGGTATTGATAAAAATGACAGGTGAAAATAGCACATACGGTATTAATAAATTTGATGGGACTAATTATGCTTTCTGGAGAATGCAGATTGAAGATTACTTGTATGGAAAGAAGCTTCATATCCCGTTGAGTGAGAAACCGGAAAAAAATAGAAGATTCTGAATAGAATCTTCTTGATAGACAGGTTTTGGGAGTCATCTGATTGACGCTAACCAAAAGCGTTGCTCACAACGTTGCAAAGGAAAAGAGCACCGCAGGATTAATGAAAGCGTTATCTAGTATGTACGAGAAACCATCTGCAAATAATAAAGTGCATCTAATGAAGAAATTGTTCAATCTGAAAATGGCTGAAGGCACTTCTGTAACATCTCATCTGAACGAATTTAATACAGTGGTAAATCAGTTGAATTCTGTAGAGATCGACTTTGGGGATGAGGTACGTGCCCTAATTTTACTGGCATCTTTACCAAATAGTTGGGAGCCTATGAGAACAGCAGTCAGTAATTCAATTGGAAGCTCAAAGTTGGTATTTACTGATGTGAGGGATCGAATTCTAGCCAAGGAAGTTCGGAAAATTGATTCTAGTGAATCATCAACGAGCTTAGCATTGAATGTGGAAAACAGAGGGCTAACTAGTAACAGAAATTCTAATCGGGGTAGAAGCAGATCAAAGTCGAGAAATGGAAGGGGTCAGTCTAAATCTAGGAGAAAATTTGAGTGCTAGAATTGTGGCAAGCAGGGTCACATCAAAAGGGACTGCAAAGCACTGAAGAAGAACAGTATTGACAAAAGTGATGGAGCAAATGCAGCAACTGAGGAAAACCAGACGCGTTGATTCTTTCAGTCGATAGCCCAATAGACTCATGGGTTTTGGACTCGGGAGCATCTTTTCATACCACGGCACACAAAAAATTATTTGAAAATTATGTAGCTGGAAATCATGAGAAAGTCTATCTTGCAGATGGTGAGCCACTGGATAATGTTGGCATCGGAGACATAAAATTAAAGACAACAAACGGGTCAGTTTGTAGTATCAGTAAAGTGAGACACGTTCCGGGGTTGATGCGAAACTTGATATCAGTAGGGCAGCTTGATAGTGAGAGTTATCACGTCACTTTCGGGACCAATGTTTAGAATGTAACTAAGGGAGCAATGGTCGTTGCTCGAGGTCAGAAAACAGGAACCCTAGACATGACATCTACATGCAGAGATACAATTGCTGACAGTCAAAGCAACACAGATTTGTGGCATTGCAGGTTGGGCCATATGAGCGAGAAAGGAATGAAAATTCTTGTCAAGGGTGGTAAGATTCCAGAGTTAAAGTCTATTGAGCATCAGTTATGTGAGAGCTGTATTCTTGGCAAGCAGAAGCGTGTCAGTTTCCTAAAGGTTGGGAAAGAGCCAAAGACGAAGCGACTTGAATTAGTGCACACCGATGTGTGGGGACCCGCAGACGTTTCCTCTCTTGGTGGATCAGTCTATTATGTGACTTTCATAGATGATTCAACAAGAAAGGTATGTGTCTATTTTTTGAAGAAAAAATCTGATGTTTTCAGTGTGTTTAAGAAGTGGAAAGCCCTGGTCGAAAATGAAACGAACCTGAAGGTGAAATGTTTAAGATCTGACAATGGAGGTGAATACATAGATGCAGATTTTAAAGAATATTGTGCTGTAAATGGAATCAAGATGGTGAAGACCATTCTTCGAACGCCTCAAGAAAATGGAGTAGCTGAGAGGATGAACAGAACGTTGAATGAGAGTGCAAGGAGCATGAGATTGCATGCCGGATTACCTAAATATTTTTGGGCAGAAGCAGTTAGCACAACAGCATTCTTGATCAATAGAGGACCCTCCGTACCTTTGAATTTTAAACTTCCAGAAGAAGCTTGGAGCGGAAAAAAGGTCGATTTTTCCTTCATGAGAGTATTTGGCAGTGTATCTTATATTCACGTTGATGATTCAAATAGAAGCAAACTTGATCCGAAATCTCAAAAGTGTTTTTTCATTGGCTGTGGTGACTCCAAGATTGGTTATCGTTTCTAGGATAATCAAAATCGAAAGATCATACGCAGTAGGAATGTCATCTTCAACGAGAAGGTTCTCTACAAAGATGAAGTTGGTAACACTTCAAACAGTGGAAGTTCAGTATTGAAAGAGTCTACTGTGGTCAATTTCAAAGATTTTTTAGGAGAAGATACTCAAACTAGAAAAGAAGATCAGAGTATTATTGAAGAAAAAACTGATGAGAATACGGCTCCAGAAGAAAATTTGCAAACGCCGATTATAGAACCAAGACGATCATCCAGAACTAGCAAACCAACTCAGAGATGGTCCCCGTCTCTAAATTATATTTTGCTTACTGACAGAGGTGAACCAGGATGTTATGAGGAAGTCAAACAGTCAGATGATTTGATTGAGTGGGAGGCAGCCATGAAAGATGAAATGGACTCACTGAAGTCAAATGAAACCTGGAAATTGACTCAGTTGCCGAAGAGAAAGAAAGCACTGCATAACAAGTGGGTTTACCGGATTAAAGAAGAACCTGATGGAAGCAAGAGATTTAAAGCTAGATTAGTTGTCAAAGGTTTTCAGCAGAAAGAAGGCATTGACTACACTGAGATTTTCTCACCAGTGGTGAAGCTGACGACGATCAGAATTGTTTTGAGTCTGGTTGTGAAAGAAGATCTTCATTTGCAGCAAATGGACGTGAAAACTACTTTCCTTCACGGCAGTTTAGATGAAGAAATCTACATGCGTCAACCACAAGATTTTGAGGTGAAGGGGAAAAAGGAGTTTGTGTGTAAACTTCATAAAAGTTTGTACGGTTTGAAACAGGCTCCAAGACAGTGGTACAAGAGATTTGACAGCTTCATGAACAGTAAGAACTTCGTGAAATGTGAAGCCGATCACTGTTGCTACATTAAAAGGTTTGATAATTCCTACATTATACTGCTCCTTTATGTTGATGATATGTTAATCGTTGGAGCAAGCTTGACTGAGATTGACAGGCTGAAGAGGGAGTTATCTAAAGAATTTGCTATGAAGGATTTGGGTGCTGCAAAACAAATTCTTGGAATGAGAATATTCAAGGATAGAGATGTTCTCAAACTTTCTCAAGAAGACTATGTGAATAAAGTTCTTAGCAGGTTCAATATGCAGAATGTGAAACCAGTTACTACACCTTTGGCTAGTCACTTCAAACTATCTAAAGATCAATCACCGTCGACCGAGGAAGAGAGGAGCTACATGACCAGAGTTCCATATGCCTATGCCGTTGGTAGTCTTATGTATGCGATGGTTTGTACACGGCCAGATATTGCACATGCAGTGGGAGTTGTCAGCAGGTATATGAGTAATCCAGAAAAACAGCATTGGGAAGCCGTAAAGTGGATCTTGCGATACTTGAAGGGAAGCTCAGGGTTTGCTTTATGTTTTCAGAAGTCATATTTGAGTTTGGATGGATATGTTGATGCTAACAATGGTGGTGATATTGATAGCAGTAAAAGCAGAACTGGGTATGTTTACACTCTTGGTAGTACCGCAATCATTTGGGTCTCGAGACTTCAAGATGTAGTTGCTCTTTCTAGTTGTGAAGCAGAGTACATTGCAGTGACAGAAGCCGCGAAGGTGATGATGTGGTTACAGCCTTTTCTACGAGAATTAGGCCAAAACTACGATGGGAGTAAATTGCATTGTGATAGCCAGAGTGCCATCTTTTTGGCAAAGAACCCAATTTATCATAGCAAGACAAAGCACATACAGGTACGCTATCATTTTATCATATCCATTTTAGAAGATGGTGTGTTGGCACTTGAGAAGATATCAGGGAGTCGAAATCCAGCCGACATGTTGACGAAAGCTGTGACTAGTGAGAAGCTGAAGTTGTGCACAACTTTAGTTGGAGAGATGATGTGATTAGTCAAGTGGGAGATTGTTGAGTTATGGAGTCTAATTTTATTGTTTAGGATATTTTGGTAAATTCAACTGTTTTCTTAAAGCCCTATTTATTTAGGTATATAAAGATGTAATTAGGGTTTTGGAGGTTGTAAGAGTGTGAGAGAAAAACAGTAGGGGTGAGGCAAAATCAAGGAACAACTTCTATAACTCTGTTTTGATCATAGTGAGATCTGTTAGCGGCCAGTGGATGTAGCTCTCAAACTGAGAGTGAACCACTATAAACTGTATGTTTTCAACTTCATATTTTTCTTGATAAATCGTTTCGATACAAGTCGGATTAGAGCGTCTAATCTCAACACTCTAATCCTAACACGTCCGTCATCATCTTTGGAAAATGGTAGATTCAATCCTGGCTATCAATCCCTATCAGGGATGTCCCTCTCTCATTCCAACGCCCATGGACGATCGTCCGCCATCATCTTTGGAAAATGGCAGATTCAATCATAACTGTCAATTCTTATAAGGGACGTCCCTCTCTCAATCAAACGGCCATGGACAATCGTCCACCATTGTCTTTGGAAATTGTTAGATTCAATCTTAACCGTCAATTCCGAGAGGGAGACGTCTTTCCTTGATCTAACAACCATTGACAATCGTCCGCCATCGCCTGATAATTGTTCCAATGATCGTCCGCCTTCCAATGGGCAGGAGGGACGTCCCTCATCCGCTGATAATTGACGTCCGTCGTCTCCGTTCGAGGTCCTTGGAGTCAACAAAATTGAGGCATTAACGTCGACAGATTTGGACGGGAAACGTATCTGCGAGGACGTTGACAATAATTTTTTATAGTACAGAGTTTTAGTTTTTAGCAAAATTTCTTTAGGGTTTAACTTGTTGTTGATCTCAAATTAGAGGGTCTGCAATGTTAATTTCCCAAAAGGAAAAATCGGACAAATCCAAGCTCTATCTTCACTTCTATTATAAAAATATTGAAAATTAACAAAACAACCCCTAAATTTTGAAATTAATGACAAGTCGAGTCAATCACTAAACAATTTTTGTTAATAAATAAAATACTCAACTATATAAAATGAACGAAGCAAATATCGTTGTCACGTTTTCTGTTAAATAATGTTTTCTTTTCACGGCGGAAAGTGAGTTCTTAAAATAGGAATCAAGAAAAACAATATTCAGCAGAGAAAAGACGACGTCTTTCCAATTAAAATGTGAATGCTTCTAAGTAATTTGACGTCTTTGGAGAAAAGTAATCTCAAGGAAGAAAATCAAAAATTTCGATTGATCGTTGAGAATTATTCATTTACTTCGATTTATCAAACTTTAGTTATTCTATGAAATTATTGTTTTAAATTCAGATTAGATGACAATAAAACGCTATAATTGTTGAGAATAAAAAAATTTGTCTTTGTTGATGATTATCTGAACATAAATATGTGCGAATCTCTAGTTTGTATTCTGAAAAATTTAGCCAAATATCAAAACAAAGTGTTTGAAACGCATGAGAGAATACATTTTCGAGGGTAAGTTGTAACATCCCGTATTTTTCTATTTCTTTAAAATGCGTAATTTTCAAAAAACTTTTTTTTTTATAAAAACATCAGTGTCTTTTTCCTTGTAAAATCTGATCGTTAAAATTCTTTACTTTCACTTTTATCAGTTTACTTTCACCTTCCTCAATTTCCTTTCAGAAGTCATAACATTTTTTATAGGAAATGCATCGAAATAAAAACAAAACATTAAAGAATAAGAAATAAGTTACAAAACTCTTTTTCAAATACTTTTCCTTTAACTCTTTAGCACAGCCAGCCACAAGATCCACCCGTGCAAATCCTTCATCAACTGTCTTTAACTTGTTCATATGTTGTTCGTTTGTACCTACATCACAAGATATAAACTAATGAGCCTAATGCTCAGTAAGTGATAAAATGAAATGCAATGCAATCATGACCATACAATGCAATTTAAACCAAGAGTGCATACATGACAAACACTGTGGGACCATGAGAAAACCCGGTCATTCCACAAATGAGCAATATATATATATATATATATATATCAAGAGATTTTCCCAGGCCGTATACACTCTTTTGTTACGAGAACGTTGGGGATTTCAGAACATGAAGCAATGAACCCTAGTATCTCATGTCGCTAACCTAGGAGCTCTCTAATCCATCCAACATGGATCTATATGACAATGAGACGTCATTGTTTTCTCGAACCCCCACACGTCTATTTACATAGATTATTATGTCATACAATATGCACGTGGATTCATACAATCCTATATGCAATAAATATCTAATAAACACATCATTAAAAGAACCTAAATCTAGTAAATACACAGCATACAATCCTAATTCTTGCGATATAGGGTCCGAAGACCAAAATACAGTCAATATCAACTTACCTGGCGTTCACAACACGTTTCTACATCTTCTCTCATCTTAGTACCTTCAAAACCATTTAAATCGCGTATTATTCCTCTTATTTCTACGACTTAACACTTTCACTATCTGAATATGGACAACAGAATAACAAACTTCACAATGTTGCTCATTCCATCAATGTGACAAGGTAAAGTAACTTCACAAAACCGAATAGTAATTTAGCAGAAAACCATATGTCCCACATCAGAGTAGAGAATCAGTTAATGCCTATTGTAACATAAAAGTACCGAGTGAATACATTATAAAGTAATCTTTATATTTTCTTAATCATTCAAGACTTATTGACGTACCAGACATTTTCCACTTTTCTCAATTTAACAACACCCCTCTAGAGTTAACATTTCACATCCACATATAGCAGTAATCAATGTTACCCAAAATAACCAAACGTAATAGATTTCCAAATCTAACTTAGTGGCAGAAGCTGAATAACAGAATACAACAACAGCTTCAACTTAAACAATAATCAAACAAAAGCTTCACAGAGAGCATATCATAATCACAATTGACAGAACAACCATCCACAGAAACTAACAAAGTCCAATCACACAACACTCTGCACACGTATCCATAACTCCACGTAAAAGACTATGTAAATGACTTTGTAATACCTGTATACTTGAAACATGCCCAAAAACAGCAGCACATCTCAACACGACCTTCAAAAGTTGTCATCAATTTGGTCATCCCCAACTTGCTCTTTGTCCATTATATCATTTGCAGCAGGTCACCAACAGAAGAACAAGACAATTTGTCACAATCCAAAACCAACCAACATAACAACAGATTATTCGAATCATTTAACAGAGGCTATCCACCCTTCAATCATTCAAGTGGCAAAAACCAATATCAAACTATTACTTCATAATCCGAGCAGTATTCCTACAAAGGATATAAACAATGGTGCACATTAATTGTCACATAAACAGAGAGCATATGTCATGCTTATCCTTAAAGAACTCACTCAAGGAGCATAAAACAGAACTTAATATGCCTTCGTAGTCCCACAACAATATTTCTTACAAACAGTTTAATTTCATTCTCGAACATATTTCTTTAAACCATTTCCAATACATAAATCAAATAAACTTAGATTTGTTCCCATAAAACTATAAGTATCAATTATAAATCAGAAGCAGGGGCCATTCATCACCCAACAGATATACAGCGAGCTACGCCCATTAAAAGAGTACATGTGAAACCCACCAAGCACATTCATAATCCTCAGCCACAACCGTCAATATAGAATGAACGAAAGCAGTACATTAGACACATGATTTATCCAACTTTTCAGAACCAAACTTTATCAACAAAATGCCCAAATCTCAACCAACAATGACCCACAACAAAACCAAACATCGCAGTGCTATCATCTAATCCTTCACATTAAAAACCTTTACATAAACTTTTACAATTTCAATAAAGAGCCAACATACCTGAACTAGAAGCAGAGAGGTTCATCCCATTTTTGTTTACCACAACTTTCAAAGTTCTCCACCAGAGAGGTTCGCCCATCATATTTTGGAGACCCGAGAGCATCTGTCCTCTTCTCCTTCTTCTTCTGCTTTCTCATTTCTCTAAAGCCAACAGCTTCTTCCCAATTCTCCCTACTTCCTCATCCCAGTTAATTGTTATAAAACACATCTTCTGCTTGCTGCCATCCACTTATAGCCGAGGAGTACTGACACTAAGCTGGAGGAGAAGTGTCCACCGATACACTTACATGAATGACACAGAGAAGGGTGCCATGTGGAAGTTTTGTGACGTGCCAGCCAAAGCACCGAATAACCCAGCTTAATCAGTGGACCAATTGAACCGGACCCGAACCAATTTTCCAGCAAACCAAGCTCTGTCATCACCAGCCACTGCCATTTCCGGCGAAAGAAATCCACGGCAATTTCAAACAGTCGAAACATCCAATTCATAATGCAAATGACTTACTTGAAGCCCACATCTCGCGGAAATTCATCGTCCCCACAACACGGCGAACCACCGAGCCCTAGCTCACCATTCATCGCTCGTTGTGCACGTCACCGTCTGACGCACCTCTGTTCGCCGTCGTTGGAGATCGTCGTCTTGTCGCCGCGAACACTCGTCGTTCGCCCTCTCCCTCTCTGGATCTTGATCTCCCTCTTTGTCTCTCTCATTTGCTCTCTCTCTCTCTCTCTCTCTTTCTTGTTTCTATTCTTTCAAATGGCCGAAGGCCAACTTAACATAAGTTCAAACCAAACCGGAGGAGCTGGTTTATTTTCCTTAATCACTTTTTCTTTTGTAATTTAATCCAATGTGATTAATAAGTAATCCTTTATTTAATCTTTACATTTATGCATTAAATCTCTACTTAATTATTCTCTTATACGTTAATCCCACTTTATTTCATTTCTTCATTTTTGAAAGTTCCCAATTATTTTGGATCGAGTCAAACCAAAATCGGTTCATTTCATATCTAACAATTATGTCATTAGTACCGTCATTAGTAATATCTCAATAATTTATTCAACTAATTCGAATATCTCAATTATTTTCTAATTTATCATTTTTAAATTCTGATAAAAATTTGGGAAATTACATAAGCATCCTACTCTTTCATTTTCAAAGTAAGATTGCTGTTAACGACAATGTTTGCGTTATTTATTTTTCATAGTTGAGTGTTTTATTTATTAGCAAAAATTGTTTAGTGGTTGATTTGTTATTGATCCTCTAATTCAGTCGTTGCTTTATCAATGACAAGTCAACCACTATACTATTTTTGCTAATAAATTAACCACTGAACTATGAGAAAAATTCTCTGCAAATATTATTGTCACATTTGCCGTTAAACGTATTGATTTCATTCTGTGGTGCATCGAATATGTATAGATTTCAATCTGCCGCAGAATGTTATTTTAAAAAATAACATTATAATATCAACATTTCGTTGCGGATCGGGACATTTTATGCTAGGGGTGGGCAAATCGGTTCTCGGTTCCTGTTACGAACCTCTTGGAATCGACATTCGGTTCTCGGTTCCAAGATTAAGGAACCGGAACCAGAACCAGAACCGCACGGTTCTAGACCTGGAAACGAAATCGAGGCTCGGTTCCAGTTCCTAGCAAAACTAGTTCGCATAAATTAAATCGATCGTCCAAAATCAGACTGTACAGAAGAGCATGAACCGACTGCAATTCAGATTTATGTTCTCCCTCAGATTGAACAATCATTACGTGGGTTACCTGAGCTTCTAGAGGAACTCAGCCTTGTGTGTAACTCAAATCGCCGTTCACCGAGTGAGGGAACCAGCTCTCTGGCAGTGAAAGACAAAGGGAAAAGGATCGCACCACCGGTGGGTCTTTTGAGGTTAAAAAGCTTCGCACATTCCTCGATTGAACCTAACTTTGATGGTAATCAGGGTTCTGGCCAGACAGACGACCCGATCACAGAAGCTTTACGTGCAGAGCAACCTCCGGTTGAAGAAGACTGGGAGACGACATGGGTGCGTCGTGGCCGTGAACGAGAACTTCCACCGCTAAGAGGGAACAACGATTGCCTTGGCGTCTTCCACCTTTCGGTCAGGTTAGGGTAGCCCCCTCCTTGTGAATTAGCCTTAAATCCCTTCGTCATGGAAGGACGTCCGTTGTTGAACATTGGATATCCATGTTGGATGGTTCTTGACGTTAATGTGACTACAACATTTGACTCGACATTTTTTAACAGAAAACATGACTACGAGGTTTGCGTCGTTCATTTATCGTGGTTTGAGGTTTTACTGTTTTAGTTGTCTGTAAAATTTATTCAAGTTTTGGTGTGTCGCTGATCCTAAAGTCAAGGGTTTGTTTGGATAATTTCCCTAAATTTGAATTATAAAAAAATAATTAAAAAATTAAAATTACAAAGGAATAAGAGTAGCCCAATCAGCTAAAGGCTTAGTGGGCCGAGAAAAGCCCAAATGAAAACTAGTACTACTGATCCTGTCTCTCTCATGAAAGAGAATAAGAGATGCGGGCACAGTAGCAGGAGCTTGAAGGCCGAAGGGGAGAAGAGTATTTGAAAAGTGGGGAAGCCATTTTCACTCTCGTCATCACATTCTTGATAGCTTCTTCAACTGTAGCTATGTCCTTCTCTGCGCGATCTATCTCTCTCCTTTGCGGCGTCCTCTTCTTCCTCCTTTTTACTCCTTCACCAGCGCTTGCCTCTGAATCAGATCATAAGGTGCACCCTTCAATCTTCTCGATCCCTCTCGATTCTCATGTCTTGCATCTCTTTTTTATTCAATTTGATTAGATCTGTTCTGATTCCACACAGTTTTTCGTTTCCTCTGGAATCTGAGCATTCTATGATATTGATCGCAATTTGGGATTTGAGGTTTTATATATGCTCGGCTAGAATTGTTTAAATCTTTTCTCCTGTCAAATTATAATATTACGCCTTGTTATTATCATTCTTGGCTCTCGTTATTTAGGAACGAAAACTGGTTGACATTATTTCTCGTTGTTTTCTTATTTTCACGACTTTTCCACTTTATATTCTTATATGAACTCGTATTTATACAATTACACTCTCCAATGTCATTTTTCCCTCTCGCAGTATAAAGCAGAAGATCCAGTTGTCCTCTGGGTAAATAAAGTTGGCCCTTATAATAATCCTCAAGAAACTTATAACTATTACCGTCTTCCATTTTGTCATCCATCGGGAACTGCTGCTCGAAAATTTGGGGGTCTTGGTGAGGTCCTCGGTGGAAATGAACTTATTGACAGCCAGATTGAGATAAAGTTCCAGAGTATTTTAACTCCTTTATCATATTATCTTTTTCTGATTATGAATTATTGTAAGTTGATAGATTATTCCCTGATTGACTTTTTTCCTTGAGCAGAAAATGTAGACAAGACTACTATTTGCCAAATTAAACTCGATGAACCTATGGTCAAACAGTTCAAGGATGCGATTGACAGCAATTACTGGTTTGAGTTTTTCATGGGTATGAGCTAGAAGTGTTCTTTCATAAGATCAAGTTTGCCTTCTCTCATATCCAATGCTGTTGAAGATTTATATTGCCTCTGATGATACATGCCTTGTGAAATATATCTTCATTTTCATCTCATAACCATATTACTTTTCATTTTTTCCGGCATGCTGCTTTTGTTTATTTCTGATAGTTGTCTCTGTCTTCATCAGTTTATTATCAGACTTACTTTTTTCTTTCCTGTTTATTTTCTAATTATTGTACACTGGGATGGTATGCCAAAGTTCAGACGATCTGCCATTGTGGGGTATGGCTTCATTGTACAATTTTGAAATTTTTGAGTTCTCAAATGAGTTGATGACTTACTAAATGTGTTTTTTCCTGGACCTATCTTGTAGGGTTTGTCGGAATCCAGCATCCAGAAAAGAATAGCGATAGTAGCAAGCCACTTCTATATACTCATAAAAATATTAATATTACATACAATAAAGATCAGGTGAATAAGTCATTCTACTTCATCTATGTTTTTTCATTGGCTGCAGTTCATTGAAGATATGATAGCGTAAGTTTTTATTCTTATAGATTATTCATGTGAATCTTACTCAAGAGAACCCCAAGCCTTTGGAGGTTGGAAGGACATTAGACATGACATATTCTGTCAAATGGATGGCCATTGATGTCCCTTTTGCACGTAGATTTGATGTTTATTTGGATTACCCATTTTTCGAACATCAGGTAAAATCATCCGGAATTTTGAACGTATTAAATGTAGTTATAAGTGAGAACAATTATCAGTTACTTCCTTTTTTATCCCACACACTCCCTTAATTTGAATTATTTTTAGTTAATGGTGTGTTGCTTTGATGTCTTGCAGATCCATTGGTTTTCCATTTTCAACTCATTCATGATGGTTATTTTCCTTACTGGATTAGTGTCCATGATATTGATGCGGACTCTTAGGAATGACTATGCAAAATATGCTCGTGAAGATGATGATCTAGATACTCTGGTGATGCTTTTTAAATTTTGCTTGTGTTTTGTATAAGTCTTATGGTTTCTGAGATGTCAATGTGTCCGTATTTCATTCTCAGGAAAGAGATGTGAGTGAAGAGTCTGGCTGGAAACTTGTACATGGGGATGTTTTTCGACCTCCTCATGGTTTAGTTGTTCTTTCTTCTGTTGTTGGCACAGGCGCTCAGTTAGCATTACTTGTTTTTCTCGTTATTGTGTTGGCTATTATTGCAATGCTGTATGTTGGGTAAGTCGAGAAACGCCTTTTCTTAGTTGTTAATATGTTTTGCGATGTTTCATCACAATGCTGTCTCTGATTTGTCTATTTTCTTATTAAAACATGAACAAAAAGCTGTACTACGTGGATTTGGAAGTATTTCGCTTTAAATATGACTTTTCTTAAATTATTACTTTTTTCTTATAGGAGAGGAGCAATTGTCACGACATTCATTGTATGTTATGCACTTACCTCGTTTATTTCGGGATATGTCAGTGGTGGAATGTACTCTCGCAATGGGGGTAAGCATTTAATTCGTTGACACCATTTAGTTCCTTGCTTTAACTTGTTATATGCATGAGATTTATTTATTTATTTATTTATTTTTATCAGTAATAGAACTAGGTTATGTTAAATAATTGTCAAAGGTCTACATGCCCCAAATGGTATAGGGGTCAAATTTAATTTACTCCAATTCCTGATATCACGAGATTGGTAAGGATACATACAATTTATACAACAGATTCTCTCAGTGTAGATAAAGAGAGCTTCTTCTCTGTCTGCCATTATTTTGAATCATCAAAATAATTATTCAAACCTCTTCTGCAACAGAAAATTAATGAACCTTTTTTTAGAAGCCTGGCTTTTTTTTTATCTTTTCATCTGATTCTATGGCAAGTGTGATGTACTGGTTTAGAGCATTCTTGTGTGACTTTCTTTGTTTTGTTGCAGGTAAAGGTTGGATAAAGTCAATGATTCTCACTGCATCTCTATTTCCCTGCATGTGCTTTGGAATTGGGTTCATTTTGAACACCATTGCTATATTTTATGGATCTCTAGCTGCTATTCCATTTGGGACAATTGTTGTTGTCTTTGTTATTTGGGCTTTCATTTCTTTTCCTTTGGTACTTCTTGGGACTGTTGTTGGAAGAAACTGGAGCGGAGCTCCCAATAATCCATGCCGTGTGAAGACAATTCCACGTCCAATTCCTGAGAAGAAATGGTACCTGACGCCATCTGTAGTTTCACTGATGGGAGGGTTGCTACCTTTTGGAAGCATTTTCATTGAGATGTATTTTGTCTTTTCATCATTTTGGAATTACAAGGTGACTTCTCACGATATTCAAGTTTAGAAAAATTGGTAAAGATTATAAAGATAATTAGCTCTTACAAAGAAATATGTTCATAATTTGTAAAGGAAATAGTTAATTTTGAATTCTTTTTCCTCTGCATGAGTGTGTTTCAAGGTTGTTTAGTTTGGCAGATTCTTTTCTTCTTCGTGTTTAGTTAGAAGATTCAATGAATGGGCTCTGGTATGATGATTTTCAAATGCAAATAAGTAAATGACCATCACTAATGAAAAATATATGGCACTCTCATGAAAACTTGTTTGTGCCTTGCATGGGTGGGGTAGCTTCCTTAATCTTTAAGCTTGAAGCCCACTTGTAACGTTAGGAATGTGTTTTAATTGTGATTATGGTATCTTAATTTGTATTGTCTAGGATTGATTGAAAACTTTGTTATTATGTGATGTTTGGCTTCATGTAGTGCTGTGAAATTTATTTTAGTCAAGGACTAGGAGCTAGGATTGAATGATGAACTAATATTAATTTCTTGTTACTGTTCACCGGACAGTTTCAATTGTCTTCTATATTTGCTCGGAATCTGATGATCTATATTTTTCTGCTTGTTTTCAACAGGTGTACTATTATGTCTACGGCTTTATGCTTTTGGTTTTTCTGATTCTCATTGTCGTTACTGTTTGTGTGACGATTGTGGGAACATACTTCTTGCTAAATGCTGAGAATTATCACTGGCAGTGGACCTCTTTCTTTTCTGCAGCCTCAACGGCTGTCTATGTCTACTTATACTCAATATACTACTTCTATGTGAAGACTAGGATGTCAGGCTTCTTCCAGACCAGCTTCTATTTTGGATATACTTTGATGTTCTGTCTTGGCTTAGGAATCCTCTGCGGTGAGTATTCCTCAGTTCGATATTAATGACTTAGATTTAGTCAAAGAAAAATCTGCAGCCGTGATCATTCTACTTGGGAATTGTTAATTTTTCATGTAATCCCTTATGTGCAGGGGCTGTGGGATACCTGGGTTCTAATTTGTTCGTGAGGAAGATCTATAGGAACATCAAGTGCGATTAAAGTCGATACAGGATAAAATGGTGGGCAGGCAAGTAAGTTTTGGTTGAAGATCATGCGACTTAAGAGACAAGGACTGGGATTGAAATCACAGGTTTTGAGACTGCAAATGATGTAATCTGTGCTCTAGTTCCCCCACACAGGATGGCCTAATTTAGGTAGCTGACATGGTTTGTATAATCTTGAAATCAAGCATTGATTTGAGAGATGTTCTAGCGTTCAGTCCTGCTTTTTGTTCTTTTCTTTTTTTTTTTTGACGAATTCATGACCGTTGAGACGATCTGAGAAGAAAGGTTAGAATGGGTTTTGAAGATGGAGTGATATCGTAACAAAGTCAATAGATTTGAGTTATGATCACTACCACTGGTCCCACTTGGACTCTATGAACCCTGTGTAAAAGGACAATGATTAAAAGGGTTTGATGTGGGCTATTTAATCGCCTCTTTTTTGGGACTGTACCGACTACATCTGTCAATTGACCAACCTGTGGCTCTGTCCATGCCTGTCAAATGATATTATTTTATATTGTAAAGATTATATATATTATTTGTCACATAGTATTTGAAACGAAGACCGCATAGCGCAGTGGATTAGCGCGTCTGACTTCGGATCAGAAGGTCGTGGGTTCGACTCCCACTGTGGTCGTCGTTCATATTTTTTATTTTAAGGCATGCGCTACTTTCATTGATTATAATATAAGTAGGTTGTTCTACTTTTGCTTTTGGACTGTTCATTTGTGGGGAAAAATTAACAAATCACCCATCGTATTTCCCACAAATCACCCATCAATCAATAATAAGTTAACAACTAAAGTATTTTCATTAATAATTTAACTACTCAACTATAAAAAATCGTCTCTACGAACATCGCCGTTAATGCTTTGAAAATCACAGTGGAAAAGAGCAAATACCCATAAGAAAATGGAAAGAACTCGTAATTTTAGAAGAAATTTTCAATAGAAAAAAATTAATATCCATAAAAAATGGATTTAGAAGATTTTAGATTTTATTATTTAGAAGATTTTGTAAAAGAATGTTAATGTGTTTAGATTTCGGATGATTTAGAATTGTTTTACAGTTCATGAAAGAATTACAGTTTGTTTGTGTTGTCTATGTTTTTATACGAAGAAGACAATGAATCCTTTTTTTTTTTTTTTGCAGACATTTCTCTGCGGAAAGATAACTTTCCTCTGCGGAACAATGTATTTCCGTAGTGGAAAAGTCGTCTTTCTGCAGCAGAATGTCAATTTTCTACAAAATGAAGACATCATTCCGCTGCGGAAAGACGACATTCCTCTTGGAAAAGATGACATTCCTCTACAGAATGACTACGCTATTTAATGGAAAACGTAATAGCAGTGTTTACTACGTCAATTTTTCATAATTGAGTGATTAAGTTGTTAGCGAAAATACTTTAATGGTTGACTTGTCATTGATCACAAAGTACGATGATTGATTTGTCATTTTCCCTTGTTTGTAATTATGTGCGAGGATAATCTCAACTCAACTCACGAATATAGGATAAGGGGTGGATTTCTATGGCAGGTCGTCTTGTGAAGGCTAAAAAAGGCCCCAACCCACATCAGTGGTGGTGCACAATTCTACTTCACTTGGGAGAGTAAAAAATACATATTTATGAGTATGGTTTTCCTCCATACATAGTACAACACATTTTGTGCTAACCTCAATAACAAAAACTGTGCAGACCTCAGCTCAAAGCGGACAATATTGTACTGGAATAATTGAGGATGTTAAAATTTCAAACTTGTAGCATTCCTTTATCAGATTGACTCCAACCCTACTCGTCTTCATCCATCATATTCCAAAATGGTTGTTTTGCCATACTATGATGAGATGAAGATAAGTCATCTCCTGATTGTTTGCACGACTGAATCTACTTATGGTGTTTGGTGGATGATTGTCGAGGGATATCTCCATTACTCCACTTCCGAGTCCATTCTTGGAAGGCTCGAGGCTAACGTGGAAGCTTCTTTCCCAATTTGCTGATATGAACATTACAATTTTGACTGTTTTGCACGTCAAATAATGGCATCCAATTAATCATCTTCATATATCTTTTCACTCCCATCAATCCCAAACGTTACTCGCAGAATTTGCAATCCCGTTACTCAAATTATGTTTGCACGGTGAGACCCAAAATTCTATTAGGTCGGCAAAGTAAATTCGCATTGTAGAATCTCATTTAAAGTTTTATTTTTTCTATTTATTCATGTAAGTTTGCAAAACTCGAAATTGTATTTCAATCTTCATAAAAGATTTATTCTTTTGCCCGTAGTTTTTTCCTGAAATGATTTTTCTACGTAAATCTTGTATCTCATATCGGTTTTTTTTTTTTTTTTTTTCCGATTATTGTTCGGTCTCTAACACTCCCAAGCTCTAGTATAGCATCGGTTGAGTATAGTACGACTTGTCAAATATATTGCATCATGAGATTTCTCTGTTATCTCCTATCATTTTTATAAGTCGATTGAGCGTTTATTACGTGCAATTCAAGGAGTTTACATTGAGCATGCCCATTCAAACAAGAAGATGATTAGTTGTCTTTTCCAATTATGTTCCTTCGTCCTATCTATGAAGGCAGACTCTAAAACAATTCTAAATTGTGCCTTACATTTTATGTGTAGTGTAGTAACCGATGTACCCGACCAACCAGTCGTGCCAAGTCGAGCCTGGATATGCTCAGCTCACTTAGCTAAAAAAAACTGACTAAATAAATAAAAAATTTGAAGACAAATTTGTGAAAACTGAACTAAACGAATAGTGTATGTACATTTTATTAAAATTTGAATTTAATAGGATTAATTTATAATATTAATTCTTTTTTTTATTATAATATAATGTAATTAACAAAACAATAAGTGAACACAATATAAATATTAAACATTTTTTACTAACAAATAAAATACTAAACTATGAAAAATAAACAGAGTAAATATCGCTATCACGTTTCTCGTTAGAAATGTGAAAATATTCTTTCCGTTGCAAAAAATATGTCCTTCAGTCTTTAGAATAAAACTTACTTTTTGCAGTAGAAGACACATTTCTGCTACAGAAAATATTCTTTCTGAAACGGATACTCACCTTCCACTGCAGAAAGCAAGTCCTTAGAATAGAACTTACTTTATGCAGTGGAAAGCTCGTTTCTGCAACAGAAAATACTATTTTCGTAGCAGATATTTGTTTTTCGCTGCAGACAGTAAATATTTAGAATAGAGTGGAAAATACGTTAAATTTTTAACGAAAAATATGATAGTAATATTTGTATTATTTATTTTTTATAATTTAATATTTTATTTATTAACAAAAAATTATTTAATATTTAATTTGTAGCGGTTGGATTGGGAGTAATGAACCGGAAATGGTGGCAAAGAAATAAAAAAAAAAAAAAGGAATCAACTTTATATAAAAAAGAAGAAGCTTTGATCCAACTTCCGCACAATTTTTGATGCAACGCCCACTTGGCTTGCCTTCCCCCACCTCCACCATTCTCTAACAGAGCGATCGAGCTAGCTGGACTGCCTCCACAAGCTGAAACAAACCCTAGATGAAACTATATTCACCTGCTCTGTTCCCTTCCTTTTTTGTGACATTCCCATCTCTGCCTTCTTCATTCTGCCTTAAAGCTTCTTTCTTTTTCCTTTGTTTTGATTTTGTGTTCTTTCACCCGCTGTGATTTCCTTTTTCCTCTGTAAATACTCGATCTTGTTGCCTTTTCGTCCTCCTTGTGTTCATTTTCCTCCAACCTTTCCCCACCTTCTCATAGTCTGCGGCTTTCCACCATTTTGTTCTCTGCAATCAGTATTATTCTTTCATCTACTTGCACAGTATTTTTTTTTCGTTCGATTTCATCTGTGATTTATGTTTTTTTGGGTGTCCAAAACGTTCTGTGCTCAGAAACACAAATTGAGCTTTTGTTGGGCTGTGATGGATTGCTGGCTGGATTTTGAATAGATAATATTCCGAACGATCTTGTTTTTTTTTTTTTTCCTTCGATTCCAAGATCGAAATAGTCAATGCTGGAGTATCACCATCTTCTCCTTTATAGCTGCTGTTTGAATTTTATTTCAAATTGCCTCTATCTGATTGCTTTGTTGTATGTTTCTCTTGATATGTTTTTTAATCTTCATGCTTCAATTTGGGGTTGCTACTTAGATGCTGTCGATTTTTTGTGCCCGTAAAAGTGCCAAGTATAAATTTGATGAATGCACTGTTTTGCTGGATTAAACATGATTTTAGAGCGTCCTCTTCAAAATTTCTCTAATGAACTCGTCTGAATTCATACCCGTTTACCAGTCCCAAATAGTGGAATGAATGATGATGCTTCTGATTTCAAAACTATTCAGTACCATAGCTTTTTATCTTGAGAGTCCAGCCTTTGTTCTGTGTTCTGTCTATTTTTTTCCTTAATTTTGTATGAATTATAGTTATATTAGCGGCTCAGAGAGGAAGTGTAAACTTTTCTTTTCGAATCTATTTTCTTGTCTTCTAAAATCACAGCAGCTGTTGTTTGACCATTTGACTCGAATTTCGTTCTAGGTTATGGCAAATTCTAAGGGATCCTCTAACATCCGAAATTTGATGTTTGCTGGAAAGCATGCACTACTTCCTCCTAAAAGTCCATTTCCAATTGTTTCCCCATCATATGCAGATTATGCTTCCAATAACACAATTGGTTCGAAACCTTTTCAGAAGCCGAGGGATGGAAATATACAGCACCAGAGAACTTCCTCTGAAAGCCATCTAATCGAGGAGCAACCTTCCTGGCTTGATGATCTCCTTAATGAGCCAGAAACACCTGTTCGTAGAGGGGGACATAGACGTTCATCTAGTGATTCCTTTGCATACATAGAGGGGATAAATGCGTCTAATATCGATTATCAGGATGACTTCAAGCATAAAAAATTGGTTTCTGAACCTTCTTGGACATCGCAGGGCTTTGATCATCACACAGATTTATTGCATACTTCATTTTACGCAGAAGAAAACTTGGGAAGACAGAAGAATAGGCCATGGGAATCTTATCTGACGGCCATGAATAATCCAAGCACTCTTTCCTCTGTAAGGAGTAATATTGCTCTTCATAGCTCGGGATCATTGAGCGCACCACACGAAGGAGATGGCATTCCTTGTACGACGAGTGAAAAGCAGCAGGATCAAGAACCTGCTCTACATGATTCTTTAGTATCTGAAAGAGTGGATGGTTCTCACGCAAAACCTTCTCCATCTGATCCAGATAATAAACGAGCAAAACAGTGAGTAATCGATTATTTTTCTATAATTATGGGATAGATTTTTTATTTTCTTGATAGTGATTTGGTACAATTAGTTTACATTCTGCTAGTCAATTTCACTCAGCTGCCATTTTCCAGATTTTGCTTATGTTTGTGTGCTTCTGGCCAACATTGAATCGAGTTTAGCTACATTAGTCCAGATCTTCTATGAGCTAAACTTTAAATCTGGAATTTGTGCTAATGCAGGCAATTTGCTCAGCGATCTCGGGTTCGAAAACTGCAGTACATTGCAGAACTCGAAAGGAACGTACAGGCTTTGCAGGTAAGTACTAGAGACCTGAATATTACTTTCTTTATGAAGTCAGAAAAGCTATGGGTAATATTCTCTCCTCAAGTTTATTTTCTGAATCATTACTATGTGTTATACTACTTTACAGGTAGAAGGGTCTGACTTTTCAGCTGAGCTTGAATTCCTCAACCAGCAAAACCTCATTCTCAGCATGGAGAACAAAGCGTTAAAACAGCGGGTTGAAAGCTTAGCTCAGGAGCAACTTATCAAGCAATGTAATCTTGTGAAGCATAAACCCTTTTTTAAAGTTTGACTGTTCGTAAACTTGGATCAGTTTTAATCATCTTTTGGTAGTTAGTAGTACTAAATCAGAATGTTTCAGATTGACACAAGTTTGGGTCAAATTGATTTCTATGATACTTTTTTTGGACATTTTGACAAAAAAAAAAAAAAACAGCTTAATTTGTCGAATCCGAGTTAAAGAGTTTTGTTAAGTGTTGGCTCGCTAGTCATACTTGCATTATTCATTTTGTCTGTTTTACATTGTGTTATTCAGTGGAGCAGGAAGTGCTGGAGAGGGAAATAGGGAGGCTTCGAGCATTGTATCAGCAACAACAGCAGCCTCAGCTGCTACCATCCGGTAGCAGCCATAGACGCAATAAGAGCAGAGACCTTGACACCCAATTTGCCAATCTTTCTTTGAAACACAAAGATGCAACCAGTTCAGGTCGGGAGGCAGTGCCTGGTTCACTCCACATTTAGATTCATGATCCGATCGAAAGTTGTGCTCTGGCCCTGCCTGCCCTAAACTGATCTCTTCCACCTGCTTTGTTGCTTTGGAACTTTTGTTGTTTCATGCCACTTTGAGATGTTAAATATTTCATGCACCTGGTTGTCGTAGCCCGATGATTGTTCGATTTGGCAAGCCGATGTACCGGAGGTGGCTACCCGAAATGGGTTGAATGATTATTATGGTTGTCATAGCTGGATGATCCTTGTTTCAGCTCTTTTTTTTTATGGGTTTCTAGTTCATAGGACCTTTATGTCCTGAACATATTCCCCAGGCTGTTTAAATGCGAAAATAATGCATTATGACGAGTTCTTCAACGCATTGATGATATAGCTGTATGAAAAAAGGCTCATTTAGTTAATGGAAACCATGGGTTCATCTTTGAAGTTTCTCAGATGATTGTTTGTCTCATACAGTCAAGATTTATTCAATCTGGGAAGATCAGTTGATAGATTTTGAAATGATATTGAATCAATTAAAAACTATAGGAGTAAATGGAAGCATATAAAGAGAGTTTATGACTATGTTCAGCGTCCGAAGCTACGTATACTGCTGCAGTTTCCTCTTCCACTTCCACGCGAGTTATGTATAGTCCATTCAATGGCCTGAAGTTCTTGGCCTAAAATCTCATATGAAAATACAAATCAAGAAATAATCAAGAAAAAAAAAAGGGTCATCAATAAACTCCAAATTCGCATTTTTATTCCATTTAAAAAATTGACAGGTTCTCGCTGTCCAAGATTCATGGAGGCTTCAACTGTTTTTAAGGCGGCCGTGTCTTTTTCTTTTTCTTTTTTGGTATAATTTTTATGGTACCAGTACTATTTTTATTCAGTTCCTCGTTTGTTCTGGGGTGCCGGAATTCAAGTGCTCTGGATTTTCTGTCGGATTTCTTCCTGGGTTCCGCCGGAACGGTAACGACCCCATCACTGTCATGGGTTTCTGCGACGATCTGTTATTGTGCTGCAACGGAGAGCACTTTCAAAGCGATTACTTTATAGTGAACCCCATCACGGGGGAATGGATCGCCCTTCCACCCACCTCCATCCCAGAGGCCAAGATGTGAGCGAACTTGCGTTACAGAGTAATGCGCATTCCTGTTTCCAGAGAACCAAAAAACTGAATTGAACGTTGAGGTATTCTTGTCCGAGGATGGCCAGTGGAACGAATACGCCATGACATGTTCCGCCCGACGCACAACGGACCTGTGGTGTAGAAGGGCTGTAGCTTGTAATGGGAGTTTGTGTTGGGAAGTGTAAAAGCCGTGAAATTTTTAAATAAGAAATTCCACGTGTAAATTTTTCGCGTTGAAAATCGGTCATGGCGTTGAAGTTGACCGAATTGTCGTGTAGCGGCCACGTAGGCAATTTTGGTCAATTGGTCAAAATCGGTGAAGTTGAAATTTTTTTCGAATAAAGAATCCAATTAAGGAACGAAATTGGACAGTTAAATTGGATTTATAACATCGTTAGATGATATTTGGATTAAATTGAGAATTTGAATAGCGTATGTGATATATAATGTGTATAATTGATTTATATACATTTATTTGAATTGGGAAAAGAAATTAGAGAATTATTGGATAAAGGAAATAAATGAGTTAGAATAATTGAAATAGGAAAAGGGATTGAGAAGAGGGGGAAAAAATCCCGCCCAAAGCCCTTGAACCAGTAAAGTTCAGGGTTTAAGTTGTAAAAAAAATTAAAAATTAAAAATTAAAAGGAAAAATCGGAGAAGAGGAATAGGGTTCCTCTTCCCCGATTTCCTTCCCCATTCCAGCCTCCTGCCGATAGAGAGAAACCGAAGGAGGGAGAGACCTCGATCCCGACCGGCGAAATCGACGCTACGACGTTCGACTGAGACGAGGCGACGACCGGCGAGCTCCGTGCAGCGGCGAGTGACTCTGTCCAGCGCTCCCGAGCTGCGAACCACGCCGTCAAGATGTAGGCCGAAGCGGAGACGGCGATTCCGACGTTCGCGAGCTCCGTTAAGTGGCGGAGCGTCTCCGTCTGAGGTGGTTCGGACGGTGGTCAGGGACACCCTGTGCAACGGAGTGTTGGCCGGAGCAGAGTCCCGATTCCGGCGAGTGAAAATAGATCACCCGATTCTTTTCTGTTTCGATGAGGCTTCTTTCGATTTGCTGCTCCGTTTCCATTTCGTGATGAGTTCAATGCTGGATATTCTTATTCCGAATTTTTAGTCTTGAATGTGGATTTGTTTCTGATTTGGAGTGAATCGTTGTTTTGGTGGATTTTTCTTCTGCCATTTAGGACAGAGTTCGATTTCGTTATGTTGAGGGATTTTAGTTGAAATGCTCATCGATAATGGGTTCTGTTTTTGGTGATAGATCAGAGGTTGTATTTTTTGTACTCTGTCAATTGGTTGAGTTCTGGTTCCCTCGTGCACTGTCAATGTTGAGATGGAGGTATCTGTTGATTTCTGTTTGTTTAAAGTTGTTAGCTGGGTAGAGTTCTATGCACTGTTCTGCTACTGTTTAGGAATTGAGAATTTTCCAGATATATGGGTTGCTAGATTGAGGGACCAAATATCATGGATAGATTTAAATTGTTATGGGTTGCTAAATAAGGAGAGAAGTTAGGTTAAGGTTGAGAAATTGATGGTTATTGTTTCATTATACATACTCAAATCGCTTGTGTAGTTGAATTGGATGCTACATTGTATTGTTCTGTCGAAATATGGATTTGGAGATTCTAACTTGGATTGTTATTTTAAATGATAGATTTAGTTGTAATTGAAAGTTAGCAATTCAACAAGTATAAACTGCACCTTGGTCCTAATTTCTGTATTGGTTGAAATGGAATCTATCAATGTTAAAGGAATGAGACTTTGGATTTTTAAAGCTGTGTAGGTGTTCCTGATTTGGATTATGAGTTTAAGAAATGTTGTTAGATAAAGTTGGAAACTTTATTGGAAATCTTTGCACGTTGGTTGGGCTCTGTATAGGACCCTCGCTTATTTTTCTAGAATTTAATTATGATATTCTTGCGTTTATACCTTTGTCAGGCTTTGACGATTTTGGCGATTGTGCCACGATTCCCGAGGAGGTAGTTGCTCCGCTTAATCGTAAAGAACGTCGAAAAGGTAGGGATTTCTATACCTCTTGCGTTATATTGCATCCTATTCCGTTTTCCAAAATGATTATTTTGTGGACTACCACACTTGGAAAATGACGGGGACTGTTCGACAGCACGTCTGTTTTTATTAGTAGTATGTTTTCTCAAGTTTAAATTCCGTACATGGTTGAGATTTATTTTGCCCATGTTGAGGGATGGATCCGCCATCCCCTTTGATACCTTCTGCTGCGTGAAGGTTGATTGTTTGACGTGCGAAAATTATAGGTAGGGCATTGGTGACGTGTCCTCAGGTTGAAACTCCTGAAAGTCGTAAACCTCGTATGGGAGGGTGATGACGCCTCCTTGGGTCGCAAGCCCCTAAACCTGGCCAGGATTTGTCCCACGGATCAGACGGTTGTCAATCGCTGAGACTTGTTTATCCTAAGTCCACATATAGCGAGCAACTGTATCCGTTTTATTTGATTATACGATTATACGAGTTGTGTCGTGCAGCCAGGTGCGCCGGCAACTCGGGTGACGTACGGAATCTTCGGATCGTCGTCATTATTCCTGCCTCATAAGGTGTTGTCATCGACGGGTGACCACCTCTTCTATGTTGTGTGGCGGGTGAGTCCATGAGTGACCACCCCTTTTCACTGACGACGGTTTCAAATTGGAAAACGATGATGGCCTATTTTACGAGGTATAGCTGTCTATGTATACAGCAAGATTTTTAATAAAAGCCTCATCGACGACCCTTGGGTCGGTTTGGTAAAATGATAAAGAGTTTTAAAGTGATTTTTAAAAATCCATGTACGGCAGAATGAAACATAACCTTGTTTTCGAAAAATGTACAAAACCAGTTTTGCATGAGGTGCATTTAGTATAGCCATACTTTACTGAGTTAGTCACTCACCCCAAACGACTCCTCCCCCAAAACTTCAGGTAAAGGCAAGAGCAGCTGAGGATTAGGAGCTGAAGTGTTCTGTTATTTACATTTGTGGTGTTTATCATTACTTGGTGAGAATGTTTCCATTTGGGTCTGTAAACCTTAAACACAGTTAGTTTTGTATTTGTTGCACAGTACTTGGATTTCATTTTAATTTATGCACTGTTATCTTCTCGTGATCCCTACTCGGACCTAGGCCCATATTATCTTGGGCCGAATTAAATATTATAAGTCTTCCGCGAAATCTCACGCCTTGGGCTGGATGATCGGGTTCTCTATGAGGATCGGGTCGCCTGACCCGGCGGTTCTGTTAGGCCCGTCTTCGGGTCGTGACAGGAAGTTCACAGCCGCGTGGCGTTGGATCCATTTAATCCAAGCAAGAAAGAGTTTGGTGTGATTGAAAATCCCCAGACAACTTCGACGCACGGCACGACTGCACATTTGGAAACTGAAGGAGGGAGACGGCGGAGCCGGGTGGCGATCGTTGGAGGAGGCATCGTTGGAAACGATAGTAGCCACTAACCCTTCTTATGTACAACTCAGAGATTCTACCCGAGGATGCTGACATCAGTCTTGGATTATCTTGGATGTGTGTCACGGTACTTAGTGGTCAATACCATGCGGTGCCATAATTCATAGCTCATTCTGGCTAACCTGCTCAGGCCAACATGCCAATATGCATGTGGAAGCAACAATGCTAACAAGCGATGAGAGAGGTTATCCATAATCGCTTCTCCCAGAACTCGCTAACACTAATGTTAGGTCCTTGAACGCACTTCCCAAATAACCAATGGGAATGAAGGCACTCCTGCCCAAATACATGTCTTGAGATGTTGACGTAACCCAACGTGCATATTGAGCGAGCGTAATCCTACCACGAGATCCTCGATGATAACTTCCTTCCTCTCGATACAACACTGACCGAGTGCGAATCGTTCTCGACCTTGGGTCAACCATGTGGAAATAATAGAGTCTATAACAGTTTCACATCCGAGCTTCTGCGGCAAAGAAGGTGCGCAATACCAATGTTGGATTGACAACCGATACTATCGATGAAACTCCCCGTTCCATCGAGACACTAAGGCCCTCTATTGGCTCACTAGTGTACGCACATTGTGGCGTTGCTGCACACCACGAAGTAGCTCGCTTAGGGCCAAGGTCCCAGGGTGATGGAGAGCTGACACCATGCCTCCCCCTAAAAAGCAATTTGAAATATCTCCATTGTGGCAGGAGTATACATCCCATGGTGTCGAAGAGTCACTTTCTTGTCTTGCAGGCATTGGGCAACCATGTACCGCACATAGATTGCACCACTTGATATCACCGTGGCCCCTCGACCCCCTCTTGTCGTCACGATCGTCTATAGACATAGTCGGATTATGACACTGTGCATCCAAGTGACAGAGATAGAGAAATCATTTCGCTGGAAGTAGTGTGCGATTAGGATCTGATTCGGGTGCACCCATGGCGGGCAACCCCAGTTCTTTGCAGGATGCACATTTCATTATTCAATGTCATTGTATGTTATTGAGTGTCTATGGGCCAGTTTCTTACCAGATTCTATCCTTTAGAGCTTGTGCTGCCTTAAACATTAAACATTTTTCCCAGTTCCTCTGTAAAATATTTGCTACAGTAAAAACAAGCATGACTAGTGCCCCTAGTCGCTCTGAGAAACAACTTAAGGCTGCGTTGCAACAACAATCTTTTCACCTGACATGCACATGCTAAAGAAACTGCCATTAAAGCCAGTTAACCTTTTCAGACCCATTTCCACTGTATGATAACAGAGTCATCCGCAAAAACAGTATTCAAAAAAGAAAAGAAAAGAGTTCTGGCACTTCTGCAGCAACCCCAGAGCCAATAGATAAAATCAATGAAGCTAAAAATGTAATAGTGAGGGGCGAACTGAGCAAGTATTCAATTTAGGGATCAAACCGGGGGAGTTGCAATCATGCTGCTCTGTACTCAGCAAGGACACCTTTAGAAGAGTATGGAAGCCATAGTTAGGAACTTCAAAGCTCCCCCATAGTTGCTTCCTCAAGCCTGCCGCCGTCTTTTGACACTGTCCTCTGTGTAAAATTCCCAGTTTCTATGGTCAAGATCACTCAAGTCATCAAGTTCAGCAATTGCAAGCAGGTACTGTGTGAGCTTCACTAGCTCTTGGTCACTGTCCCTGTTTGTATGCGCCTTCTTGAATGGCCTGATTGTCAAACCATTTTGCGGGTTCATCACAAAATTCCTTCGCAAGTCATCAAACATTACGGTGTTTTTCGAACTGTAGAACTGAAAAATTCAGGAAAAATGAATTTCTAGGCCGGTTTATGTAGAAAACAAGACTCATTATATTTGAAATCTGAAACAAAGCTTAGACAACGGTACACATCATTAAGTAACATTCGAGAACAAAATCATTATTTCATGAATTTGGATTTCTTGTTCAATCTAGCAAAATATAAAGCTTCCTTTAAAATACAAGCTCCCATGTTCTAAAATACTGCTTCGAACAATCATATTGCCATTAAAAAAAAACAATGTCACTGAACACCACTTACATGGCCTAACCACCAACAGAGAGCATGGCAAATGATATCAAATAAGATTAGGCTATACCTCAGGAAATTGAGCCCAAATCAAGCCTAGTGGCTTGCAGTCAAAGATCCCACGAGTTTCAGATTGTACAGTGATCATTGCTAGATGGTCTAAAAGAGCAATGATTTTGTAGTTAGAATTACTGAGGACACCAAGCTGCCCCATCTTCAAGTCAACCCATTTGAGGCTGCAAAAATACAAAAATAGTTTCCATATTAAGTCTAAATATTTGAAGTACGCCACTAAGACCTCACAGGTGACAACAGAAGAACATGGTTAGAAGAATATACATATCCACTTTTAATCGTGCTTACTGTTTCTCTACTTGATATAAGTATCTCTAGTTCAACTAAGAAGGTCAGAATAATTCCTTTTTTCTCAACACAACAATAATGCCGCATCTAATGGAAATCTAACCTGGTCGCAGACCATATCATTATATCAAACTCGGCATGGACAGCAGTAAGAAACTCGTGAAGATCTGTTCAAAAAAGTTGCACAAAGTTATGTCTGAGCTATGTAAAGGCAGGAAGTAAAAATCTCAAGTAACTAGATCTCTTACATGGCCGCATAAGTTGAAGAGGATTCTCTGCTGTAGATCGGTGATCAAAGAGAGTATAATCAATATCCAGAACTAGCAATTTCTTTCCTTTCCGGCATGGATTCCGAAGTTCTATCTTCATCACATCACAAAATAGGCAATGACTAAAGACGGAAAGTAACATCGTAAATTACACGATATCTAGTAATAAAAGTGGGTAAAGATTTTGGGTCAGGACAATCTATGCAAAAACCAAAAAGAAAAATGTAAATTAACCACTTAAGTTTAGTAGTGAGTTTTCAGGATGCCAATAAAAGGACTAAATGATAAAGGCATACTAGTGAAAAAGACCCATAATCCCCTTTTTGAAGGAAAAAGAAACAGTGAGAGAAAGATATGAAAAAATATTGCAGCATCCTGCCAATGAATCTTTAAACAAGTAATTGTGTGGAAAGAGGTGGGATTGGATATGCAGTCATTCATCTCTAGTCCACCTAGTTTCAAGTTAACTAGAAAGAGTTAAACTGACCTTGTATTGACTAATACGCTTCCTCAATTTCTGTTTATTGACTTCTTTATCTTTTATGTCAACAGCCTCATCTTGCCCAAGTTCAAAATCATCAACAATCTCTGGAGAGTCTACTTGATCCAGAATTATATCATCTTCAACAGTTCTGAACGCCCGATCACACACTTACAATTATGAACTTAAAATCGGAAAATAATCATGTACAACTAATATTTAAGCACTTCAATAATTTATTAGAGAGAGAGAGAGAGAGAGAGTTTATCATGTAAGGAGTATCAAAGTGGAAATCTCTTAAGGATGTCGACACTTCTCGGAAGAATCACTCTGGCCTTATTTATCTTCTAGAGTAATAATGTCGTCCATTCAAATTACCAAATTGAAGACGCCAGAGGGAGAGAGCGAGAGGAGAGACTAACCCTATCATGGTCATCTTGAGCGAGGACTTGAGAGGAAGCTGAGAAAGCAAAAGCGAGTCCTCGGAGAGCTTAGATCCGATTTTAGGGTAGAGGAGCTTCTGGCGCTTGGGTAAGACGTTGGTGAGCTCGCAGATTCGGCGTTTCAACTCTCCAACAGAATCATCCCCACAGACCCGAACCGTATATTCCCTCCCACTCCATTTCACAGTTAAAGTGAACTCTTCCTCTGATAACGACGGAGTGGGGGCTGAGGCGGCCATTGTTGATCTTAAACCCAAGCCACTGATTTTCTCGCGCTTCCCAAATCAGGGAAGGAGAAGGGTATAAAAGGGGGTGGGGGGGTGGTTGGGGGCGCATGATCGTGATGACGGAGTTTAATTAATTAATTAATCATCAATATGCCTAATTAAATTATTATAATATTTTAACCGCAGAAGCTTAGATGACTGTTGAACAGACGTCAAGCCTTCTTCTCCTTTCCTCTGAAAATGGAATGCGACGATAGGGATGATCCCTTTAGCTCCTTAACCGCGCTTTGCCATATCTCTGATTCTCAGGAGGATTATTTGAGTAGCTGTCCCTTTGCCGGAAACCATGATTTAGTTGCCGATTCCGAGCCCTCCCTCTGCACTGCCTGTCTCTCTACCCCTCTGCACAAGTACCGTAACCGGCCCGAAGCCTCTTCAATGGCGGCGTCCGGGTTTTGTCAGAGAAATGATGGTCGAAACGGTGACGTATCTTTGCTTGATAGTGGCAGAGTTGTCGATACGGAAAGGGATGCGGAACTAGGGTTTCATCCGGAGGTTCGATTCTCGCCGAAATCTGAACAGAGTAGCGATGTGAATCGATCAATTGCTGGAAAAATAAATGGTTTTGTAAAGGAGTTTTGTGATTCTGGACCTAAGAAATTTGAGGTTTTAGGGAAGGATTTGTGTTCTGGGGATACCTCGGTCGAGTCTTCCTGTAAAAGGTTAAAAATTTCAGAGCAGATTCTTGCTTTGGAATTGGCATCCTCTTCTACAGGAACTACTAATGAGAAAACTAGGGAAGATTTGCTGAAAATTCACGACTCTCTGAAAATTATAATTGAGGAAATGTTAGTTGAAACGAACAGTGGGCGTAAAAACGAGGGAGAAAGTTCAGAGAACAGAAAGTTAAAGGCTTCTGATAATTTAGAGAGCAATAGCTTAAAAGAAAATGAAACCGTTCAATCAGTGGATACGAATGAAAACAGTAGGGACAACTCCGAGTGTCAAAGGGTAGAAAATTGCAATATTGAGAATACTGAAAACACCGCAATGGTTGGGACCGAATTACAGGGAACTGTAAATAGTGTTAAACTCTGCCGAATTCTGCCACCATGGAGTAGAAAGAAGAAAGAAGTAGCAGATGAGTTGGATTCTAATTACAGAGAGATAACTCTTCTGGACTTGTTGAAAATCCTTAAGGACGAAGACGAAGGTAGGACTGGTGATGAGGACGATGGTCCGGCGGATATGAATATTTTGGAAATACTAAAGAGTCGGGGAATGACATTCCATCGGCCCAGCTGGTGGCCGGAAGGAGGATTTGAAGGACGGCAAAAAACGAAGAAGAAGAGAAGTAGTTAGTGAAGGGGAGTTTATGTTTTTTGGGCAATGATGGGTTCTCAAAACTGGTATTGATTGTACAGAAGATTTCACTCTTGTGCTTTTGTAGCCATAAATACATGTATAATATTAGCTCTTCTGGGATTTCTGTTAGTTCAGTTTAGTCAATGATCTTTGCCTCGTTCCATTTGTGGGTTATCGGAATTCAGCTTCCATGGCCGTCCTACTTCCTCTTCTATCTCTTCATCAACGTCTTCTCCTTCCTCCCGCCACACCCCAATTTTCCTACTTACAGATACTTGTTAGGCATGTCTGGATTTGACAAACTCAGTACCAGGCTTTGATCTTTTCGGAATATATTTGGAAAAGGGCGTACAAACAATTACCAAATGACAGCCATACATGAAGAAGCAATCAATGGGGGATGGCCAAAACTCAGCAAGATTACAGAAAAATGCTTGGATGTCAAATTGAACTGCTTTCACTCTACAGTTCTGAAAGCTCCAAATAAATCACCCGCACAACTCTCCTCCGGTAGAATCTGAGAGACTTTCCAAAGCTTCTTTCTTGACCTCTCTGTCATTAATGCAGCAAATGGGTAGTAAAGGCGCAGGATATGCAAGACAGGAGGTGTGTTTGTCTGAAATAATAAAAAAAAAAGGAGTGAAATTTAAGATTGAAGTAGGGTTAAATATTAAATTATCTTGTTTTGGTTGTTCAGGACGTTAATCCAACATTAAAACTCATCTATTGTTCGTAAATCCCTTTCTGTCCTGATGCATTTACTCTCGATTTCATCTGTTTGGTTTGACAGATGGTTTAAGGATTTATGATCCCATTGGTCTGAGGATAAATGGTCTAACAAAGGTTGTTAGGCACATGGATTGGACGACAAGATTTGTGTCTTTATTGATGTTAGATTATACTGTAACAAACAATGCTGACTGTCTTTACTTCTTTGAAAATTACTTTCTTTGCTAGTTCCATATTCAAACCTGCAATTTGTTATTTTGTTTTTCTGGGTCTTGCATTTTTCTGGTACAAATCATATTATCATCATCAAAAACTACACTCAATTTCACAACAATCTGGGTTGGACAAGTCCCCAGACAAAGAAGAATGACACCCATGAAACTAAATGATCCTCCTTGGAATTCCAGCCACTCACCCATGCCCGCTTTCACTTCCGTTTCTGAATAAGCAAATCCAACAATTTTTTAGATGTGGATGAGTCGGTTGTGAAGATGATAGATTTAGAAACCATTTTCACTGAGAACTTCCCGGTTCATCTTCTCCACTTTCAGCAGTACGATGTTGGTGGTGTGGAGCGTGCTCCAATGGGTGTCTATGCCCACCTTCAGAATTCATGTTCAAATTACCTCTAGAATAGGCGTTGAGAGCTGCTAGCATACCCAGATTGGACTCCGACATTCCGAGTCCCAGTTGATGAGATGCATGATTTTGCTGCATTACCATCGACCCTAGTTGCAGAGGACTGCTTCTACCTGCTTGAAAGTCGGTACTTCCCGGAATGTTGAATCTCGGCATGAAATGCAATGGACCTTGTAATGTATTTCCTACTGTCGGAATTGTCGTCGGGAACGGCCACATCTGTGCTTCCGGCGTTGCAGCGCCTGAAGTACCAGCTGATACGCTTGTCCCACCTCCGCTCGTAGACACCGGCAACATCCAAAATGTGTTGCCGGAGCCGCTGCTTGGGGCAGGAGCCACCGCCCACATGGCCGTCGCTGGAAGAATATTTGACTGCCGGAGTTGACTCGAAGATCCTCCTTCCTCCTGGTGCTGCTGTTTCTGCATGTGTAAGCCGCTCTTGAATCCCTTGAGGGATTCTGTATTTTCATTCTGAGATTGTGTATCTTCCTTGAACAGATCTTCTCGGAATCGCTTTCTCATGTAATTTTCAGCGGAATTTCCCGCGCCGCTACCACTCTCGCCGCCATCGCCTCCCGGTAGCGCTTCTGCGATTTGATCGGCTGTCATAAGATTAGCTTGGTGTTGTTGCCGTTTCTGTTGTTGGTAATGGTGGTGAAATCCTAACAGAGGAGCGGGAGCGAATCCTTCTTCGTAGTGAGAATGGTGAGCAAGAGCCAAAGCGCTGTGGAACAAATGAGCAGACTTTGACGGCGGCGCTGATAGCGTGGATCCACTGTTTCTAAGCGAGACGTTCAGAGAAGAGAAGTTTGCCGGGATTGTACCGGTTCCGGTAGCGGCGATAATTGCAGGCTCCGCTTGCTGAAGAAGCCACTCGATAGTTTCACCGTCGGACTTGTGGCCTAATTCTCTTGTCAATTGGAAAACCCTAGCAGCACAAGCCGCCGGCATCCGGATTCGCCGGCCACGGCCGTCGACCTTTGTGTGGCGGTCCTTGGTGGATCTCTTCGCCACGTTAGGCGTCGCCGTCGGAACGCTAGACAACTGTTGTTCCCGTTGCTGTTGGTGGCTGCTCTTTTTAACGGAATCGGCATCGACTCCAGATAGACCTTGGCGGTGAGTGTCCGATCTGGTGGAGATGGCGAGAGAAGCGTCCACGAGGTAGGGCGGAGCAGAAGCGGAGGAGGTGGAGAGAGAAGTGGAGGAAGAGGAAGAAGAAGGAGAAAGAGAAGAGCCATTGAGAGGAGCAGCAGGAGTAGCTCCTCCTCGGTTAAGGGGAGGTTGGATGGAGATGGAGCCCATGAATGGGCCTTGCGAAGGACCTCCTGATCTGCCATCGAAAGGGACAACGCCCTGGTGCAGGTGGTGGTGCTGGTGGCGGTGCTGGTGCGAAGAAGACGACTGCTTTTGTTGGAGAGGGTGGGAACTAGTGTTTGGCTGCTTGTTGGTCTGCGAATCCGTGAGTTCCATCTGGTAGGGAAGGGTTGGTTTCTATTTCAGTAATATAATATTTCGGCCACTTTCTTCTCTCTCATCTACCCTCCATTAGAGGCCTGCTTTTTTCTTGGTTGGAGACATAATCATAGAATTGGGAGAGAGAAAAGAGATGGAAAGGTCCCAGCTTGCTAGGACTAGGAATAGGAATAGGAATTTGTGTTCTTCTCTACCATAGTCTTCTCTTTATTGACCACTGTCTTCTTTCCTTCCCTCCTGGCTCCCTCATCTGGTCTGTAACTACAAGAGAGAGAGAGAAAAACCGCTGATGATGATGAGATAAAAAGATTGAAGCAGAGCCCAACCAGTACAAACGCTGTGAGTGGGATCAATGGCTGAATTCAGTAATTACAGCCATGAGAAGACAGCAGAGTAATAGTAAATCTCAGATTTACCATGAGAGGATATGCGGGGAAGAAGGCAAGCCAAGCTAGAAGCTGTACAGTGCAGGTATGAATCAGATAAGAAAGTATGTAATGCCAGTGCAGCATGACAGCTCATCCCAACCCAACCCCACCCATTTTTTCAAAATATGAAATGAATAAAAGGATGGATGACTTTCCTTCTCCAACAATGATTATTCTTTAGTTTATTACTAAACAATGTTATGACGCCATGCTCGAAAGTCTACTCTTCTCAAGTTTGCAGCCAAAAAGCCGATCTGGGTGTTCATCAAATTCAAGCCTTGGCTCGTAGATTGATTGGAAAAGTTGGAGTCAGTGTTAAAAAGCCCAAGGGTATTTCCATTTTGCACATAATTTAGACGAATCGCTGTGTTTTCTTCTTCGACTCTTTCGTCTTCTAGCCACCCACCGAATTAAATAAACTTCCACATCACAGGAGGAAGAGGCTGGTGTCACTCGGCTGTCAGATTGACTCTGCCCCTACAATGGCCTACTCCTTTATTGACAGACTCGTGCATTATTGGTCTGTACCCTTGTAATACTTGTGTAGCGCTGTCGAAATAAATGGGAGCCTGACAATTTCAGTGCTGATCCTCATATCTTTCTGTTCCCCCCTTCATTTTCTTTTGATTGCTGTTTGCTAATTGGCTGCTTATGCTAATGAATGAGATTGGATTGGAGATGGAAGCAAAAAAGGCCAGACCTTTGACCTTTCTTTTGATCTGAACTCCTCCTCCTCCTCCTCCACCACGCTGTTTTCTCCAAGTGAGAGTGGATGGTCTTGGTTTGAGAGCTCAGAGCAGCCGTACCGTCGTCCCACAGTCACATTTCCTACTCACTGACTGTTGTGAAGTCAAAAGGGTGCCAGTCCATTGCGTCACTGCTTGCCTACCCCACCTGCTCAGCCCGTCGCGACCTTCCCTCCGCCATCTTGCAAACTACCTTAAAGCCCACAAATGCATGGGCCTACTTCATGAAGCCTGCAAACCTTTATCTTCCTCTTCTACACGTTCCTCTCCAGCTCCACTCCGCCGCCCAAAACTAGTTAAACCGCTTGTCTCCCGGATTCAAATCCTTCGGGGACGACGAAAATGTCCTGTTCAGTACTTGAACGGGCTACCGCCAGAGCTGTCGACTTTCATCCCTTCATCTCTTACGTTTACCCGAGTAGCCGAATACCTTCATTCCCAGAAAACTGATGACATTTCTCAATCAAGGCCTGGATAAAGAACAGAGCTTTCAGGAAAGTAATCTCCTTTTTCCCTTCATTCTTTAGAAATGTTTTAAATTTATGTTGGAGGTTTGCTAAATACGAGTAGGATCGATTGTGTGGCAGAATGAAATGAATCTTGAATTGGCTCCAGCTTTCCACGAATGACACTACGAAATTAAAGAATTGGAAAATGACAAATCAACCAATTATTCTTTATTGTTAGGGAATATCCAACCATCTTTTTTTCGATTTTCTAACAAATTAACCATTTAATTATAAAAAAAAATGACAAATCAACTATCCCTGTTACGTTTGTCATCAAAATTCGTCAACTGTAACAACGGGTGACATTCGTTAAAATTCGTCAGCCAAGAACTGTCGAACAGAGACTGTCAAAATCCGTCGACTGTAACGTCGCAGCCACGTTAACGCCAAGGACTGTCGAACAGAGACGTCTAGAGCAGCAACGATGGACCTCCCGCAATAACGAGGGACGTCCAACAATTATCCAACAAATTGACGAAAGACATCAATTATCGAGAGACGTCCGCCGGGCTCGTCGGAACAATGAGTCATGATTGTTGGATCGAGAACGGATATCCCTCGATCAGAATAGACGGTTAGGATGGAGTTTGTCATTTTCCAAATGGTGATAACGGACGTCTCTCAGTATATAACGAACGTTCGTCGGGCTCGTTGGAATGATGAGTCATGGCCGTTGGATCTAGAACGGACGTCAACGGACGTTCATCTTCCCATTTCAGATGTCCCTCGATTTGAAAATACGTCGTTCTACCCATAACGGATGTCTTTAGTCTCGCAACGGATGTCCCTCGACTTAAAACTACGTCGTTAAATCACAGCAAATTGTTATAGTTCAGGGGTTAATTTGTTAACTTGCTGTGCTTTATCATAGTTCAGGAGTTAAATTGTAAAATTGCGATGGTTGTCATAGTTAAGGGATTAAGTTGTTAAACTCCGGCGGATCGTCATAACTATGATGTTCGCGGTGATGATTTTTCATAGTTCAACGGTTAATTTGTTAGCCAAAAAAAGGTTAGTGGTTGACTTGTTATTGACTGTAAAGAATGATGGTTGGTTTGTCATTTTTCCTAAATGAATTTTACCAAAAAGGTCTAACATTTATTAAAAAAACCTTCAAACCATGGTGAGGAAAAAATTGATTTTTACACTATTTTTTTGTTAACAAATCAATTCTTAAATGATGAACAATTAATAAATCAACTCCCGGTGGACTCTTGAGATTGGGCCTTGGATGCCTGAAGCTAGAGACAATGAACTTTGAAGATTTCACGTACACTCAATCTCGAAACATGTTTTTTCTTTGGACGTCCAGAGTTGAGATGGGGACGCCTAAGACTAGATTTAGGACGCTTGCTGCCAGAACCAATAAATTTTTAAAATTTTGCAGACATCCAGTTCTGATACATGGTTTTGCTGATGAACGCCTAATCTTGTGCGTAAAGAGACAATGAATTTTGAAGATTTTGCGGACACTAAGTTTCGAATCATGTTTCTTCTGTCGTGAGTTTGTTTTGTTAATTATTCATAATTTAAGAGTTGATTTGTTAACGAAAATAGATTAAACGCATTTTTGATATTTTATTTCCTCTAAAAAAAAATTGTGATAAATTTAATGAAGTATAAATAGAAGAAAAATTTAAAAATAAAATAAAACTAAGCCCAATTGTGCAGGATGGGCCTAAACAACTCCCGCTGGAACCTACGTCCGCACTAATTCCCTGCAACTAAAACCCTACCACCATTGTTCCTCCGCTCCACCTCCGTCTCCTCACTTTCTTTCTCTCCCTCTCGTTGTTTGCATTCACTTACTTGGTAGACGACATGCGGGTGGAAAAGAGGAGTTCGCTTCAGTTTAAGTCGCTGCAGAAGAAAAACAAAAACAAGGATGATAAGCCTAATAAGGAGGAGAAGAAGAAGAAGATGACGAAAAATAGGAGAAGCAAGAACAGTACGAAGTCCAAATCCCTTATCAGGGATAAATCCGAACAAAAAGAAAAAGAACAACAGAGACACCTCGAAATACAACGAACCGAAGGGGAGTCCGACTCTGATGCTTATCAGGTTTCCAGCCCTGCAGGCTGCTGCAGCTGCGCTATTTAATTCTAATGAAGTTAATTGCTTGTTTTGCTACTTATTTTTTAAGCCATTGGGTTAAATTTCATTATTATGCCTATTCAATCAAACAAATTGTTGATGTTTGAAGTGCTTCCCGTTGTTATTAATCCATTTTCGAAGTTCTAGACGCATTGCCGAGAAAGGCGCTGTTTTAATAAAGGTTGGGTGTATGTTCTTGTTTGGTTGATATTTTCCTTTGTAAATGTAGGATGTCTCAGAGGGTTCGAATTCTGAGGATTATGAATCATTGACAGAATCAGAACCCGGGAGAATAGTATCCATAAATGAGGAAGAGGTAGACTAGGCTTACCGTGGCTTTGCTTTTGTTTTTTTTTTCCCGACATTTGTCTTTTAAAGTTGTTATTTATACTTAGCTTAGAGTTGATGATAATTGATGGTAGGATTCCCTTTCACAGGGGCTCCATGACTCAAACAACAATGGTGTCTTGGAAAAAAACCCTGATCAAGACAGTGAAAGAGATGCATCTCATCAAGTTAATGAAGAAAGCGATTCATCTGAGGATGAGGTCTGCTATTTTTTTTTAATTATTCTGTAGCTTATGAAGTTAATCTTTTCTCGTGAAGAGTTTTCAATACATAATCACAGAAAAAAATTCTTAGTTCTAAGAAAGCAAACAAAAAAAGAAGCAAACCTCAATTCTAAAAGAGCAAACAAAAAAAGAACCAAACCTCAATTCTTCTGTTTTGTTTTATAAATTTGCCAGGTAGCTCCTAGAAATACAGTTGGCGATGTTCCCCTGGAATGGTATAGAGATGAAAAGCATATAGGATATGACATTGCTGGAAAGAAAATAACAAAGAAAGAAAGACAAGATAAATTGCAATCATTTCTTGCTAGTGCCGATGACTCTAAAAATTGGTGAGTTTGCTCATTCATTGCTTCATTTCACTTTTTACGTTACTTATGGGGGGTTGGAGGCAGTTATGAAATGGGAGTCAATATTTTGATTAAGTTATGTATGATGATGTTTAGTTGTTTAATGTAGCGGGAAACATATACCACCTATATTTTCAATCACTTGTTTGCTTGTCTTACTATTCATAGGAGCTGTAATAACTAGCATTTGTTTTTTGCTTTTCTTATAACTGGTGTAACTCTTTAATATTATCTTAGTATTATTATCTTTCCTTTTTAGTTCCTACATGGGGACAAGAAATATCTAATTCATGCAGCGGAATTAAAAAAAACATGTGTAAATGGGTGCTTTGCTTCTATTCTTCGAAGCATGGTTTCATTTATGCATGTTTTATTGAAGGTGTATCCTTCCCATTGAGCTTGTATTTGACCAATTATAATCTGATCATACGTTGCTTGGAGTGTTTTTCACATTCTATCAGGCGCAAGTTATATGACGAGTACAATGATGAGGAAGTTGAAGTGACAAAAAAAGAACTCAAGCAAATTCGGAGTTTGCTTAAAGGGAAGGCACCACATGCTGATTTTGACCCATACGCTGTATGGAACTCTATGCAATCCAAGTTCTCTAAGATATTTATCCTTATTAATTATCCTTATATGCTCAATAAATTCCCCATGTTTTTCATGCAGCCTTATGTTGATTGGTTTAAATGGGACGATGCCAAACATCCTCTGTCAAATGCACCAGAACCAAAAAGGCGATTCATTCGATCAAAATGGGAAGACAAAAAGGTCAGACTTATTTTTAGTCAAATTTCTCTGGGGGAATAAAAAATTTATACTTCTAAGTTTTAAGATTTTGGTTCACAGCGTCATCTTCCTTAATCATTTTATTCATTCACAACATGAGTGCAAGATTTTTTTTGTTCAGACTTTAATATCCAAATTTTACATAGTCCACTTGCACGCTTGACATTTGTTGTTCTTTTGAGTCAGGTTGTTCGCTTAGTTCGGGCAATTCGGAAAGGATTAATTAAGTTTGACAAACCAAAAGAAGAACCACGATTTTATCTTCTGTGGGGTGATGATTCAAACACAGAAAAAATGGCACATTTATCATACATTCCACCACCAAAAGCAAAATTGCCAGGTAGTCTTATGTTGTATGAATTTTATGTATAAAAATATTCAGCTTTTCCTTTTGTAGCATATCTTGAGTTTCTTCCCCTTCCAGGCCACGATGAATCATATAATCCTTCTCTTGAATACATCCCCACTCAAGAGGAAGTAAATTCCTATCAGCTTATGTACGAAGAAGATCGACCAAAATTTATTCCTAAAAGGTAATGTTACTTATCAGGGAACAAGTTTTATGTTTTGCAATATTTAGTTCTATCTGTTCACTGTCTTGTTTGCTTGTTCATTTGATTCATGTGTAATGATAATTTTATTGTGTTAGTTTTACCTCCATGAGAAGTATTCCTGCATATGAAAATGCAGTCAAAGATACTTTTGAACGATGTTTGGATCTGTACTTGTGCCCCAGAGTTCGGAAGAAACGAGTATGTTAAGACTTTGATTGGGAAAGAAAGCCATTTAGTTTGTTTTCTATAGTTAAGCGCCATTTAACTCTATGCACAATCTTTATCCATTTTAATTGAGTTTTCCCTTATTATCTTGCAGCTCAACATTGACCCCGAATCCTTGAAGCCTAAGCTACCTAGCCGAAAAGATCTTAAACCATACCCAGTGACATGTTTTATTGAGTATAGAGGTCACAAAGATGCAGTTACATCAATTTCTACTGAAGGTTCTGGACAGTGGATTGCTTCAGGTGGGAATGAAGTTTTTAGATGTTCACTGCCTTTTGAGTTCAAAATCATAGAATGTAGGATGTTGATCTCATCTTTGGCTACTGTTTTTATAGGTTCATTGGATGGAACTGTTCGTATCTGGGAGGTCGAAACTGGAAGATGTCTTAGAGTCTGGGATGTTGATGAAACAGTCAATTATGTTGCTTGGAATCCTTTGCCCGGACTTCCTATTTTGGCTGTTGCTGTGTACGGTTGATTTGCACCAATCTATCAAAAACAGAAATTTTTCTTTCTTTGCATGTAAATTTTATGGTCAAACATTTTACAGGGGACTTGATGTACTACTTTTAAACACTGGTATTGGAGATGAAGAAATTCAAGCAAAAGTCAAGGAGCTCCTTCGTGTTGAGAGTTCTTCATCTCCTGGTGATTCTGGTTTGTCTCAATGTCTAATACTTTCAGTAAGCTTTGTAAACGGGATGTTAATAACTCACAATATAATTTGTGTAGACACGAAACCCTTTGTTTCCTGGCTTCAAGACGAAAAACATGAGGGAATTAGGTTGAGGCATTTTAAGGTACTTTTACTTGATTCACTTTAATCTGATTCGTTTGTTGTTAAAATTTATTTGGTGATATGACTATGACATGTTTGATGAGATCCTGCAGTCAGTTTCTTCAGTTGAATGGCACCGTAAAGGAGATTATCTTTCGACAGTGATGCCTGCTGATATCCTTTCTCCCATCTTGTTATTATCTTTATTTTCTTTGGTATATTTTGCCCTGATGTGGGAGTGGTTTTTAACTTGCTTCATTCTGGTTTAGATCTACTGACTAGTTTCATTCACATTGGATTAGATGCAGTTAAAGGCCAAAAAGTTATTGAACGGATAATGTTCATGTATTTTCTTGACTTATCTATAACGTGAATCTAGAGCAGTTCTTATACACCAACTCACCAAGAAGCTTACGCAAAGAATTCCTTTCAAATTGCGCGGGCTTCCAGTTTCATCAGTTTTTCATCCCTTGAGATCCATCATTTTCATTTCTACAAAAAAGAATATTCGTGTGTACGATTTATTGAAGCAGAAACTTGTTAAAAAGCTGGAGACTGGGCTCCGTGAAGTTTCATCGATGGCAGTTCATCCAGCAGGTACAATTGATTGCTATAGTTACTCCTAAGTACTTATATTTGTATGATGGCTTATGGTTGGAGTTTCCCTGCAGGTGATAATATCATTGTTGGAAGCAGAGAAGGAAAATTGTGTTGGTTTGACATGGACCTTTCTTCTCAACCGTTCAGGATTCTCAAGTATCTTTCTACAACTACTTTGAATCTATGATATTATTATTAGGGACAAAGTAGATGAGTTTCCAAGCAAACTCATTTTCATCTTGATTTTAAAAACAAGATTTTTGGAAACGATCGATCAATACAGTTATTTATAATTATTGATTATAGGATGATACAATTAGCTGATAACACACACTTGAACTCTTTTAGATGCTGTGTTTGTTTTCCATCTGTCAACTGACCTAAATTATCTTCATGGTGGCTTTGGAAATTTGCAGCTGTCATCCAAAGGACATCACAAATGTTGCATTCCACCGATCTTACCCCTTGTTTGCTTCATCCTCGGATGATTGCACTGCATATGTATTTCATGGAATGGTTTATTCAGACCTTACTCAGAATCCTCTAATTGTTCCTCTGGAAATACTCCGCGGGCACAACAAATCAAATGGAAGAGGTGAGCGGTCTTGCAGGGACTTACCCAAAAGATTTTATAAGACTGTTAGTATGTAGTCAAAGTCCAAACTAAGTTAAAAGTGAATGAAATCAAATCGGTGGTCGCATGTAGCGATTGTGAACTTTCATAATTGTCATGTTTTCGGCATAGATATATGTTCATGTTTTTTGATGACTGTCCGTCTATGGCTGATGCAGGAGTATTGGACTGTAAATTTCACCCAAGGCAGCCATGGTTATTTACTGCTGGCGCTGATTCATTGATCAAGCTCTTTTGTCACTGAGAAAACCAAAAGCAAACCACCAACATCAAACCAAAAGCATATGCCAATTATCTTGGATCGGCCAGCCAATTACAAATTGTTGAGGAAGTAGTGATTTTTATTAATACATTAGGAAGTGGAATTGTTGCCCATTTGAAGTATACAAACCTTCTGTACTATTTATGTGTAACATTCTTCATTAATGACAGTAGAAATTCCTTGGTTAAAGCCAAGCCAAGGCTCTACAGGGCATATTGCATTTGGACAAACCAAAAGGTCATGATGAAATTTGTACATCTTTGTTTGGCAAAATACATTTCATTGATTCCAAAGATTAGGATAATAGTTGGACAGCCGCTATAGCTGGGATTTTCTCTCGTAATTTCTGTGTTACAGCCACCCGAACTGTCATGACCCCTGCAGCCGGTCCTGTGATCCGTACTTTTACTATAGGCTCCTCGATTGCTACAAGTTCAAGAGAACCCCCAGCTGCCCCAACTAGGTAAGGCCTGATTTCTTCAAGTACCTAAAGAACATGTCCTCAGTTAAAAATTGGAAACAGCATACCTTTGAGAGAAAGAAGAATCAAACCAAACTGAAAACATGATAAATGCATATAACTTTTGAACTTAATTCATTCATGCCAGGCTTTGATTGTAATTGAAATCCGATTTGATTCTAAACAAATGGGTCCGCAAACCTTCTTCGTGGTAATACTTAAAACGGATAAATTAATGTTCTTTTTATCAAAGCCAACCATGTGCCATCACCACCCCAGATGAGCACATTCACCTAGAAACTTATGCCTACACTGACTCACATTAGATCTCACATAGTGGTCAACCGACTTCTATTATAAGTTAAAATAAGGGGTAACACTGTATTTATTCTTTAATTTTATACTCTAATCTTATACTCTGACGTAATGTGCATGTACAACTATATACAGTGCATCACAATAATTCTATCAATGAATGAACAATACGGGAGCGTCACATCAAAGTACAATAGTATATACCAAACATTATTAAAAAATGAAAGAGCTTTGCCAAATTCAGCTTGATCTAAAGTTCTACCATTCGCTCAATGAAGTAGAAAATAATCCTTTACTAAATTTCAATGATGTAGATGCATCTAGTCTAAAATCCTATTCCATCAACTGGTTTTCAACGGCTTCGACCAAGTGAAACAAGATCATGAAAATATAGTCTAATAGCTGATATTTAGAATGATAGTAACAATATACAGAGAACAAAAGCTTTTAAGACATCAGCTATTAAATATAACTGAAGAAGACAGTCAATGAAAGAGCTTTCTTATGAGATAAACGAGAAAAAATTACCTTCTCCACATTTTCATCAATCAGCTCCAGACCAGTTTCTTCATCTGCTATGGGTTCAACTGCAACAATTTCGGGTATCTTTTCCATCAAGCGCCGCTCAATTCCCATTTTCATAGTCATGACTGAACTTGGACAGGAGCCACATGCTCCCTGTAGTTTCAAACGAACAACATACCCATCAATTTCATGTAATGCCACATTCCCTCCATCTGATATGAGATATGGACGAATTTCATCCAATACACTTTCAACATTCTCTGCAGTTAGCGGCAAATCCACTGCTGATTCCGGTGTGGCAACTGCCTTAACAACTGCACTAGGACAAAGTGCAAAAAGAAAGTTCAACAAAAAAGTAGCAGGGAACTTGGTGGCGGACACAATTTCAAATACCATTACTAGTTCACAAAACTATGAAAATTTGCTAGGAAATGGTACTCTACAAGCAGTTTTAACAATAAATTGGGCTATATTTTATCAGCTCTTCGCAGACTAGTTGTAGCTACCATTTCTTTCTGGGTCAATATGAAGAAGAGAATTGAATAATAAAAAATTCAAAAAAGAATTGATCTCATTCTGCTGATAATATAAATTGGATTGTAATAACTCGATTATTTTGCATACACAATCAAGTTCTACACTTCTGGCACTCTGAAGTGGACGGAACGAGTTCAAACAAGAAAGTAAAATGGTTTCATGCAGCGCAATTGTAAAGCATTCAACAAAATCACTGTGATTGAAGCTTAGTTGATGTTGAAAGAAATTAAAGGTTTAAGCCCAAACTCGCACCTGGCCTGCGTGAAAGGGAATATAATCGAGTCCGAAAAGAGCGAGACGAGCTCCTTCTTGGAAGAGACCTCCCTCTCCTAAGCGAAACATGGGTGCCCGGCAAGCAAAAGCTCTGAAATATGATCAAAATTACGTGAATAAAAATACAGGAATTTTAGTAGATATGAAATAGAGAAAAGGGGCAAACCCTCGAGGGAAGAGAAGAAGAAGGAGGGGATGGTAGGGCTCTTTGAGGGGTGCAGTAAGCGGGTGAATTCAAGACAGCAGATTGCATCTCCTCTCAAATAGACGTCGCAACCAGTTTGAAGAAAAAAGAAGGAAGACAAGTATATCGGCTTCCTGGGTTTCCTGCTAACAAGGAAGGAAGAAATGAAGAAGAAGAGAAAGTGTTCTCAGAGAAGGGTACAGTGGACACCCGGTGGGAGAGTGTCACGCCCCTTTTCTCATGGGGCCTAATGGGCTAGGCCCGATGGGAGGCTTCCGGGAGGCCTCCCCAAATGCATGTTGGGCGTGCATTGTGTTCGGACAAATTAGTTCGAACAAAGGATGGTTTTAATCGGGACAAAGTGGCGGCTGGACAAAGCCGTCCGGGCTTCAGACAGCGCGCTGGGCCGCGCCAGCGTTGGGCCGCGAGGATGAGGCTCCAAGTTTGAATTTCAAACTTGGATAAGATCCGATCCAAGAATGATGGATCTCAAGCTTATGTGTCCGCAGCTAAAGCAGCAAATCCATGTGGGGCCAAGATGCACTTGAAGCCAACCAATGGGAGCACGCCACACCCGGGAGATGATGTGTCTTATCCTTTTCGAATTTGAATGTTATCCAGGGGATTCAAACATTCAAATTGGCTTATCCGGGATGACACAACACGGACCAATGGGAGAGAGCCATCGAGGAGGATGATGCAACTCGACCAATGGGAGGAGCCATCGATGAGGATGATGCGACTCGGCCAATGAGAGGAAGCCATCGAGGAGGATGACAAAACTCAGCCAATGAGATGAAGACAAGTCACCATTTTGTAATCTAGGAGATTAGATGGATAACTTAGTCTATAAATAGTGACCTTGAGGCACCAAGCAAAGGGAGTTCGATCCATAATAAAAAGGTGGATCTATCCTTGTGCATTGTGTGGTGTTCCTTGGAGAAAGTGTATTCCTTGGTTCTTTTATTGAGAATAGAAAGAACGGGTTGGGAGTGGGACTCCCGTAAAGCGATCGGATCATTACAAAAAGGCGACAATTGTGGGTGAAGTTCTTGTATTCACAACGAGCAAGAGCTTGGGAAGGCTGGTCGGAGTGGGACTTCGGCGCCATCACACGTTTCGTACCAATTCCGCGGGTCGAAAAATTTGGGTGTGACAGAGAGGGAGTCAGGCACAGAAGCAAACAAAATCAAGCGACGCGAATCTTCCTTCGCGCTCTCTCCTTTACTCGCCGTTGATCTCTCTCTCTCTCTCTCTCTCCTCTTGCTGGCCAAGAAAATACTAAAATTTATAGAAGTAAAAGTGCATGGTCAACATTCAATTGTAATTTTCCAAATCTGCCCTTCTTTTTACTTCCTTTAAATTGCAATTCAATCCCCACACTAGAAATAAGTTACATTTTTCACCTTTCTCAATTTACATTTGTGGCGTAATATTTACGTCTCTCTCTCTTTTGACCCCAAGACAGAACAACGAGAAATGAAGAACACATGATTAGCATTACATTATTGCATGTTCACCCGAAATCCAATCCACACACACAGTTGTTATCAATACACACAAATGGCAAACCCACCCTCATTTGCAGACTTGGGAAGAAGACGAGCGTTTCATCATGGCTATAACATCTGCTACCAGTGGTATTATTGGCTTCTTCTTCTCCATTTTCTTCTCTCTTTTCCCTCCCCTCTCCCCCATCCTTAATATTTGTGCCAAAGTCGGCGATCCCTCCATTCTCATCTTCGTCTTCTTCCCTCCTCCATACCCACCTGAATTTCCCTGTGCTAGCTTCGACATGTTCCGATGAAGCTCTGCGTTCAGCGAAGCCAACGCAGTCTCCGTATCAGACTCTTTTTCCTTCAGCAACTGAAGCTCTACCTTCGTTTTCTCCAGCTCAGCTTCCAGCTTCTTCAGGGTCTCGAACACTGTGGACTCACTGGTTTTCATAATATTCGGAGACAACTTCCTTGGGCTTCCCTCCGTTGAAACTTGAAGCGAGGGGGCCCTGGGAGTGGGAGAGGCAGCATAGAGTTCTCCAGCCAGAAACCGCTCGCCGAAAATGGCGACGGCTTCTTTGACAGAGCGGAATGGGCGAGACGTGTCGACAACGGATTTAAAGTGAGGAGCTTGGAGGCTGTTTTGAGTGAGTTCTTCCATGGCGTCTGAGAAGTGAGAGTGGGAATGGGGGTTGAAAATATGTATGGCCGAAAGTAAAAAAGTAGGTTTGCCATTTCTTAGCTTCTACTTCAACAGTTTTTTCTCTCCGTCAGAGCTGCTGTTGGAGAGGCAGAAATGGCAGACTGTTGTTTCAAGACTAAGAGATGGCAAGTGTTTGGCAGCACTCAGTAAACTCGAGGAAGAGGAAAGACGAGGGCGACCACCCAACTACTGTCAAAAACAGTAGGTGTAGATCGTTGAAAATGAGATCATTAATGGTACAAGTAATCACCGTTAACTCATAATCTCATCTCAATTATCGACACAAGGACACAAAGATGAAAGTCCTTCCATTCCCCATATGATCAAATGCTCGTCTTAGACTTGAGCTAAATCCGAATTGAATAGTCGTTTCTGCTGTTTTTTCGATTACAGAAGTGTTCTATCTTCTAAAGAGTGCTGCAGGCCAGGCATTTTTGAATTTCCTCTTCAAGAACAACACAAGAGCCGGTCCCACCAACGGCCACGAAGTGACGATGGCAATATATGCAAGAAGCCAGATAGTTTTCCGACTATTCCGAGACAGCTGATTTAAGATTCTTACCGGAGATCCCACGTTTCCAACATTATGCTCTGGTCGCTGAGTGGGTTCGTCGTTGGAATCAGTTATTTCGGTTGAAATGTCTGTCTTGGTTGGTTCCGAGACGGCTTGAATGTCCTCTTCCCTGTTTTCTGTGTTAGTTGTTGGGTCGTCCCCTGTTGCAGTCACCAGTCCATCGTCCAAAATGTTCACGTAAGGGGCTTGATCAATTGAAGATTCCAAAGCATTGTGCGATGCTGTTTTTGGCTCCTGCAAGAAGAAACACACCATTGATCAAAGATTTAAATGAACTCGAATGCACACATTTTCATAGAAATGAAAACTCCTCATATATGACCTGCCACTCTTGAAATTTTGATAAACACGAGGTAAAATTTTGATAATCCGAGGTTACATTTTTCTAGGATTATTGTTCAACCTAATTATTTCCTCATCCAAAGAGTTCTTAAGTATGGTGAAAATCAAAGTGAATGCACTCTTTGCACCTGTTTTGGAAGTTTTTCAGATGGGCATGAATGTAACACGCCAAAGAATTCATCGACAGCTCTCACCCACCTGAAACGAAAAGCAAGTCTACTCATGTTTTTTCAGACAAGATGATCAGAATCACAATCTTTTAGCCATGCAAGCAAGATTACCCATGTTTAATCAGAAGGAAAAGGTTTCATGGGGAATAGTCAGTAACAAAAGTAGGTGATTCGAGAAACGTGGCCTTATTTATCGAAAAAAATATTCCTAATTTCAGAAGGGACTGATTAACCCATGAAGTCTCCGGTTCGTATAAGAACCGGAATCGCCTTTTTCTCTGGATTTGGAACCATTTAAGACAGTTCAGAGGGTAATCTTTACATGGTTATGGCTATGAACCAAGTAGATAACTCACAAAGGGGAGCCAATCAAATCACATGTACTCTAGTAAGTAATTGAGATTTAAGTTAAAATACCAGAGACTACTGGCGGTAAGGCCCTCGTAGAAGGCCAAGTGTCCTCCGTGCGTTGTTGTTGCCAGAATAATATTTTTATTTTCCCTGAAAAATTATTATCAATGAATAAAAGAAAATCATGAAGTGATTAGAACAAGAAAATGGCCATCAAATGATTATGAACTTAGGAGGATATTATTATGCCTGCACTCATCCCAGGGAATAGCTTCCCTACTGCACAATGGATCATCCAAAGCACTGATGCAGAGAAGTGGAACCGCTACGTTTCCCACAAAGCTAGCGCTACTGCATCGTCTGTAATATGTATCCACAGTCTAGAAAAGGAAGAATGTTATAGACTTCTAGTTCAAATAACTCAAAAATACAAGACAAATATGTGAATTCAGAGATGTTTTCTTTTTTACCTCGAAGTTTCCTAGAAAACGTGTAGCATGATGGTCGAAATCACGAATTGAACGTGACTACAAGAGATCAGAGGAACATCATACTCTTGATCGCATACATATATAAAACGAAAGATGAAAACCCGCAAAAACAAAGTAAGATATATTTGTTATTTCCTGTTGTTTCTACTTGTAAAAAATCATACGACTACCAAAAATAAGGACCTTTTTAATTCCTTCCCAATTTGCTAGGCGGACGAGTATGGATTGATGCCTGCATGAAAATATGTATCTGATCACATAATTGTAAACCCTCAAAACATGATAGAAGCATTGAATCAGACTGTTGAAATCAGCTCTGGAGTTTTAAGTTTAATTCGCTGATATACTACGAAATTCTAAAGGAGAAACGATCAGACATACAATGTTGCGTAACCTTGCAGACCGATTGTCAGAGCTCTGTCGTATAATTTCTGCACAAATCTCCGGCTTATGAACCTGTCACAAACCTAGCAGAAAAAAAACAAACATGTGGAAACCACCACATGAGTTTTGCCCATGAGCAACAGAAGAAGAAAGACTGATAGGATTATGCAAGGCATCTATGTTGTGTTTATATTTCTTGTCTTTTATTTCATTGTAGTAATAAATACAGATACAATTTCATTCGCAACACAAAAAATAGACGGGAAACCCAAAGATGTCCGTCACAGGAGTGGTAAAACATAACAAGGAACCTCGACCAGGGACACATGCAACGAACAAATACCGCTTAGCCCACAGATAGTAAAGTTCTACAGGTTACTACATTAAACAACCATTCAACTTTTGCCAATTTTGATAATTTAGATTTTGGAAGCAAAAATAAATTCTAGACTGAACAAAAAAAATTCTTCCAATTATATATGAGCAAGGAATATAGATAGTTCCTCACTACTAATATCGACGATCTAATAATATTACACATTAGTCATGGTCCTCATTTAGGATTTAATACAGTAACAAGTCAATTGATGGTCAATAGTGCTCTATAAACAATACTAACCAGAAGGTCCCAAGGAGAGCAAATGGCTGCAGCCCCAATAATAGGAATATCACTCCCGTCCTCTCCCAGGTATTTCACCTGAAAGATGGTATTCGATAAGCTCGTCTATTGATATCATAACTCGTTAATAATTAACAGTAGAAGTAAGTGTAAGTGACGAAAAAAGAACGGTAACTTCAACCATGTATAGTGTCTGACTCTTCTAGTTTAACCTTTTTTTAGCAGGCCAAAGAACGAGATTCGAAGAGTCAAATCTGTTAGCCGATCAAATACTATTATCTTCTTTACCAAACTTAAATATTAGTATTAATTAAGTTGACATACTAATTATAACCGATTAGTAAATCAACGAGGCAACATATAGATCTGCAACCCCATTTGAAATCAGCACTATTCGGAAACTTCTTATCTTCGGCAGCCTTCCTAAGCTATCATTCAAGCTTCAATTTCCAAAAGTTCAAACCAAGACTCTTCCAAGCTTCGTGCTCTAATAGATCATAATATTTCCTTCTATATTTTTAAGTTAACTTTCCTGGCCTCGGCTGTCCTCCGCATGACTAAGCAAATTTTAAAGAACATGTAACCATAGTCACCTTGTCTGATGGGAGAAGGGGAAGATTCAAGGGAGAGCACTTTTACCAAAACATTGGCACCAATGCTGGTTCCGACCAGGAATAGAGGAGCCTCTGGATATTGACAATGAAGATGACCCAAAACTCTCCGAATATCCTCCGTCCATCCAGCATTATAGAAGCAATCAGACTGGCCAATGAAAAATTGCAATACAAACTTTTAACAACAATTGAAACATTTACATCTGCAGTATACCAAGTTTACATCTGGATAAAAATGTCTCATGGAAGGACAAAAACTTTTCTCTAAGCACTTCGCCATTTGATGGAACCAAAATACTAAACTTCTCGTCCAATACTATTTTATTTTACGGTATAAGAGCAATCAATGATCGTTTTTTTTTATTATTTCTCAGAGAACTTGTAAATCTACATTTAATCTTCTTTTGAATTAGAGGGTATAATGCCCCATAATTCAATATAAATTCATCATGCTCACAACAAATTGTTCGATATAATCTTACAGTAATTGAAATGCCACCCAGCCCACGGTGATTGCTGACAACAACATTCCATCCGCGTTGAACCATTTTGGAAGCGAAATGCTTTATGTACTGTGACAACAATGAGCATTCATGAGATCTCAACTACAAAAAAACAGCATCAAATTTTTGAAATTTTGATTAATCCGGAATAAGAACACCTAGCTCCGGCATTTTATTTACAGATTCGAACACAAACAGCGAACTGAATTGGAAGTGATATAAATGGGTAGGATCATTAAAGTACAAGTTTAGAGATGCTTCGAGAGGGACGTATCTCATCGAGATATCTTGAGAGTTGAGATCATGCATGAGATGGCAGTGGCAACAATGTAGATGCCAATTCAATTAACAACATTAAGGCATTACAATGGCGCCATGGATGCTGAGGGAGGAAATAGAACTTCACTTGTAATGAAGATACTACTAGCCAATATATGTTTTGAACTATAAAACCAGAGGGAGAAAAGGGAAAAGGTAATTAATTGGACAGAACTTCAAATATGAGACTGTAATCACTTACAAAATCAGCTGAATCACTAGTTAATCCAGGAATCACTATAACGATTGGTATTTTATCATCCTCTGTATTGGAATAGTTCACTTGAAAGACGTCACTTTTAACTGTCAAGAACAGGAAAAGACAAAATTTATGTGAGCATTTCTTATCTTTTCTCCATATTCTTGAATAAACCTTAAAAATCTCTCATTATATATACATGCAGACAGAACCAGTTTTTTAAGTTTGAAATCCTAAGACATTTGCAAATAACCTTACCACACACAATGTTTCTTTTGGGTCATTTAACAACTAAAATTGCAAGCGCAAACCGCAACTCCCAGTTATGAACGTAAAGTTTTTATCATACACAATTGATCAGATCAAGCAATAAAACCAATGACAGATAGAGGAGGCAATTGGGCTATTGCTTTACTGGCTCGAGAGAAATCCAATTCGATCAATTAGCTGGGATAAATTTGATACCCACCATCAGAACTCCTCAGCCAATCCAAAGCTATTGTTCCTCCATCGCTCGTGTGGAACAACTGTCTGGGCATAACACGGCGTAAGATTGACTAATACTATGAAATTGAAATATATCCCACCAGTTTCATAGGAATTACACGATCCTTGAACAGAATGGTGGGATTAAGACACGTGGAACTTTGTTGCCAGCAGAAGAAAGAACAAAATAAGCAGCAACCAAAGAAACAATTCACCTTTTATATCTCAAAGGAGGATACTTCCCGGTAAAGGTTAGAAAAACCGTCTGAAGATGAGGACTCGAAAGCCATGGAGTCGCCAAATACCTGGGCTCAAGTAAAAACAAATACGGACTAGCTTTCTACTAAACGAGTAGACAGTAGATCATAATCTAAGAAATGAACCTGCCATGTAGAATCCTGCACTTAGAAGCGACGGATTGATAGAGCTCCGAGCTTGAATTGTAGATAAGCGAAACCTGGTCGCCTCTAAAGCCAGTGAGAAGATCATGGAGAAGATGAATTTCCAGGAAATTGTAGAGGAATACCAAAAAAATCAAGAGGAATGCAGAGAGATAGAAAGAGGAAGGGATGAGAGAGAGAGCCTGAAAAAGAAGCTGGTCAGACGAAAAATTCGAAGGATTGTCAGCGGAAATCGGTGAATCCATTGAAGAGTAGGTGAAGGTGAATATGGAAGATGGAGGAAGGAAGATGGAAGATGGAAGAGTCAAAAGCCGGGAACGGGAGCAGTTATGGACATTGCAGGAGCTTCACACGAGGGCGAAGGAGCGCGTGGCAATACGTTGCATGTCGGGAATTGAGAAGGCGACGCATCATCATACACACGTACTAAAACTTAACTTGCTTGGTCTGAAAATAGAGGGCTCCTTATTTTTCTCTTCATGATAAATTTTTATTTTAATTTATATTATTTGTTAAAAAGATTAGGGTAATTAATAATTATCATGTGACTGACAAGTCAAATTTTAAACTAATTTTACTAACAAATAAATAAATGTTAGAGTTCGGTGTGACTCAAATTCTAGTTGGGCCGGGTCGGGTCGGGTCCGTATCCAATATTATGGTTATTTATTTTCTCTATATATTGATGCTTGAGTCGCAAAACTCATTGTATCTTGATTTCCTGATTAGTGATTTCTTCTCTGCCCGTATTTTTTTTCCTGTAAGGATTTTCCATGTAAATCTTGGTGTCCCTGCTTCCGCAGTTTTCTTTTTCCGTTTCGCGTTCGATTCTCAACAATGAATGAGCCAAACCTTATAGTCATATTTATCATTAAAAAAATGTCTCCTAGACTTTCACTCAAATCTGCGGACGTCCGTATATATCCCTTTACATAAAAGCAGACGGCTGTACTTATATGATGCATAGATGCAGACGTCCATATAAGATAGCAGACGTTCACGCGAAAATTAATAAGAAAGATGTCTGCGCTTTCAAATATATAATTTTGGGCATTTTTTTTTATAAGTGGAGACATCCACCCATTAAGAGCGGACGTCTTTTCAACTTCAAGAATTTGTTTTGGAGATTCTCCAAGGCTAAGGAATGTTCAAGGATCAACCTTACACGTCCTCAAATGTCATATGACGTCTAATGATCAGCTTTGGACGTCCTCCAAAGCGAAGAGACATCTAAAATCAGCTTTGAACATCCTTCAACGTCGAGGATGACAATTTGACGTCCGAGGAATAGCCTTGGACGTTCTTCAACGCTAAGAAATGTTGGAAAGATATTTTTTAACAAAAAAACGTAACTGAAAATTTGCTTTTTTAATTTATATAATTCAAAATTTTATTTGTTAAATACCAGAAATATCTTACAATGTAATTTCTTTTAAGGTCTAGGCATCCCTAGTGCGGCTTATTAGTTTATGAAACAACCATCCACGACATGTCTCCTCGATCATTTTGATTGTAATATCACAAAGAATCTACCTAAGGTCGCCCAATCAAGAGAGATCAAAGATCATTTGATAAGATCATTCGATCTCGAATTAAAATCCCAGCACACACCCGAATCTTCAAAATTTGAATGTTCGAGGCTGCATAGAATTTGACCGATCAAGCTCGTGTGTAACGAAATCAAATATCCCCGAGCTCCAATCGATACGCCAAAAATTGCCGGGATTACGACCACAAGTTGCAGTGGAGGTAAAATATGAACAACAACTAGCAGTTCAAAGTGAAAAATAAGAGTAGTTTACAAAATGACAAGTGCTCCGCCATAACTTTAGCTGCCTGTCTTGGGGGTGACCAGCTTCTAAACAAGAAGGGTCTATCCATTCATCCATCCACAGATGTGTTTAACTTAGCTCAGCTCATCTCAGGAGTAGCTATGTTCTTTCACTGGCAGAACCAGCTCGAAGATCACCGCTGGAAAAGGATAGTCACCCTTGTCGGTCGTTCCCTCTCATCATCCGCAGCAGCACAATCCGTCGCTTCTACACATCCCCGCAAAATAACAGGCCAGTCCATAACTTCATTTGAGGAAGTTGCAGGTAGGATAGAGACCATGATGAGGTTCGAACTGAAGTCTCATTTCTATCTGCTCCTTTCAGTTGTTTCTCCACAAACTCGAGGAAATGACCACAAAGACGTCGTCAAGAGACCATTTTCTCGATTCCGACTTGCAGGGTGGATTTATAATAGCACGCTCCGTGTTTGCAAGTCGATAACCTATCACAATTTCCATCCTTTGATGACCCCTAATCATTATATCGTAAAAATTAAGTTCTTCTTGGTCGATTAAGTAGAATTCTGCTGATTTGATGCACATTTCGTTGCCCTGTAAAATGGATCAACAGGGTTAGGGATATCATTAAGAATCATCAATAACAAACTACAGAAAGTCAAAGCTCCATTAAAAACCAAATACCTCTTCAGCAAAAAGCTCCTCAAGAACTCGATTTATCTGTTTGTCCTCGGCAACCATGGCCAAAGCCATGCTTACCAGTTCATTCGATAGTACATAATCACTGATCCGAGAAACCGACACCAGATTTCTGGTCCTAGAGTCCAGGATCTCACTAATTATTATCGACGAATCAGATGCTTGCTGCATTTCTCGAACCCACGAGCTGTGAGAGAATCCGGTCAACCTCGGAGTAGTTGAGTTTGTATCTTTGTGAGGAAGCCTTTTAGACTGCGATCACCAAGTGCTACTCAGCATAAAATATTGGATTATCCACAGAATTTCTCGTTGATTGCTTACAATCGAAACATTTTCGACGATCCATTTTTGTTTGACAACACGTTTAATAGTGTTGGGCTCGGCCCATATTTTGTGGGTTGAGTATAAAAGAGGGTTTTGTGGTTAATGAAACCCTACAGAGATAGAGTGTGAGAGAAGAAAGAAGAGAGAAAAAAGAAGAAAAGAGATTTTCGGATTTTCAGAGGCAGTCATACGAGAATTACGTTTTCTCATGAATCAACCGTTGGATCACCTTGAAATTTGAACTGTAAGCTCGGGACATCAAGGAGTATATTCTGAACGGTGGAGATCGTCGTTGGAGCTCACTAAGGCGGTCTGTCGGGGTAAAAACGGGATTGCAGTTTAGTAACCCTAGATTTATTCTCTCTTAGGATTTTGTTATCTTCCAAGATTAGTGTATTCAATCTTGATGAATATTGTATGTCTCTAGTTTGTTATAGCTACAGAGAACTTTAGTGTACTCATTATTTCTGTTATAGTGGAAGGTTTGATTAAGTGGCTTACGGGTTCTGTGGTTTTTTACTCTCACACTTTTTGAGGATTTTCCATGCTAAAAATTGGTGTTGCTGATCTCATTATTTTTGTTGGTTTGCTTTGCCTATTTGATTGCACAAAGAGAGAAAAAAAAAGTATTTTTATTCCGCTATGTATTTAGGTTCTTTTTTCTCAATAAGTGGTATCAGAGTGCCAAGTTGAATTGGTGATTATTTTGTGCTTGTCAAATAGAGGAGTCAAGTAATAGTAGCAATAATGATTAAGCTCACGGCTACCAATTACTGGATATGGAAGTCGCGAATGGAAGATCTATTATGTTGTCTGGATTATGAAGACACTTTTGGAAGATGAGAGCAAACCAAACGAGATGTCTGAAAAAGATTGGGTCAAGTTGAACAGAAAAGCAGTTGGCAAAATTCAACAGTGGGTTGATAATAGTGTTTATCAGCATGTAGCCAATGAGACAAATGCCAGCAAAGTTTGGGAGACTCTAAGGGAGTTGTATGAAAAAAAGAATGCGCAGAATAAAACTTTTCTTTTCAGGAAATTGATGTATCTTCGATACAGAGATGAAACTCCAATTTCTGATCACTTGAATGTTTTTCAGGGAATTCTGAATCAGTTGGCAGCACTTGACATGAAGCTAGATGATGAGATACATGCTTTGTGTTTGATCAGTTCATTGCCTGATAGTTGGGAAACTCTTGTTGTTTCTCTTAGCAATTCCGCTCCATATGGTGTTCTCACTTTGAAGATGGTGAAATAAAGCATGTTGAATGAAGAAAACAGAAGAAAAGAGCGAGGGCTAACAGCACAGAGTCAGGTGCTAGTTTCAGAGAGACAAGGTAAAGAGTAGAAATCAGAAGAGCCGTGACAGTAATGACAGATCACGAGGGAAGTCTCAGACAATGAATGACTTCAGATGTTTCTACTGTGACAAGCCAGGGCACAAGAAATCTTAGTGTAGAAAATGGTTGAGAGAACAAAAACACGATATGAAAGATAAAGAGAAGATAGATAATGTCAATGCAACAGCAGCTGTAGATAGAGATGTGACTAGTATTTGAGATGATAGCAGTATTAACCTCACATGTCAAGATCCTCATTGAGTAGTAGATTCTGGTGCTTCATACCATGTTACTTCTCAGCGTGATGTATTTTCTACCTACAGTGTTGGTGAGTTTGGTCATGTGAAGATGGGGAACAATGCACAGTGCAGGATAGTAGGCATGGGTGATGTCTATATGAATACTGATGCCGGATATCGATTGCGTCTGAAGAATGTGAGGCATGTTCCTGATATTCGTCTAAATTTGATCTCCACTGGTATACTTGATGACGAGGGATACCATAGCCACTTTGGTGAAAGAAAATGGAAGCTCACTAAGGGGTCGTTGGTGGTTGCCAGAGGAAAGTAACACAATTCTCTTTATTTGGTGCAGGCTACTTCTTATGGGGGAGAAGTAAATACAGTTGATGACTCGTCTACTCAACTATGACATATGAGGCTTGAACACATGAGTAAGAATGGTATGCAGAAACTTTATCAGAAATAAATAGTTCCTGGTTTGAAGTTTACAGAGTTAGAGGTATGCACTCATTGTTTAGCTGGTAAACAACACAAGGTATCTTTTAAAAGCTTGTCTCCGTCTAGAAGACCAAATGTATTAGATTTGGTGCATACTGATATCTGTTCTATGGATACTATGAGTCTTGGTGGTGCTCGTTATTATATTACCTTTATTGATGATCATTCCATAAAGGTATGATCTTATGCTTTGAAGACTAAAGATCAAATTTTAGGTTTCTTCAAACTTTTCCAAGCGTTAGTTGAGAGGGAAACTGACAAGAAATTGAAATGTATTCGCTCAGATAATAGTGGTGAATACAGAGGGCCATTCGAGGAGTACTGCAGAACTCATGGGATCAAATGTAGAAAAGCAGAACCAAAAATGCCCCAGCACAATGGAGTTGCAGAGAGGATGAACCACACGATAAATGACAGAATTCGTTGTATGCTCTCTCATGCAAAGCTGCCGAAATCCTATTGGGGGGAGGCAATGAGATTAGCGGTTGACTTGATAAATCTTTCGCCTTCAGTTCCTTTGAATCATGATATATCTCAGAGGGTGTGGTCAGGGAAAGATATTTCATATGGGCACTTGAGAGTTTTTGGCTGCAGGGCATTTGTGCATATTCCTAGAGATGAGAGATCTAAACTTGACAGTAAAACGAGGCAGTGCATTTTCATTGGGTACAGTCATGAGGAGTCTGGATATAGATTTTGGGATCCGATCAACAAGAAAGTTATCAGAAGTAGAGATGCGGTCTTTTTAGAAGATCAAACCATTGCAGACTTTGACAAGACAGAGAAGCCAGAGTCTAGTAGTGAAGAACAAGTTGATTCAGGTATGGTTTGTCCACCTAAGGTGCCTATTGATGATAACAGAGATACACAGACAGATAATCCTCTTCCAATTGATAATGAATCAGTTGAAGAAAACGCAGTAGAGCCATTGGTTGAGGCTCAGTTGAGAAGATCCACTAGAGATAGAGAATCTTCTAGAAAATATTCTACCAGTGATTATGTGTTACTCACTGAAGGGGGAGAACCAGAGACTTATGATGAGGTTCTTTTGCATGAGAAGAAAAATGAGTGGTTGTATGCAATGCAAGATGAGATGAAGTCCTTGCATGAGAACAACACTTATGACTTGGTGAAACTACCAAAGGAAAAGAAAGTTTTGAAAAACAAGCGGGTGTTCAGATTGAAGTCAGATGAAAACAACTTACAGCCTAGGTATAAGGCAAGAATAGTTGTGAAATGATTCAGTCAGACAAAAAGTATTGACTTTGATGAGCATAGATCTGACATGATGATGAAAACTTTGCCTCAAGAGAAGCTTAAAACTTGCAGGCAGAAAGCGGGCGTGCTAGAGCCCGATATATGAGCCGAGGGGGAGATTTGTTGGGCTCGACCCATATTTTGTGGGCTGAGTATAAAAGAGGGTTTTGTGATTAATGAAACCCTAGAGAGATACAGTGAGAGACATCAAGCAATATATTCTGAACGGTGGAGTTCGTCGTTGGAGCTCTCTAAGGCGGTTGTCGGGGTAAAAACGGGACTGCAGTTTGGTAACTCTAGATTTATCCTCTCTTACAGTTTTGTTATCTTCCAAGATTAGTGTGTTCAATCTTGATGAATATTGTATGCCTCTAGTTTGTTATAGCTAGAGAGAACTTTGGTGTAACCATTATTTCTGTTATAGTGGAAGGTGTGATTAAGTGGCCTACAGGTCCCGTGGTTTTTTACTCTCACACTTTTTGAGGGTTTTCCACGCTAAAAATTGGTGTTGCAGATCTTGTTATTTTTGTTGGTTTGCTTTGCCTATTTAATTGCACAAAGAGAGAAAAAAAAGTATTTTTATTCCGCTGTGTATTTGGGTTCATTTTTCTCAACAAATAGAACTTACCTGTATGTCTCGGATGAGGAGAAGGGTAGCGAGAGATCGAGAGTCGGAGTGTACAATCGAGTCCTCCACCATTTCATCTGCAAGAATTAGTATCTGTATGTTTAGAGTTAGTAACCTTTCGAAATGATGTATATATATATATATATATATATATATATATATATATATTTTGTGTTTTCACTAATCTGATCAAGCATTTGATGCCAACTTACAGAATCGAAAGTCTCGAGAGGAAGATTCTCCAAATGCCGTTTAATTACAGCATTCCCTACGCGATGAACGAGTTTCAAATTCTCTAATTGAGAAACATTGAGTTCGCCGTTACTAAGCTTTTGCTCTCTTTCTTCTAAAGGAACATCGTTGAACATCCACAGCTCTGAACCTGGAGCCAGGATCGCCTCCAGAACCTAAGGAAGGGGAAAGCAGAGTGGAATCGGTGAGAAGATGTTCTGAGAAAAGGAGACAGAAAGCTGCTGTCAAAGATGATAATACCATAATCATGTCGTCAATATCACGACGCCAGCCACAAAACAGTATCTTTTCGGGATACTTGGGAGGCTCAACTACTCTCTGAAAAAGACCCCTCCGTACCTGAAAAAAAGAAGATGACATGAATGTCGATGGACCATTAAACTGCAAAAAAAAAGAGAGAGAGAACCTCAGGAAGGGGACCGGGAGCATATGTGTCGTCATCCTCGGCTATGACGAGGACTTCATCTCCATCTTGCAGAATGTATTTAGCTTCTGGGTTTAAGATTATTTTTCCGCCGTCAGCAGCCACTTTTATTCCACAAGGAATCGCATCGGGGAACGAAATCAGCACATCCTCAAAGCATAGACCTTCCAACTGAGGCCACTTTTTGATGTAAAACTCAGAATTCTCAAAGCCCAGAATATCTTCCCATATCTGGCAAAAACTATTGAAATTTAAAACAAGCAAAACCAGCTATAACACTATCCGAAGGCCATATATAAATGTTGATTAAATTTCCAGCAAAAAGTAATTCGTTATGTAACCTGTGCAAGGCCCGGCTGAAGAGCACATTGAATCATCAACCGTCCGATCACATCGTGTGCAACAACTGTTTCGATGAGTTCACCTCCGACAAGCTTCACTAGGGGCTCGTTGTCCAGATCACTCATCTCGACAACAACATGGGCCCCCAAACCCTCTCTCACTCCCGTGAGGCTGAGAACGACCCTCAAAGCTCGAGCATCGCTCTACCAATAACAACACAAACAAATAACTAGAAGTCCACGAGAACAAATGATTCTTTGTACTGTCTCTAGAAGTACCTTTCTAGAGACAGCACAAAGAGAAACACTGCTTAGTTTATAGCAATTTTCATCCAATTAGAGAGAATCATGCTAAATGGATAATTACTAAAAAAACTTAGAATTATACGCTATTTTTCACAAAAAGAACACCTGATCCGCATTTTCGTCGGACGCCAAAACAATTATAGCACGAGCCTTAGACACGGAGACCTGTGAATGAAAAACAAAACGCCGTAAATATAATACTAAATACTGCATAACATAAAAATGAAGAAAGGAAGAAGATCCACCTTCTTTAAGTCTGCAAGTATAAGAGGGCTTCCGCTCCGGCAAATAACGGATGTCCCCATGAAGTCAAATTCGAGTTTTGCTATATCCGACTCCATTTCTTCCTTGTCTCTTTCTGCAAGTACAACTACTACACCGCCTCCTATGCTCTTGTTTGCTATAGCCAGCTGCTTTAAAAGCGACCCCTGCACTACCATCATCAACTATTAGTTACCTTAGAAGCTTTATCGAAAATCCGCAATGAGAATTGCTTATTGATTCCGTTATGTGCATTACCGACTCAACGACTCAAATATTATGAAATGCACTAGAAGAATCGAGAATAGAAATGAAGAGCCGAATGGAAATCTAGTTCAAAAGTATAGGATAAGTTTTACCAATTTGTCACTCCAACCGAGAATGAGTATGTGGTTCCTTTCAATGACTTCACTCTTGCCTTTTCTCAGGGAATCCACCTTCTCTGATATTGCATCAGAAACAAGTCCAAGCATCATTGCAAAAATAAGCATGCCGCCCGAACTAATCGAGACAGAAACAATCCTCGGCCCAATGCCTGTCCTATCGGCATGATTTCCCGAATCAGCCACAAAAGTCCATGAAAGCCAAAGAGATTCGACAAGGCTACCATCACTGACAGCATACAATGCCAATCCACCAAATCCGATAAGAAAAATCGTGGCAAATAGAAGGGCAAGCAGCTTTGCCGAGGGATAGACAGAGAAACAAACATCTACCATATATGCAATTCTCTTCTTCAAAGGAACCCCCTCCTTGTTATTTTCGATCCTGGTCGAAAAATTCTTTAATTGGGGAATGAAATCAAGACAGTTATACAGCACGAAAGGCATCATGAGCGTTAAAACAACAGTATACAACGCTGCAGACCGAACATCGACATTACTAAGGGGAAAAACATTATCCTGAGGTGGTGTTATACCCAAGCTGGCATTATTAACATCTTTGCAATTACATAGTTCAAGCAGATAAAAATTCTCCTCCTGCAAGAAAACACACCTGGATCATTCCAAAATTGTAAAAGATGAAGCTTATGAAAGAGAGAGTTAGATTTTCTGATATCAATCCATACCTGCAATTTTACTACTTTACTTTGCAGATTAGCCACATAAGGTGTTAATGTTATACAAAAGAACAGCAGCTGCAAAACCCATAAAGCATGGAATTAGAAATTTCAGACGTCGACGGTGGAGAGAAACTGACAGTGGACTTGTTCCTTTCTCAAATTATTTAATGAATTTAGGAATAAAAAAAAAAACAAAACAAGATCAAACAGAGAAAAAAACATCTACCAAATATTGCGACAAAGAAGGTTTATACGTCCAAGTTATCCTTCTACTGGAGTGAATAACCGGGCTTTGGATAGCTGCAATCTTTTCGTTCTTCTTGGAGCCCTCCAGCTTCCCAATATCCTGTTCTTTGGAGGTGCCAATATTGCGCGGCTGTTCAACCTTTACCGGCATCTCAGATGAATCCAGTCGGAACGAAGGTTGGCCATGATTGGGAGAGAAAGAGGTTGGTTGTTTAGTTTGCTTGGATGGTTTAAATGTGACCCTTGGTTTAGAAGCATAAGGGCCGAGGAAAGAAGGGTAAACGTAGTCCCGATTGAAAAATTCCCCATTGGTGGGAGGAAGACCATTGTCGGTAGGGATCATTAGATCGGAGGGGCGGCGCTGAGAGGAGAGAGGAGCGGTGGAGACTCGTCGAACAGCGGGAAAGAGGGGACGGGGTAAGGGGGTTTCGTTGGAGATGGTCTTTGATCGCTTCAGGAGAGGTGGGGTGGTTTCCGGTATGTTAGGATTGGGTTTTAGGGAAGCTGGTCGACCATCTGTGGTGTCAGCCATTTTCGGGTAGAGAAAGATTTTCAGTTGGAGGAGAGTAGGGCCAGTAAGATTCAGAGTTCAAATGGAGTTTTCCTTCCTTTTACGATTCGATCTGAGGGTCTGAAGAGGGACGAGGGTAGATGGTGGCCATAGGTGAAACAGCGGGCGAGGTCGGTGAAAGTCCTCGTCTTGATTTTTACTTGTTATAAATTTACCACCCAGCTGATGTCTTCGTCTTGACTCCCATCAAACTAAACTGCTTTAAAAAGACGGCGCTTTCGGGTTTTTCCGTTTTAAGGTTGTCGGATAACGGATTGCTCAACCGCCACTGTACCATGCCCAAAATGTTTTTTTTTTCTTTTTTAATTTTCCTACGAAAAATAACAAATTTCGGCCCATTTCAGGCTTTCAGCCCATCTGCTCGGCCTGAGAAAAGATTACACCTTTTTCAGATCACAACGGCCAACTCGTCTCCTATGGTGAAGGCGCGACGAGACGACTCCTTTCGTAGGAAATGCAGAAACCCATTAAAAAAACGATGTCAGTAATATACACAAGTCCTCTTTAATACACGCGTGGTTGTCTGGTAAGAGTTGATTCGCTTATAGCTTCTTTGATTCTGCCTTGTTTCACTTGATGTTTTCCCAAATATTTTGTGGGGGTCGATTAAGATTCCAGGATTTTGTGATTCACACGCACGTTTTTTTTTTTTCTGTGTGAATTTGTTCTACTGTATCATCTTTCCGATTCAGCTTCTCATAATGCGCGTTAGTATTACCAGCAGAAAAAGGTGAGGAGAAGTCTTTGAAAAAAGGGAACGGCTTTTTTGGTTCGTTCTTGTGTTGATTTCAGCCAAAGATCATGCCTTTAGATTGAAAGTTTCGTACTCTTTCGATCTCAGTTTAACAATCTATAGGGAAGAAAGTGTCATAGCATTTGAACGAAGAAAATGTACTAAACTTGGGTTGAGAGATGAAGCGTAAGAGAGGGAACAAGAAAGGCAAGTCTAAAGGTGCCACACCAGTGGCTGCATCGGAAGCAATTTCAACGACGGGGAGCCAGATAGTCGTGGGCCCTTCTGCTTTGAATGACCGCGACAGCGACAATGACAGTAACAATAACTCTCTAATGGAAGTCGAGGTTGAAACCACGCTTTCTTCAACCGGAACTCATCAGACTCAGAATGTTGCAAACGTTGAATCCGATGGTTCAACAGACTAGGCTGGGAGGAAATCAGTTGGCCGTGTTAAAGTCAAGCTAAGAACACCGAAGATTTTGGAACTTCAGATTACTACTTCCGAGGCAACCAGAATGAGTGATAAAGATAAAGAGTAGCCAGCAAATGGGCTTGGAAAAACAGTGTTTACTTGCTGAGAAAATGGAAGATAATGCCAACTCAGGACGTGTATCAAAGAGATCTGGGAGTACAAAAATTAAGTCATCCAAGCCGGTAGGAGAACGTAAAAACCAGTCGACAATGAATGTGAAGAACTAGGCCATTATCTCGGCTATAATGAGTCAAGCTAGTATTTGCAGTGAATTCGCCGGTTAAGTGGTCATGCATTACAATCGGAAATCTCAATTCTCTGTCAAATACAGCTCTTTTATGCATTTCTTCGCATTTACCTGCAGTAGCATTCAAGTAATGCCACTTGATTTCCCCTGTTTTAACTAGTGCTTTAGGACATGGTCTCTCCAACTCATAAATGGTTGGAAATTCAAGTTTTCATCATCCTTGGTAAAATCAAGTCCACTGCGTAGAAATTCATAAACAGCTCTACTGGATTTGTTTTGTCTTTCATAGGTGATAAAGAAGGTCATGAAAATGGATGCAGCTGAGCCCTTTATTGTTCCTGTGAATCCGGTTGACTTTTGTACTTCCTTGGCAGGTGCTGAAAGCATCAAAGAGAATGTTGGACCATCCCGACCTCTGGAAAGGTGGCCAATCGAAAAACAAGATATGGAAGCACAATGGGTGTGTATCTGCATCTCATATGGACAATACTGTCTCTGAAGGCTTCTTCTCTTCCTTCTTACAGAGCTCATGGTTGCATTTGGTTTTCTAAGACTTGTCATATGAGAAACTAATATCAAGGCTGTTACTGTCTTTTATATGATGGTACTGATTTCTGGTGATTGTATCTTATCCATTATATTGCTTCAAACTTTTCTGTATTTGCAGAAGACGACATAAACATGATTGCTTATGTGCCGTATGTATTCTAAAGCGACGCAGGAGGGAGCGTGAAGAGAATGCTCAGATTGCAAAAGGCAAAATTGGAGCTAGCGATAACGTCGCTCAAGAGTATTCTTCTTTCAATCATGTTCATCATTTTTTGGGCGAGGGGGCTTTAGAGATCTTCACGGGTAGAGAGTCCTTGTGTCGAGGATTCATCATCAAATCTGGAGGATCTGCTAGACCAGGAAGTTGATGTTGGAGTGGAAGAAGTTAAAGACAAGTTAAAAAGGGGCGTGTCAAGATCACAATATGTTTCACCGGAGAAGCAGGAGGAGGCTGAGGAGGAGTATGAGAAGGAGGACAAGGAAGAGGAAGCAGAAGAAGACAGGGAGGAGGATGAAGAAGAGGCTGGCGTGCAACAATGAAGGTCGACGATGTCTCGCCCAAAGACTCTGAAACATTGATAGAGCAGCTTGCTGGACAATCATTGGGTGATGGTCAAACAGGATCTTCACTACCGTAGATGGAAGAAGCTGCCTCAGTTGATCACCAGAAGCACAAGGTATTCATCATAATCTATCGCCATCTTCGTGTTACATTTATTGGCTGCAATAGTCTTGAGCAGTCTCTCTGTCCAAATCCGACAGATTGTGGATTTGTGCAGAACTCTTTTCCCAGACAATCCAAAGTGTTTCTGGAGAGGGCCCCATTCTCTTGCTCAGCTTCATCCTCATCACCACACTCTTGACTCCACCCACCAGTCCAATATTTGAAGCAATGAATACATTTTTCCAGTAAATATTCAGAGATTTTTCTCTTTCTCATGTACTGAACTCTCTTCTGAACAAAGAACAATAGTTGAATTCATTGATATCATTTTCAATTCATCAAAAAACAATTTGAACTCTGCCTCGGCCGCGGCCACATGTACTTGAACAAATGAAGAAGGCTTAACTACTAAGGAGCCAATGAATGAAGGAAGCAATGATAACTTTCAGCTATGGAACTGGACATACTTTGCAGCCTCGTTCTAGATGGAAGATTCCCGGATAGAGAGGTTTCTCGTACGATTAATCAAAGATGCCGGATTCGAACCTCTCTCCACCCCGCCAGACTCATCAACATCTTCGGCACTAGCTGGTTTCTGCAAGCCAAAAACTTACCATTACCTAAAAAAATCTTTGTTGTGTAAATTCCGTTGGGGGCAAGAACTTACGAGGATATTGTTCTTGTAACTTTCCCACCCGCGAGACGCAGAATGGACATTCTTCTTCCCGTCGAGAGATGTCTCTTTACTTTCATAAAACTTGAAATCATCTAACAAACACAGTTTTGCATCATAGCTTTTGAAAATATTAAGCATTTCCAGACCTTGCTTCAGCTCAACCTGGGAATATTTTCTTCTTCGAATTATTTACGATAATAACCAGACTCGTAGGAAAAGACAAATCTTGCTTGTTCGAAAGAGTACCTCGTGAGTGTCTCGAGTGAAGGTGACAGACTTGTTATCATTGTTTTCAAGGATAATATGCCGCAGCTGACTGTTCGGAACGTCTTTTATTATGTGCCATCTTACTGGGAAGAATCCATTCCACTTGTCCACTCGCCAAAAATTCATATCCTTGTTAAAATCCACCATCCCAGTCATTTCCGCCACCCCGACAAACTGTCCGCTTCCATTCACCTAAGTTCATTTTCAGATAAAAACATTAATTAGGCAAGTTGCGCTTAGGAAGATATGTAGTATGAGAAAGAGATAAGAACTACCTAAAAGATACTAATAAATTATAACTACAAAGAGGCATCAACACAAGAATTTGCAATTAGCAGTACATAATCTCATAGAACACATTTCCAATATTATGATTTATCCTTTTGGGTTGGTTATATGGCTTCTTTGCAATGCTATTCTCTTCGAAGATAAGGAACTCACAGAGAAAAAGAGGAAGATCGGACACACGATGCCTTTTTCGCTTGCTCTAGCGTCAGCATCACGAAAAGCTGCATCGAGCCTCTTGTTTCCGTTGGGAGTACTAGTCCAAACGCCATATTTAATGCTTTTGTGAATGTCATCTTCACTATAAGACTTGATGATAAAAAATTTTGCATCTTTGTACTCAACTATAAAATCTTTTTGGTTATATTGCTCTCTACGAACGGGAACATCAAGCTCTTTCTTCTTAGCTAACAACTCCGGAGAAGCATACTTGTTACAGGACCTAGGACCGCGAGTAAGCTCCGTTCTCATTTCAAAATCCGCACTTCGATTGGGATTGTAAGCCAACCTATCTTTTTCGTTCCATATCCTTCCATTTGGTCGGTCGGTAGTTAGACCATTTTGTGGGATAAGGACATCTTGTCTTTGGTTAGTGAATGTCGAAAAGTTTCTAACTGCATGGTGTTCCTTCAATGAACCGGCAGAAAAACGAGAACCATAATGAGGCACCTGTAATGTCAGATTTTCAATTGATGAGAACAAAATGTTATCAGGTAAAATCAAACTAATGCAGCTGATCTGAAGCATCTGTAATCATTGAATCCTAGACTGATGTGTATTATACTCATATGAGAATTATCATTTTTAGACATATCAACAACAAGAGGTACACTTTCAAAAGATTGTAACCTCCCAGTGAAGCTTAAATAAAAATCCCGGTAGTCTCGTTGCTAGAAAACTGCAAACATATGTATATTGTATTCCCACATCGTCCAATTCAGCAAAAAAAGAAATTTTGAGTTATTTGGCTTCAATGTGTTGCTATTCTCTTCAAAGATAAAGAGTTAAGATCCAATCTTTGGGACATTAACTTTCCTATCGCTAAATATGCTTATAGTTCTAAATGTTTGAAGATTTATCCATTTCGTTTATTCCTCTTTATCGGGAGGGAAATTGCAGTAATTCAAGTGTTTCCAAGGGGTTCTTGCCTTCTATTCTCTTGTAATTTCTTCTTCTCACGTCATCAAACTAAACCCCAAACATATATCAATGGGAAGGTTTAGCACATAATAAGATTAAATAATCACTTGTGCTCAACTGCTAATTCTGGTTACCATGTATGCTTCTGTGCATTTTAGCAAAACAAAAAACTCCACTTTTAAATGATCAATCAACCATGAGTGACATACTTGATTCGACGGGTGGGGTTCTTGAATCTGATTAATAGGCCTGGAATATTTTCTAGAAAAGTCACCACTGGCTTTTGTAGAAGGCAAACCACTCAGTTTTGGCCTAGCAGTTCCAACACCTTGATTCTCATTTCTAGAAACAGAAGGTGTTGTACCCCATGAATAACTAGGCAAAGCTTCAGATCCATATGACACAGGCTGCTGAAGATGCCCTGAAGAACACAATTATTGTTGTTGTTGATGAAAATGTTGACCATCCATGCCCATATGAGCCCCAAACCATGCCCATATGAGCCCCAAAAGCATATGGGTCATAGGCAGGCAAATAATAAACCAAAGAACTATTTTATGGTTGCGTACCCTGGAACAACACAAAATGAAGAAAGTGATAAGAATCAATGAAAAAAAGTTGTAACTAAATGCTTGTAGAAAGGATTATAGCATGTTGGTTTTCCTTCAACATCAAGAGTAGAAACGTACTGTACGAGGATCGTCTACATGAGAATAACGCCGAATGCCAAACTGCGTGGATGATCTACTATTTCCTGCAGCAAATAAGTAATTTCAAACCCACCAGCAGCTGGGTGATCAAAATTGTTTATCAAATATGATAAGAGCAGAGCAAGTGTGATTGGAGTGGCTACCCTTGATAAGTCTCACCTTTGTCGTTCGAGGTGGAATCAACGAAAGAAGATCGGGAAGGGGTTGAAACAGCCGGAGACCCTTTTCCATCTTCGCCAGACGACTGCAAAGAAACATCTAATCACATGATTTGGTTGTTTTTCTCAATGACTAAAACAAAATTTCTTTTTATCTCTAAACAACAAATCATTGAACCAATGTATCATCCAATCCATCATTGTGGTCTGGCTTCAAGACTGCAGCTGCATCCACTTCAAAATTAATGTAAGGGGACCACCCAAGTTTATGAACCTCAACAGACACGATAAATAAAACATCTTGTCAAGAACAAAAGATTAGCCGTATGTCGTGATGCCATGCTTATGAAGCAATCATCGAGTGACTTTGAGGAAACACAGCAAAACAAAGACGCCTGAATCATTAGCGACAACAACAGATGATTGCAGGGTGAGAAAATAGCAAAAAAATTGCATCTTTGGAAAAGAGAACAAGCCTATTTTTGACGAAAGTTGAGTGAATTTTGATACACACTTAATAACCTTTAAAAATAACAGTTTCTATCGTCCCCATTGAGCTATACACAATCTTAAACACAGAGAATATTAGCTTTGGGGAAATGGTGATAAGAATAGCTATGTGAAATTACATTTAGGCTGCAACAGCGTAAATAAAGAAGATGAAAATAATATAAAGAAGAGAATAGGATACAATCTTCAACACGCCTTTCATCAGCCATCAGTACATGAACCTGTTCACTGATAAAGAAAAGAAATAGCTCGTCACTACGAATCACAGAAAACGTATTTCCCAGGGATTCTGGTGAAGCTAGGAAGCATTAAAGTAACTACCCAAAAAAGGATTTTCTTTGACCTAGTATTCATTTCCCCAAAGAATAACTCGAGAAAAGGGAAGGGAAAAAAAGTAGGATGCGTAGCCCAAAGATTCGAACATTGAATCAACACGAGAAGAAAATGGAAAGTACGTTTGAAAACGAGAAAATTGCAGACATTTCAATCGAGGGAATGAACTCTATGCGTAAAAAGTTGATGAATTTGATTTTCTAACACCTCAAGCTCCATCTTTTTATTAAGTACAAAGAAGATATAATAATAAAAAGTTCATCGCATATCTTTTTCCATAGAAGAGGGAGAATATTTAGAGTTGGAAGAAGAAGAAGAAGATGATGATGAACCAGACCTTAGCAGAGCAGATCGAAAATCGGAAAATCGCTTTGAAGAACAAAAGAATCGTTTTTAATAATGGGAAAAAAGAAAGAAACGCAGTGAGTGAGTGACTGTACTGAAGCAGCAGCAGCAACAACAGAGAGGAAAGTGCAGCCTTTTATTGTTGAATTAGACGGCGAATATTGACTCCTGATTTGCAAAAGTAGGATTACGATCGTTGGATGGAAACACAACACAAGAATGGTATCTTATTGATTAGGTAACAATTTTGGAGCCAACGTTCTGTTTGTTTGAGAGTTCAAGAAGAAAACTTGCGACTGTAAGCGACATGATTTCAGCAGTAAACGACGAGTTGATGTTAATTATGTGAAAAAAAATTATAAACAGTTAAAATAAATCATTAATATGAAATTATCATTAATATGGCAAGATTAAGCCTAAACTTTCTTGAACCCAAGAAGATTACTTTGATTTTCTCGTCTGGGAGTTTGTGGGAATAGGAAGGAGAGAGGTTGTTGATGTTTTTGGAATAGTGAGGGGAATGGCGAGGGAGCTCGGAGAGCATTTGAACATCCTTTCGCATGGTGGGTTGCTCCACACTGTCGTCGTGTAGGCAGAGCATTACATCAAATAATGAGAGGGTTTACTTCGTCTTTCGCAAAACTTGCTAGATCAAGTTTTTGATCGATAATGGAGTTAACGTCTTTGTCGGAGCTGCTATGTCCCTTGCATCACTGCACTATGTCTACGTCTTCCCCAAAATCATACAACGTCCCCCGCCCCGTCAACAGCTCCAGCATCACCACCCCCAGGCTATATACGTTTTTCCTGTCCGCTTTCAATGTGTACTCGAACAGAAATAGAGAACTAGATTGAAAGCACAAGGAGAGCACAGCACAAGCAGACTATTACTCTTATCTAAATGGGTTTAGGAAAGCGACTGGTATGGCAGTCGAGCGGTGGATTTCACGACGTTGAACGGCAGTCAGCGAGGCAAAATTCAGGAAAGTCATAGTCCCCTTGAGCCGGTTGGGCTTTTTCCAGCCTCTTGCCTCAAGAAGAGTAACTCAAAAAAGGAACAAAATCACTATAAATGGGCCTTTCCCTGGCCCATAGTTAATGCTTCCACTGCTCTACCTCCATTTCCTTCGAAACCCTAGCTCTCACCCTTTAGTAGCCGCCATCTCCATGAATCGTAGCCGTTCAATCTTCTTTATAACCATCGTTTCTTAACTGCGGGATCACCTTCCCCCAATTGGCCGCTGCTCCCGCCTGTCTCTCTTCTCTTCATCGCTACTTTCTATCAGCTCAGGTATAATAGGTTTTTTTCTCTATCCCGATCGCATGTCGAGAATCCATCCCTTCACTCGGTTCCTCTTGCTTACTGTATCTACTACGCTGTGTTTTCTTATCTCCTTTTTTTTTTTAATCATATGTCATTGGATCTGTTTTGTGTTACTGATATTTACGTGTACTCTATACTAGCTGCCTTTGCTTTTTCCCTTGTAAGTTCGATTAGTACATTTATTGTGTGATTCGAAATCAAATTTCCATGACTTTTGTGAGACGGGTCTATCCAAATGTGGGAATTTGATTTTTTTTTCTTTCTATCTTACTCAATTTGTGTATTATCTTGCATTTATATCTTCATTTCTCTGGTTTACATGATATGATTTCCCTTTTTCTTGCGACATCAAAGTGACTTTCCCTAAAGATTGGCTAGTAATCAAGGCTGGAGTCTCGAAAGTGCTCATTGGCCAAATTCCTTGCACGGATATTTGGAAAGAAAAACATATGAGCCAGAGATTTGGCACTCTTTAGTGCCATAGGCCTTTGGTTGGGAGACATTATGATGTTCGCTGGATCTGGTGGAAATTGTATTTTCTATCAACTCGCATTTGACAAAAAAAAAAAACAGTTTCTTCTGTTAGGTGTTTTGTGGTCTGAGGCTAAATATTATTGCTTTCTCTTGAAGTTTTGAACATTTTGCACGATTTATTTATCTGAGATGTGAAACTTTTTCTGTTCCAAGTATAACATTATGTTTAGACTTGAGATTTGAACTTTTTTTTTTCTGTGGTGTTTTCTCTTTCTGAAACTAACCAAATATTCCCATATTGTTCATCCTGCTTCTTTATGTCCTCACCATTCTAGTTCTTAAACTTGTGATAAAGAGAAGCATCTTTTCATGTCCTTATCTTGGATTCTAAAGGCCACGTCTTCTGGATCTTACTAGCGAACTGATTAATCAATTGTTAATACATTATATGCTATGTATAATTCTCTCATATTTGAATTTTTGGCCATTGGAAGTTTAGAACGATTGAGGTTTGTGAATTTTCCAGCGACAAGAAGACATCATGTCTCATCGGAAATTTGAACACCCAAGACATGGTTCATTGGGATTTCTTCCCAGGAAGAGAGCCTCTCGCCATAGAGGAAAAGGTATAAAATTATCATTTGTATACTTGGAGCTAACTAACTGACTTTCGTTGCTTTTGTTCTTGCTACACCTGGTGGGTTGGGTTTTCTTTTGAAAATTGTGATTGAGGATTGTGCACTTTCGTATGTTTCTTTTCGAATGCTTTTACTTACATATCAGGTGTATGGCTGTATGCAGTGAAGGCCTTTCCCAAAGATGATCCATCAAAGCCATGCAGCTTAACTGCTTTCCTTGGATATAAAGCAGGGATGACGCATATTGTCAGAGAAGTTGAGAAGCCAGGATCAAGTGAGTTTCATCTATATATTTGATGTATGATATTCTGGCAACCAAAAAAAAAGGAAGCCAAAAAGAATAGGTGATGAGCAGTAAAATGGAGCTGTGGCTATCAATCTAGGGGATATTTATCAGAACTCATCATTTTTTGTCCAATTTCTTATATTCAGCCTATATTTTATTGACATTAATAAATTAAGAATTTTTATTCTTGACATTAACATTCAATGTCTTGTTTTTAGAGCTTCACAAGAAGGAAACGTGTGAAGCGGTTACTATTATAGAAACACCACCCATGGTTGTGGTAGGTATTGTTGGCTATGTCAAAACACCTCGTGGGCTTCGCTCCTTGAATACGATTTGGGCCCAGCATCTGAGTGAGGAGTTGAGGAGAAGATTTTACAAGAACTGGTGTGCGTCTAAGAAGAAGGCTTTCACCAAGTACTCAAAGAAGTATGAAACTGAAGAGGGCAAAAAGGACTGTCAGGCCCAATTAGAAAAAATGAAGAAGTATTGCACTGTTATTCGTGTTTTGGCTCATACGCAGGTATTTATTTTAGTATTCGCAACGTGCATAACATTTTTTCTATAATGATTTTATCTGTTTCTTATTAGTTAACGTGATTCCTCCTCGCTGCCCAAAGGTTATTTTTTAATGAAATTTCTCTTACTTTTCTTATGCGCCATATCTTTTGTATGATTTTTTTTTTCGGTGGCTTGTGATTTATCTACTTTTGCTGATGTCTCATTCTTTATAATGCTTATTTTTTGTAGATTAGAAAGATGAAAGGGCTGAAGCAGAAGAAAGCTCATCTGATGGAAATTCAGGTGAATGGTGGAGATGCCACTAAGAAGGTTGACTATGCATATAGCTTCTTTGAAAAGCAGATTCCTATTGATGCCATATTTCGGAAAGACGAGATGATAGATATCATTGGTGTGACAAAGGGGAAGGGCAATGAGGGTGTGGTAAGCCGGTGGGGCGTGACCCGTCTCCCTCGTAAAACCCATCGAGGTCTGCGCAAAGTAGCTTGTATTGGTGCTTGGCATCCGGCGAGAGTTTCATTTACAGTTGCCCGGGCTGGTCAGAATGGCTACCATCATCGCACAGAGATGAATAAGAAAATTTACAAGCTTGGAAAGGCTTGTCAAGACTCGCACTCTGCCATGACTGAGTTTGATAGGTCAGTGATTTTTGTATTGACTTTTCCTCTCCATATTATGCCATTTGTACAGTATGAACCTTCCGCCTGTAATCTAGTTCGTGGAATGATTATTTCCATGTTAATTGATCCATCACTCTCAGTAAAGGGTAGCTCATATGATCATTTGGGGTTTTGTGAGCAGGACCGAGAAGTATATAACTCCCATGGGAGGATTTCCTCACTATGGTGTGGTGAAGGAGGATTATTTGGTGATTAAAGGATGCTGTGTGGGTCCAAAAAAGAGAGTTGTGACTTTGAGGCAGTCACTTCTGAAGCAGACATCAAGGGTTGCTTTGGAGGAAATCAAGTTGAAGTTCATTGATACGTCCTCTAAATTTGGCCACGGACGGTTCCAGACCACCGAGGAGAAGGCCAAGTTTTATGGCCGCGCTAAAGCTTGACGGGTGTGTTGGCTTAAGATGACACTAGTCGAGTCTATCAGTTTGAGTTATGTTGTTGCTAGATTTTGTCTCATTGAAATGTTTTTTTTAATGATGTTTGTCGTCGACAATCACAGACCCACTTTCTCTGTATTTCAGTCTCCTGCTCTGGAATCAATTCTTGTGCTACTGCCCTACATTTCTTACCTGCAACAGTTAAAAGATGTCTTCTAATTTAAAACATGAAACCATTTGTTTTTTTCGCTGATTCCCTTTCTGAAATTCGGACAATGGCTTCCTGCAAGGATTGAGATTTGAGCAGCTCCCTCCAACAAGCCGCCATGACCACTTGTCCTGCAGTGCCCACCCACTTGAGAGACTCTTGTTGGGCGCACAGAGCCTCTACCAACAGCAGCAAATGCTTTCGCCATTGTCGACATCACCAAACACCTCCCCCTGTAGTGTGATTTGACTTCTTTCCATGTCAAGCCAGCTTTAAGAGTCTCTCTTACGTCATCCATGATCGCCTCCTATTTATTAACTTATGCAACGTGATTTAGAAAACAATACCACCAAAAACTGTCATTCCAGGAATTAGACACGAGATTCACATTCTAATAAATTTTCTAGAAACTAACACCAACTTCTTGCAGTTTTATAAAACACTTGCCAAATTTGAACATGACTTGGAGTAGTGGTGGCTAACGGTCGGGCCCGCCCGCTCAGCCTGTTACTGTAGCAGTCTAAGCTTGGCTCGGACCGCCACAGTAATTGAGCGGGCTCGGCCCGGGCCCGGTAGACGAGCCTAGCTGAGCCCGAGCACCTGGGCTCGCGACGACGGGGAGTCGGGGACAGGGGACTGAGTCCCGCTCGCGACGACGGGGACAGAGCTTGCGTGAAGGCGAAGCTCTCTGAGCAGGACTGGGCTCGCGACGACGACTAAGTCCGATTCCCAGCCCGGGCTCGCGACGACGATCGATGGCGACTGAGGCTACAAAGCTTGGACGAACGATGGAACGACTGCGAAGTGCGAACTGGCTCAGTCTCGAACGACAAAACGACTGCGACGGAAGCTCTCTGAGCAGGACAAGGACTTCGAAGTCGTCGTGCGCCGTCTCGCGAAGTCGTCGTGGCTCTGTCGTCGTGCACCGTCTCGCGAAGTCACCTCTTCTCTCGATCTCGCGAATTGGCTCTGCAATGTTTAGACTTGCAGAGCCAGTTCGTGAGACCGAGACTGCGAAGTCGTCGTGCGCCTCTTCTCTCGGTCTCACGACCGAGACTCCACTCTCCAGTGGAGTCACTCCACTCAACCAACGGTCTGAAGACCGTTGGCGAGTGGCGATGGCAACGGTCACTAGACCGTTGCCTGCTGGCTGTTGCTTGTCTGAGGGCTTGACTGAGCCTCTCAGCTGTTGGCTGCCATGTTGGGCAACGGTCCAAAGACCGTTGCCCAACGATCCCAACACAGCAACGGTCTTCAGACCGTTGCTGTGTATTTCAGCTTCAGGCTGAAATGAGATCAAACAACGGTCTCGAGACCGTTGCTTGCTTGATCCAACGGTTGGCAAAATATAGGCTATATATATTTCTCATTATCTCTCAAATTTTTCATCCCAACTTTCTCACATTCTCTCAATCTTTTCACCAATTTTTCTCTCAATATCTCAATCTTTCCCTTCATTTCTCAATTGTTTAATCTCTCCATCTTTCTCCCAATTTCAAAGGTATATTTTATTTTTTTAATTTTATTTTTTTTAATTTGATGTGTATTACAAAATAACTAATTTTTTTTTTCAATTTTTGTAGGACTCGTATTCGGGGAGGAGGTGATCACAATTCACAACAATTGCATACTATTGTTGCGTAATTGGTGTGCGGTATCATTTTATTTATTAATTGTTTCGCAGTAGTCAATTTTTTTAATTATGGATCCTCGTGATTTTTTAATTGACACTTTTAATGACACTAACGATGATATTGAGGAAATTAGGGAAGATAATCTCACAATTGCAATTGATCAATCATCGGCACATGCATCCACATTGTCACCTAGAAAAAAAAGAAGTAAAACGTCGAATGTATGGAATAATTTTGAAATGAAAGATATTAAAATTGGTGGAAAAATAGAAAGTAGAGCACAAAATAAATATTGTATTAAACATTATGCATACGTATCCGGTAGTTCTACTAGCACACTTGGTAGGCATTATGCAAAATATCACTCTAACGCGCAAGTGAGAGACCCTATACAAACACTCATAAATGCTAGTTGCAGTGGCAATTTTATGTATTCACATAATAAAATGATAGAAGGAGTAGCAAAATATATATCACAATCTGAGGCACCTTTATCTATGTTTGATAGCGAGTTATTTGAAAATTTTATGAAAGAGTATATTAATCCTAGTTTTAGACGAGTCCCTAGAAGTACGACGCGAAGTGATATTATTAAAATGTATAATCATATGAAAAATGAATTAATTGAGTTTTTTCAAATGCTCCGTCTATGTCTATTTGTATTACTTCTGATTTATGGAGTGCACCTAATGCTTTATGATATCTTGTCGTAACTTCTCATTTTATTGATGACTCTTGGCAATTAAATAAAAGAATATTAGGATTTCGTAGTTGTGAATATCCACATAGTGGCGTTACCATTTATAGATATATTGTTGGAATTTTGCAAGAATATGCTATTAGAGATAGAATTTTTAGTATTACGCCAGATAATGCTGCTGCTAACGATGTTGCAATTTTTGAATTTAAAAGGTTATTTCAATTAGATACGGCTCATAATACTCTTTTTCATATGAGATGTGTTTGTCATATTTTAAATTTAGTTGTTCGAGATGGCATGTCACATATTTCGCTACATATTGAATCTATTTGATCTACAATTTCTTTTATTACTTCATCTAATACGCGACAACAAGAATATAAAGAATATTGTAAAGTTGCTCAACTTAAACCAAGAAAATTAAAAACCGATGTAGATACAATGTGGAATTCGACTTATTTAATGTTAGAAAATGCTAAGCCATATTGGTTAGTTATTTGTGCTTATATTAGTGAAAAAACAAAATGTATTACTCTTGATCATAATAGTTGCGATATTGCTAATTTATTTCTTGATTTTTTAAAACCATTTTATGAAGCTACAAATAAATGTTCGGGAATTTATTATCCCACTACTCATCTTGTTCTCCCACTTTTTATAAAATTAACGGGTACTTTTCAAATATTTAAACAAAGAAACGAATTTTGTGCATTAATTGAAAAAATGGAAAAAAAATTTAAAAAATATTGGATTAACATACCTCATATTTTTTGTTTTGCATGCATAATGCATCCTAGATTTAAATTAGATGGAGTGCGTATAATGCTTGATAGAATTTCTTCTAATTTAGGTATTTCTTCTTCAATTAATGGTGCTCAATTAAGAAATGAAATTGATAATTTATTTTTTTCTTATGAAATTAAATATTCTAATAATCGTTCAATTCCTTCATATGATATGCATGCTAGTTCTAGTAGTGGTACTTATGGTGGAGATCCATAAGATTTTATGTATGATATATTTAAGCAAATAGATAGCAATGTTCATTCTTATAATTCACAAAGAAATGAACTCGATATTTATCTTAACACCTACCATAACATTTCTTGCCCCGATGATTTTGATATTTTGGCTTGGTGGAGAGTCAACACTATTTCATTTCCTATTCTTTCTAGAATGACACGTGATCTACTAACACCTCCGGTCTCTACAGTAGCATCGGAGTCTGCTTTTAGTGCAGGTGGACGTGTGTACGATGATAAACGAGGAAGACTTGCACCAGAAATCGTTGAGGCACTCATTTGCATGAAGGATTGAAACGACGCTGTGACGAAAGATCAACAACGAGAAGATGACATAGTTGAAGAATTAAAAAATTTGGATGTCGAAGACTAAATTTTTATTTAAATTTGAAATTGTAATTTTCATTTTCATATATTTTCTTTATCTTGTAAGTTGTGCTTTGAAATTGTAATTTATATTTGAAATTGTAGTTTTCATTTTCATTTTGAAATTGTAATAAAAATATTTATTCAATTTAATAAAAATATTTATTCAATTAAATTATTAATTATAATATTTTTACATTATAATAATAAATATTTATTATAATTTTAAATTGTATAATATTGAAAATAATTTATAATATATTTATATAAGATATTATTATTTATGTATATTTGGCTCGTTAGGCTCGGCTCGTTAAGGCTCGTTAGGCTCGCTCGGCTCGGCTCGGCTCGTTAGACTCGGCAGGCTCGTTAGGCTCGGCTCGTTAAGCTCGGCTCGTTAGGCTCGGCTCGTTAAGCTCGGTAGGCTCGACGAGCCAAACTTTTTCAGGCTCGGCCGGCTCGGCTCGGCTCGGCTCGTTAGCCACCTCTAACTTGGAGGGACCGATCATGTTAGCCTAATTCGCTTAGAAATCCAAGTTGTGCCTGAGTTTGGGCACTTAGCTTAGACCATTGGCCAAGCCGGAAGTGATCGGCCTTTGGTCGGGGGGTTGCTCTTTGTTACAACTAGCGTATTTGCTGCCTCTTTGGGAATAAAGACAACATAAAAAAACGATTCTTTCTTGTTGAGAAGTTTGACGGTAACGTTTGGCAAAGACACCAAATTTGAAGGTTCTACACTGGTTTTCATGAGTGTACAGAAACGAGGAAGACGTGCCAGCAGGAGGAGCCGAGAAGCGCGTGGGAGTTCCCTCCCTGGTTGGACTGGACAGGTCTTCCCGAGTATTTGAATTTTAAGGAAAAGGAAAAAAAGGTGTATTTATCACCACGCATTCCTCATTCTGAGGTGCCCAATTTGCCGTGAACACAAGCCAAGACTTACGTGACCCTTCTTCCCTTTTCCGTTTCCTTGTTCTTTGTCCATCCTCCCTCCCCCTCTCCGCTGCTGCATTTTCCTTTTAACCAACTCTGCTTGCCTCTCTCAATTGCTGCATGGAAGTTTATATGCTCTAATTCCTCACAGTTCAAACCTTTTCTCTAGCTCATCGCTGATTTTTCTGCTGTTTCATCATCTTCAACGGCGGCAGCGGTGCATCGATTACGACGACCGAGTTATCATTGGTTCTTGTTACCCATCATACGAATACTCTTGTTCTGTCTCTGAATTCATGTTGTTATTTCCCGATGTAAATTTTCCTTGCGCCCATAAATCATTTGGGTATTTCTTACTTTCTTTATCGCTAAATGATTTTGCATTCCGCCTCCGTCACCTTCGATTTCTCTCACTCTTATCCCCAACGTTTCCCATGTAATAATTTTACTGCCACCGCCTTCGTTCCCTGCACCCCCAAGTTCCCATTGCTTTCGCTCTCCAAAAGAAGAAAAAGGTCGGTTATTGCTAGCTTTGGCCATAAAAAAATTCGTCGCAAGTTGTGTTTTTGTGCTTGTTCTATTCCTTCTGATGGTGTAAGTAGTAAATTGAGTGCAGAGTTCTCAAGTTCGGCTAGACGGGGAGCTAGAAACTTTGTGGTAAAGCGGATTTCGAATGAGCTCGATGCCGATGAATTACAGCAGGAGTCATCGATTCAATTGGGTTCCGAATTCAGCAATTTCCAAGAAGATCCCATTGTAAATAAGTTAAGGACCCAGCTCGGTGTTATACACCCAATCCCTTCACCCCCATTGAATCGAAACATTCTTGGATTATTTGTTTTCTTCTTCTTTGTTGGGGTAGTTTTTGACAAATTATGGACATGGAGGAAGAGAAAATCGGTCAATGATGAAGGTGTCCGCGGAGTATGGCCGCAGGTGCCAACAAGTTTCTCGTTGTTTCTTGAGAAGGATTTGCTGAGGAAAGAGTCGGTTGAATGGGTGAACATGGTTCTGGAAAAGCTGTGGAAGGTTTATCGAGGTAGGATCGAGAATTGGATAATTGGGTTGCTACAGCCTGTTATCGACAATTTACAAAAGCCAGATTATGTCGAGAGGGTTGAAATTAAGCAGTTCTCCTTAGGGGATGAGCCCCTGTCTGTCAGGAATGTTGAACGCCGGACATCCCGTCGTGTGAACGATTTGCAGTTAGTTCTTTTTGCCATAACTTGATGCTTTATCATTGCATTTTTCACATCCTTTTACCAATATACATTCTCTCTAGCTATGTCTAACCTTTAGTTGAAGACAGATAAATATCTCAGCAGGATTAGTTTTCCTGGTTAATGGCATTTTACTTATGCTGGATTGTTAGAAAGTTTATGATACCAGTCTGATCATGTTTTCTCTATGTTCTCTTTGGGTGAATAATCCCAGTTGGGATTTTGTTATTGAATTTCTTGAAGTTTTACATATTCATTCATTTGCTGTCACTATAACATAATGTACAGTAGACTATATTTTTATGTTATTTCCCGTTTAAGTGATATAGATTTGAGGCACAGAACTTCTTGTTTTTATGTTTTGTCATTATACTTATCTTTCAGATTGGATATTAGGCAAGTTAATGAATAATTTATTTTTATTTTCTTAATCACCTAGGTACCAAATAGGTCTTCGGTATACTGGTGGTGCTCGTATGCTGTTATTGCTCACGCTAAAATTTGGCATTGTCCCAATTGTTGTTCCTTTTGGCGTTCGGAATTTTGACATAGACGGTGAATTATGGGTTAAGTTGCGGCTTATACCAAATGAACCGTGGGTGGGTGCAGCATCTTGGGCATTTGTTTCACTTCCAAAAATCAAATTTGATCTATCGCCATTCCGCCTATTCAATTTAATGGGTATGTCTTAGTTTCAATGGCCCTGTTTATTAATTTATCTGCTACATTGGATTACATGTGTTTTGGTTCGTTTTCGACAAAAGAAAGTATCTTTTTATGCTTTGTCTTGCATATTATTCAGACAAGTGATGAGTTGGTTTTGATGGTGATAAAAGAAAACAAAGATCATGTTGAGTAAATAAATGGAGCTTACAAACAAAGTGTTGCTTTATGTTTTTGAACTTTGGTGTTGACTCTATGAACTTTGGAGGTGGTCCACCATATTTTCTTCCTCAAATTCCATTTATAAAGATAGTTTTTTTCTGTTGATAATTATTTTCATCTCTGATGCGATCATCTTTCTCGTTCTCTCTGATGGATTGAGAGAAGAATTAAGTAGAAACTGGATTTATCTGGCGACATACTTGTGTAATTATCGGAACGCTGACTTCAAATTACTGACCCGTGTTGTGTTCTTTTTTCCTTTTTCGCGCTGCATGGGGTGACTTCAGCAATTCCTGTTCTGTCTATGTAAGTTTTCATATTCGTCTCTGCTGCTATTACTTTATAGAGGTAATTTTTGTAAAAAATAGTAAACATGAATCTTGATTGCTTTGTTTATGAGTACTCCTATATGAACATCAATTCCTCCATCAAATTGAATTGTTCCTTTTCATCTCTGGTTTATTGGTGTCGTTTCTACGATTATTGTGCACAAATTCCTACGGCAATCCCATTTCATTCTGATTCAGAACCTGTACCCATAATTTCTTTTTCCTATGAGTAAGCTTATGAATCATTCTCCATTCGTCAATTGCTCCACATCAAGTAGATTGCAACAAGTTGAGAGACAAACAACCAAAAAAACTAATTTAACTTGACCAGTTTGCAGGGCAAGTTTGAAGCTAAATCTCCTGTCTTTTAATTGAACATAATTACCCATTAACGGATATTCTTCCCATTGATGAGTGGAGTTTATATTTTTCCTTGTATGTCATAGCTTTATCTGCCATTTGGATGGATCAAGTTATTTGGAGATGCTTTATTGAAATCTAAGTCATTTTCTTTCCTTTTTAAACTGACCCATATGGTTTTAGGTTTCTGACGAAACTTCTCACTAAGGATTTGCCTAAATTATTTGTTCGGCCGAAAAAGATCGTTTTGGATTTCCAGAAAGGAATGGCAGTCGGACCTGTGGCCATTGATTTGAAATCAGGAGAAGTACAAGATGGAAATAAAGATTTTGTCGGAGAACTATCAGTTACTCTTGTAGATGCCCGGGAGATTCCTTACGCTTTCTATGGTGATTGTTTCGCTTCTCAACAAAGATAGAACGATGTTTGTCATAGATTGTGTCATTCTACATATTTATTCATGTCAAATTGTTTTGTTTTTTTCAGGCAAAACAGACCCTTATGTCATTCTTAGCCTGGGAGATCAAAAAATACGCAGTAAAAAGAACAGTCAAACCACTGTCATTGGTCCCCCTGGCCAACCCATTTGGAATCAGGTGAGGCCATTTCGGCTATCTTCGATTCTGTTCTATTCGCGAAATGAAGCACCGAAATCTTCCTCAAAACTTATGCGTCATGCAATTATTGGCAGGATTTTCATATGCTTGTTGCAAACCCGAGGAGAGAAAAACTTTGCATCCAAGTGAAAGACTTTGTTGGATTCACGGATTTAACTATTGGTACCGGAGAGGTCAGTGATATCGTTATTGTGATATTTAATACGAGTTTCTTATACGTTTTGTACCAATTTTCCATTTTGGCTGGATTTTGATAACTAAGTTTCTCCTTTTTTCCGCTTTGACGTAGCAAGAATCGTGTTTTCTCTTTCGTGTAACGACTTGAACGTCTATTGCTTTAATGAAGATGCACATGCTTAACTTTTGTGTATGCCTCCATGTTCAGGTTGATCTAGTATCCCTCCAAGACACCGTCCCAACCGATCGAATTGTTGAATTGCACGGAGGGTGGGGATTATTAAGGCAAGTGTCTTCTGGAGAAATACTGCTTAGACTAACCTACAAAGCATACGTGGAGGACGAAGAGGATGACAGGGCAGGGACTGCGGAGGAAGACATCGATCTGGATGTTTCAGATGACGAGCTGTTTGATTCCGATGATTCGATCGCTAATTATGATAAGCCCAAAAGAGATTCAGCTAAAGAAACTGCAAAGGAGCCGTTTATGGACGTTCTAGCAGCTCTCATTGTGAGCGAAGAATTTCAAGGGATCGTATCAGACGATACGGGAAATACTAGACTTGCTAATGATGTTTCCGGTGCTGGCTACGCAAAAGCTAGATCCCCAACCGTCAAAGCAGAGTCCAAGCCTGCAGCTTTCGACGATAAATCCGAAGGCTTTGGTGGTAACTTCTACTCGCATTTTAGGATATATTTTTATTTGGCTCATGATATGGTTTTACTTTCTAACTTGCCGCTTATGCATCACTTGTTAATTACAAGTAACAAGATTGTTTTGGATAACAGGATCAGAATCAGGATCAAGATCAGGATTGTTTTGGCTAGCCGTGATTACGAGTATATCGGTGCTTATTGCTATCAATATCGGCGGTTCAAGTATCTTCAATCCTTGAAACTACACAAGTACTTCATCCCATCACTTCAATTGCAACAAATATTTCCGGCGGACGTCTTGAAAAGATCAAAGCCCATCGGCAGTTTTTTGTCCAGAGTATATCGTAGACCCTTCGAAACCCGCCTGCGGTTTATTGTCCAGAGTATATCGTCGACGACCCTTTACGAAGAGAAACATTCAGATTGCGGCATAGAAATTTTTTGACGGTCTCTATTTGTAGTTTTTAGTAGAATGTATGTGAATTGGTGGGTTGTAATTACAAATATTTGATCATCATTCATAAAAACCCACCAAACCGCATGAAAAAAGAGTTGCAGGCACCTGGTGGTTCAACAATCTAATAAGAGTTGTTCTCCTCCTACTTGTCTTGGTTTGGATAGACTTAGATTAGCTTTTTATATTAAGGAGCAATTAACAAATCAAGTACTGTACTTTGTGATCATTGACAAGTAAACTATTAAATTACTTTCGCTAGCAGCTTAACCACTGAACTATGAAAAAGAGATGATGAAAACATCATTGTCAGGTTTGTCGTTAAATAGCAAATTCATTGTCTTCTTTGTAGAAAAATATAGATAACACAGACAAGTTGTGATTCTCTCATGGACAGTAAAACAAGTTTAAATCATATGAAATTTAAAACATTATATATTCTTTTACAAAATTTTCTAAATTACAAAACTAAAAAAAATTAAAATCAACTTATACAGTATTTTCTAAAATTCATTCTCCAAATATATTAACTTTTTTCCACTAAAATCTCTAAAATTCACGAGTTCTTGTAGTTTTTCTAAGGGTATTAGCTTTCAAGTTCTCAGAAAGTTAACGACAATGTTTAGTTCGTTCATTTTTCATAGTTCAGTGTTTAAGCTGTTAGCAAAAATTGTTGAGTAATTGACTTGTCATTGTCACCATAGTATAGTGGTTGTTTTGTTAATTTCCTTTTTTTAAGTCTAACATAAGAGTCAATTTGAAGGCCTGGATTGGCTTGCTGAGCCGATGCCATGTGTAAATTATCATTAATTTTTTTGCGATGGCAATGAATATTACAGTTACAGTCGTCCAAGTTAACAATGGCGGATGACTGGTGACTGATATCTTCCTTTCACTATTTGCGTGGTAGAGGCTGCGGTCCGCGGTGCTGGGAGACGATTGGAGTTGTTGGGGCGCGCTTTTACAGTATACAGTGATTGATGAAGACGATCCAGGAGGGAAGATGAGGTCAGATTCGAATTCGATGGATTTGAACTGCGCAGTAGGCATCCTTGCGTCCTCCTGAAATCAAACTTGATTTGCGTTGAAATGAGAGCGTCTCTGACATGTCTCCCTACACCCCCTGCCACTGCTACGAAAACTGTGAATACGTTCATTACAACTACAAAAGCTCAAAACTTCCCCACGATTTCGAAGAGATTTTCCAGGCAATGAGATGCAGTACGAAAGGACGCAGTGAGGGGGCGAAAAAGCAAGATAGGCTGCTCAAAAAGATTACGACTTGGGGGTGTGACGAGATCATTTATATAATAAAGCAAGAGATTGATGTAGGAAAGATAAAAAAACAAATGTTCTTATTAACTCAAAAACTAAGCCCTGGTTAGAGAGAGAAGAAAGGGAGCCAGGGAAGAGGCAGTGCATGAGTAGAACCACAACAGCCCCTCTTTGTGTCCTTTCTCTCGTTTTTCTGTGGATAGCTCCATCCATGCTCTGCCTCTTCCCCACCTTCCTCTGTTTTTTTACCTGATCAACTTTACCCCTACCCTTAAATGGCATTAGCCGAGCCCCGCTGCAAAAAGCCAAAGAATGAGAAAAAAGTATAGATGAGAAGGTGATGAAGAAGCCGTCCATGGCCACAGGCCCTGTATATAGACGCCTAAAAAGCAGTAGGACCATTGTCGTAGCAGAAGTACTCGACCCTCCTTCTGTACTATCAGCGGGCTGTACTACCCACCCTATAACTTTTTCCATTCAATTCCATCGAGGATGATTGGTGGGATCTGTACGTCTTGTACTCCCATCAACCCTCCTCCTACCGCCTACGTACTTCCACCCTTGTTTAGTTCTCGTTTCAATTACAGTCAGAAATCGGCGGAGCCCACCCCTTTGACGGGGATGCCTTCCCTGCAAATAAATTGATTATCTGGGCGTCTTCTTTCTCGCCAACACTGCCGTTTAGATTAGATAGTTTCAAATACTAAGATAACCAATGCGGTAAAAGTGACGAAAAATTGAAGCTTGTTTATTTATCCGAACGACCGCATTCCCTCACGTCATCAACATGGGGAGGATCCAGAAAAACATCAATATCACTCAAACTCCACTCTGCAACTTCTTCTTTGTCGCTCACAAATATTTCTGTGCCCACATCAATGGACGTCCATACCCTCTTCGCAGGAGGCGTTCCGGGTTCCTGTAAGAAAACGAAACAAGAATCTAAGATTTCCCTGTACGCGAAGAAGGCTGATCGGGAAAGCAGAATGGATTTACCTGAAAAAAGAAGAGTCTGCTGGACAACCCACCAACGTCAAGCTCCCAAGTTCTTGGGTCACCAATCCATCCATCCCCCTGTTTCGTGGGATACCCATATGCGGCCCAGATGGGGTGAGGCAGCAGCTGCACGATTTCTTGCGCCTGAGGATTGCTGTAAGGGTCGCAGATGCTTACAGGTATCTCCAGACTTTGAGCATTGCCCGGGGCGCAGTAGTAATGATAGGCAGAATATGGGAAGTTTTTTGTGTCGTTTCTGTAAATCTTTCTGTCGTCCGGAGTTATGTGGAAGGGTGGACAATTAATCAAGTTTTTAGAGCTGCACCATGCCGGAGTTTCTGGGTTGATGATCATTTCGCTGTATCTAGTTACGTCAGTGAGCACGTCCCCGTCGCATACTGAGCCGTCGTTCTTCCAGCAACTGCCGATGTCTATTAGGTAGAACTGGCTCTTGGGTCCTCCTCCTCTTTTGATGTCCAAACTTAACCTCACTTTGAAATTCGGAGATTCTGGTAGCTGGAAAAAACCACAATCTTCAATTCTTTCAGAAACCATTTTACACAGATCAAGTATGGAAAGTCAAATATCATGCAAATTTAGTAACAAATTTCAAAAACAATGGGTTTTCAAGACTTTCTACTCACAACTTTAAGCATCCCTCTTGTGTCATAATGGTAACCTCCAGAAAATCCTTCTGTCGCATCAGCTCTCAGGTACAGCATCAGCCATGGATACTTGTTTGAGGTCTTGAGCTTATGAGTAAACACCCAACTGCCAAACCCAGCTTTCTTCTCCCACTGAACTTGGAAGAAAGAGATTCCAGCGAGGTCACCTTTTGCATCCCAATCCAGATCATAACTTCCGTTAAAGCTTCCTCTCATCACACCGCCATCATCGAGCCAGGTCTTCTGATGAAGCAAAATGGGTTGATTCATGCACCCCTTACCAAAGCAGGGGAAGTTAGATGCATTAAAAGGAGGCACCCTCTTCCCATTACGAGGGCAGAGTCCTGATTTCGTGTCGAAGTTTCCATTCTTAAGCATAATCATCCAGAACTGCCATGGTTTAGGGTGGTCTGCAACTTCACACAAAGAACCAAGATACAGTTCCTTCTGCGCTGCGTAAAGGTCTGTGTTGTTCAACGCTTCAGGGTCCAGGCCCCGAAAAGGTGTGCCCACTCCCAGTTTGTTGTCTTCATCACTCACCTCGTGGCTCAGAGAAGAACCTGAAAAGAACCAAGAATAAAAGACAAAAAGTACTAGAAGAAGAAAAGACTCCTTTTTTTTTTTTTGTCTCTCTTGATGTTCTACGGTTTGGCTTACTTGAGAAATCGAAACAATCAGCGGCTCTGGGACTGCCCATTGAGGGAGCTTCTTCGCCAACTTCATTGCAGAAATTCCAAGCTTCAAAGGCCACTCGCAATCCATCCCTCCTCATTCCTGGGTCTCCCACAGCTGGAACGTAACCCATCCCAGTGCCTTGAGCAATGCCTGTCGCCACCATAAACACTCCCAAGCATACCACCACCGCCCCCACCACCTTCTTCTCCGCTGCCATACAGTTCAGATTCACAAACACATTCCCACAGCGCTTCGTCAACTGATCTATACGTAAGAGAAATGAGAAAAAAAGAAGATCCGGAAAATGGGTCTGAGCTGGCAAGCAATAATGGGTGGCAACTGGCATGAAATTCTTATACAAAGTTTGTTGCTCCCTTGCATCAAAGGTTCAGCATTTCCCGAAGCAATTGATTGCGGAGGAAAATGTCTCTCTGTTTTTCAACGTCGAATCCACCTGCTTTTCATTTTCACGCCTTCTCTTAAAAGTACTCACAACCAGATTTGGATTGTACTCAGGAAGTGGGCCATCTGATCATGGCACTCAACTTAGCTAGACTTCAAAGCCACGGTTTTGCCATTCCTGCGCTTCAAAGACAAGACTTACAAATATTCTTCTTTATAAGGCCCAAAATAGATGAGTTGATGCAGTAGCAGCAATGGACTTTACTGTAATCCGCAGTAGACAAAACCTGGTTAGGCCGTCTGATTCGGAGCAGGCACCATCGATTACTCTTGATTTCTCATTCATCGATAGCCTGCCTGTGTTGAGATGCAATGCTCGCACTTTGCATGTTTTTAGACACGGCCCGGAGGACAAGGCAACCCATCGGGTCATTAGAGAAGCTTTGTCCAAGGCTTTAGTTCCCTACTACCCTCTTGCTGGCCGGCTTACATATTCGAGGCAAGGGCTGCTCCAGATTAAATGTTCTGGAGATGGCGTTTGGTTCGTGGAGGCTTATGCTAATACGACACTTGGGGTCGTAAATTATTTCAATGATTCTTCTTCAATCCCATTTGACATGCTTCTTCCTGATCCCTCTTCAGACGCCGAAGGTTCATCTCCGCTTGTCCAAATGCAGGTAATGGCGTGGCGTCTCGTCTTTTGATTTCCACCACATTTGAATTCTGAAAAAAAAGCAAGTTTTTTCTTCTTTGACCTCACGAGAATAAGAGCGGATTATGGTTTCAGGTGACTCAATTTGATTGTGGAGGCTTTGTAATTGGCCTCGTATTCTGCCACAGCGTCTGTGATGGTCTCGGGGCGGCACAATTCCTTAAGGCCGTCAGCGAACTCGCCAGAGGTCTTGAATGTATTAGCATAAAGCCTGTATGGGAAAGGGACTTCTTTCCACAACATCCTCCGCCAGCAACGGCGGCTGTGCCACCGCCAATTCCTGACTACAGACTGGAGCACACTAATTTGGATATCTCCATCGATCAGATAAACCGACTGAAGCGACAATTTGATGAATCCACAAATCAGACTTGCACCTCTTTTGAAATCGTGGCAGCAAGTTTTTGGAAGGCCCGAACTGTGGCAATAAACTTGAAACACAAAACCCAACTCAAGCTAGTCTTCTTCGCCAATTGTCGCCAGCTCCTGGACCCTCCACTGCCCAAGGGTTTCTACGGGAACTGCTTCTTCCCAGTCTCAATCACAGCTTCAAGCGAATTCCTCAAGGGAGCGACAAACGTTGATGTAGTGAAGCTGATTCAGAAAGCCAAGTCTGAGCTACCCACTGAATTTTCCATGTACATGAAGATGAAGGGTGAGAATTACGGAGAAGGGGAGGACCCATTTGCGCAGCCGCTGGAGTACACCACGCTGTTCATATCGGAGTGGGGAAAGCTGGGGTTCAACCAGATCGATTACGGATGGGGACCGCCGGCTAATGTTGTTCCCATCCAAGGCTCCTCTATCATACCTGTCGGAATAGTGGGGTTGCTGCCGTTCCCGGCGAAAGGTATTCGGCTGATGACATGGTGCGTAGAGAAGATCCACCGCCAACCCTTGGTCGACCAGATGATCCAACTTTCATGAAAACAATTTTATCATTTGTACAACTGCAACCTCCCTCCAAACAATCTCTTTCACTCTCTCTCTCTCTCTCTAATCCACAAGATTCGAATATTTAATTGAGTGGAAAAAAAAACATGCCTTGCGATCAAACACAACTTGGTGACGAAGGGAAGCTCCGATGCCTTTGACAAGACGCAATGATTGCTGTTTCTAAAACACCACCAACCACCACCACAATGCAAAGAAGAACATTAAATTATGGACAACATTGATACGTCTTCTTCACGAGTTTTCTGAAAAAATGAAGTAGAAAAAACTAAAATAAAAAACAATAGGGCGATGTTAAATCAGAAAGTCTAACCTAAAATCAAAGAATATCTAGAATTCGATTTGATTCTTCGCCGATTTTCCCTCAGATCGAGAATCGTTGACGACAAGATCATTCTTCTGCATCGCTTCTACTTCTCACTCGCTACTGTTTCCATGGCCTCTTTCGGAGCAAGTGGATCCCTAAATTTAACGGGTTTTGTTATCTATCCATCTCGGGTTTTAAAATAATAAAACCCGAGACACTGATAACCTCATCAACTGTGGTTTTGGTTAGAGAAGAACCACCTACAGAGCGCCTTGCATGCATTTGTCGATTCGCTTCCTTCAACAATGAGAATTGGTGACATTGTGTATGGCCACACCGTTTCTGTTTACACTTTTTTCGGAGGAATCAATTGCATCCATGGTGATAAATCTCCCTGCCAGGAACTCATGATACGCGATGAAGGAGATAATCAGTGTTACTCATGATATCAAGCACACAAAGAAGATGATCAATGGCCAAAGGTATGTAAATCATGTTGTGTTCGGCCCATTGTGGGCTGGACAAAGAGGGCCCACGCCCTTATTTAGAAGAAGGAAAGTTTTTTTTGAACGGCAGAAAACAAGACAGCAGCAAAGAAAAACAAAAAGAAGGGAGAACAGCTTCGGATTTTGCAGAGTTAGTCTCGGAAAAGTTCCGTTTAACGGAATTTGGACCGTTGGATTGGCATTAAATTTTGATAGCTTGTTTGTGACTTCCTGAGCAACATTCTGAACGGTGAAGATCTGATTTTTTCTCTGTAAATTCATCTCGTAGGTTAAAAACGAACAAGAGAAATCAGATTCTTTTGTTATTTTTTTTGTTACTCTTTTGATTCCATATTGATAATGATGATGATTGTGCGCTGTATTGATACTTGGTTGTACCCATTATTATCGTTGATAGTGGAAGTTTTAAGCGGCCTAATCAGTCCTGTGATTTTTGCCCAATTTGGGGTATTCCACTCTAAAATTTATGTGCGTTGATTTGCTTAAGTTGTCTTGATTATCACTCGATTGTTATTGAGTCTGCACTCAGTTTTTGATTTGTGATTTGAATTAGTTACTGAATATTGGAAAAATCATATTTGAATAATTAATTTAGTGGTTTTTCTCACCAAATCAATGGAGGACATAACTGATTCTTTGGCCCCTCGAGCACGAAGAATTTCTATATAAGAATGCATAGGTGGAGAAGAACAATAGGTGGCCAGGCTCACTCATCTCGGAGATGCCTCATTCTTCAAAACAGAGGACAAAACCTGCCTTGAAATGTAGCTCTCGAGCTCCCTGGATACCTCTGCCAACTTTAGGTCAAAATCGCTTCTGTATTTCTGCTTTGGGGAAGATGCTGCCGCCACCAAGCCAGAGAATCGCCTTCTCGGGCTTGAAAAGCCTGCTGGTGACACTGAAATGAGAGGGGAGTTTGTCTCCGAAGTTTCACGATCACCCTGCATTCCAGGTTGTTTGGGTTGTTTCACCAGCCTTTCTCTGGCTCTGTGGGCGGCTGCCAGAGCTTTATCTCTACTTAACTTGATCAGTTTCCATGGGTCGATGCTCACTCGTAGACCTTCCTTCTTGCTCGATGTTGACGTCGATGAAATCTTTTTATCAATTCTTACGCACAATTTTCCAGGGCTCCGAAAGAATTCGTTGAGCTTATTGGGGGAATTCTCACAATCAGAGCTCTCGTCGGAAGAAGACAGATCCGAAGAGTAATCACCCTCAAATGTATCGAGCTCTATTGAACGGCTCTCCTCTTTCATCGCCAGAATGTAATCGTACGTTCTCATTCCCTGCACAGCGCATTTGCCATACCATCACAGTTTCGAAAAATCATCAAACTGGAGGGAGAAGAAACAGATGAGGAAAAAAGAAACCACCTTCCTTATCAGAACAATGTGAAAGAAGAAGAGTTGAGCAAGTGCAGCTGAGCCATAGCTGGTAATCAGAACCACCAAAACCTGCAAAGTTCTCCCAGGTTTAGAGACTAACAACAGTCAGTCCATTATTTACATTAGGAAAGAAGATGAGGGACAAGAACAACACCGATATTGTGACAAGTGCCTCTCTTGGGAGCTTTACATGGAGCTTTGTTCGCAGCTCTGTCTCTATTCCTCTCTTGTCTGTAAAGCATCTGACGAAGACGACAAAGGCGGTTCCTCCCTCCATGGTTAGCTGTGGGGGGGAAATGGAACCGATCAAAGCTGCTTACTAGAACTAGAATCTCATACACTATCAAATGAGTTTTAGTACACAAATCTATGTCTCGCTTACCAGTAGCAAGACGAATATCATGAGAAGAAAGAAACTCGTGTAATTTCTTTTTCCGATGCAGTTGTTTAGCCACTGGTTGAAAATTAGTGAAGTTCGGTTAATTAAATCAAATCAGTTGGCAAAAACTTGAAAACCACCACCCAGAATTTACCCGACAATGGTGATCAAAGCCTTCAACGCAACGGTTGCAGGTTCTGCAGTGTTTACTGTGTTTTTGAACCTGTCATATAGTGATATTAGCAATAATAATGAAGACTGCCCTCAAGTTCCGCACATGGAAGAGCAATGGGGTGGGCACCTCCAAATCACAAAAGGAGCAGAAAGTTATATCAAACTCATTTTGATCAGGAACAACAGCATCGTCTTTTATGATGAGAGGGAAAGGAAGCAATGGCTCCATTTGAGAGTCGATTTTCATTGGATCCAGGTATTTCCTCCTAATGAAAGTCCTTAGAATCTTCCTTTCTATCCTGCAAAGAAACCTGAGAACAATCTGACCAACTATGAAGCCATAACTAAACTTGGAGAGAGCTTTTGATTTGGATCTCTTGGCATTCTTCTTCGTCTTCTTTCTATTTCGAAAACTGGTTCTGTCAGTTGGGTTAGTGGCGGTGCACCTTACAAATAGAAACATTACTGAAAGAGCCTAAATGGGTTTTGAAACAAGAAAAAGAAAAGTATAAGAAAACATAGAAAAATGGGGGAAGAAAGAAAAATGGAGTTGAGATTAGAGCAGAGTACCACGAACGAAAACAGAGTGGTTACAGTGATCTCGGCGCATCTGCTTCCAAGGGAAAAGCCTAAGAAAACATAGAAAAAGAGGAGAAGAATGCAGTAGACCGCAAGTCCAACTAACTGCAAGTTAAGAAGGGAGAGTCAAGAAGATGTAGGATGACACGATTAACGAAGCAGTAGCATCAGATAAAGTAGAAAGTAGGAATAAGCGAGAAAAGAAGAAGATCGGGTGCCGTGGGTGACCTGTAAAGGATGGAGAGGTGGCTGGAAGCCATGGCGTCTCATGGTGAAGCAAAAGACTGGGTGGGAGGAGAACGATGGGTGCTTCTCAGTTCAATTCAATGTAAATCTGGAAGGAGGATGACATTCTCAGTTCTCATCTCAACAACCAACGGTCGACTAAAAATGGGGGGGTTTTTGAAATTTGAACGAAGGGAGTTGACCCACCCACACACAAAGCCCAGCCCATTTCAGAGTTCCGCATTGGGATCGCCCAGACCACGTCCACCTCATTTCCCGCCTTCCTCCTCTTCCCCCACCTCTCTGTCTCTCTCTCTCCCCCTTTCTCACTATTTGAATTTCCCCTCACATTCTTCCTTTTCTTTCGTCTTCTTCCTTCATTTCCATGTGTTTCAGTATGTCTTCCCTCCATTTCTCAATCTCTCCCATCTTCCAAAAATTTCTTCATCACCTTTCCTTTCTCCCTCGTCTCTCAATTGCTCTCCCGTTTTATGTCCTTTTTTCTTTTCCATTCTCTTGTAACATGTTTGTGCTTCTTTTCAGGTTACAGCTTCCGCTGCTATCTTATCATCTCGGTTACATCCCAGCTGGAAATCATAGAAAATGGAGGTTTGTAAACTACGTAATGTTCAAAACGCTACAGCTGAAATTTTAATTTAGTATCTGCCTCCCTTCGCTGTTCTTTTGCTTCAACTGAATCTTCGTTTAACCTTCTTAATTGCATCCTTTCTTCATTTTTCCATCTCTTTACTTTCTAATAGTCTTATCAATTTTGTTATTTCTCTCAGGTCGTGTATGCTGTTTTTTCTTTAAACTATTTTTTTCAATATTGGAAATCCACTCGGATTTAGTTCGTCAATTGCACTGATGCGAGATCCCTCTTTTCACATTTGGATCATTCTCTTTTTTGAAACAGTCATTTTAGTGTTGGCTTTATTGCTTTCTGAATCATAATATCTATATTTGTCTAGGAAACTATTGGTTTAGTAGAGAAACAATAGAGAAAACAGCATAGTCTTGATCTCTAGCCACAAATAATGTGCCTGGAAGCAAATATGTAATCTATATATTATGTTTAATTTAATTAAGCATATAGGCACAATTCACGACATTCATGTCATTTCTTCAGGGACGAACGAGTGATTGTTGGAGTTTTGGTAGCAATCATCATCCATCAAGCCAATCAAGAAAGATCTCCATTGGAGTTATAGATGATTCATTAGTCGGCATGAAATCTAGAACTACGAAGGTACAAGAGGTTGCAGTGCCAAATGCAGAAGGGCCCTATTGTGATTTAGGTAAGTCCATAGTAAGAAAAACGGACGAGGAAAATGTTGCAGATTTTACGAAGTCAAAACAATGTCAAGCTCGACAGCCGTTCGATTCCCCATGCGTTTCTACAAGATCCCTTCACCTCGACGCGTCAATTGCAGAAACTGCTACTGGTACAAAACGAATGTTTATATCCCCAGCTAGTCGGGGGAAGCCTAGCAACTCTTATGGGGTGAAAGATGCACCAGCTACGTATTCTGTTAATGTCTTTGCAGATGGTACTTCAATACTACACTCCGGTGAGAGCGAGAGAAAATTCGATAATGTCCACTTTCAAAACAAAGGGGGAAAAGATATAACCGCCAAGAGAGTGGAGGATTTATCATTTTCTCCTTCGATTAATGTAGAAATGGTAGAAAAAGTTGGAACGGATTATGAAGCAGGCAATACAGGAAAAGAAACAGAAATCTTGAGAATGAGACTCCGGGAGATTTTAGGAACAGTTTCTTCACCAAATGATCACCAATCTAAATCCCAAAATCCTGATAAGGGTGTCGTTAACTTGAATACAGAGCAAAATCTTGCTCAAAAGTCTTCCAAAGCTGTCAAGTCTGGAAAAAGTTCCGATACAATAGAAACTGACTCGGAAGGTCCTGAACAGACAACCACGAGGCCAAGAACTCGTTCTTCGTTTAGAAAAAGGGATCCTACCAAGTTGTACTCGAACAAAGCCAAGTATGATGCATGCTCGAGTTACAAGTTCAAACGCCAAGAAGAAAGCGTCTTTATCTTTGAACCGGGATTGCGTAGAAGCCCACATGGTTCTGTTCACGGTTCCTCATCAATGTCCGAAAAGAGTAAAATAAGGGCTCTGAAGATTAAGCCATCAAAAATTTGCTCTACAGACAAGTGTGATGCATATCAGATTGACCTGGAAACTTTTAGACCCAAGGCACGGCTTTCACATGAAAACACGTCTCTACTAAGAAATATAACAGATAAGCTTCCTGATTGCGGTACCAAACCTGAAAATGTCGAAGAGTACTGCAAACCTGGGACAATAACCAAAGAGAATTTTGATCAATCACTATCGGAAAACATGGTGGAGCCGCCAAAAGATCATAACGGCCCAGTAGATGTTGAGCAAGGAGAAGATGTTGGCAATGCATGTTCGCAGAATTCACTGGACCCACATTCTTACTTACGAAGTCCGACGTTAAAAATAGATACCCTAGCGTATAGTTCTCCTAGCTTGTCACCAAAAACAAGTCACGTGCTAAAAAGTCCAGCGCTGGTGAGGAGAGAAACTGTTGTGGAGGATACTACTATTATCTTCAGGAAGTTACAGAGTCGGAAAGAAGATGGTTATTCTAATGCAAAGGTATAGTTTTTGGTAACCTTTAATAGAATTCTTTGAACAGTTACGTAACTTCACAATCTTGAATGTTGTTTTTTTCTGTATTTGCATTTTGTTTTTGAAATTCAGGATTTTGCAGAAGAGGATAACGATTTTATATTCAGGAGGAAAGCATCTAATTCAAGAGAGAGAGAAGTGGAAGGTGATAGATCAGAGTCATCCTGTGAAAAGAGGATTGAGAGTTCTGGAGGTCTGGTTTCTATAATAAAATGACTATCATATAAATTGCTAATTTAAGAATCATTACTACTTGACATCAATTATAAAAACTGATTTCATATTATTTGCTTTCCTTGTCTAGGTTCAGGCCAAAGAGCGACAGAAATCTGCACGACTGAGAAAGTGAAGTTCATGCTTCATCCACTGAAGAAGCTGAAGTTTGATAATATCGGTATACTTTTGCTTTCTTAACAGGAACAGCAATTGACGTATTTATGTATATGGTTTATTGGTCATAACTTCTACTATCTTTTCTAAAATATGGTCAGAGCCTCAAAAAAATAGTTGGACTGAAGAGCCTTCAGAGCAAAGTCAAGAGGATGACCTAGAAAGGTTAATTCTTCTTCCTGCAAATTGCAGAATGAAACTAGTAAATAAAGAATTTTTAGCCTATATTTTTACTATATTTATGGTTGATTTTGTATTCTTTGATCCATGTTTCAGGGTTGTCAAACTTTTCTGTGTGGAACTACAAAAAATTAAAAGCAAAATGAAGTCAGTAACAGTTAAGAAATCGTCAGAAATTTTGTTGTCAGTTGCTGACGAGACAGATTTGCAGTTGCAGAAAGCTAGGTCTCAAATAGAAACAGATGTGTAAGTGGTTCATACTTTTGGTGTCAAAGAACAAGCTATCGGTTTAACATGTCTAATTTATCATGATTTTTCAGGGTAAAGCTGACAAATCTCTGTAAATCTAAAAGAAAACTGCTAGAAGCAATAATAACGGGTAATTTGCTTATCATCGCTCAAGTGCATATGAGTATTGAGTAAACATTATGAACCAAATAGTTTTATAATTACTGTTTCTGGAACAATACGATGGATGTACAATAAATAGTTCTTTTTCTAATTGATTTATTACCTCGAAAAGCTCGACACCACATAAATGAACTTGTTAACCTTGTAAACATGTCACTGTAATTTATATTGTGCGGTCTTATTGCCTTCTTTTTGGCTGGGTGTAGTTTATTCAAGTGGTGAGAGTTTTACGAGGATGGCTTTCATCATTGGTTTCAGGAGGTCCTATTTGTTGAGTTTATACCCAGTGATATGCTTGTGGTCATAGAATTTCTCAAAGTATCACTACTGAACTCATTTCCTTTATATTTCTCATGCAGAGCAACAAGACCAATTGAAGTTCATTCACGAAAAGTTTAAGCAAGAAGTTAACCAACATCTCCAATATTGTACAAGCACACTACAGGAGTTGGAAGTTCAACAAGTAGAGATAAAAGGAGCCATGGAGAAGAGAAGTAAGAGACTGTTTTTCCCTTTAAGATGTAGCCATTTGATAATTCGATGTGTTTCATCTGTTAATTTCTTATTTCCTTCGATGGAGTAATTTGTTCATTGTAAAAATTACACATGGCCTACTCCTCCCCTTGATTTGATATATGATATCAGATCCTGCAACTCATTGGTACATAAAACTCATTGGTACATTTTTATGTCAGATTGATGAGCATATCAATTAATAGAGCAGTAGCCTGCCAATGAAAATCTTTTATCAATTGGGTTAAGAGATAAACGTATAACTTTTGCATAGATTTAGTTGTAACGGGCAGATAGACTGGACAGGAAGGGATCAGAGTTGAGTAGTCTAGAATTGATTGTAAGTAGTTCAGAATTAGATTTTTTAAATGAGAAATTCATGTAAAAGTCATGTTTAAACAATAATGTACAAAACCCCAAAATATGTGCCAAGAAGACGGGCTTTAAGATTTGTGATGACATGCTAACAATTGTTGAAAATTTTTTGGCTTAAATAATTTGAAAGCCAACTACGCTGTCCTCAGTTAGCCTCCTTCACAAATTTGGATAATGCCCTTTGTAAATTCTCTCTCATTTGCAGGAGCATCTCATCGTAACATTCTCTTACAAGTGGAAGAAGTAGTTGATGAGCGTCTCAATGATAGCCAAAGAAGAATTAGAGAAATCCAGGAGGTATTTCTTGACATTTTACTGGAGATTACTGGTGTTGTAGTGTTTCCTATAACAACTGGTAAAGTTACGTCAATATTATGTCATTGGATTTTGTACTTTGTCGGTTCAAAATTCTCTCCTTATCATCTCCTAGCTTTGGGATACTTAAAAGTCGATTGGTTTTTTATTTTTATTAAATATATAGAAGACAGATATCCTGCTTTACGCCACAGCATGAAGATGCATGGAGCAATTAGGATATTCTTTTAGTGGATTTTGCATAAATATAGCTATTCTGGCATCGGTGCTTAATATACTTAAACTTTGATCCATTTGACCTTTGCTGGATGAGTTATACTGAACTGTAAAACCATTTCATATTACCGAGAGAAAGCTTGTACATCGGTAATTGTGTTGTATTTATTGCAGTTAGCAAGAAGAAAGATGCTCCATCTGAAAAAGACAATTGCAGCGTGCTTGGAAGAGGGTATTCTGACAAGACCATGATGAGTAACTCAATTTGTTTATTAAGTTGGTAGTTTGCTTGTGGTCCTAAGATTTACTTCCGTTTTGAGTGTTGTACAGGTTGACGTTGAAGTCTCAGCATCTTCATGATGGTGAAACATGAGCCACACCCATTCATAGTTTTTTAACTGAACGGTCAGTCATGTTTTCACATCTCTCTAAAACAAACATGGTAGGATTTCTTTTGCACAAGTATTTGATTGATTGACTCAGAATCTAAACAACGTGCACGTGCAGCATTGTTGTATGTACGTAATCTGTTATCTCAATGTCATTATTGGGACTGGGCAAGAATAATTGTAGTGGCTTAGAGGCGTAGAAAATAACGTAGGAATGGTTGCTGACGCATCCTTGTTTTATTAATTTTGTTCCAAGAATGTGAGATACAGTTTTCTTCGTTTGTTGTCATCAGGAAGGGGAGAGGAGGCCATGTGTTTTTACTGGTTCAAAACTAAGCAGCGACGTTGAGATTGGAAGGAGCCATTTCTGACCTTTCTCTGTCGCCTGGGCCACTGCCCGTGCCGGCGGTGCTTAAATAAATCAAACGTTTAGCTGCACCCACATCGACTCCTCGCCAGTCATTCCTGACCCGTAATGGGTTTCCTTAACCAAACTCTGACCGCCCCGCCCTCTTGTTTTCTTGGATCGTAGTATTTTTATCAGGTCAGCTGACCCATCAAATCTGAGAAGTCAACTATATCCAGGGTCGGCAAAAGGCTAGTAAAATGGACGCCCATGATTTGGGCTAGGAGACAAAAGGAGGGACACCTGTCCTGTCCCTCCTTCGTTTTTGACGCGGTTTTGAGATTTTTTTTGGAAAAAAAGAAAAAGAAAGGGAAAGACACGTATGGCCGTTGGCCACACAACCTATGACGTCCTTCCACGCGTGAGATCATCACTGATCCACCATCAAACTCAGTTAATCCACATCTTGGAGTCTCATCTAATATCTTCCTTGCAATTACGTGTCGCATGATTAGTGGGTGGGAGCGAGTTCACAAAGAACCGATGATGTTCAATGGCGTTGGCAACTGCCACTTAGAACAAGACCTGTGTTGAATGCATCGTTGTCAGGAGAATTGGAGGTAACACCTGGAGTGTGTTTTGATCATCGCGACCAACTGCAGTAATAAATGAGATTAAATTGCAGAGGAGGAAGAAGAGGGTACGTTGGGATTCATAAATAGGGGAAACGTGCCTCTTTTGCCTTATCCAAACCATTGATATTCCAAACAGTTTCTTCTTTGAATTCGATCAAAACCACCTTTCTTCTCATTACCAGAGCTTCTATGGCTTCCGACGACCATTCTGACGGTGTTGATCACTTCCATCAACACAACTTATCCAGGCTATCCTTGCGTACAACCAACTCATTATGCGATGATGTTGAGAAATACTATTCGCCGGATGAATTCGCCGGCAGCGGCATCGGGATGTTATTATTCCCCACCTTTTCCTTCCAGAGTTTGGAGGGTGATGCGGACGAGGAATTATCTGCGGGCTGGCCATCGGAGTTCGATGACGAACTCGGATACTCCTCGCTCCCGCCAACTCCTCACCATGCGCGGAAGAGGAGCCAGAGTGAGATGATGATGGCGATGAACCAGAAGGGAAAGGGGGAGAAGGAATATGCAAGTGAGAATGAAGTTCACAAGACTACGACCAGGAGGAGGAGGAGGAGGAGTTCTGCAAATGTCAGGGGATGGGTTTTGGACGAAGCTAATAGTTGGGATTGTTCGAATGTTGATAACGACAGCAGGAGTAAGAAGAAAGGGGAAAATAACATGGAAATGGCAACAAAGACGCCGGCGGCGGGGAGCGGGGGAGAGAGCGAAAGCAGTGGAGTGGTGGTGATAACGCGGCCGAAGGGTGGAAGTCGATCGTTGTGCATGGGACTGGGGGAGGTGAAGGCTTGTTGGGATCTCGGGTTCGAGCTAGAACACGAGCGAATGCTAGAAATGGCTTCTCGCGTCTCCATCTCTGCTTCCACGCTCGACACCAGCAGCGGCGGCAACTCCCCTATCTCTAATTGGTGCATTTCTAGCCCTGGTGAGTAAATAATCTCTTAAGATTCACCCCCTATTTCTTCTCTTTCAATATGGTCCAAAATTCTGGCATGTGAGCTGCAGGGGACGACCCTCGAGACGTGAAGGCCCGGCTGAAGGTATGGGCACAGGCCGTGGCGCTTGCTTCAACTTCCCTGACCCATTGAACTAACTCTTCTTGCTGATGACTCTGTAAATATCCCCATCGGTCATCATCTCTTGACTTCATTTGTGGCACACCTCAATGTGCAATACAGAGCCTACAGTTTGGTGTGGATTTGCTCTGTTTTAGTCTTTCTTTTGCAAGCTTTTTGACTGTGATTTGTTTGTGTCTGAAAAAGGCAACCTTCTTTACCACGCTTGAGTTTGTATTGATGATGAATCAAGCAAGTTTGATCACTACGAGCACATTTGGGTGCGCAAAATACAAACAAGATAGTACTAACACTATAATTGGGAACACTTGAAGCCAAAAATGGCAATCCACATTCAATTCAATACACATGGTTGAATGAGCTTTTGAATGCAATATGTTTAAGCAGAAAGAAACGATGCCACCAACCCAGCATACTTGTCACAGTGGCAATCTTATTCCAACAATGTTGAATAAACTGTAATTGATATGATTGAAGAGCTCCAAGGCATTCAGTTGAAAACCAGATTATGGCACGTACTGTCACAGGGGTAGGCGCAGTCTATTTCTTTGATGCTAGCTCGGTCGAAGAACCAATCCCCAATAGAAAGCGCAATTGGCTGTATTCAAAGTTGAAAGTATTTTAGCAAACCGAGTTTTCGTTTAAATCGAAACCCAAAAAGAATCCTTGGTTACAAATTTATATCAGCAAGTTTATGTTTTTCTACACACAAATTATCTTATGCTGATGTATATTATGAGTTTATATCTGTCAAGTAACTGCGGATGTTATGAGGTAGAGTGGGAAATGACCTTGTTTTGAATTAGAGGAGAATCATCTGCAAACCATGTATCCTGCCTTTCTGACTGGCAATGAGCAAAACAAGAATTTATGAACGCGCCATTTCGATTGGGCAACAAGAAGTTCTTGGCTGCGTAGAGCATCTGAGACCTGAAGTCTGCATCAAAAGCAGATAAATAAAAATGTCATAAGATTTCAAATAACCGGCATCGAAAGAGTAGAGAAGTGTGGCATCCCGCCTTGTGCAAGCAAGAATGATTCAACTCCCAAATGAGGGTTTGACTCATTTCAGTGGGAGTGCACAATCCCACGTCAATTGAAAGAATGAAAAATGCATGGTTTATAAGTAAAGTTTTCCTGCTTATCTAATACAACTCAATTTGGGTTAATCCCAATAACAAAACAATGCAAGTTTCAGTCCAAAACGAACAATATTGTATTGGAATAACTCGAGACATTACGAGAAGTAAGGCAATAAATAGAAAATGATACAAACAAAAGACCTTGGAGAAACTGGATCTGAGATGAATTGCAATGGGCATGGTTCAACTTGCATCCAACCCAAGATCCATGAGGATCGGCCGATGGCGGAGCCAAACTTGCTTGGAGCTGAAAATATCGAAGCGGCTTAACACTTTGCAGTCAAACCCTTGAGTGGTATTAACATTCTAAGCCATTCTATAGTAATTGAAAAAGAACTGGGAGAAGGAGAATCATTACCTGCCATGCATCATATGCTGCATTAAGAAGAAACAGTGGGGTCTTGATACCTGCTATAACATTTTGAGGGAAGAAGCACTGGAACAGACCAAAACCGCCATGCGATAGACGTGTAAGAGAGAGTTCAAATGAGCAATTGCAAAAATATTTCGAACAATGTTTAAATTATGCGATGAACGACGGATTGGAGGAGTTACCAATGTTGGATCCAGGTGGTTAATGCAAGTACTTGGAAGATTCCTTTGAACTCCCTAAGGGATTTCGAGAAAATACCCGTGATCAAAGTACTCGATCGAGTACATAATATATTTAGAATTAGTAGTCATCGAAACTATAAAAAAAAAAGACGTTACTTGTAAGCTGACGACGCCTCCAAATAAATTCCTCATTGTTCGCCCACCCGACACATCAATTCTGGAAATTGTTAAACATAAACCCAAGAAAAAGATGTTTTATTCAAAGAATAAATCAAATGAATTAAAGAAAATTACGCATCGAGGAACAATCCCGCATCGCTTAGACATTTCACTTTCGTAGTCTTGGGGAAGAAGGCTCGAAACTCATCACAATGCAATATTGCGGCAAGACCTCCGGCAGAGCACCCAGAAAGCAAGGCTTGATTGGCGCTGTGCATTCCCTTTGACATTAACTCTTCGATGGCGGCCAACCATATACGCTGTCCTCGAAAATTAAGCTGTGCTGCCTAACCATATCATTGCCGATTTTAGCATTCACGAAACTTATCGCATTATCCAATGACGTTTTAAGCGACTCGAAAAAATATCATTAATTTTCTAAACACTAGAAGCAGCTTCAAATAAGGAGTCTAAATCACCATATCATGAGTCAGCAATTCTTAGTAGAATTAAGAACCCACCAATTGTTGGGATATTCGTATGTTCCGGAACTAGCAAATTCAAAAAATGGCTAATACGAAAAGTGAAGCCGAGCAAACCTTGTTGTAACTGTCCCCGCTGAAAGATGCTCCGTCGCAATAACGCAACTTTACTCTGTTCCAGTTGAAGAAGTCTAGAAAAAAGGAGGGAAATGCAGAACAAATTAGAATGAACAGGCTTATAAATACCAGGCAGGCAGGGGGGAAGATGGAGGGCCAAGGAGAAAACCAGGATTTTCCTCAGCTTTATTGCTCAGTATTCCAGTGAATGGTAATTGCTTTTCCATGTATTTAGAAGAACCCCGGCGAGTAGTTTTGCGAAATACGCAATTCCTGATTGTATTACACCAACCTCCTCCCTGAAAGAAGACGCAAGAAGCGTTAGATTCGGAGAAGAACGCAAATCCGGTAATATAGTCGAATGCATAATCATAAGACGAACAAAGCGTCGACGGATCAAATGGGAAAAGTGATGACAAGTACGACAATTGTTACAGGCAGAGAACTGGATGATTATGATTGTGAGGATAGCACTGTTCCATAGATAGTACAAATGTTTATTGCAGAGTCAGAGTGAAAGCTCACCTCCAATTGAATTAGCCAGCTATTTCCACCAGATCCAAGGCCAGGATGGAAATGATAACCAGGCAGTGATCCGTCCAAACAGACTGCGAAATAAAGCAGATAAACTAGGAAGTAAACATCGACACTTTACAAACATAAATTAGGAACTACAAGAAAATAACCATGGCCATCATTTATAGTACAGACGCAGATATCAGTTCATTTTTCTGGAAACCAAAAGGATCATAGGTTCAAAAAGAAAGAAAAGCATAATAGGTGTTTTGCTTGGGGAAATGAATCGATGGAAGGCCAAAGGTGGGATAATGCAGATACAAAAACAGAGCTAGAAACTATGACAGCCATGGGGGAAGAGAAAAGAAGGGAGAGAAAGGGAAAGAAAGAAAGAATAGCATACCAGCTCCAGTAGAAGCAGCTCGGGGAATGAGAGTGAGGGGGACCATCAAAGGACTGGAGGAGGGTTGGCTGTCCAGGAAAGAAAGCAAAGCGTCATCGTGGTGCTCTATCGATATGAATGGAAGAGGAAGAGAAGCGGTCTCAGATCCATCGGAAACGGCGGCCCAACAAGACTGGCAGGCAAACACTACGGTTATGACAACCGCCACCGCCACCGACACCGACTGGGATCTCAGCTCCATGCTTTGATAGAGGAGCTACTTTTGAGGCAGTGAATTACTCTAATGATACAGTGAGGGGTGTGGGGAGAATGACACAAACTCTACGAGAAGAAGCTAGCCCACCGTCTTGTCTTCTTGGGTATATGGAGTAAGGGGCCAGAGGCACCCTGTTCATGCCCTTCGAAAATGGCTACCCTACTGTACGCCCTCCAAGCTTCACTCTTTGGAAAAATCACCTTTTGAAATGATCCCCCCACCCCGGCGGCCCCTTTCTACAAAATATATGAAAAGGATATTCCACAAAACCTCATGCATAGACGTTTCCATCACCCTCTCTAAATTTCCTGTTCTGTTATCCCTTGCAATTTAGCTGACTCATGCGGATCATCCTCAACTATTTTTTTTAGCAAATTTGTCCTTGTATTTTATATCATTAGCAAAACGACTCATAACTTAAATAAAATTTATCAATAACATGGAATTTACAAGTGTGCAGAGATTTTTCTGGGTGTGCAGATGAAGAAATGGTACATGGAACTTGGGAAAAATGGACGACACATGGCTAACGCTGTCTTGCCATCCACCAAATTATGCTCATTTTGAACAAAACTAAGTTCACATCCGAGACATAGCGCAGTATATTCCACAAGATTTTCAAAACCCAGATAGTAGCAAGCAAAAAGGGAAAAGACATACAAATAGAGAAAAAGATGCAATGAGTGAAAAATGTTAATCAGCCATCGGCAGGCAACTCTCCACAATTAATTATTCTGCACGGTAACTTGGGGCAGTCGGACCTGCTTGTTTCTTGAGATTCAAGCTTTCGAACAAGATCCATCCCGTCGATGACATTTCCAAACACGACATGGCGATTGTCCAGCCATGGAGTCTGCAGAAGCTCAGTAGCCAAGACAATGAGTAAATGAAGACCCAAAAGAGGTGAAGATTTAGTGTTCAACAGCCTAATTATGGCTAAGCAAACTGTTTGTGCCTTGTCCGGCCTGAAATTTTCATAATCTATGCCAAGGCAAGTACTGCTGTGGTCGTCTGGATCCTGCCGTGGATGACCGGCATGGTTGCTCGGTCCAGAAGCAGGTTTTCAGTGAGGACGTCCAAGCCAAAAGAATTAAGACGCAGAGCCCACACATCCATGAACACAAAGTTGCATTTGCGAATGCCTACCCATCCGCGATCGCCTGTGCTTCTACAGGCGCAGAGCCTGCACCAGCGAGAAGATTTTCCAGCGCAACACCGTGAGGGTTGTCTGCAGGATGATTTTCCAGCACGACACCGAGAGGAGAATGTGTCCATTTTTCCATGAAGGCAAAAATTGGCGAAAAAGGGCACATTCTCCTCGAGCTGTTGTACTGGAAAATCGTCCTGTGGATGCACGAGCGGCCACAAGTGCAGGCTCTACGTCCTTGGAAGCGCAAGCGTCCACAAATGGCTAGGTATCTGCAGGTGCGGCTCTGCGTTTGTGGATGCGCTGTTTCTTAATTCTTCCAGCCCGGTCGTCCGCACTGAAATCCACTTTTGGATGGGGCGACTGCGCTGGTTGTTCGCAGCAGGATCCAGACCACCGCAACAAGTACTATAAATTACTAAACGTAAGTTTCACCTTCACAGTGCAGATGAAGAACTGGCTTCCATTAGTGTCAGGCCCAGCATTAGCCATGCTCAAAACTCCAGGTCCAACGTGCTTCACTGCAAGTAAGTGCCTTTGAATGTGAGCATAACTTGCTTTTCAGTTCAAGAGTTTCTTCTAATTTAATGTGCTTCAAGAATTAGGGATATGAGTGTGCGACAATGTGCAGTATATTGATGATAAGAACTACTTCGTGGAGTTCTTGTAAACATAGTACAAGTAGGCGTTATTTCGTACGCGAAAAGTTTTCATCCTTAAAGCTTGGACCGTAGATGCTAACTCCTCCAGTTCCCTGCAGCCAAACGACCCGATTAACTAAAGTGAAATATAGAGAGAGAGACATAGAGAGAGGAAGAGAGAGAGAGTACATCTCCTTCTGTGAAGTCACCACCCTGAATCATGAAATCTTTGATAATTCTGTGGAAGGAGCATCCCTTATAGCCATAGCCCTTTTCCCCTGAAAGAGTACTAATCCAATTTGATCTTTTGATAAACTCCATGATAATTTGTTTGTCCAGATTTCAACAAAAACTACAAAACAAGAAAGAAAAACAATACATATAGTGGATGATATGCTAACCAGTGCACAAGGCTCTAAAATTTTCGACAGTTCTTGGAACAACATCTCCGAAGAGGCCAATTGTTATTCTACCAACAGGCGTACCTCCTATGTCGATATCGAAAAAACATTTTGTGGTAACTACTGCTTGCAGCTCCACTTCCTGCTTCATAAGATCCATTAATGGAAGAAATTAGCAACAGGGGTGTGAATCGCTCGTTTTTCTCTACTTAGTTTCCAACAAACCTGGATTGGCAAAAATACTACTTGCTAAGTCCAGCACAAAATACTTACACTAGCCACTGAGTTGCAGATCATTTTTCGGTACTTCAGTGAAGGAGTGGAGGGAAGCCTTGAGATTGGAAAACTTGACGTGTTGAGGAATGCTGATGAAAATTGTCCTCTATGCAAGCTTGAAGAAAGAGACTGGGGGTGCCGGGAGCGGACATCTACCACGCCGGATACCATTTTTGATCGACAACAATGCGGGGTAGTTTGGTTACGATGAACCTGAAAATGGAAGAAATCCCCAATTCGAAGAAATGGCAGGAGAAGTTAGGTCATGGAAAAGTCAAAGAGGAGTAAACAGTAAAGAAAGAAGATGTGAACCTGGAAAGCAGAAGGAAGTGTCTCCGCCATTTGTAAACATACGGCGTGCTGGTAGGCCATTGTTTTCTCCCCCTCTCAAGCGCTCCTCCTTCCTATTCCTGTTCCTGGTCTGTGTGTTTATGGTAGGGTGAGAAATGAGAAGGGATATGGATAAGGGAAGCGGCTTTTATATTTATACATAAGTTGAGCCTCAAGGGTCTTTCTCATTTTGTCTTCTCGTCCCAAACGGCAATCATGCAGTAAGAGAGGATGTGGGTGAGCGAGAGATGGAGGAGAATGATAGAAATGCTTCCTTCATTTTCTCGTACCAGTCGTGGAAGCCCGGAGGGAGGATTTGAAGAAAGCAACTGATGATGGCTGTGGACATTCGCGCCTTTCCATCTTTCTTATCTGATGCGTCCTTCTTTTCTTCTTCTTCTTCTTCCATTTTCTTCTGCCATCACCCTCACTCGCCTCAATCTTCTGCCGCCGCCAGAGGTTACGTTTCTGTCAACCACTTTCTTTTCCCCATCAAGAAGCTATTCGTCACCCCCAATTGTCTTTTTGTGACTAGATCTTCTACCCGCTTCTTGCCCATTTTCACCCAGTTTTCGCCCAACTTCAATCTCACCTCCTCGGCGATTGGCAATAAGGATGCTGTCGACGACGATTTGTATGAGTATCGTCCGAGTGATGGCTGTGACGACTCAGAGTCGGGATCTATTTCAGAGATTGGAGCTGGGGAAGGTGTGCTTGTAGAGATCAACAATCTGGGAAACAACTCTCGCCGAATCGTTTCCACCATTCGCGTCGTCGCACCACTCCAAACCTTGTGGAACATCTTGACCGATTACGAGAGACTGGCAGACTTCATTCCTGGTCTCGCCATTTGCCAATTGCTGGAAAAAACTGACAATTACGCTCGACTTTTTCAGGTGGGATTCCTCCCCTTAACTTTTATGCAACACTGCTCATTTTATATCTCATCTTCGATTTGTGAGCTTTGGAAAAGTAAGTTTTTGATTGTCTATTTCATTATGGATTTGACCTCCAAAACATAGCTTCGTCATTGGAACCTTTGAACTCCCTTTCTGTATAGTCTGCACTTTTCAACTCTCGAGATTGGAATTCGGTGATACTCTGAAATCGCTAAGCCTGCAAGCTATAATTTTTAGACATTGATCCTCCAAGTTTAAGGAATAAAACTTCTATAACATTTATCCAGACAACAGAACACAGACTAAAGAGATCACGATAAGTTCGAGACTTACCCTTCCAACGCACTTCAAACCCCATCAGCAGATATTCTAAATTTTGTAGTTGTAAAAGGGATGTATATGTGAAATTTAAGAACAATTGTGATGAGTTCAACCCAGAATGAAGCTTGCTTTTCCTGTCCATAAATGGAGTCTGGCCACTTTTTTGTAGTTCAAATTACCTCGAGGCAGGTCCTGTGAAAACGAAGTATTGCCTTCTAGGTTTTTTTCAAGAACTCTGACCATTTTGTTGTAATCTGTTCTTAATCAGACATGGATAACTCTGTTTGTACACGAAGTTTCTGCATGCATATCTTAACAGACAAGAAGCATGATGTCTTGCTTAGCGTCCGTGGATTGATGATTTCATATGAATGTTTCTTTCTATCAGATTTACGATGCTCCTTCGACGGACATATAATTAAACTTTCCAAGAAGAAAGAGTGAAGTTTTAGTTGAAAGACAGAATTTCATCTTCAAGTAATAATTTTCTTGTCTTTACCAAACAATATATTCGACAGGTAGGACAGCAGAATCTTGCCTTTGGACTCAAGTTCAACGCTAAAGGAATCGTCGACTGCTACGAGAAAGAACTTCAAATACTTCCTTCTGGTAAAAGGCGGGATATCGAGTTCAAAATGATTGATGGAGACTTTGAAGTATTTGAAGGAAAATGGTCGATGGAACAGGTATACCTTTGACATTGCTTGAACTATCAAGTATAAAATGTGCATAGTAAATTTCAGTCACTGTTTTTAAAAATCAGGATCTTCCACAACCAAGCATAAAATGTTTGGTTTGTTCTCTGTTGTGCAAGAATATGCAGACAGAGAAAACACAGGACCAAACTTTAAAGGGTAGGTAATTGAGGGGCATGTTAGAGCTTTGCTTGTATGACCTCCAAAAACTCAAAATCAAAACTACAAAAGCCCAAAAATCGCTCATACTTTTATGTGAATCCACACATCTTGAAAACTTTTCTAGCGCTCATGGGTTTGTTCAGTTGCAGCATTCGGGTATGGGTAATAAATTGTTGGAGGGAAAATCAAATAGGACCAAACCAAACATGATTGTTGGAGTCAATCGTGAGAAGATTTATCGTTTTACGACGTGGGTTTGTGCAGTCGGACGGCAATGTTTTATTGCCGGAGCAGGAAAGATCGACAAGTCTTTCATATGTGGTGGATGTGAAGCCAAAACTATGGTTGCCCGTTCAACTAGTCGAGAGAAGGATTTGCAAGGAGATTGAGTCGAACCTCAACTGCATTCGGGACGAAGCACATAGACTAATTCGCATGAACCTGCACGGATAATGTTAGCTTCTCTTTTTCCACGCAAATTGAAAGAAACTATGAATAATAGAATTGTATAGTTTTTCAATGTAGAAAGAATTCGCATATCGTATTTTGAAAAATTATATCTGATCAATCCAAAACTTGGATCTACAAATTAACAGATTTAATAAAATTTCTGATAGCAAAATCTAATTTTTGCGGTTTAACAGAAAAATAAAGTCCAATCTACACAAACAAAAAACAGACACATTTTAATATTTTGGGATCCCAAATAAGCGTGGTTTATACATCTAATACCAAATTGGTTGAACATTTGACAATTTAAAGGTTAATTCTGGTCGTAATTTACAGCAAGTTGGGTGCCGGAAAAACTACAATGCATGAAAATAAGATTAACGACTGCCTAAAAAATAAAAAACTTTAAGATGCCTAAATCAAGGATTTTCAGGCAGTGAGAGTAACTTCAATGATTTTCTGGTAAAATAGACCATACACGAGTTCAAAAAGCCATACAGGTTTTCTTGTGACCGGGCAATTACGTACCAACAACAAAATCTCTTTCCCAACTCAATAACTTGCATAGTAGGCCTGTGGGGCTGAAGAAGCTTGTTGAGTTGTGGCCAAAGCTGCTGGAGCTGCTGCTTGTGCATAACTTGGGGAAAGAAAGGCTTGCTGAAATATTATGATTTAAGATAACTTGGATCAAACGTCGTGTAAAGAATAAAAAAAGAATCAATCCATTATTCCAATTTCATGGAACGTAGATGATATTAGAGGTGTTGCTGAGACTAAGTAAACTTGTTTTTCCAATGTTTTCCATAAACCACCATTACTGTCTAAAACGCCTTTCACTCTAATCACATAAATAAAAATTGGACTAAAGCTTATTTAGACCAGTTTGATTTGACTACAATAACAATTGGAAACCATGCACTCAACTATTCCATAAATCCACCTTTACAGAAATACCCAAATATAAGTTGCGTCAGAATATGCAGCCAAATGTGCAGTACTGCACTTCAACAAAAAAAAAATAGCATATATTCTTCTAAAAGAAATTACATGGCAGATAGCACCTATGTAAAAGTTATAAAGGAAATACCTGAACAGGATATGTAGGAGGATAAGATGCATATGCGGCACTTTGAGGAATTGAGGTGGGGACCTGTGAATTCGGATAGCCACTTCCATAACCCGTATAACTACTATAAGAAGCCTGTTTAAAAACATTCCCAAGAATTAGATATACCATCACAAGTGGAAATGTATGGATGACAGTTCTCTTACAGATTGCACATCACAATTTTTTTTTTGTTATGAGATTTATGAGATGACTTGCTATCTCTTAATGTTTATCAACTGCAGTAATTGAAAAGTAAGACCAGACAGGTCAATGGAAAGCAATAAAGCAAATGAAATTCAAGAGCTACATGAAAGAAATATGGAAGAACTCGTCTTTTTTCTTTCTTTCCTTTTTTTGCTTGGCAAAAGTCTGGGATAAGATAATGTTCACAATCGTAGGTTCAAACAGCAAAAATAAAAATTCTTTATCTAATTTCTTACAATAAAACACAATTCTAATTTACAGCAACAGCTCGTGCATGTGAAAGCTCAAGTTGATACTTTAAAACCCCAGTGCTGACACTTGAACACTAAAACAAGCCACACCAGCTAAAATATGACATTGAAAGAAATCACATTGCGGAAACGCTTTGCCTTCGTAAAAGTAGCAAGACAAAAGAACTACTTTTCCATTATATGCTAACAAAATACTAACAAAATTCAGTTAACAATATGCATCGTCAATATATTTTGAGTATACTATCAACAAATTGCCCATTACCGGTTGGGTATAGCTAGCTGTCCACTGGTGTCCCTGTGCTTGTGCAACTGGTGGCCAGGTTTGCTGTTGCAAGGCCCATTGGCTATGGCCACTTGGATAAGCTCCCATCAACGATTGGGGTGATGAGGTAACACCAGTATATGATTTAGCTACTTTCGCTCTATCTGAAACAAGAAAGTCTTCGGCATGGCGCTTTTTCAACTCTGTAGAGCTTTTATGAGGTAAGAAAAGCCTAGCATGTCTATCTTCAGCCTTCTTCATAAACTTAATATCTCCAAAGAGATTTAAAAACTGCAAGATCATTAAAAGCCACCTGAACTTCAAGGTAGTAATTTGTCCATGCAACTAAAAAATTGAAATGCTTTTTCTGCACTGGAATGTTCCACATAAAGACCAGTTGTCTCCCAAAAGCGCAAGTGCCTGTGTTTATATTTAGTACCCACGAAATCCTTAATTATTTAAATATGCAGTCTAAAAACGCATTGTGCAGTTACCTATCTCTTTGATCCACGTTTGATACAATTAAAGAGGATGGCTCTTTGAGCACCTAAACTTAATCCCAAACTTAATGAAATTCATAACCTCGCCCATTTGAGAATCAAATTTCACAATCACAAACCATAGTTTGAATGACAGGAACTTTCTGTGGGGTTCCTCTTTATTAGAGGAAGCGGAAAGATTTGACATCTCACTAGAGAGAATAAAGAGCTAGACTAGTGGAGACCAATATAAGAGTGCTGCATGGCATGTTCAAAATTCCATGATAATTTCATGATTGATTTTATTGATGATTTATCTTCTCTTTAACTTCCATAGGACACAATAAAAAATGTTTACTATGATGCTACTTGGATCTTCCTCTTTTCTTTTACTTCATAGTATCTCGTTCTTCCTGTAAAGATTAATTGTGCAATGTTTAGCACTAATCCTGACTCAAAGGTGTGGACTTACTCTCTTGTTTCTTATACGAATACTTATTATGATTCTTCTTGATAACAAAAATCTTGAAAGTTGGGAAGATGAGAAAATTTGGTGGTTATTATATGATAAAGAATTCTTATTGAGAGTTTCATAGGAAACCTAATTTGGTCTGTACATGCTGTGTTGTTTTATGAGAGAGTCACATTTCCTAAGTTAATGTTTTACAAAAAACTTCTGAAAAATAATCAGCCATTTTTGGAAAGTTTCATAATTCTTGTCGTCCTTCGAGGGATGTGATAAGCCACCAATTCAATTGGTGCATGCAAGGAAAAAGAGAGGAGAAAAATTGCAAGGGGATGAGGCTCTAAAGCCATCAGTGTTGAGACCCTTCAGCAAGGGTGCGCCAGAAACACCAAGTCAAAGAACTAAGCCTCTGGCCTCCTAAGAGCCAGAGGCCAGAGGTAGAAAGATCAGCGCTGTGACACTAAGACACAACACTGTAATGCTGACTCATAATAGTTGTTTTCAACAATTTCATTTGGCACTAGTTGATTCCCTGTTTGAGCTTTTATCTTTAAACTATCAATTATGAGTGGTTTTCAGTGTAAGAGAGTAAATAAAAAGAGTTGTTTTCAACAATGTCATTTGGCACTAGTTGATTCCCTGTTTGAGCTTTAATCTTTAAATTATCACTTATGAGTGGTTTTCAGTGTAAGAGAGTAAATAAAAAGAGTTAGAGTGGGGAGATGAACGAAGAGAATTGTAGTTTTGTTAAAAATTTAAGATGAAGAATCTCTACATTTGAGATCCATAGTTGCTAAAATTTTGTAATAATTCTTGTGTTGGAAAAACTAGCGCCTAGCATAACCATTGGGTTACCTAAATATGATTTACTTTCCGAATTCCTTTCCCTTTCGCATAATGTAACTAGTTTATCAAGATAACAAGTTGGAACTTTTTCCCCATGTTTTCATTTTCTTACTAAAAACTCTAAATATATTGATTTCATATTAATATTTCCATTTTCTAATCTTCATTCTCATTAAATTATTTTCTTCCAAAACCTCGGCATTTGTTCTCCATAATTCTCTGTTTTTTCCTATCTAATATAGGTCTCTATTTTCATTTACCACTTCAATTTTTTCTCTCTTTTAGATCTTTTAGAATCATCAAGATACTGAAATCTTTCCATGCAAAATATAATCGTACCTCCAGATATATGGATGACAATTCTTCCCTCTCTGCAGCACTACCAAGGTAAAGGTTCTCTTGATTTGGTTCTATGAACTTAAGGACCAACGACTCTACATAATCAATTCGTTTGGGCAAAGATTGAATTGATTCAAACTGTATCAAGGCCTGCATGCATTAAGGATACAAATGTGATTTATGAATAAAAAAGCTGGATATTATCAAACATTTAGAAAGAAAACAATCATGCAGTTACATGTCCATTCATACATAAAAAAAAAGCTAGAAGAAAGCGTGCCTCAATAAATGGTTTTGATAATTTGACATGCTCAACTGCATCATCCATAATTTCTTTAGCTTTTTCAACATTTTTACAAGCCTGCAGTTTAATAAACAAGGAGGAAAAATATAAAACTAAATAAAAGCTATTAACATATGGCATACTAACTTTTTCCACTATTTTACTGAAAATTTCAATTGTTACTGCACTGAAAATAGTAAACAAAGAAAGGAGCTGCAGAAACCCAAATCCAATCATGCCCTGACCTTGCACCCCCTTGTTGACCAACTTACCAAGTGTAGAAAACGGGAGTACTGTGCGTACAACAGTGGCAATGATTGAGAATGTTCCTTGCCTTTCTCAATGGCAATGGCTTGTTCATACACAGAAAATGCATCTTCCAGCTTCCCCTGCAAAACTCAACCCCCAAATAAGAGAAGGTAATTTTCTCTTTGAGAGTGGAATTCCAAACAACTTGCACCAACCTACCAAACGATGTTCCATGTTTGCATGTCTAATAATTGCTTCAAGAAGTCCAGGTGCAATTTCAGTATGTACAAGTTCATATGCAGCTCGAGCACCAGGAATATCACCATTTTGCTCTTTAAAACGAGCGGCAAATAAGTGAATCTCTGGCCGCCTCTGTAAATAAATCAAGGCAGAAAAGTTTCAAATATTGATAATATCCACAAACCATAAAATAAATTAACCAAATAATAGGTTTGATAATGAATTAGACAAGGCATTCTAAAATGACACCAGCCAACGCATCAGTCTGCTCAGCAAACAGATGACTTGCGGCTATAATCAACTCAATTTGTGACTCTACTGGATGGGGCAAGGGAAACCTGTTTTCTATTGTACTCAAGTTCTGTAAACTTCAAAGCACAAAAGTTATACTTACCCAGTTCATCCATGCTCTCAATTCTTAAAGGTCATCTTAATCACAATATCTGATGAAAACCCCCATTTTTTATGTAAGTAAACAACCCTCAGTCCCCCTATACTGATGGAAGTAAAAGGAATGACATTTAAATTGCAATTTAAAATTTCCAAATGACCAAGAAATAAACATCTATGATTTAAGTGCTTATCCACACCAGATTACTAGCAATTAAATTTTTTTGTCAAAATTTTAATATTTTACCTTGACAAAGACTTGGGTTGAACGACCAAGTGCATTATTCGCTAGATCCATGCTGCCACTCGCTTCCATGCACAATATATATCTTATCCAATATTCCGGATAATTGGCACATGCAATTAGGCATCTTTCATATAACTTGACAACCTGATTAAAAAAATAACAATAATAAAGTCTAGCTCCATCTCCACAGTATCTAAAAATACAATATAAAACAAAAAGGACATATGCATTAGAAATACTCCGGCAGTGGAACATAGAGGCCCCCCAATTTAGGAGAGGGGCCCTCCTTGCCTGACAGACAGATGGTTAGGAAGATAACAAGATACCTGCATGCATAACATTGGAATTTTAAAACAAATAGATTTTACTATACAATCACATCATGAACCTTGAATGTCCACTGACAAATGAGAGTTTGAAGTACTTAGCCTTAAAGAAACCAAATAGAAGGTCCATGCTTTGGTCTCAGTTCAATTTCCCGTTAAAATACTTGCTTCATCCAATGGTTTATCCAATAAAGCAAACGAGGCAGCAAATACTTTTAACTGTAAGTCAATGTATTACAAGGACAACAAAAAAACAAACTGAAGTTATTTAAAAAATTGAAACCAGATCAAATTACCTTACTAAAGTCACCTTCTTGTTCTAAAAAATCCAGGTAGTTATGCCAATTTTCAAGCTCTGCGAGATTGAGGGGGCGCACGTGAAAATATGGCCTCCTAATAGCTGTTTCAAAACCAATGATCTTAGATTCGAACTCTTTAGCTTTGTTATACATCTCTTCTCTAATAGCGATATACTTCTCCAACTCCTCTGCTTCTGTTGAGCCAGCACTTGCAGATTTAAAAGGTTGTTCGTAGTCACCAGCTTGAACCTCTACTCCATTTACTTTGTCTCTAGCTTCTGTCAGCTCATATGCAGTGGCAGCAGCTTCCTCGGCAGTTCTCAATTCCGACAAAGGTCGACTAGCAGCTAACTCCTTAAAGCTGTGAAAAATCCTCACAAAGATGATACAACAATGGAATGAAATGGTTGGCAGTCAAACTAGTTGTATCTGTGATGCATGTACAGCAAAGGATAAATTGTTTGGAAAAACATATATTAGAAGGAGAGATAGGGAAGGTATTTAAAATAGATGTGACAAAATGGTTAAAAGTTGGGCAGTTTGTGAGAGAGGAATGAGAGTATAAAAGAGAAAAGAATAACAAAGGGGAGGTCATGTTGTAGTTTCTTAAAACAAAAGCAGTTGTTTTCCTTTTCTGAGTCTGAGTTTGTAAAACAGAATTGTGGTATTTCTAGTGTTTATATTGTTCTTGTGTTAATCTGTGTTTTCACACAACAATTTGTCAGTCATACTCCACTACTTAATACTGATAGGTAGTTAAATGAGAATTAAGAAGAGAAAAAGGGTAATGCATCTTAACATAACAATGATGATGAACAGTACGTGTAAAGATGTTTTGAACTCAAGCTAAGGCATATTTGATGAAGATAAATACTGTAATGTATCTCAAATATGTGTCAAATATACTCACAACAAAAATATAAAGATATTAGGTGCCACATAAAAGGAAATCAATAAGTATAATAAAAGATCAATATACATTATACAACAACTAACCTGCTAAAATATCGATCCAGCTGTTGATTTGGATTCTCGAGTATTTGTGTGTAAATAGTAGCAAGGTGACCCCACTCCTGTTGCATGTACTCATATTCAATATACTTATCCCAGAGGGAAAAAGACAAATAATCCGTCCCAACATATGCTAATCCTCTTTCAAAAAGCCTGAAACATGACAGTTGAAGGAAGTTGTTATCATATAAGTCATCACAAACCAGTAGTTTAAGTAAATACAGTAAAATTGGTGGTCAGGTTATTGTTGAAGAAACAATTCACTCGAACAGCATAAGACACTCCTAATGCTGAATTTACCTTCCATCTTAGCCCTTAACTGAATGACACCTTCCAGCAGCAGTTTGCAAATTGATGCACCCCACAGCATCAAAGTTAAATGATAGTGCAATTTCACAACTACATAACTAAAATAGACCTCCAAGAGATCAAAGGGATATAGCTGAGGATGAAGAAGCAAAAAACCAAAAGAAAAAAAGACAGAACAACCTATAAGAAAAATCAAACAGCTTCCCAATGGAAGTAGCCTAAATCAAGGGTTTGCAAAAATCATATAAGCATTTTCAAATTGCACTTAAGTAATAAGTGTTCGCCTTACATGTGGGGCATCACTGTTGCAGGCAAAGTTATATGTATATAGAAAAAGTAAAAGTTGTCCCAGTAAATGGAATCACACATGATCTCCTGAAGCAGACAACAGTGATTGTAGAAACAGTAACTATTTACCTTCTAACGTTGTCCGGATCCCCATACGTATTTATTGCAAAAATGCAATAATGCAACCAAATGTCGACAGAATAAGTAACACCTTGAACAGCTCGTTCATATATTTCAACAACTTTTTCTACGGATCCAAAGTGTGCTTCATGATCAGCATACTTCTTCCAATAGCCGTAACACAAAGGAAATTCAGCAAGAAAGGCATCATAAATTTTTCGGATTTTCATCACGTCATTCTGAACAAAATGTGAAGAAGATCTCAGTTACTCCATTAAAATTCATTCAAAGAAACACTAGAATAAACTTATATCAACTTATATAGTGAGTTAAATTTTAATAGCTTAGGATATTGACATCTAAAAGAGAACTCGGGTAAATAAACTTATTCAAGAGAGGAGAAACCATTTCTAGCCAAAAACTACTGGATGAGTTAAAGTGATGTGCGGAACAGAATGAGCTCACACAATCTCAATTACCATCAACATTTAAATTTTTCTGCTGGATAGTAGGACTTAGGAGAATGGATTTCTTCAGCTAAATATTACCATTAATGAAGAAATATAATTTAAAATAATATTAGTAAAGTTTTAGAACAGAAAAAGAAATCAAATCTAATTAAAATATTGTGATATGTTGAAATTCTCAATTTTCCAGTTGGTAATGGATAACCATGACTTAAATGAGATAATCAGCCAAAATTATTTTTTAATAACCTTGATATAGATACCAACTTATGTGATTAATACTATGAGATTCGTGCACTATGCTCTCAAAAGTTTCCCTTTACGAGTCACAGTAGGTCACTAGAATAATAAATTGGGGGAAAGGCCTTAAGGATTTGTTACGCCTAAATGGATTCGAACTTTGAACAGGGAGCACGCCTCTAGTTCAGAGCCTTCACAATTAGGACAAAATCATAAATCAAAGCCAATAAAGATAATGAATTGAATAAATTTCATATATCTACCTTCCTAATTAAGCCCAGGAAAGATGTTAAATTCAACACAAATCCCAAATTTTGCTTTTAAAATTAAATAAAATAATAACTACGATATTCGTGAAAACGCAGTAATTCATGCAATAAATTGAAGTTCTGTCCCTATATTAACGCAACACATTATAGTAAAATCAATTATACCTCTGCCACTTTCTCTGTCTCTTCAATCAAAGCAATCCACGCGTTAAAATCTAGAGAATTGGCTTTCACAATGTTCCACAGTCTATCTTCTTCAGCAGACAATGGAGGCACTGTGGCACAAGCTCATGTTACATTTATATAAGAGAAATGCTCAAAATAAGTGATTTTGCCAAAAAGTTTCTATCAGATAATTGATTTTCACGTTTATAAATGCCAAACCGTGTCTAGAGCTGGAATCAGATAAAGGAGTAAGTTTAAAATTTTCAAAATGTTTGAACAATATTTAAAATTATCACCGTTTAGACTAGTTATGAAATAGGCTGCATCAAAATTTCTTGATGTCAAAAACGTCTTTATGCCACAGTTAATGTCTATCAAATGAATATGCCAAAAACCAAAATCGAAGTGATCTTTTTCGCATAATCATTTCAATATCCAGAATAAATAAACCATCGTAAAGTCCATAGTGCAAGAACCACATAATTTCCATCAAGGTTTCACCACATTGTATATTTCCGTCCATATTATAGAGTAAATTTTAAGGACGTTCTCAAACACATATGACATATCGTCCAAGTAATGTAAATTTTAAAAGTTATAAAAAGACTACCTGGATTATCCATAACATGTTGCTCACTCGAAGCAACTTCCACAATCTCCGAATCAGTTCCATTTTCAACAGATGTACCATTTGGTGCTTCACTCTCAATGTTACCATTCACAGAATAATTGAACCCAACTGGTTGAGAAGATTCCATCATCACACTGCCTAAAGTTGAAAAACATGAAGAGAGGGCTAATTTTTATTTTTCTCGTCCAAAAAATGTACTAAGCTATGGAAAACATAAGGTCTGAAAAATTAACCATCGAAACGTAGTAATGTAAAAGAGGAAGTGAAGTTCGGTCAACAATAGATCCCATCACAGTCGTTGAACGGGAACCATTCAAGAGAAAAGACGTGAATAGTGAAAAAGAACATGACCAAATAACGCAAATTCAATCAGGAAGTAAAATCCAAAACAAAAACCGAAACCCTAGTCGGCTGGAAGAGATAGTCTAGATGAACCTGAGCGTGCAGTCGTCGGTGTCAGCAGACTTCGATTTTCGGAAGATCAACGACGAAAACGACGATTTCTAAAGTTCCCACTCCGAGAGAAGAGAAGCGCGAGATAAATACGGCTGCGAGGAGCGATTTAGACACGCACAAAGGAACAAAAAAGCATAAGCAAGAGACGAATTTGCAATTGCAGAGTGCAGAGTAGAAATTATTTTCGCCCTATGATAAAATTGGGAGAAATGAACCCTAGATGGGAACGAAATCAAGAGTCGGGATTCAAGATTTCGTGGTTCATGAGCCGGGTTTGAGCATTTCTACATTCGAGGGTTCTCGGTTTAGCATTCATAGTTGTGAGTTGTGACTACGGCTAAGGGTTGGAGGTTTGTGTCGTGGTTTAAAGCATCTCTAGTAGCTCAAAGTTCAAGTTTCAATGTTGCAAAGATGCCACACGGAAGGTTAAGGAGGAGGAAATGTAACGTTATATTTATTTTTTATTTTTATACACTTATTTTATTTTAATTGATATAATTAATATTTTATTTTAAATATTTATAGTTTATTTTAATTATTGAAATAATTAATTATAACATTTAAATGTCACATCTACAAGTAAAATTAAAGTGTAAAAAAAAAAAGACAAACCTAACCCACTCATTTCATATTTTAGATTCTAGATTTATAATTGAGGATTTAAGGCTTAGGATTTATGATCGAGTATTTAAGGTTGCAATTTTAAAGTTTAGCATGTTTAGGGTTGTCGAGTGCAGTCTAGAATTTAAGGTTTATGGTTTTAGTTTTTAAGCCTTTTAAGGTTTAAGATATAGAATTTAGTGATTCATGTTTCAAGAGCTTTCTAGGGTGGTAGCGCGTAGGACAACCCTATTTGTCTAGCTTTATCTTTTTTGAAAATTTCGGGATTTGGTTTTGATGGTGCCTTTAAGATTAGAGTAATGTTACGTTAACTTTATAATTTATTTTACAAGCTCAAATACAAAAGAATGAGAGAGTAAGAGAGAGTGCAAACTATATGTTAACGCAGTTCGGCAAATTTTGTCTACGTCCGTGCCTCAAGACTTCCCCTTAAAGATTTCTTACTTCAATAACATTTCTGGTTATAGCCAAATGATCTTCTAGACGTCAATCAAAATTTACAACGACTGTTTTGAAACGTCACCATTCAAATATCTCTCAAATACAATAAGTAGAAATTTAAAACAATGGAATACAATCTCAAATGACTAAACTCACAATAATCTAATCTCAAGTTAATGAACAAGAGAGAGCTAAGCTAAGCACTCAAAAGTATAAGAGAAATGTCGAAAGTTAAGTTAGCAGCATTTTGGTATGGTTTCTCTTCGTTGTTCTCTTCCAATTTGCAAGTGTTTCTATTGATAATTTTTTAAGTAAAACTGTTTGTCGGTCGACCATCCAATCATGTCGATCGACCATCCAATCATATCAGTCGATTGTTTCATGACCATTGTAAGTTTTCTGTGTGCATTTAGTCGACTAGCTTTCTTTCAGATTTACCACACCAGTCGACTTGTTCTCTCTGGTCAACCGCTTCAACATGATTCCAAAAAACCATTTTGCTCTCTTATTTTTCTAGTCAACCGCGATTCTCTTTGATCAATTGTGATATGCACTCCAAAAACAAAGTACTCTCTACAGCATTTTTGGTCGACCACTTCACCTCCAAGTCAACCACTTTTGTCAAATTGAAAATTTAGTGCACTTTGTAGAAATTTTTGTCGACTGCATTTCTCCCCTCGTCGACCACATTTCTCCCCCGTCGACCGCCTTTATTGATCTTCAAAAAACTTCGTGCTCTCTGTAATTATTTTGGTCGATCGTCACTCTGTCTTGGTCAACCACCACTTCGTGTTTTGCTTGAATTAAAGCATGTAAGTCCCAAAAATTAAAATATTAACTACTAGACTTCAACAAACATATTAGCACACTTAAATACTCATTTTAGATGATATTTTCAATGTAGATCAATAATAAACTCAATTCAAATCATATTTATAATTTATAAATAATTTTGAAATTATATTTGTAATTTAAAAAGAATTATATATCATCAAAATAATTAAGCTTAATTCTTATTAAGCTAACCGTGTCTAGATTTTAATATTTACTACTTGTTATTCTTCTTTTTGTATATGCTAGTTTGAAGGGAAGGATAAAGGGTTAGTTGAATATGAGAAAAAAGATTAGATACAAAGAGGATAGAGAAAGGGCATACTTCTTGGAGAATTCCTTTAATAGGGAAATCGAGGATTAATGAAAAATTTGGTTTCTATGTTTTGTTGAATTTTGGTCAATACAAGATCCCGCGAGATTTGTATTCGTGGATATAGGATTGTTTATTGTCCAAATATTGTTAAATCTTTTGTGTTTATATGTCCTTCCTTGTTTTTTGTTATTGTGTTTTTATCAATTGAATTTCATATTAAGTGGTGCAACGAGTGTGGATCAATGACAAAATTTAAAATGGACAAATTCACAGGTGAAAATACTTTAGTATTCACGTATCAAAATAAAGACATTGCCTCCTTCATTATGGATTGGCAAGTGGCATTGATTTTGAAGTAAAGCCAACTAATACAGAGTTCTAGGCTCATACTGTCATTTTATTGAGCATGGGTGTTGTAGTCTACCAAAATGCGTTGTACCAGGTAGAGAGGAGAACCCTACTTATAAACCATATATTTTTCACTCCCCCAAGATATGTGAGATTTTACACCCCCACTGGTATAAGTCGCACCTTAACATGAGTCATTCTAGCCTTCAATGGATGGATTGCCACAATCTCATCCCCTTGGGAGCTCGAGGTTCTCGTCAGCCACACTTTCGGTTGGGCTTTGACTCTACCATTTGTAATGTTATCAGTCCTCCAAATACAATATTGTCTTATCCGCACGATTTTGTTATTGGGGTTAACCTAAAATGTGTTGTATTACGTAAAAAGGATAACCCTATTTATAAACCATGTATTTTCAACTATTCAAAGCGACACGAGATTGTACACTCCTATTGGTATGGGTCGGACCCTCGCATGGATTATTCTGACTTTCACAGGCGGGTTGCCACAATAATGGATTTTATTTCCTAAATGCAAAAAACTAATACGGGAGAAGCACAAGTTTTTGTTAATAATAGAAAAGTAATACTACATTTACTCTCTCTATTTTTAATTTATAATTATTATTTTTGGATGCGGAAAACATTGATTAGTGCAATTAATATAATAAATTATAAATAATTAATTGCACCAATCAATAATTGTCACGTCATGAATTAATAATAGAGCGTAAATATAACATTATTCATAATATAATAAATAAAACAAAGTCATGACATCAAGGTACGAGGGATATGCATATGTCGATGTTACAATCACGGTCGACTTTCATTGCACGTGAATCGTAAAAACCAACAAAAGGAAATTCATGTTTGAAAGCTTTCAAAAAAAACTTTAGCAAAATTTCAAGGATTATACAAATTGGGCCAAATTGATCACGACTTAGAACCGAATGAACAATTACGTTTGATTCCTGTTTGGTTATGATAAAAAAAATTAAACATATATAAAAGAAAAGAGGAAATTTAAGTCACTATTTCCATTTGCTGGGCATATAATTTTGGAAAATTAACAAATCAACCACTGTACTTTGTAATCAATGACAACTCAACCATTAACGTATTTTTGCTAACAACTTAACCATCGAACTATGAAAAATAGATGTCAAAAATATCGCTATCACGTTTGATGTTAAACATTTAAAATTTGTTCCACGGTAAAACGCTACACCTTCCTCCGCTGAACCTCAGTGTTAAATATGAAGTTGTTTGTTTGTTGTTCCTCCGTGGAACGTCATACATTCTTCCACAGAACGTTGACGTTTTGCGGTGAAATGTTACACTTTCTGCTACGAAACGTTAGTACTAATTAAAATTGATCAACCTCAAAAGATCCATCAATATGATTGAGTACTCCACTGGTTTTAAGAGGCATGACGTCTATAATGCACATATACGTTATATGGTTTTAATGGAATTGATAATTTAGTTTGCATTTGTAATGCATATGCACATTATACGGTTGTAATGGAATGAAATTGTTTGTTAATGAGGAATGAAATTGATTAGTATGAAAACGTAATTTTGGACAAAGTGGAATTTAGACAGATTAGAACCAAAGTAAGAGGAATTGTGGTCGACTAGAACCAGAGTTAGCGTCAACATTCCGCAGTTGAAATTTGACGTTCCTTGGCAAAGTGTTAGAATTCCTCTACCTTATTTATTTCGATGTTATGCACATGTTTATTAAATTATTGTAATGAACATGTTAACTGTTTGTTGATGATAAGTGAAATGGATAATTTGGTTTGAGTCAAAATTTCTTTATTTCTCTTTAAAAAAAATGAAGATTTTTCAAAAGTTTTCGTTGTTTTAGTCTCTCCCCCCTGTAGCTTTATCAAAACCATAAATCCAACCATATATTATCCAAACAGATAGTTTCCACACATATATTATCCAATCATAAACATAAACATATATTATCTAAGTCAAAACAATTAACTATGCAAGATCACCAAATATTACAGGAGCAAACTTCAGACTTTTTTCGGTCAAATTACTCATTTGCAGCTTCGACAGCGTCACAATCGAAAAACCACGGTTTGTACAGCTTGACACATTCGGACACATTTCCTCGCGTCCTCGCTTCATCCAAAACATGAAACTCAAATCTGTGAAGTATTTTGGTCCACTTCCTTGATCGGGTCTTCGACCGTGTCTTGTTCGAAAACTCCCATAATGAAATAATTTACTTCTTATCCGCACATCTCGAATTCTCTAAGTCCCACAAGGATATCTACTCACTTCATGAACTTAGACAAACTCATTAGACAATAATAATACTCTCATTAAGGGTATTTCCAATATAATCGATAATGTTTGCGTAATATAAATTCAATAAATAAATAACTTATTAAATTCATTAATATTAATCATCATCAAAATATAAATACGCCTAACACACTTAGGCTAACACTTATTACTTATTACATGTCATTTTTTATATTAATTAAATAATTATTATAGTTTTAATAACTAAAATTAATATATATATATATATATATATATATATATATATATATATAACATATTTATATAAAATAATTTTATTTATGTATGTTGGGCTCGTTAAGCTTGGCTTGTTAGGTCTGGCTTGGCTCGGCTCATTAGGCTCGTGGCTTGCGAGGTGGCTTGAGTTGAAAATTTTTTAGGGTCAGTTCATTAGGCTCAGCTCGTTAGGCTCGCAAGGGCTTGGCTTGTTAGGCTCGCCAGGCTCGGTGAGCCGAGCCTTCATAGGTTTGGCTCGGCTCGGCCGGCTCGTTTAATATCTCTACCCTTAACACCAGTTGATCACTTATATTACAGATTTCATGTTTTTCTCACAGAAGTGGTCGATCACCTCTCTACCGATTGATCACTTACATTACAAATTATATTTTTCCTTATAGAAGTGGTCGACCACCCTAAGCACTAGTCGATCACTTACATTACAGATTCATTCATTTCCCTTTTCTCTCACTTGTGGTTGACCAACTGGTCGTCCATGCTTGTTTTTGCCTTACATTTTATACAATTTAACACAGTAACTTCATACCAAATCCATTCCAAACTAATACTAAGTCATTCTAGGTACATAATCATCTTACATAAACCTCCAAATATACATTTAAAATTATTTAAACTCATTAAACATAACACTATAAACATGTTTTCTAACTTATGCAATATAAAACACACATTCGTACTAAAATTGATTTTATAACTATTAAAATGGTCTAATCTCCAAGATAGATATCTCTATTCTATTTTAACACAAAACTAAACATTATTATCCATTATACTCAACCTTTTCTCACACTTTCTATTCAATTCCAAATTCATCATGATCAACTACAATTTGCATGCTGATTAGTGATTTCATGTAATTCATTCATTACATGTTAACACTGACTTTTTAACATAATCTTTCAATTCTTTGTGTAACAAACTTCTCTAACTTAACCATTAAAACACACTTTTTCCATGCTTTCATCTAAGCAATGCAACCACTCTCATATTAACCAAAATCCAACTTTAACTAACATCATCAAAATATTCACATACAAGTCTATGAATTCCATTTCAAATTCTCAACAAATCCATCATTGACTTCACAAAAACTAAGTAATATTTAACATAGTTTAATAAATACTTTGTTTAGGGTTCTTACCTCTTGAAGACAACTTATTCTATACTTCCTCCTCTTGATTCTTGTCTCAAAAGATTGCTCTTGGTGATAGGAACAATTTTCCCTAAGAGATATAAGGTCAATTATATTTTTTCCCCCTCATTCTTCTCCCTTTTTCCCTTCTCTTTTTTTCTCCCCTGTTTTCCCTCTATTTCAGCATGAAAATGAGGCTCCTCTTCAGCCTCCCCAAGTTTCTAGAGAACTCCTAGGGGTGAAATGTCCATTTTGTCTTTCAAACTTTACAATTTTACTCTTAATTCCATGAAAATTCACTAAAATATCATGATTAATTATCTTTAAGCATTTTTAACTTAAACTAAGCATTTTTGCTTAGTTCTAAGCTAATCCTCATTATTATCATAATTAATCATGATTAATTAACCTTAAGCACCCACTAATTATACCATAAACTCATACTTAATCAATAATCCACAAGTGACTCTTGTCCATACCTCATTAGATGTCCAATATTATTACATGGTTACATACTTCAATGTATTAGGAACATTTATTATTTCATACACTTCTCAAAATTCTTAATCTAAAGTTCTCTTTAAAGATATTTTTCAAAATAGTGCAGTTTAGGATTAATTCAACTTCAAATATGCATAACTTTCATTGAATACATCTAAATTCATTCAATTCAAAGTTAAACACTACATTTATGTGTCTAACTTATAATCTCAAAATTATTTGAATTAATAATCATCATAACCTGTCCAATTAATCTCATACAATAACTTTGCTAATTTGTAGCACATTTATCACTTTTGTGCAAAAATTCATATCTTAATGAGCATACATCCAATTAATCCAATCTCATAATCATTCTATTGTCTAAGGTATCTTCTATTATACCTATTTTTATTTTAGAAAAATATTCCCAATTGGTTAGTCAATTTCTTTTCTCAAAGTCATCTCATGACTTATTATCACTTAATCACAGTTAATCATTCTAAACATAACTATTAATGTTAATCCTTAATATGAATCATCACAATTCCTCACTTGGTTCCTCTATGAAACATTAAGGAGCAAGTTAATATCGTTGAGAGTTAGCCTCAACTCCCGTTTAAATATGTAAGTCCGGACCTCTAATGGTTGGATGGACCGTTTCAAATTGGCATAAAGCAGTTTGACAATCCATTCACATAAACTTCCACCCAATCTGCATAATTCGACTAAGTCAGCCCCTTCAACCAATTCTTCAATCTCCAATTCAGCTAATGTTTCAAAGTCAACTATTCTAGATACAATATTTAAACGATGTTTAATACAAGCTTTATACTGATCTTTCATTGCGGCAGTTTTGAAGAGCGGGGAGTGGAACCTATCTGTAACAGGTTGGAAATAGACCAATTGAGTTGTTCGTCATTGTTGAGGCTGAGGTTGAGGGTGAGGTTGTGCTTCAATCTCTGCTTGTGCTTCAACTTCAACTGCGGCGAATGCTTCAACTTCAATCGCGGTTAGTACATTGCGCTGAAACTAAGCTCTCATGAAATCAGTTGCAAGCCGTCTGCGTTCACATCCCGAGTCCGTTTTTGTCTGAGGTTGAGGTTGAGACTGCGACGGAGCAACCTTGCGCTTGAGAGTCAATTTCGTTGTCATATATATAATCCAATGGAATTGATGAAATAGTGAGAAAATCGCTATGAGAGTACGAAGGTTTCAGGTTTTGTTGAGGAAATTGCTGAGCTCACAAGAGCACGAAATGTCAAGTATATATACTAGGGCAACGAAAAGCAGAATGATGTATGACGTTTCACCGTGAAAAGTTATCATTTTGCAGCGGAAAGTAAGACGTTCCGCGTGGGGGAATGATAGTCAATGATAAATTTTAATTAGTACTGATGTTCCTCTGTGGAAAGTGTAACGTTACGCGGATGATTGTATGACGTTCTGCAGAGGAACAACAAACAGACAACTTCATATTTAACACTGACGTTCCGCGGAGGAATGTGTAGCGTTCCATTATGAAACAAAATTTAAAGGTTTAACGGTAAATGTGACAACGATGTTTTTGACATCTATTTTTATAGTTCAGTGGTTAAATTATTAACAAAAATATATTAGTAGTCGACCTTTCATCGATGATAAAATGCATAGGATGATTTGTTAATTTTCCTATATTTCTTGTTGGAGTTTTTAGTGGGTTGGGTTTTGGAGTTTTATCATTTTAGAGAGATGGGGTGGTAGATTTTAGATCAGTCCCTCGTCGTCAGTAAGACAAGAATCCTTCCGGCGATGAGTGACCAACGATTACGGAGAAGACTGCATTCTGACAATGGGTTCTCCGACAACGATTCTCTCGCCGGCATGCCTCCCGAAACGACTACAGTGAAATGTCAGTTCATTTTTTCACCTGTCACAGAGACTCATTTTATTTCTGGGTCGGGAGTCAACGACTGGGCCGGGTTGCTTATAAAACCATTTTGAGTATCGATTCAGTTCGGTTCGGATTTCATTCTCAGAAACAGCAAAGCCGAACCGCGTTTTCCCAGACCTACTCGCTGTTCTTTTTCTTATATCGGAGAAAATTGTAGTTTATCGTCGTGGATCTTCTTCATCGCCAAAATCCGAACCAGCCCGCCAATTTACTTTTCTGATTGCTGTTACCTGCGATTGCAGGCTTTCTCCAGGTTCGTCTGAAGTATCTAGTCCAACCGATTAGGGCTTCGTTTTTGTTTGAAATTTACCATCTGATTGAGTTGATGATATATGGTTATGTTAATATCATATTTTGACGACTGTGATGGATCTATTGTGGACCGAGCTTGGACTCTCTTTCCAATGAATACGTCCATGTCCTTAACCTTGAGACCTCGTCTTCCATTACTTACTAATTTTTCTTGGATGAAAAATTAATCCACTGCTTTGTGTTTTTCAATGTTTGAAAGATTTGTTAAACCTGCTTTGGTAATAAAAACAATAAACACAGAATAGGGGATTGAAGAAAACGGGTGGAAATGAAATATTCCATATTCATACCCCTGATGGTGATTTCTCTCCTTAATTAAGCTAAAGTAATTGAAAATAGAATAATAGAAAAAAGAAGATACATATTTTGAATGCCGCCAGCTTATCTCGAACAACCTGTTTGAATGAACAAATTTTGTTCAGCTAGCTTACAGCTTGATAACAATGACGTTTTGAATAAATTCAAAATATTGTTATTACTGTTAGCGTCTCTCTCTTCTTGGCTTCGCTCTTTGCTGACTTGTGAATTTGGTAGTTGTTACATGTTGTTCTCTCTCATATAACTTATTTTTGCTTCCACTGTGCTGCACTAGTTGTTGCTATCTTCTATGCTTCTGCAATGGGTTTATAGGGCTTAATTACTATTTTGAACTCCATGAAGTGGTGACTTTCTTTGTGAACAGAATGGCTACTGTTCCATCTAGTTTGTATCTCGATGAGAAAATCAATGCCACAAAATCATGATTGCTGGATGGAATTTCTTATGCTGTCTGAAATGTGCACTAATACTACTGCTTAGTCAGAAAACTTTTTAAAGGCCAAGGAAGATGAATGTGCAGACACATTTACCTGGACAGATATCAGGACAGGTGCCTAATCAAGCCAGTGGGCAATTGTCCGCACTACCCCAGCAGAATGGAAATATACTTCCTCCTCAAATGCAAAATTTAAGCGCTCCTCGTCGTGCTACATTCAACATGGATCCAGATTTCTTTAGTGCACGTTCTTTTATGAAAGAAAAGATGTAAGTTTTTTTTCCTCCTTATGTATTACAAAAAAATTGAGATCCTTATTTCTAGCTGTGTCCAAACGCATGCTAAATTTAATATGGATCCTAACATCTTTAAAGTGCGCTTATGAAAGTTTCTATGTTATCGTTCTCTTTGTCAAAGGTAATTTGATATTACAGCAACAATTAAGTATTATGCCTTAACGAACTTTTTAATTTTATAAACATTTTTAGCATGCTAATGTACTGAACAATAATTTGACGGTTTCAAGTGATTATTTTAACGATTCAATTAACTGTGATTATTAAGAAAGCTACAACAATACCAAATTAGCCATAAATATCCCCAAGAATGATCTTTATTGAAAAAAGCTTTTTCTTTGTGTTTTTTTTTTCCTTCTGGGCACTCTAAGCCGCAATAGTACGTGATAGTTTAGTCATCAAATTTTTGTGACTTTTTGAAAAAGTTTTAGATCTAAGTGTTTGCTTTTATTTTGGTTAGAGGAATGTTATTTACAAATGATCAAATTCATAAAAGAATCATTGTAAAGTCTTATCTCCTTATTTTTACCTTTTTTGTAAAGCGCATGATGAAACTAGGAACCATAATAATTCATTGCGAGCATGTTAAATGTTTATGAATATATTTCTTATTCTCTTTCAATCAGACATTGAGAGCTTATTCTAACTATGGAAGCTTTATTATTGATGCCTTTATTATGAAGAAAAGACACAAGAAGAAGATGAAATTAATTTGGAAACTAAGAGTTCTAGCTATCTTTTAGGCTACTTGACTTCATTGAAATAAGATTATTTTTGAAGATAAATTTCTTAATAATGACTTATGAGATAAAATTAATTTTCTTATTAGTGAGCTTATAGTTTAAAGTATTTTAAAGTTATGTTAGTTGTGTCTTGATTGAGTTTTTGTCCTTAATTTCTTGTAACTTTTTTGTTTTTAATATAAAGTTTATTGTAAATTTCTTTTAATTTTTTTTTTTATAGAAATAGGAACTCAAAAAAACCTTAATAGTGAAAATCTTAAATGTAACGCTTGTTTGACCATTTTTTCTTTTTGGCTGAATGGATCAAGAAGTATGGCATGGGAAACAAATTTTTTATTTTGACCATTTTCATAACCTTCCAGCAAATCAACAAGGGTGGATTATTATGAAGTCTTTTCCACTATGTGCGCCATATAATTTTTCTAAAATGGCTTCGTAAAAGAAGAGGAACACATGATATGTTATACACTAGGACTCGTCTTCATTAAAGGCTTTGTAGAAACTTTTCACCTTGCATTGAACCCCTCTAATCCCATTTTTATGCAATCAATCCCGAATTTCTAATAGAGCCATCTTCTTGCATTAACAATACCCTAAAAGAAACTTGTGTTTTTGTCTTCCTTGGCAAACCATTACACCTTGACTATTGTGTGCTGAAAATTTCTACCTCTGCAAGTGGATCTTCTATTCTTGCCAGCCTCCATTTTTTTACTTTGTTCTTGCACAATTCTAGTGTTCTAGAGGCATTCAACTTCCATTGCTCTTAGTGTTTCTATATAAGAAACGATTAAGCTGTGAAATGTACAAGAAGATGCGTTTAAAACATTGTCACTATTGAAAAGAAAATACAAAGTAAGATCTTGCTATGTCCATCTAATGTAAAAGAATAAAAAGTAAAGGAAATTGGAAAAATGATATTTAAGATATGTAATGTACAAGAAGATGCATATAAAACATTGTCACTATTGAAAAGAAAATACCAATTAAGATCTTGCTATGTTCATCTAATGTAAAAAAATAAAAAGTAATGGAAACTGGAAAAAATGTTTGATAGTGTTTACCCATTTCTTATGATCAACTTTAAGGAGTTTTATTTTTTGGCACAAGAACAAACTGAGGGTAACTCACATCTTACGGATTCCATCATTTGTTAATTGATGTCGTATTAAAACCTTGTGCCTTGGGCCACATATTCTCCAATATGAATGTGATATGTGTCCAAAACACAATTCACATATAAAACGTAAATTCTTCTTTTAAGAAAAGTCAACACCAACTTAGTTTTCACATTAAAATTATCATCCTATCCCCTTACTTCTATATAATCCACCCATTAGCTAAAACTTCCCATATATAACTGAAATTCCATAAAATAACTAGTAAAAAACATCAAAGTTGCCACTAGGAAACGGATACGACAAGTGAGCTTTGCAGTGCCAAAAACTAACTGCGGCACTATGCTTTCTGCATGTCTGGCACTAGGGTGCTAGATATGGCGGTGCCAAAAACTAACTGCAGCGGTACACTTTTTACGTGTTTGGCACTAGGGCGCTAGATATGGAAGTTGTGACACTAACTTCTCGACCATTTTGGCCTCTTTTTGGCGGTGTAGCACCTACAATTCAGCGCAGTTGCCCCAAGTTCTTTGGCACAATGATGTCAAAGCTAGAATGTTGCAGGGCTAGCCATTGCTCAACTCTTTCTCGCTTGTCAGTTGTAGTCTTTTTTTTCCTTATGTAAGTCCATTCAAGCACTTTGTTCAATTGTAGTCTTTTGTTTCCTTATGTAAGTCCATTCAGTCACTTTGTAAGGGCCTGTAAGGATGGCAATTTACGCCAAAGACTATTTTTTCCTCCAAAAAAATAGGATGAATGATTTGTGAAATTCTAAATTATCTTGTGCATAGGAAGAAGATAATATAGAGACATGAGAAATTTGTCTCACGGAGAATCGAAGGGTTGGTCTCCTCTCACATTAATATAATACTGATAAAGATTAAATCTGCCACAGGAAACTGAGTAATTTGGAGCTTGATGAGCAATGTCTATACCTGATCCTAGTGATCCTATAATAATATCTACAATATAACAATGCCAAATCCTGTGCTAAATTAGGAATAAAATTATGTGTACAAATTTGAATACAATTTAATCATGCTTGCAGTCCAATACTTCATTATTCTCCTACCTAGCTAGGAGTGATTGTCGTATGCTTATTGTTGCTGGTATGAAAGCTTTTGAAATAGTTAATTAACTTTAACTTGTTTTGTCTGACTCCCTCTTTTTGCTCCTCAGTTTTGAGATTTTAATCCAGCGGCATCAGCGACCCATTGATGAAACGCAAAGAAAGAAGTTGATCGATTTTGTGAAACGCTTGGAGGAGGGGCTTTTGAAAAATGCTCTTACAAAGGTTCATCTTTTAAGAAATCTATTCACACTCATACACACACAATGCACGGCCACGCACGCGCACACCTCTATTTATCAAGTGTAAATATGTTTGAAAATTCATGAGCATTATTAAATGCTTTTTTTCTCTGAAGAGTATTTTTTGGTCTAGTCATATCAGTTTTAATAGAAACTGATAAATGGCTTATATTTTATCAAATGTGAGGTACATGTATAAATTAACTCTAAATTAAGTAATTCCATATTTGGTGCTGATTACAAATCATAGAAATCTAAGAGAATTATAACAGCTGCAAATCAGAAATTAATCCTTTCATTAGAATTTTATATGTTTCCTAAATAGGTGATGTGACCATTATAAATTTGATTGAGATTTTGTTTCTCTTTCCTTAACAAGTAATATATTTTATTTGTTCATTTGAAAATTTCTTCTGTTGTCATGCAAGATTAACTCTTAATTGTAGGAGGAGTACATGAACATTAATACTTTAGAGAGTCGTTTGCACAATCTTGTCAAGCGCCCACAATTAAATAATCAGAACCAACACTATCAGCCTGTTGTTGCTTCCACTTCATTGGTCGGTACAATGATACCAACTCCTGGTATTTCACGTGGTGGGAATTCAAACTTAGTGGATGCATCTCCAGTGGATAATTTGAAGGTTGCTCCTATTGGTGGTAAAAATATTGGTACTTCAACTGTCGGGAAAGGTGGCCTCTTACCAATTGGTGGTATGCATAGTGCTTCTTTTGATAGATTTGATGGTAATTTGAAGTCTTATATTTCTACTTAGGTGTAAAGACTTCTCTTTTAGGTAAGTTGCATATTCTAAATTGCAGGCTCTTTTTCAAATGGATATCAGCAGTCTTCTACTAGCTTTTCTGGTGGAGATATGTCATCTGTTGGCGGCCAAAAAATTACCAGCCAAATGATTCCCACTCCTGGATTCAGTAATAGCAGTAATAGTTGTAGCAACAACCAATCTTATATGAATATGGAATCTTCTAGTACTGGAGGCAGATTTTCTGCTGTTGAATCTACGATGGATCTACAACAAGAACAGCAAAAGCTGCATGTTGGTGGTCAAAACAGCCGTATACTGCACCACCTAGGCAGCCAAATAGGCAGTGGAATCAGGTCTAGCTTGCAGCAAAAATCTTATGGCTTCACTAGTGGTGGTTCAGGATTGATTGGAAGCAATGTTCAACTTCCAAACAAAACTGGCTCATCTGAGGGCTATGCGACGCATTATGGTAACTCACTGAAAACCATGCAACCGCACGTTGATCATCATCAAATTCCAGTGATGCAAGGTATTTTACATGTATTTTTTTAGTTGTTTCCCCTCTCATATTACTGTGGATAAACCCTGATTTAAACTTGACCAAATAATATTTTTTTGGGCAGGTGATGGATTTGGAATGAGCAGTTCTGATACATTCTCATCAGGAAATTTATATGGCAATGCAACTTCTGGTGGAACAATGATGACAACTCAAAACTTGAGCGATATGAACTTGCCTACAATGCCAAAAACGAGCTCCTCTCTTACTAGTTCCCAGCCGAATTTGCATGGGGTTCAACAGGCTGCCCATAGAAATTTACAAACCATTGATCATTCAGAGAAGATGAATTTTCATTCTCCGGATCATCATCTGCAGCAACTTCATCAACAGACTTCTCAGTTTCAATTGGAGCAACAATTTGTTCAACAGCAAGGCCTTCGCAGACAACAAAATCAGCAACAACAGCATTTCTTGAACAATGATTATTTTGGACAGACTCAGGTGTCATCTGACATTGGCAATCACATTAAACACGAATCTATTTTAGAGAACAATAATGGTGCTGTGCATTCTCTACTTAATGATCATTGTCAGTTGCCTGAGATTGTGCATCAATTTCATCAGAACTCAGTCGAGGATCATTCAAGAAGTGATCAACATTTCTCCAGACAGTCTGTTAAGCATAATATCTCATCAACTCTATTTCAAAATTCTCAGCAGGTGCAACCAATTATGGATCCTCGCCAATCACTTGCAGATTCTCAAAATGATATTAGCAATCATCTGGCAAGAGCTCAAGCAGAAGGTGTTCCACAATCAAGGAATCAGAAACCAGGTAGCATTTTACCAGAGCATGTCCAGCAGGATTTCAGCAAAAGGTTCTCTGCACATGACGAAGCTCAGTGTAACAATGTAGCTCTGGAAGGGTGTTTCACAAGCCAATCTGCTGTCACTAGAATTATACCTGAGCGTCAAAAATCGATTAATGCCATTTGTCAATCAGGTCCCATTAACTCTGACCACCCATACAGAAATCAACAAAGGTGGCTTTTGTTTCTACAGCATGCAAGGCGTTGTAGAGCCCCTGAAGGAAAATGTCAAGAACTTAATTGTTTAACTGTTCAAAAATTGTGGCAACATCTAGAAAAATGCAGTTTACATCAGTGTCCGTATCCACGATGCCGTGGTACTAGGGTGCTGCTTACTCATAACAGGAATTGCAAGGATGCAAATTGTCCAGTTTGTGTTCCTGTGAGGAACTATGTGCAGAGACAAATTAAAGCACGAATCCAGGCTGCTAATAACGCTGTCAATTCGGGTTTGCCAAAATCAAATGATGCATTATCTAAATCATGGGATACAGGTGCCAACTCAATAAAGTTGATTTCAAAGGTTATACCTACTGCAAAAGTTTCAGAAGATCCATATCCTTCTCTTAAACGAATGAAGATAGAGCAGTCATCTGAATCCCCTAATCCCGAGAGTGAAGTTTCAGTTGTGCCAGCTTCTTTAGCTGGTGAACCGCACATGTCCAAAGATGTTCAATGCCTACATAATGATAATCATGTGGCTATTAAGCCTGAATTCTCAGAACTGAACATGGATGTTCTATCAACTGCTGGGCAAGAAAGCATTAGTTATACGAAGAAAGAAAATTTGGAGGATAGTTGCAACCAAAGACCTGATGGTGAAATTTTCAGACATGTTGAGTCGGCTAGTCTAAAAGAGCTCGAAGGTGTTAAACTTGAGAAGGAAATGGCGCCGACTGAACAAGAGTATATTATTCCAAGTCCTGAACATGCAATTGGAACCAAGTCTGGGAAGCCAAAAATAAAAGGGGTATCACTAACTGAATTGTTCACACCTGAGCAGGTTAGGGAGCACATTTTAGGTCTCAGGCAGTGGGTTGGACAGGTTAATTATTCATCCTTTCTTGTTTCTTTTAGTTCTCTTGCCTCTTATTTATTGAGTTATTGTTGCTTTATAGAGTTAATAGGTTAATTATGCTTTATATGGTCCAACAGAGAAATATATGGAGACCAACTATTCTTCTGGAAGATTAGAGAGAACAAAATATTATGTTCGATTTAGTCTCATGCTGGTAGCTAATGTTTATCTATCTTTGTTCATTTTTTCTTTTTCATAGAGTAAAGCCAAGGCTGAAAAAAATCAAGCAATGGAGCATTCGATGAGCGAGAACTCTTGTCAGTTGTGTGCTGTTGAGAAGCTTACATTTGAGCCGCCACCTACTTATTGCTCACCTTGTGGTGCTCGCATCAAGCGTAATGCAATGTACTATACTGTAGGTGCAGGTGATACTCGGCATTTCTTTTGTATTCCATGTTATAATGAGTCACGTGGAGACACTATACTTGTCGATGGGATGCCCATTCCTAAAGCGAGGTTAGAGAAGAAAAAAAATGACGAAGAAACGGAAGAATGGGTATGTGGTTTCCTTTATTTTGTGTATTTAGCTTGAATGAATGTTTGTCTCTAATAATGGTTTTTATGTGTGGATTGCCACTGCTTCTAGTGGGTCCAATGTGACAAATGTGAGGCTTGGCAACATCAAATCTGTGCACTCTTCAATGGGCGAAGGAATGATGGTGGACAGGCAGAATACACTTGTCCCAATTGTTATATACATGAAGTCAAAAGAGGGGAACGTAAGCCCTTACCTCAGAGTGCTGTTCTTGGTGCAAAGGACTTACCTAGGACAAATTTGAGTGACCAAATAGAGCATAGATTGTTCAGAAGATTGAAGCAGGAGAGACAAGACAGGGCGAGGTTTGAAGGAAAAAGTTATGATGAGGTGATTCATAATACGATTATGGTATTTCTGATGTTTTCTGGTGGAATAATGGATTCTGTTCTTTTTAGTTTTTAGTGTTTAGTGCATCTCAAATGCATTAAATAGATTTCATTTTTAGTATCACGCAGCTAGTTGACAAATTGCTTTTTTTTTTTTCTAAACAAAATTACAATATCTAGGCCATCAATAAGAATCTTTTATTTATTTGAGAATGATAAGAGTTGAGTCACCTTATAAGTAATTTTAAAGTTTGAGCAAAGCTTTGTTGTCATAGTTTTTAGATGAGGATGAGAGGTATTTATTATAAGAAAGGGTATGGACGCATCCCATCGCTCATTCTACTAGTTGCTAACTTTCTTGGGTTTTCATTGTTGTTTTTGCCATCATTGACAGCAAGGTTCCCATGGCTAATCTGCTCTCGTGGTGATTTTTCTAGGTTCCTGGGGCAGAAGCACTTGTTATCAGAGTAGTTTCATCAGTTGACAAAAAGTTGGAAGTGAAGCAGCGATTTTTAGAAATTTTTCAAGAAGAAAACTATCCAACTGAATTCCCTTATAAATCCAAGGTAAGAGAGACATACATTCAATGCACTGATTGATTTCTTTTTTCATTTTGATTTCTAGTTTAAAACTATCCAACTGAATGCCCTTATAAATCCAAGGTAAGAGAGACATACATTCAATGCACTGATTGATTTCTTTTTTCATTTTGATTTCTAGTTTAATTCAAGAAAACAAAATTCATTTGATAGTGATAATTAGTACTAATAAGTGATTATTGCCCTTCCAGGTTATTCTTTTATTTCAGAAGATTGAAGGTGTAGAAGTGTGCCTATTTGGGATGTATGTGCAAGAGTTCGGGTCTGAGTGTCAGTTTCCAAATCAGCGCCGTGTTTACCTCTCTTATCTTGACTCGGTGAAATATTTTCGACCTGAGATTAAGGCAGTTACTGGAGAGGCTCTACGAACATTTGTTTACCACGAAATTCTGGTGACTATTATTAAGTTGGTTTATTGATTTTTCTTCTTTTATAGTGAATACGTTAAACTCGCTAAACGCATGATGCTTTAAAATAATTTGGAGCTTGCTCATGAAGTTTATTGTATCATGTTGGAATTTTGTTATTGAATGTGCTCTGTGGTCTTCAGATTGGATACCTTGAGTATTGTAAGAAACGAGGCTTTACTAGCTGCTATATATGGGCTTGCCCTCCTTTGAAGGGTGAAGATTATATTTTATATTGTCATCCGGAAATCCAGAAAACACCAAAATCTGATAAGCTCCGAGAATGGTGAGTCTACATATTTTAAGGTTGTAATTATGTGAATAAATTTTCAAGCTTCATTTTTGGAAAGGTGCCTTGTGAAGTATTATACTCAATTAAATTTTTAATTTTTCTGTTTCCAGGTACTTATCAATGTTGAGAAAAGCTGCAAAGGAAAATATTGTTGTTGATCTCACTAATCTGTATGACCATTTCTTCGTATCTTCTGGCGAATGTAAAGCCAAGGTCACTGCTGCTAGACTGCCATATTTTGATGGGGACTATTGGCCTGGTGCTGCAGAGGATCTTATTTATCAGATTCGACAAGAAGAAGATGGAAGAAAACAGAATAAAAAAGGGACAACCAAGAAGACAATAACAAAAAGGGCTTTAAAAGCATCGGGTCAGTCAGATCTCTCTGGCAATGCATCCAAGGATCTGCTTCTCATGCATAAAGTAATATTATGTTTATCATATTTGTTTCATGTACCTTGTTTTTAAAAGACTTGTTCTAGATAATCATTTGTCGTCTTGGAAACCTGTGTAATTTTTCCAGCTTGGAGAAACCATTTCGCCAATGAAGGAAGATTTTATCATGGTGCATTTGCAGCATGCTTGTAGTCATTGTTGTATTCTGATGGTGTCTGGAAGTCATTGGGTTTGCAGCCAGTGCAAAAACTTTCATATTTGTGGCAGGTAAGACTTCTCGTGATCTTTATCTAGTGCATCTCTTTTCAGCAGCCTTTGATATGCATTTATATGTAATATAAGATTAAGGAGCTCTTGATATAATATGTTTGAAATATATGTATCATATTTAAGGGAAGAGTAAGTATAGAAAAGTTTTCTTAAGTTGTAATTGCAGTCGTTTTTTTTCCTAGGGAGAATTCCTTTTACCTCCATTTTTCTTCACGTAATATAACAAGTTGGAATAGGTAGATGTGTGCTTTCTATTTGTTGTGTTTGAAATTATTGAAATTGTATATACTTCTTTCTTGTTTACCTTAGCTACAGGATAGTTAGTAGATGTTGCTGTTGAATTGTTTAACTTTTGATTACTCTAGATTTTATAACATGATTCAAGTTTGTAACGAAATTCAGAACCAGGCTTGTACTCTTATTTAATTCTTCGCATCTGATGCGTGTCACGAGCCTTAATTTTGCCTAGTTTTGAAATTACTTTAGGTGTTTTCTATTGCTAATGTGATTTTGTTTCAGCTGTTACGAGGCAGAGCAAAAACGTGAAGAAAGGGATAGGCATCCTCTTCATCAAAGAGAAAAGCATGCATTATATCCTGTAAGCTTCACCAGTTTTAAAAGTGTTAATTGCATTTTATATCAGTTACTATATCATCTTGTTTTTTTCTTTCCAGATCGAAATCACCGATGTTCCGGTTGATACAAAGGATGAGGATGAAATTCTGGAGAGTGAGTTTTTCGACACCAGGCAAGCATTTTTGAGTCTTTGTCAAGGAAACCATTATCAATATGATACTCTGAGGCGAGCTAAACATTCCTCCATGATGGTGTTATACCATCTTCATAATCCAACTGCTCCTGCCTTCGTAACAACATGCTATATTTGTCATCTTGACATTGAAACTGGTCAAGGATGGCGTTGTGAAGTTTGCCCTGATTATGATGTGTGCAACGCTTGTTATCAAAAGGATGGGGGTCTAGACCATCCCCATAAGTTGACAAATCATCCTTCCATGGCAGATCGAGATGCCCAAAATAAAGAAGCTCGGCAACTACGATTCCTACAGGTGATGTAGTTAATGAGATTATGTTTTTCTTGTCCAATCAGTTCCCTCTTGCATGCTTTGGAGTTTATATGCCTACTGGAACTCATGAACCCTTTAGTTCGTTAAAGCATGCTTCTGCTTTGTTGACCACACTACTCCCCTTGCACCTCATGCAAGATTTATATGGTCATGAACTGAGGGTCCTTAATAACAGAATGAAAAAAAACGTAGAGTTAGCAATAATTATAGTTTAGTAATTCTTCAATTTCTTTAGATTTAAGAACTTGTACATGTTAATTCGTATATTAATTAATAGTATATCTTATTAACTTCAGCAATTTAATGTTCTAAACTGTGGATTTCCTTGACCCTGTTTTGGATAAAACTTGGGGGGCTATTAGGTGGTTTCTTTCTTTGATCATTCCCCTGCCAGAACAACGTAGTAAAAGCAAAGCAATTTGTTATGACCATGCACAATGTTCTGTTTTAATGAAACACCTGACGGAGGTTGTTTGAATTGCAGCTTAAGAAAATGCTCGAGCTTCTGGTACATGCATCCCAATGCAGTTCCTCTCATTGTCAGTATCCAAATTGTCGGAAGGTGAAGGGTCTTTTCCGCCATGGCCAGCAGTGCAAAACACGTCTATCTGCTGGTTGTGTTCTTTGTAAGAAAATGTGGTATCTTCTTAGACTCCATGCAAGAGCTTGCAAAGTCTCTGGTTGCAATGTCCCACGATGCAGGTATTTGAACTTCACTCATTTTTAATGATCTGTGCTAGGCAATCTCTCTCTCTCACACACACACATGCTGAGGGAATTAAATATAGAGTAATGATATGTTTATTCTCTAATTTTGCACGCTCATCTTATCTTTTGACGTATCACTTATTAATTTATAATTTATCTTAATTATTGTACAGTATTATATTAAGATGTAAGATTAGAGTATAGAATTTAAGGGTAAACGAATCATTACTCTTAAATATATTAATTTGGACTTGAGTTCTATATCCTTCCATTCAATTTGTTTTAGAGATCTGAAGGAACATCTAAGAAGGCTGCAACAGCAGTCTGACTCGAGGAGAAGAGCAGCCGTGATGGAAATGATGAGACAAAGGGCTGCAGAGCTGACTTGCAATGTATAATGACTAATTTGTATATAGCAAGTATGGAGGCACTTGAGAAATATGGGAGGGTGGTGAAATGGCTGGAGGGCGAGCTCACCCGAGGTACCGATATGGAACCAAACAATGACTCGCACTTTGGCAGATATAAAAGGTTGAAATTAATTGGCTGGTTGGGCTCATAGTTATTCGTTAAATATGGAACAAAACGACCTGATTATCCCCGACAAGATCAAAGGAATCTCGGAATTCTATCAGAAACAACAGCTAACCGGACGACAGTGGCCGCATTTATTTATCCTCTTGTACTATAATTGGTTTGATTTATTTAGTCAATTGTCTTCTTACAATTGTAAAAAAAGAGAGCCCCCACCCCCACCACCACCACTTTTCTCTTTGTTTGTTCTTCCTTTGTTGCCCTCTGCTCTGGGTAATGAACTTGGTTCTTTTCCCAAAGAAATAATTTCAAAAATATATATTATTTTTCCGTCGAATTGAATTCATCAACCGGTTGCCCCGGGCTAGTAATTGAACTAATGGTTCAAAAGTATATTATGACTAAGGTTTCTCGGTCGTAAGTGATGAATCCTTCGCATAATATGCAGAACTCTTCAACGGCTAGTTTCGAGAATTGAAATAGATAAAAACAAGGGGTTCAAATTTTGGCATTTAGCCTGCATCAATCTTAGGATAGTGTAGTTTACCAATTGATTGATATGTATATATTTCCCAACAAAGTAAATAACATAAATTTGTACATACGAAAATACTATAAATGTAGCACAAATACGATGAAAAATACGGTAATGTAAGGAGAGGATAGATGAAATGGGAATGTAATGTTTTGGACAATCAACAAAATAATTATATTTATCTACGTATAAAATGATGAATAATTTTATTTTTTTAATGAATTTTTTAATTTTGAATTTAATTAATCGACTGTGCAAGGATCTCTTAATTTAATAAGAATGTTTGTTAGTGAATCGGGTAATTATCAATATTAACTTGGAAGTAAGAAAATATTTTTAATTGACACATTAAATTTTTATTTTTGTTATTTAACACTTTAAAGTTTGAGGTGTTAGCAATGGACACTGTAAGAACCGTAAATTTTCAAAATAAATAAAATTCCACGTGTCTAAATTTTCCACATTAAGTCTGTCCAGCTCTTGGATTCGACCTATTTATCGCGTAGCACCCACACGTAGTTTTTCGTCCATGGGACAAAGAATTAAAATTTGGGTTCTTTAATCAATTGTGAAATAATGTGTTCGCAATAATTAAATGTAATAAAATATATTTTGTATGGGAAAATGAGGATAGAGTTTTTATAAGACAATGATATTTTTTCACGGGTCTGCATTCACGAACTAAGAGAGAAAAAGAGAGAGAGAGCGGAGAAATGATGAAACATCGAAGTTGTGATAAGAGGATTTTCGACCAAATATCCGTGTTATCGGAGTATCGATTCACAACTTTTGTGAAGGAAGTTTGAGTGCATAAACAATTAAGGTAATTTTATAAAGTATAGAGTCGTGTTAGTGTTGGGTTCAGAGTCGACCTTGTAAGCTCAAGAATCCTGAACACTGGTGAAGGGTTAAGACCATGAGAGACGGAAAACCTAGCCTAAAGAAGGATTGCCTCCTTCCTCTTAGTATGGTCTGGACAGTGAGTCGTGAACCCGCAGTGGATGATTAAGGGATTGCCTACAGGAAGAAAAGTCACTGGAGAGTCGGACCAAGGCGTGAGGAACGCTAGCTCCTCAGCAGAGAGTATATTGTGTAGCGGGGGAACAATCTGAGAAGACATCGTTCGGCGAGGGAGCGATCTAGTTCTTTTAAAACTTGCTTTAATATAAAAAATTAAGGGTTATTTTTATCTAACACCTTGAACTATGGATATCTTTTTATCTATCACCTCATGGGTTCTAAAATTTTCAATAAACACCCTATACTATGCGACATTTTCATCTATCACCGTCTGTTATGTGTTGTTTGTTCTAATCTCTAGAAACCTCCCAGCAGCTCTTCTCTCCTCTCCTCTCAAAAGCTCGGTTGCTCCTCTTCTCTCCTAAACACGAAGGCGAAGACGAAGGCGGCGACGACGGCTTGAAGCAAAGCCCAGCGACCTCTGGCTGGACGAAGACGAACCCTGCTCTGCGAAGCGTTCCACTGGCTCGGCAAAACGGACCCCGTCTCTGCGAAGATGAAGCAAAGCCCCTTGCAGCTCGATTAGGTATTGGGTCCCTATCTGTGTTTTTTTTTAATCTGTGCTTTGAATTCGGAGATCTATGATTGATTTTATCTGGCTTCATTTGGTGTCGATCTTGGAGGAGCTCTGTAATGTTGATAGATCTACAACAATTTGTTTTTTTTTTTAATCTGTTTTTGTCTGTGAATTAAACTGATAAATTTGCATACATTTGTGATCATTGATTTGTGTTGCTGGTAAAATTTGTGTTGTCATATAACAAGAACTAAAATTCAAAGTTTGAGGCAAAATGTTGTCGGTTTGGCTACCCATTCGATTTGTGGTAGAATTTGTCTGGCATGTGTTCTTTCTAGATCAGAACTAGTAGACGAAGCTATGATAATCATGATGAACATTGACAACATTAGATCCAATCAGTTTTTTGAAATTTCTTTTCGTTTTTTACTATGTTGAAGGTAGAAGAGTTGCTGAAAAACTACGAGAATGTTTTGTACATTGAGGGTTCGAATGCCAATCCCAGAGCTTTTGTCCATCAAGGAGTCTCTGATCAAGTATGTGTTCTAGCCAAATCAGAAATTCTCTGCAGCTTGAAAAGTTTTTTTTTAATTGCATCAAATTAAGATTTTGTTTTTTGATTGGATTTGGGAAAGTTGTTATTCATAATTGAATGTTGCGCCTGTATTTGTATTTGATTTCAATCAATGAATAATTTTGGGTAATATGTATGAATAGCATTCTAAGTTTGGAGATCTTTGGATGCTAGTATAATCTCCCGGATCGCTGATAATATCCGACTCAAAGAATAACATTCAAAGTATGGAAGCTATGTCCCATTTCTCTAAATCCATTCATCTCTTCTTGCACAAAACCAATCACGTGTGTACTCAAAATATCTGATTTTGAGAAAGATTCACTATCACACTTCAAATATGGATTTGATAAGCCATCAAGTTGCAGCCCAGCCTCAATAAGTCCTCTGCGTAATGTCTTATATGCAATTTTATCATGAAAATAACCATCTTATTATACAACCCAATGGCAGAGGCGATATCACCAGCACAAATACTTTCATCCATAAGAATGGTTATGTAACATCCCGAATTTTGTATTTACTTTAAAAATACGTAAAATCTAAAATTTTTCTTTCGTAAACCAATCAGAGTATTCTTTCTTTATAAAACCCGATCGTTAAAACTCTTTACTTTCACCTTTATCAGTTTAAGTTTACTTTTATCAGTTTACTTTCAGAATTCATAACACTCTTTGTATGAAAAGCAACGAAATGAAAATAAACCAGTAAAGAATAGTAAATAAATTACAAAACTCTTTTTCAAATACTTTCCATCTAACTTCTTAGCCCAGTCAGCCACAAGATCCATCCGTGCAAATCCTTCATTAATTGTTTTTGACCTGTTCATATGTTGCTCGTTCGTACCTACATCACAAGACCTAAATTAATGAGTCTAACGCTTAGTAAGTGATCAAATGAATTGCAGATGATATGCATGATCATACAATACAATTAAGCTAGGAGTGACATACATGACAAACACCGTGGAGCCATGAGGAATAACCGGTCACTCCACAAAGGAGAAATATATATCAAGGTTTTCCCATGTCGTATGCACTCTTTTGTTACGATTGGAGATTTCAGAACAAGAGACAATGAACCCTCGTATCTCGTGTAACTAACCTATCTCTCTAATCCAACCAACATGGACCTATATGATGGGACATCATTGTTTTCACGAACCCCTACACGCCTATTTACATAGATTATTATGTCATACAATCCTATATGATATCAATGTCTAATAAACATATCATTAAAAGAGCCTAAATCTAGTAAACACACAACATACAATCTTAATTCTTGCGATGTAGGGTCTGAAGACCAAAGCACAGTAAGTATCAACTTACCTGGCGTCCATAGCGCATTTCTGTTTCTTTTCTCTTATTCGTACCTTCAAAACCATTTACATCATGTATTATTAAACTTACTTCTACGACTCATCACTTTCACTATTTGCATATGGACAACATAGCAAATCTCATAATGTTGCTCATTCCATCAATGTGACAGGATAATTTAACTTTACGAAACCAAATAGTAATTTATCATAAAACCAATCCAAGCCAAAGACAAGATTTCACGTCAACGAATCTACACTGTCTCAACCTATATGTTAACACCAAATCCCACAACAATATTTCTTACAAACAATCTATCCCACACTATTCATATTTCTTTAAACCATTTCCAATACATAAATCAAACAAACATAATTTCGTTTCCATAAAACCAGAAGCATCAATTGTAAATCAAAAGCAGGGGCCATTCATCAACAATTTACAGAGAGCTATACCCATTTTGAGTTCCTTAATTTCCACCTTATAACAGTACTTCATTACTTAACATTACCAATTCTGAATTCCAAACTCAACAGAGATTCAAAGGAGATAAAACAAAGTCATGTCCATTATTCATAATTCACTAAACAGAACGTAACAAGAAGTCAATAATTCACACAAACCCCGCGATGTAGGCCTCCACTGGCCATACATCATTCATAATTCTTACCTCACAATTTTTTTGCAGGATTCCAACTCCCAATCTGTATCCAGCTACTCAAGCTCCAAAGAAACAAACAGACTCTTCCAAAAGTGATACCAGTGAAGGACAAAATATACCTCACACTCACGTTGTACTCTGTATTCTTACCCTTCAACCTCAACCTTTTCATTCTGTTTCCATTCTCCGCTACAACATCCCTCACCCTCTCTTATAGACCTAGAAGGAAAGATGTAGAGATGCCAAGTGTGTGGTAGACCAAAGGAAAACGTGTGGGTTGCTTCCTCTTCTAAGGGGAATAGGTCCAACAAGCTGAAGCCAAGCAGACATCCCCAAATTGCCGCTTGGACGTGTCTTCATCCAGAAAATCAGGAGAAAATGACGAGAAGAGAGAGAGAGAGAGAGCATATTTTTAAATGGGTTTCTCAGTGAATTTTAATATTTCTGATGCGGTGAGGTGTCCGCAGTCGTCCGAAGTCTCTTTTAGGACGAGAAAACGTGTCCCTAGTCATTCGTCCGTACCGTCCGCAAGGCACATTTGGAGGATGTGAGGCATCCGCATGCCTCGTCCGCAGTCGTTCGAATGTGTCCAACATTAAGACATATTCATTTCGGACGCTGTCCATCTTCGTCCGTAGGCGTCCGAATGTCCCCAGAATATGGACAGATTCAAAACGGATGACCCTGTTATCGTCCGCGGTGTCCGTAGGCATCCGCACTTTGACAGCCTAGTGTTTGGGATGCCAAAATGTCGTCCCTAATCATCCTAACCTCCCCATTTTGTGTTTTTCTTTAACGTTTTGTACTAAATTTAATGTGCTACATACACTAAACCATATCATTACATAATCTGATCTTATCACAATGTAATATATAGATTACACAATAATATTTCTTTTTGGACATTACAGGTTAAGTGTCACATGATTAGGATGAATACCCTCGTTTTGCATTGATTCAAGCTACTCATCTACCTCTTCTATCCTTCCTACTTTGCAAAACCCACAGATAATTACATTGTACACATGACGTCGATATTTTTAACCTTCTGAATAAGTTCAAGAGCAAAACATTTCATATTTTGTAGAGAATTGAGAGATGCTACTAAATTCCTTCGCATCAGTTCTAAAGTTCCTTCATGCAGCAAATTGAACAATATCATTTTTTCCTTTTTAGATACTCTATTTACAGCCGGACATCTTTTCTGTAGAATAGTGATACTTCGACAAATACTGCTTACCAAAACAATATACATGATGAGATCACGTTCAATTTGACTTCTTTCCATCAAGTCGACTAATTGAAAGGCAAATGCAACATTTTTATTGTTTACAAAAGGGTTAATAAGAGTAGTATATAACACAACATTTGGTAAGAGTCCATCTCAGATATTTGCATCCTGCTTCAATCATGTTTTTCTTTAAACCTTTTCATCTTTGACTTTAAACTTTTTACATGTCAATACACTGTGCGACATCAACGTCTGATAACTTCCGAAGATGAGCTATGCAATAGAAGTATATAGTTATAAGTAAGACAAATGATAATAAGTAAGACAAGTTGAAAATATAAACATACTTGTGTTCCAACATCGCTTGCCAAATTAAATCTCATGAATGTGTCACGTGCGGTTGAAGTGACCAATGCTGTATCTTTTTTACACGTCCGGCTATTGTGACCAGATCTGTGACATTTACCACATTTCAGTTTTTTATTCTTCTAACTCACTGAGGTCTAACTCCGTGGCTCATCTGCATCCCTCATCTTTTCTTTTTTGGTCTACCTGTCCGGCGCTTAAATGGTGGCGGGTCTATAAGATCCATATTTGTGCGAGGCTACATCTCAGGACCATTAAGTGGATGAATGAAATGAGAGTCATATTTAGAAAGGTTTGATGATGGTAATATGGATGCATAAATTCTTTAACTTTCTTCCTCATAAACAGTAGACATAGAATGACATGTTAATTTTTAGAGAAATTAACAAACAACCACTTCACTATCTAATCAAAGACAGATTATTAGTTAATCACTAAATAATTTTTTTTCTAACAATAAAACACTCAACTATCAGAGAAGAACTACGGAAATATCATTGTTAACATGTTGAAATAAACATAAAAAATGAGAAAACTTTCTAAAATAAAAAATTTTCAGTTAATTTGTTTAAAATCGATTTTGGTATAAAAAACACGTCACTTTTCTATGCTTCCTCATTGCCTTGAAATTTCCTCCTTCACTCTCTACTTCCCTCCCACCCAGGCCTCTCCCCCACCCTTTAATTACAGCTTCAGTTTCTCTCCCGTTACTCACGCCCAGCTTTCAGACATAGGGAGAAGAGTGAAGGAGGATAGAGGGGGAGAGTTTGATCTCATCCAGTAGACCAGTAGTCGTTCTACTTTTTATAGAAGGTGTAGGCAGTTGGGTGGTGGCATTATAAACACATATAAAAAGACACTATTTTGCTTAAATGCCAGGTCTGATACGAAGAAGGGGGCTTGGACTTCCTTCTCAGATGCAGCATGTAACCACTCCTCCGCGTGCTGCATTCGACATGGATTCGGATTTCGTTAGTGCACGGGCCCTTATGCAAGAAAAGATGTAAGTTTCTTTTACCTTTATGTATTACCAAAAAAACAATTACAAATGTTAATGGTGAGTGATGAAGGGGAAAAACCCAGAAGGGTTGAAGAATTCAGGCAAGAAGCTACAGAAATTTGAGAAAAGATCGAGCTGTCCTTAAATTTTAATAATGAGATTAACAGCACCAGACACAATAAGGCTGACTAGGAAACTCGGAGAGCAAGAATTAGTGGTGTTGATAGATTCTGCAGCCATCCACCATTTATGTTTGACTTAGTAAAGAAATTAAAACTGCCAATTTTCATTTACATTTGCGTATGGTGTGCTAATTGAATGCTATTGTTGCTGGTTTGAAATTTTTTGAAATATTGATTAATTTTTTTACTTGATTTGATTGACGATCTCTCTTCACACCTCAGCTTTGAGATCTTATTGCAACGGAATCAACGACCCATTGATGAAACGCATAGAAAAAAGTTGAAGGATTTTTTGAAACGCTTGGAGGATGGGCTTTTAAAAAGTGCCTGTACAAAGGTACATCTTTTAAGAAATCTATTCACACACATACACACTGTATTATATACACACACGAACACTCTGTATTGAATATAGATATGTTTGAAAATTCTAGAGCATAACTAAATGTTTTCTTCCCTCTAAGAGTATATTTTGGTGATCACACATATATTTATGCTTTCTAGTTCATTTGAAAGTTTCTTCTGTTGTCATGCAAGATTAACTCTTAAATGTAGGAGGAGTACATGAACATAGATACATTAGAGAGTCATTTGCACAGTCTTGTCAAGCGCCCACAATTAAATAATCAGAACCAACGGTATCAGCCAGTTGTTTGATACTACTTATTCCAGCTCAAGATTACATATTCAAGAACGAGAAGAAACTGAAGAAGAAGAAGAAGAAGAATTTTCATTGCTTGATTCTTCTTTGATACAATTCTTTATTTATACAAGTTTGTATCAGTTATGTGACAACCATTTTCTACAACTAAACTATTTGCTTAGCTGTTCAATTCTCCTACTGAGTGAAGACTGTAAGCCATATAGATTTCTTTCTTAATCTCTTTCCTTCTTTCTGAGTATCTACACCATGCATCGAAACATTGCCATCCTCTTGGAAAGTAACCTTGTCCTCAAGGTTGGTTGAATGCAGAATAATTGGGACGTAATTCATTAATAAACTCCCAAGAAGTGTCCTCTAACGATAAACCATACCACTGCACTAAGTTGGAAAGTATTACTAATTGCAACAACACGTGAGTCCAAAATCGCCAATGGTTTATTCATTGGATGAATATCAACAATTACATTTGGCAGTGGCGTAAAATGAAGAGTGGCATCTTCTTTAAAGGCTTCAGCAACGAAACATGAAACAGAAAGTGGATCTTGTAATCAGGAGGCATCTTCTTTAAAGGCTTCAGCAACGAGACATGAAACAGAAAGTGGATCTTGTAATCAGGAGGCAATAACGAACGGTAAGCAACTTCACCAATGTGTTCTACCACCTAAAAGGCCTATAAAATCTTTTACTCAGCTTCGAAAATGACTTATCCTTGGTTGAACTCTGTTTATAAGGATGCAGCTTTACCAAAACCAAATCACCCGGTTCAAAATGCCTTTCACTTTTATGCTTATCATCAAAATGCTTCACACGATTCTTAGCTTGTAATAAATTTTCCTTGAGTTTAGTGAAAACTAACTGATGTTGCTGCAAACAGAAATCCACTGCTTCAATGGAAGAAGAACTTGCTATATAAGTCAAAAAATTTGAAGGAGCACGACCATACACAGCCTCAAATGGGGACATTCCAATAGTAGAATGAAAAGCAGTGTTATGAGAGTACTTAGCCCAATGCAAAATCTTTTCCCACGAAGAAGGATAATCCATAGTAAAGCAACGCAAATATTGTTTCAAGGTATGGTTAGTTACCTCAGTTTGCCCATCAGTTTGCGAGTGATAAGAACTACTAAACAACAGTTTAGTTCGACTTAATTGAAGAAGATCCTTCCAAAATTTACTCATAAAAATAGGATCTCGATCACTGACTAAAGACTTAGAAATTTAATGCAATTTGCAAATATTTTGAGCAAAGAGTTCTGCCACTTTGGTTGCTATAAAATCAGCAGTCATAGCCACAAAATGTGCCATTTTGGACAATCTGTCAACAACTAAAATTACTGGAAAGCCTTTAGAATTTGGAAGACCTGTAATGAAGTCCATTGACAAGTCCTCACAAATATTATCTGGAGTTGGAAGTGGTTGCAGAAGTCCAATAGCTTTAGTTGTTTCATATTTGGTCTGTTGACATATTAGACAAGTTTGCACAAAGTATTGAACATCCTTCCTTAAAATACCAGAATGTCCACCAATCAATGAAGAATGACATTCACGAATAAGATCAATTTTACAAGCTGAAGAATTACGAAGAACAATCCTTCCATTATGAAGAATAAGACCTCCCTGTAATTTGTAATATGGATAAAGCTGAGGAGACAATTTAATTTTAGAACACAAATCTGCCAAATCCGGTAAACTTGTAGTTTCTTCTATCAATTTATCTAGCAATTTAGAGTGAAGACCAGATAATGCTGAAAAAGAAACACTCACATCGGCATCTTCAAATTTTCTTGAAAGAGAATCAACAACATCATTCTTACCTGAATTGTAAACTATATCAAAATCATAGCTAAGTAATTTGACCATGAAACGCTGCTGTTCCAGAGTTTGGATCACCTGAGGTAACATCTCCTTTATGCTTTTATGATCAGTTTTGATAACAAATTTTTTTCCCGGCAAGTATTGTCTCTATTTCTTAACAGTTTCTGTGATAGCAAATAACTCCCTGATATAAGTGCTGCTGTTTTGTATCTTTAAACACAATTTTTTGCTAAAAAAAGCAATTGGGTGCTTGTCTTGAAGCAACACGGCACCCACATCTACTCCACTAGCATTTGTTTCAACAACAAAAGTCTCATTAAAATTGGGTAAAGCTAATATAGGTGCAGACACCAAAGCCTTTTTCAATTTACCGAAAGCAAAGTCAGCATCAATTGACCATTTAAAAGCATCATTCTGCAGCAAAGAAGTTAAAGGATTAACAATAGTTGCATAATTGCGGATGAACCTGCGATAATATCCGAAGAGACCCAAAAACGCCACACATTGTTTAAGAGTAGTCGGAATAGGTCAATCAACAACAGCAGAAATTTTCCCTTGGTCAGGTGATACTCCTTTAGCAGAGACAAGACAACATGACCCAAATACTCTAGAGCTTTGGCCAAAACTGCATTTGCTCAGTTTGGCCACCAATTGATGCTGCTGTAAACATAATAAAACCTCCTCCAAATGAATAAGATGATCAGAACGAGAAACACTATATATTAAAATGTCATATTTTAAATTGCAGGCTCTTTTTCAAATGGATATCAGCAGTCTTCTACTAGCTTTTCTAGTGGAGATATGTCATCTGTTGGCGGCCAAAAAATTACCAGCCAAATGATTCCCACTCCTGGATTCAGTATTAGCGGTAATAGTTGTAGCAACAACCAATCTTATATGAATATGGAATCTTCTAGTACTGGAGGCAGATTTTCTGCTGTTGAATCTACGATGGATCTACAACAAGAACTTCAAAAGCTGCATGTTGGTGGTCAAAACAGCCGTATACTGCACCACCTAGGCAGCCAAATAGGCGGTGGAATCAGGTCTAGCTTGCAGCAAAAATCTTATGGCTTCACTAGTGGTGGTTTAGGATTGATTGGAAGCAATGTTCAACTTCCAAACAAAACCGTCACATCTGAGGGCTATGCAACGCATTATGGTAACTCACTGAAAACCATGCAACAGCACTTTGATCATCATCAAATTCCAGTGATGCAAGGTATTTTGTGTATCTTTTGAGTTGTTTCCCCTTTCATTTTTTTTGTGGATAAGCCCTTATTGAAACTTTACCTGTCTCAAAAATAATATTTTTTTGGGCAGGTGATGGATTTGGAATGAGCAGTTCTGATACATTCTCATCAGGAAATTTATATGGCAATGCAACTTCTGGTGGAACAATGATGACATCTCAGAACTTGAGCGCAATGAACTTGCCAGCAATGCCAAAAACGAGCTCCTCTCTTACTAGTTCCCAACCAAATCTGCATGGAGTTCAACAGGCTGCCCATAGAAATTTACACACCATTGATCATTCAGAGAAGATGAATTTTCATTCTCCAGTTCATCAGCAGTAGCAACTTCATCAGCATACTTCTCAGTTTCAACAGGAGCAGCAATTTGTTCAACAGCAAGGTCTACGCAGAAACAAAATCAACAACAGCAGCATTTCTTGAACAATGATTGTTTTGGACAGACTCAGGTGTCATCTGACCTTGGCAATCACATTAAGCGGGAACCTCTTTTAGAGAACAATAATGGAGTTGTGCATTCTCTAATTACTGACCAATGTCAGTTGCCTGAGATTGTGCATCAGTTTCATCAGAACTCAGTCGAGGACCATTCAATGAGTGATCAACAGTAGTTCTCTGCACAGACTGTTAAGCATAATATCTCTTCAACTCTTTGAAGTAAAATGGTATCCGTTTTGAAGTAAATTTTTTTCCTTAGCAAATATGTCCTCTTTCTGCAGTGGACCCATATTGTTAGCCTAAATGTGTTAGGCTTAGTTATTTTAATGATGAATGTTTTGATTGAAATAAAAATTTTTTACTGTAGTTTTATTGATAATGTTCTTAATGATATATACATATATATATATATATATTCATTGGAAATACCTTCTATACGGATCTCAAAGTTAAGTTAACAAGTTTATCTAAGTTCATGTATTGACTAAATATCATTTTGGGACTTAGAGAATTCGAGAATTGCTAATCGAAGAGAAGAATTTCATTCTGGACGTTTTCGGACACGAGCGGTTGAAGACCTCGACCTAAATCATACACAAATTACTCCAGAAGATTTCGGACGAGTCGCGGTCGAAGACTCGGTTGAGATATGTGATCGAAATGCATTACAAATTACTCTTCGAAGATTTGGACGAAGCGAAGACGCGGCTGAAGCGTCCGAATTTGTATGCTGTGCTATCCGGTGTTTTTCGGTCGAGATGCGGTCAAAGATGACGCCCGAAAACATACATAGATTGCTTTTGGAGTTTTGCTGAACTTTTTTAGATAAGACGCGATCGAAGGTTGAGGTCGAATAAGGCGACCAAAGAGCATCAGAGAGAGCTCAGAAGTGTTTTGGATGAGAAGCGATCGAATCAGCGGTCGGGAGATGCGACCGAAAAAGCGCAGAAGTCACAAGCAACTATTTTACAATGGTTGAATTTTTAATTGTTATATCTCCAACGACTAGAAGCGGTCGACCGAAAAGGATTGGATCGGCCGAAATTGAGTTGTCTATAAATAGAAGACACTCCAAAGCTCAAAGCAACCAACTAGAAAAGTAGTGAAACTCTGCCAAATTTTACACTCGACTTCTCAACTATTCTAGTGAGCTTGTAACCTATATCTCCCATTCCCCAAACTTGCGAGTTATATTTGGGAGAGTTAGGAATTAGATTGTATTTTAATTCCACAATCTTTGTACCTAAACGAAAAGGGTGACGCCATATAAATACGTCAAGTAAAGGGTGACGCTCCGCAATAGTTAAAGAGAAAAGGGTGACGCCATAAGAAAGTTTAAATTGTAAAATGTTTGTTTGACACCCAGAAGTCAAACATCGCCAATCGGGGAGATTGTGCAATTAGGGATCTCCAAGGGGAACACTTGGAGCGCAGACATAGGCCGGAGATGCCGAACCGCATAAACATATCGGTGTCAACTCTCTAACTACCTCTCTTTATATTTGTGCATTATTTGTCTATATATTTGAGATAAATCATTTAGGGTTTAAAGAATTAAATATTGCACAAAAAGATTAAAGCGCAGACGTAGGCCGGAGATGCCGAACAACGTAAACATATCGGTGTCAACTCTCTAACTCTCTCTCTCTTTATATTGGTGCATTATTTGTCTATATAATTGCGATAAATCACTTAGGGTTTAGAGAATTAAATATTGCATGAAAAGATTAGAACCCCCTTCCCTTTCTTCTATAGGCGCATATCGATCATTCATATATATGAAATAGTTGTAGTCAATAACTACTTTCTGTAACGGAACACAAATATCCACTGAGGAAATGATATTTTCTACAGCGAAAAAAGTAATTTTTGCAGATAATATTCGTAATTTAACAGACCCCTAACGATGAAGATGTAAATTGCTAACGCTTCAAATTTTGAGGTACTAAACAACAAAAATGTAAATTGAAGGGGTAAGTTAAAAAGAACCCAAAATTAATATTGATAATTACATTAATTTTATTATTTTTGAAAACAACATTAGTAGCGTACATGACATCTGGCACGTGCATCGCGTTTGACTATTAGTATAATATAAATATCAAATAAGATTAAAAACAAACATGGATGTCTTTTGGGCCTTCTTGTTGTATGCCTAGCCCAAATTCCAAGTCTATCCGAACTTCTTGTTCGTTCCCGTCCCATGGCATTTCCCACGTTTACATCTTCTCGCGTTTCTGTGCTCAATCTCTTGCTAAGGCAATTAATCCCAATTTGATCCTAGCTCGAAATCATTTTGATTCTGCACTTACAACATTTGCACGCTCGATTGTTTTCAGCATCATCGGATTCGTCTCTTCTGCTGTTCGGTTCCTTTGTGTGTGTCTAATTCGAACTTGGGGGCCTCGTTGTTCCTCCCTTCTCTTTTTCTGGGGGAGGAATGTAGTTATCGTCTTGGATCTTCATCGTCAAAATCTGAACCACCCCGCCAATTTACTTTTCTGCTTGCTGTTACCTGCGATTGCACGCTTTCTCCAGGTTCGTCTGATGTATCTGGTCCAATCGATTAGGGTTTCGTTTTGGTTTGAATTTTACCATCTGATTGAGTTTATGGTATGTGGGGATGTTCATATCACTTTTAATGTCTTTTGGTTAAATGGTTCCCTTTGATGATTGTGATGGGATCTATTGTGGACCAAACTTGGCCTCTCTTTTACATGGATATGTCTATGTGCTTAGTTTTGAGACCTCATTTGTCCATTTCTTACTAATTTTTTTTGGAAGGAAAAAAATTATCCCCCGCTTGTTTTTCAATGTTTGAATTTTTTTAACCTTCTTTGGAATAGGTTGTTTTCTCGAATATAACTTAGTTTTGCTTCCATTGTACGTTATATCGTTGCCAGCTTCTCTGCTTCTGTAAGAGGATTATCTTGCTTGCTTACCATACTGAACTGCATGAAGAAGTGACTTTCTATGTGAACACAATGGCTACTGTGCCATTTAGCTTCTATCTGTTGGAGGAAATCAATGCCACCAAATCATGATTGCTGGATGGAATTTTTTACACTATCTGAAATATGTACTAATACTGCTGGTTAGTCAAAAAACTCTTTAAAGGTGAAGGAAGATGAATGTGCAGACACATCTACCTGGACAGATATCAGGCCAGGTGCCTAATCAAGCCAGTGGGCAATTGTCTGGGCTTCCCCAGCAGAATGGAAATATACTTCCTTCTCAGATGCAGCATTTAACCGCTCCTCGTGCTACATTCAACATGGATTCGGATTTCATGAGTGCACGGGCCTTTATGCAAGAAAAGATGTAAGTTTTTTTTACCTTTATGTATGACCAAAAAATTGATATCCTTATTTCTAGTTGGGTCCTGACCACATGCTGAATTTAACATGGACCTAACATCTTTAAAACATGCTTATGAAAATTTCTATGATTTAGTTCTCTTTGTCAAAGTTAACATTGCTATAGCATAAAGTATATCATTAAAAATAGTTAGAAACATTGTTATTTATTGGGTCACTTACACCTCTATGCATTGTGTATATGAATACCTCAATGAATATAGAAATTGCTCAGGAGACGGTCAATTCCATGTCATTCTAAGATTATGCTACTAAGTGACTATTTTTTTTTTGGCCACTCGAGAATTGGATTTGGTGGTCAAATAGTGGCATATCCCATGTGATATTGTAAGTTAATATAACACAAAAAGAAAATTTCTTAGGATACAATGGAGTAGGAGGAGGATCTGACCGATTTATGATAAATGATAGTCACCCGATTCTCGGAGAAGACATGTGTCTGGTAGCTTTTATAGAGCATCTTCCAAGAAAGTTGGAACTTCTTATATTCCGAGCTGAAAGATATTTTAGTAGTAATTGATTGTATGAAGGAGAAAGAATGGTAGTGACAATAATCTGTTTGGAAGGACCGACATTGGCGTGGTACCAGTGGGAAAACAGAACCGCACTTTTAACTTGGGCAGGATCTTAAAATATTATTACTGGATTGACTCCGAAAAACGAGGGAAGGCTCTAATTGTGATTGGTTAATTGCTCTTAAACAAAAAGGATCAATTGAAGAATATTGTAGCCAATTTGAAGTAGTAATTTCAAACTTTACAAAAGTTCCAGAGGAGGTGCTGATTATTGCCTTTTGCCATGGCCTCAAAAATGAGATTAAAAAGGATGTGCATTTGATGAAATCAGTTGGATTGAGGGATCCAATGGATCTAACTGAAATGGTGGAAGATCAGAATGTTGTAATTCGATGGGATAAAGGAAGCAATAGCTCCTGGCATAACCAAACAAGAAGTAATCCTCCAAATTCCGGTGAGACAACCCATTTTCCCTATCACCATAATAGAATTCCAGGAAACGTGGCTAATAGTGTTTTAACCAGAACTGAAATGAATTGTTGGCTTACTGAGGCAGGGATATAAAAGAGGAATGAAACGGTCTTTGTATTGATGTGATGACAAATACTCTATAGGGCATCAATGTAAGAAAAAGACATTACAAATGTTAATGGTGAGTGATGAAGGGGAAAACCAGAAGGGGTGAATGAAGAATTCAGGCAAGAAGCTACAGAAATTTGAGAAAAGGTCGAGCTGTCCTTAAATTTTAATAATGAGATTAACAGCACCCGACACAATAAGGCTGACTAGGAAACTCGGAGAGCAAGAAGTAGTGGTGTTGATAGATTCCGCAGCCATCCACCATTTATATTTGACTTAGCAAAGAAATTAAAACTGCCAATTTTCAATTACATTTGCGTATGGTGTGCCAATGGGACGTTGAGTAACCTTGCAAGAAGAAGCAGGTTGATCTCTCTCACATTCTGATAAGGAATAAATCTGCAATAAGAAACAAAGAGTTGGAGATTTATAAGGAATTTCTCTACCTAATCCCAGTGATCCTATAATAATATTTACAATAACAGTGATGCTTCAAATCCTGTGCTAAATTAAGAATAAAATTATGTACACAAATTTGAATGTAATTTAATTATTCTTGCAGTCCAGTTCTTGATCATTCTCCAACCCAGATAATAGTGATTATTGAATGCTATTGTTGCTGGTTTGAAATCTTTTGAAATATTTATTAATTTTTTTACTTGATTTGATTGATGATCTCTCTTCACACCTCAGCTTTGAGATCTTATTGCAACGGAATCAACGACCCATTGATGAAACGCAAAGAAAAAAGTTGAAGGATTTTGTGAAACGCTTGGAGGATGGGCTTTTAAAAACTGCCCGTACAAAGGTACATCTTTTAAGAAATCTATTCACACACACACCATATTATATACACGCACGAACACTCAGTATTGAATATAGATATGTTTGAAAATTCTAGAGCATGACTAAATGTTTTCTTCCCTCAAGGGCATATTTTGGTGATCATGCACATTTATGCTTTCTAGTTCATTTGAAAGTTTCTTCTGTTGTCATGCAAGATTAACTCTTAATTGTAGGAGGAGTACATGAACATAGATACATTAGAGAGTCGTTTGCACAGTCTTGTTAAGCGCCCACAATTAAATAATCAGAACCAACGATATCAGCCAGTGGTTGCTTCCACTTCATCGGTCAGTACAACGATACCAACTTCTGGTATTTCACATGGTGGGAATTCAAACTTAGTGGATGTATCTCCAGTGGATAATTTGATGATTGGTCCTACTGGAGGTAAAAATATTGGTTCTTCAACTGTCGGGAAAGGTGGCCTCTTACCAATTGGTGGTGTGCATGGTGCTTCTTTTGATAGATTTGATGGTAATTTGAAGTCTTACATTTCTACTTTGCTGTAAAGACTTCACTTGTAGATAAGTTACATATTTTAAATTGCAGGCTCTTTTTCAAATGGATATCAGCAGTCTTCTACTAGCTTTTCTGGTGGAGATATGTCATCTGTTGGCGGCCAAAAAATTACCAGCCAAATGATTCCCACTCCTGGATTCAGTAATAGCAGTAATAGTTGTAGCAACAACCAATCTTATATGAATATGGAATCTTCTAGTACTGGAGGCAGATTTTCTGCTGTTGAATCTACGATGGATCTACAACAAGAACATCAAAAGCTGCATGTTGGTGGTCAAAACAGCCGTATACTGCACCACCTAGGCAGCCAAATAGGCAGTGGAATCAGGTCTAGCTTGCAGCAAAAATCTTATGGCTTCACTAGTGGTGGTTTAGGATTGATTGGAAGCAATGTTCAACTTCCAAACAAAACCAGCACATCTGAGGGCTATGCGACGCATTATGGTAAGTCACTGAAAACCATGCAACAGCACTTTGATCATCATCAAATTCCAGTGATGCAAGGTATTTTATGTGTATCTTTTGAGTTGTTTCCCCTTTCATTTTTTTTGTGGATAAGCCCTTATTGAAACTTTACCTGTCTCAAAAATAATTTTTTTTGGGCAGGTGATGGATTTGGAATGAGCAGTTCTGATACATTCTCATCAGGAAATTTATATGGCAATGCAACTTCTGGTGGAACAATGATGACATCTCAGAACTTGAGCGCAATGAACTTGCCAGCAATGCCAAAAACGAGCTCCTCTCTTACTAGTTCCCAACCAAATCTGCATGGAGTTCAACAGGCTGCCCATAGAAATTTACACACCATTGATCATTCAGAGAAGATGAATTTTCATTCTCCAGTTCATCATCAGCAGCAACTTCATCAGCATACTTCTCAGTTTCAACAGGAGCAGCAATTTGTTCAACAGCAAGGTGTACGCAGACAACAAAATCAACAACAGCAGCATTTCTTGAACAATGATTGTTTTGGACAGACTCAGGTGTCATCTGACCTTGGCAATCACATTAAGCGGGAACCTCTTTTAGAGAACAATAATGGAGTTGTGCATTCTCTAATTACTGACCAATGTCAGTTGCCTGAGATTGTGCATCAATTTCATCAGAACTCAGTCGAGGACCATTCAAGGAGTGATCAACAGTTCTCTGCACAGACTGTTAAGCATAATATCTCTTCAACTTTTTGTCAAAATTCTCAGCAGATGCAACCAATTATGGATCCTCGCCAATCACTTGCAGATTCTCAAAATAATATTAGCACTCATCCTGCAAGAGCACAATCTGATGTTCTACAAAGTCAATGGTACCCAATATCGCAATCAAGGAACCTGAAATCGGGTAACATTTTACCAGAGCACGTCCAGCAGGATTTCAGCAAAAGGTTGTCTGGACATGATGAAGCTCAGTGTAATGTAGCTCTGGAAGGGTGTTTTACAGGTCAAGCTGCTGTCACTAGAAGTATACCCGAGCGGCAAAAATCGATTAATTCCATCTGTCAATCAGGTACCCTTAACTCTGAGCACCAGTACAGAAATCAGCAAAGGTGGCTTTTGTTTCTACAACATGCACGCCGTTGCAGAGCCCCTGAAGGAAAATGTCAAGAACTTAATTGTTTAACTGTTCAAAAATTGTGGCAACATCTAGAAAAATGCAGTTTACATCAGTGTCCATATCCACGATGCCGTGGTACTAGGGTATTGCTTACTCATAACAGGAATTGCAAGAATGCAGATTGTCCAGTTTGTGTTCCTGTGAGGAATTATGTGCAGAGACAAATTAAAGCGCGTATCCATGCTGCTAATACCACTGTTGATTCATGTTTGCCAAAATCAAATAGTGGATTATCTAAACCATGGGATACAGGTGCCAACTCAATAAAGTTGATTTCAAAGGTTATACCTACTGCAAAAGCTTCAGATGATCTATATCCTTCTCTTAAACGCATGAAGATAGAGCAATCTTCTGATTCTCTTAATCCTGAGAGTGAAATTTCTGTTCTGTCAGCTTCTTTAGTTGGTGAAGTGCACATGTCTGAGGAGGTTCAATGCCTGCATAATGATAATCATGTGGGTATTAAGTCTGAATTCTCAGAAATGAAAATGGATGTTCTGTCAAGTGCTGGGCAAGAAAGCATTAGTTGTACAAAGAAAGAAAATGTGAACGATAGTTGCAATCAAAGACCTGATGGTGAAATTTTCAGACATGATGAGTCGGCTGGTCTAATAAAGCATGAAAGTGTTAAGCTTGAAAAGGAAATGGCACCAACTGAACAAGAATATAATATTCCAAGCTCTGAACATGCAACTGGAACAAAGTCTGGAAAGCCAAAAATAAAAGGGGTATCACTAACTGAATTGTTCACCCCTGAGCAGGTTAGGGAGCACATTTTAGGTCTCAGGCAGTGGGTTGGACAGGTTAATTATTCATCCTTTCTTGTTTCTTTAGTTCTCGTGCCTCTTATTTATTGAGTTGTTGTTGCTTTATAGAGTTAATAGGTTAATTATGCTTCATATGGTCCAACAGAAATATATGCAGACCAACTACTTCTGGAAGATGAGAGAGAATAAAATATTATGTTCGATTTAGTCTCATGCCTGAATCTAATGTTTATCTATCTTTGTTCATTTTTTCTTTTTCTTAGAGTAAAGCCAAGGCTGAAAAAAATCAAGCAATGGAGCATTCGATGAGCGAGAACTCTTGTCAGTTGTGCGCTGTTGAGAAGCTTACGTTTGAGCCGCCACCTATTTATTGCTCACCTTGTGGTGCTCGCATCAAGCGAAATGCAATGTACTATACAGTTGGTGCTGGTGATACTCGGCATTACTTTTGTATTCCATGCTATAACGAGTCACGTGGAGACACAATACTTGTTGATGGGACGTCCATTCCTAAAGCGAGGTTAGAGAAGAAAAAAAATGACGAAGAAACGGAAGAATGGGTATGTAGTTTCCTTTATTTTGTGTATTTAGCTGGAATGAATGTTTATCCCTAATAATGGTTTTTATGCATGGATTGCAACTGCTTCTAGTGGGTCCAATGTGACAAATGTGAAGCTTGGCAACATCAAATCTGTGCACTCTTCAATGGGCGAAGGAATGATGGTGGACAGGCAGAATACACTTGTCCCAATTGTTATACACAAGAAGTTGAAAGAGGGGAGCGTAAGCCCTTACCTCAGAGTGCTGTTCTTGGTGCAAAAGACTTGCCTAGAACGAATTTGAGTGACCAAATAGAGCAAAGATTGTTCAGAAGATTAAAGCAGGAGAGACAAGACCGGGCGAGGTCTCAAGGAAAAAGTTATGATGAGGTGATTTACAATAGGATTATACTATTTCTGCTATTTTCTTGTGGAAAAATGTATTCTATTCTTTATAAATTTATAGCGTTTAGTGCATCTCATATGCATTAAATAGGTATCACTTAGTATCACTTAATAAATGCTTATTTCTTTACTTTTCATTCATTTAAGCTTGTAGACAGACTGCTTCTAAAATTCTTCTGTGCGATATCTTCTTGGCTGCCAATAAGAATCTTATGTTTTTTATGGGAGAATGAAAGGAGTTTAGTTACCTTTATGTAATATTGAACTAAGATTTTTTGATACAAGATTTAGATGAAGATAAAGGAGGGAAGTTAAGTGGATGTTAATGTTAAACTTGTCGTAAAGCCATTAATTTTCATTACTTGTGTTGAACCTTGTTGTTACTCTAATTCTTCTGATGAAAGCCTCCCTTTATTCATTCTAATAGTTGTTCTTGGGTTTTCATTAATGTTTTCGCCATGATTGACAAGAAGGTTCTTATGGCTAGTAATGGCTAATCTACTCTCTTGGTGATTTTTCTAGGTTCCTGGGGCAGAAGCACTTGTAATCAGAGTAGTTTCATCAGTTGACAAAAAGTTGGAAGTGAAGCAGCGATTTTTAGAAATTTTTCAAGAAGAAAACTATCCGTCTGAATTCCCTTATAAATCCAAGGTAAGAGGGACATACATTCAATGCACTGATTGATTTCTTTTTTCATTTTGATTTCTAGTTTACTTCAAGAACAAAAAATTCATTGATTATTGCCCTTCCAGGTTATTCTTTTATTTCAGAAGATTGAAGGTGTAGAAGTGTGCCTATTTGGGATGTATGTGCAAGAGTTTGGGTCTGAGTGTCAGTTTCCAAATCAGCGCCGTGTGTACCTCTCTTATCTTGACTCGGTGAAATATTTTCGACCTGAGATTAAGGCAGTTACTGGAGAGGCCCTACGAACATTTGTTTACCACGAAATTCTGGTGACTATAATTAAGTTGGTTTATTGATTTTTCTTCTTTTATAGTGAATACGTTGTTCGCATGATGCTTCAAAAAAAATTTGGAGCTTGCTCATGAAGTTTATTATATCATGTTGGAATTTTTTTATTGAATGTGTTTTGTGGTTTTCAGATTGGATACCTTGAGTATTGTAAGAAACGAGGCTTTACTAGCTGCTATATATGGGCTTGTCCTCCTTTGAAGGGTGAAGATTATATTTTATATTGTCATCCTGAAATCCAGAAAACACCAAAATCTGATAAGCTCCGAGAATGGTGAGCCTACATATGTTAAGGTTCTAATTATGTGAATGAATTTGCAAGCTTCATTTTTGGAATATGTGGTATTTTATTTTTCTGTTGGGCATGTACTATGTCCTTTTTCCAGGTACTTATCAATGTTAAGAAAAGCTGCGAAGGAAAATATTGTTGTTGATCTCACTAATCTATATGACCATTTCTTCGTATCTTCTGGCGAATGTAAAGCCAAGGTCACTGCTGCTAGACTGCCGTACTTTGATGGTGACTATTGGCCTGGTGCTGCAGAGGATCTTATTTATCAGATTCGACAAGAAGAAGATGGAAGAAAACAGAATAAAAAAGGGACAACCAAGAAGACAATAACAAAAAGGGCTTTAAAAGCATCGGGTCAGTCAGATCTCTCTGGCAATGCATCCAAGGATCTGCTGCTAATGCATAAAGTAATTTGGTTTCTCATATTTTAGCTCGCAATATTTTTGTTTCATATACCTTGTTTTTAAAAGACTTGTTCTAGATAATCATTTGTCGTCTTGGAAACCTGTATGTAATTTTTGCAGCTCGGTGAAACCATTTCCCCAATGAAGGAAGATTTTATCATGGTGCATTTGCAGCATGCTTGCAGTCATTGTTGTATCCTGATGGTGTCTGGAAGTCGTTGGATTTGCAGCCAGTGCAAAAATTTTCAGATTTGTGGCAAGTAAGAGTTTCTGTAATCTTTATTTAGTGTATCTATTTTCAGCAACCTTTGATATGAATATGTATAAGGTTAAGAAGCTCTTGATCTGATATGTATAAGATTAAGAAAAAGTATCATATCAGAGTGAAGAATAAGTATAGAAAGGTTTTCGTAAGTTGTAATTGCTGTCTTTTTTTTTCTTGGGAGAATTTTTACTTTTTCCCTTTTTTTCGTGCATTTACACTTTCAGCACACAACTTCTTTCTTACAATAAAAATAGAGAAAATTTTAGGGATTAGGACTAAAAATCCATTGAACAACAAACCATTAATTGACATGGGAGTGACCTGATTCACAGAAGAAATCCTTACATGGGGTCGTATTTCCGCATTGTTACCTCTTCTCCAAGAGTTATGGTGCGTTGGGTTTGCTGTGAATTCTTCCTTATTTTCACAATCACATAACACAAACAAATACTTTTCACACTAAAATTAAATAACAATCCAATATTTGATACAACAACAGCAGAATAAAGGGTCCTCAATCCCTCCCAACATTCCAACTTCCTGAATATAGTTTTTCCTAACTCCCCCCTCAACATCCCTCTCCTTTTATTCTTTAGGCAATAATTAGTTTAATAAAATGCACCTAATTTTACCTAGTTTGGATATTACCTTAGGTATTTTCTTTTGCTAATGTGATTTTGTTTCAGCTGTTATGAGGCAGAGCAAAAACGTGAAGAAAGGGATAGGCATCCTCTTCATCAAAGAGAAAAGCATGCATTATATCCTGTAAGCTTCCCCAGTTTTATAAGTGTTAATTGCATTTTATGTTAGTTATTATATCACCTTGTTTTTTTCTGTCCAGATCGAAATCACTGATGTTCCAGTTGATACAAAGGATGAGGATGAAATTCTAGAGAGTGAGTTTTTCGACACCAGGCAAGCATTTTTGAGTCTTTGTCAAGGAAACCATTATCAATATGATACTCTGAGGCGAGCTAAACATTCCTCCATGATGGTGTTGTACCATCTTCATAATCCAACTGCTCCTGCCTTCGTAACAACATGCAATATTTGTCATCTTGACATTGAAACTGGTCAAGGATGGCGTTGTGAAGTGTGCCCTGATTATGATGTATGCAACGCTTGTTATCAAAAGGATGGGGGTATAGACCATCCCCATAAGTTGACAAATCATCCTTCCATGGCTGATCGTGACGCACAAAATAAAGAGGCCAGGCAATTACGAGTCTTGCAGGTTGTATAGTTAACAAGATTATGTTTTTCTTGTCCCATCACTTCTCTCTTACTTGTCATTGGAGTTTATATGCCTACATGAAAGCATTTTTTATAATTATGCATAATGTTCTCTTTGTATGAAATGCCTGACGTAGATGGTTTGAATTGCAGCTAAAGAAAATGCTGGAGCTTCTGGTACATGCATCCCAATGTCGTTCCTCTCATTGTCAGTATCCAAATTGTCGCAAGGTGAAGGGTCTTTTCCGCCATGGCATACAATGCAAAACACGTGCATCTGCTGGATGTGTTCTTTGTAAGAAAATGTGGTATCTTCTTCAACTCCATGCTAGAGCTTGCAAAGTATCCGACTGCCATGTACCGCGATGCAGGTACTTGGGCTCAACCTATATTTAATGAACTGAGCTTGACAATCTCTCTCTCTCTCTCTCTCACTCACACACACACACACACGCACACTTGCTGAGGGAATTAAATACATTACCTTGGACTTGGATTCAATGTACTTTGTTTCAATTTGTTTTAGAGATCTGAAGGAACATCTGAGAAGGTTGCAACAGCAGTCTGATTCCAGAAGAAGAGCAGCCGTGATGGAAATGATGAGGCAAAGGGCTGCAGAGCTAACCTGCAATGTATAATGACTAATGTGTATATATCATGTATGGAGGCACTTGAGAAACAGATGAAGGTGGTGAAATGGCCAGAGGTCGCCCTCACCCCTAGGTATCTATATGGAACCAAGCAATGATACGCAGTTAGGTGGAGGATATAAATGGTGGAAATTAATAGACTTGCCAATCAGCTTCTTGGGTCCATATTTATTCGCTAAATATTGAACGAAACACCTGACTATCCCAGACAAGATCAAAGGAATCTCAGAACTCTTCCCAAACAACAGCTGACCCCGCGATGTCCTGAACAATAGTGCGGATTCAACGGTTTGGCGCCTCATTGATTTTTCCTCTTTGTACTACTATGTGTAATGTGTAATGCCATTGTTTTATGGCGCTTGTACTATAATTGTTTTAATACGTCAATTTTCTTCTTACAAATGTAAAAAGGGAGCCCTCTTTTCTTTTTTGTTTGTGCTCCCTATATAACCCTCTGTGTCCTATGTAATGAACTTATGTTTTGTATTGTAGAACCCATATTTATGACTGAAAAGAAAATAATTCCATAAACTTCTATTATTTTTATGTCCGTCTTAAATTCATCGGCTGGGAGCCCCTGCCATGGAACATCCCCACAACCATTGATCGAAGTACTTGATGCAAAAACCAGAAGCCTCAGATGAGGTTGGAAGGCAAAAAGGGTTGGCATTCGGAAGAGAGGATGAGCTTGACAATAACCTGTGAAGAAACCTATCGACCTAGTGGTTAACTAGACGAGCGGCGGTCAAGTTCAACAGTAATCTATGAAGAAAGCGGTTGCTCTGGCGGTCGACCTTTGTCTTGCAAAACTGCGGTGGTTGATCACTGTGGGTATGATGACCGATCAGTTGGCTTGGGGAAAAATTGTTAACTTGACAACTTTGTTATTCCTTCAAAGCACTCTTCCTTGACGAATTAAAAAGAAAATTCTCACCAGCAAGAAAGTGAGTTTGATTGCAAACTTTGAACGACTTCACCAATCGAAATTGACTAGAAGGTAAAAATCAAGTAATTTTCAGAACACTTGACATTAGGCTTAATCTAATATATAGAACATATGAGATCTTTTAGCACCAAACTCAAATCATGTGTTGGCGTAAATAGAAATGTCACCTTTTTCATTTAACTTCAAAAAATATTTGTTTTCTTTTTCATTAATGCCAAAATTAACAATAATGTAAGAATTAAAGCATTTTACTTTTAAAGTAACATGATAAAAAGCAACAAAAGCACATATTTAATATGATTCTTCCATCAAAGATTGACAACAATCTTGATATATGATAACATTTTCACCATTTAGAGCGGTTACAGTTGCACACTTTTGTTTCTTCTTTAGAATTCTCAGTATTTTCTTCTTTAATTTCGAGTAATCTCCTTTTAACGTGGCATAACTTATCACAATGTTATCGACTTTTTATTTTATTTTTGGATTTTGTCCTACATCACGTGTGAATGTCCACACTAATTTGATATTTCTTTTGTTATAGATAAAACCTCCATTAAATTATACTATTTAGATCGTTGTATCTTTAAGAACTACAATTACAATATTACTGAATACCAATAAGCTTATTGGTATTCAATAAAAAACTTATAATTTTATTAGTATTCTAACTGATCAGTTAGCGTGTTTGATTATGACATTTTAAGAAAATTTGATCGTGCAACTTCTTCATTTCCTATAATTTTGTCAATATCTCTAAAATTTGTTTGGTAGTTTTCATCGTTCTCATGCTTGACAATATTCCATCAGTTATTACTACGAAATGCGTATTGATAGTTAATAGCATTGTTATAAGATGAAAATGATAATTTTCTCATTTGGGGAGACTTGTTGCAAGGGAGGATTTCGTTTGAGTCCTTGACACTTTGTATAATCATTGTCTATATAGACGTAGTTTCTTATAAAAAGAGACCACAAGATGCACGAAGAAATGGTCAAATACATACTAGTTTCTTTTGGGAAAAGGTGGCTGAGGGGTGTGGGGATTGCTCTCACTGGCCATGGATATACAGCCTGTCTCCATCTGAGCATTGGGAAAAGTATTCCAAAATCAGTTCATATTTGTTTACCATGCGAACCAGAAACAACCTTTGCACCCACACTAACGCAAAGCAGGCAGAGTTGTGCTTCTCCATGTGCGCAGTTCATCAAAACAAAAGTCCTGAATATTACGACAAAAATACTCCTCCAGATTATGTATTCTATGTGGTCTCTTGCATGTGAAGCTAATCATTGGGCAGTGAGTATTCGTTCAGGGTTGGTGGGTGGGTGAGTGGGTGGGGGGGTCCTACAGTCATGGCTGCAGGAAGAGAACAAAAAAGGCATCGCATCGGCCTTCCACTGCAGACAGAGAGGGGCTTAAGTTAAGTCTGGAATCAGGAGGAGGGCCTAGTGGGTTTGCATTAACTTATTGAGGAGGTGAAAGAGCATATAATATGATTGTAGAGACCATAATGATGCCGAGGTATTAAAATAACATTATCAAATGACGTCTCGATTAACATTGGAATCTTGCAAACTTTGTGTATTTGAATTTCATGTCCCTTTTTTTAATTTGTTGCCAACTTTGCACGGGAAAACAATGTTTGTTTGTCTACAAATTCACCAAACCCTCGAAAACGATATTTTTAGTTGATCACATTACGAACTTTGTCAAGAACGTTGCATCATGGTTGGCAGATCTTTTAAGCTAGTCTGAGACGTTCAATGTAACGAGTTATTAACTAATCCTTTGTCTTGAATAACTTCACCCTCGCATGTAACCGATAAAATTCTTCTGTATATTCATGCACTGTACGATTGGTTTCCAGACAATTTTCATATTGTTGATATAGAAACTAGTCGTAATCAAGAGCAAAAAATCGTCTTTTTAACAAACTTTTCATCTTGAGCCAAGTTCTTATGCGTAATTTTCACTGTCATTTATGATTAAACTGAAGTTGTTCCTACCATGCAGAAGTTGTCCCCTTTAATTTATAAATAATGTTATATTGACACTCTAATTTTAAACTATAATTACACACCTTGACATGACGTTTGTTTATCGTTCACTTTTTGATTCATATAATCTATTATTTTACATCATAACAATTCTATCAATAAGTGAGCAACAATCAAGCGCTACATTAGGGTGTGGAATTAGTGTGTAAAATTAGAATGTTAATGTAACATTATCCTTAATTTATATGCCAAGAGTTTGACATTATTTTCTTTTGAAATATCTAAATAGTCAAAAAAATACTTGAGTGTGTACTCGGTCAAGAAAATTTTCAATATTTAATTGGTCATTGAAACGGTAAATCCAGCTTCATCTTGAATTCACAAGTATTTGACCTTCGATTGAAAACTTATTCATTACGAAAACCATCTTCTTCATAAAAAAAAAACAATCAATTCTCTGTGGCAGTCTCTAATAAAAATTTACATGTTGACAATCGAGATAATTATTAACTTGAACTAACTGCAAATAAGAAAAAATCACTTGTTGGGATTTTGAACTGTGTTGTTCGAAACCCTAGTTGCCATGCTGAAAAACTCATTGTCAGAGTTGGAGTCAATTCTATCTCCGGCCAAAAGCCCTTGCTTGGCGTCAACATGGTTGGAACGACTATTAATCAATAGATTTTGGTGCGGGTAGGTGTGAAAATCAGAGATTTCGTGAGCTGGAGGGTTGTGATTTCTGGCCAGATTTGTTCTAGTCACTGCTTTCCATGCGTGGTTCACGGCTAGGTGGCTGTGTTTTGGGCCGAGGTGGTGTCGCTAGAGTTCGTTGGAGTGTACCAGAGGTGATGGCCGACCGATTTGGTACTGCTCCATTGGGGTCGAACCTTAAACGACCGATCTTGATCTTTGATTGTATTAATGTTTCATGTGTGGTTTGTGATACAATTTATTTTTCACCGTTCATCATGCCCTCTATTTTCGTCTAATTTGTTAAAATCGAACCTTTGCGTCATTGGATTAAGCAGCTGCTCGATAGTCATCAGATTGTGTCGTCATTGCTCGACAATCATTACACTCATCATTTGCATAAGATTGCTGAGACTTTCGTGAATTCCATTGAAAATTGTCTTTCAAATCATTGATCAATTATCTCAAATTATCGCTCATTATCAGTGATTTATTGCCCACTAGAACATTAGTTTTGTTCGTAATCGTGGATGTATTTTTTCTTTCAATAATTATATCGGATTTGTTAATCGCAATGTTTAAAACCATGACTATATTTAAACTGTCACTGCCCGTAAAAACATTCCAATGAAATTATTATCCAAATAATTTTTTATCTCTTCCTTCCCCCCATTTTTGACACAACTACGTCACGTTGAATATTAAAATACCACTATTTGAATATTAAAATATAATCTCAAATTTTATGGTTTTAATAAAAAAAATTTTAAAAAAATTTCTTAATTGAGAATCGCCATGTGATCCTATCCGTTTAAAGAATTCGACCGAGTAAAACTATTACCAATTCAAGTGCTAAATGTTGTTGGAAATCAACACAAACCACGTTGATTTGCTCAAAAACATTGAATAATATTAACAGGGTTGAAATTTGATCGTGTCAAACATTTATCCAGTCAGCCACCATATTTCGCATACGTCTCTTATCTCGGCTTCCTTTGCATTATTTGCATATGAAATTTCAAGTCTTGACTTGACATCGTTAAATTGGACCTTTTGCCAATTGTCCACTAGAATTTTCATCAGCCATCGAGTTAAGATGAAAATCATTGCTACGATATTAATTTGGTGCGATAAAAGTTTTGTTCATAATTGAAATAGAAAAATAAAATAATAGCAAAAAAAAATAATTCTTAAAGTGTGGATAATTTTATTAAAAAATATTAACAAAATTTTATTTTGTTTAACTTTTTTCCATTTTAGCTTCAACACCACTTATTGGAAACAAATAATGCAGTTAAAAAATGATAACATACATTTATAAAAATATTATTATTATAAAAATATTTATGAAGAAAAATTCATTAATACCCAATCCACCTTCTCTTCATGTCTTTCAGCAAAAATGGCCAACCGTCTCTATGCTTTAGTCAATTTCTTCTTCGCGTTTTGCATTTTTTGAATTCTCTAAGTCCAAATGATCATTCTATAAGCTACATGGACTTAGGCAAACGTGTTAGTAATTAATAATACCCGTATTAAGAGTATTTCCAATAACGAGTAAACGTATTTACTTAATTCAAACAAATGCATAATAAGCAACTTAATTATTCAAATAAAATTGTCTTCATCAAAACAAATAATCTAATATCTATTATGCTAACAATCTCTCCATTTTTTATGATGACAAAACATATTCAATTGTTTAATTATCTATCCTAAGCATGATCATGATGTCTATTGCATATTTGATGCTGCCCCTCATGCAATTTCTCAATTTAAATTCACACTAATCATGAGTTTCTAACAACTTATTCTAACTGCAATTCCTTTTTTTCATAATAAAAAAGAAATCAATGGGGATGTGTATCAAAGTTAATAAAAAAATTTCACCTCCTTTATTGTTGTTCAAAACATAAAACTATTGAAGAGAAATTAACACTTAAAATCAACTGTTCAATTAAACGTATCAATATTTCAATCAAAACAAGTATCATTTCCCCATTTGACATTTAACATGTATAAAAATTGGGGAATCTACTCAATGCAAATCATTCAAATAACTTAACTCTCCCCCTTTTGTCGTTAAGCATATATAAGAGTTGGGAATAGTCAAAGCATCAAAGTAAAACAATTCAATTAAATTAATTCTCCCCCTTCGACATTAAACAAATATAATAATTATTGGTTCAACCATCAAAACAAAATATTTATATTTCTTCCCATTAAAAAAGTAATTGTTAGGAGAAACATCTAAGTTAATACCATGAAAAGTAAATTAATTTATACAAATTGTAAGAATGAAAAATATTTAATCTTTGATAAAAAGAATTATTCAAGTTGAGACTACTTGTGCTCCTATTTCAATATTCAAATGCAAAACAACGAGGATTTTCCAAGACATTAAAATCCAACAACAATTCAATGTACACAATTTATAATACCAATTGTTGGATAAGGTTGTTGAGAGTTTCGGGAATTCTCCATTGAATTGTCTTTCAAATAATTGATCCATGACTTCAAGTTGTTGATCAATTATCTCAAATTTTCGTTCGTTATCAGTGATTTATTGCTCGCTAGAACTTTAGTTTTATTTGTAATCATGACTGTGTTTTTTCTTTCAATAATTATATTGATCTGTTTAATGCAATGTTTAAAACTATGTTTGTATTTAAACTGTCATTGACCTAGAAAAACATTCCAAAGAAACTATGTGACCCTATTAGTTTAAAGAATTCGACCGGGTAAAACTATTACCAATTCAAGTGCTAAATGTTGTTGGAAATCGACACCAAATCACATTGATTTGCTCAAAAACATTGAATAATATTAACTGAGTTGAATTTGATGGTGCTTTACCATATTTCGCATACGTCTCTGACTTCGTTTTCCTTGTGTTATATGCGTCTAAAAGTTCAAGTCTTGCCTTGACATCGTCAAATTGAACCTTTTGCCAATTGTCAACTAGAATTTTCGTCGGCCATCGAGTTAAATCTTGGCTTTTATATTAATTTGGGGCAACAAACGGTTTGTTCGTAATCAAAATAAAAAAAATAATTGATAATTTAATTAAAATAAGTTTAATTTGTTTCAATTTTAGCTTCAACAACAACAACATCCATAACAACAAGACTCCGCACAGATTGGAAACAAATAACGCAGTAAAGTGAGTTTGCATGTGATCCCATCTCAGGTGTTTTTTTGTGATTTCTTTTTCTCATCATATAGTGAGAGAAAATGAACGTCTTTTCGTTCTTTTCCTATTCGAATCATTGCCTCCTAATCATTATTTTCAAGTGTGGAGAAAAGAGCACAGCCTGTGGGTGGAGGAGATAGGCTCCTACTTCCAAATTCCAACCACTCCCCATTACAGAAGAGAGAGACAGAGAGAGAGAGGAGAGAGAGAGGATAAGGTATTGCCACCAAATAATCTCTAACATATTTACTTTGTTATTGCGTTCAAAATGGGTCAAAGTTGCTCAACCACCTACGTACGAAAATCAATAGTTTTTTAACGGTAGACGAACCATCCTTGGAAGTTTTCTTTTTTTACCCTAATTTATGGTTCAACGCTTGTTTACAATTGGTTAAGCCTTTGACTAGGTTCTCTGTCCATTGTTACAATATTTTTATTCTCGAATTTTACCCTAAAATACAATGCGTTGTACTAAGTTAAAAAGATAATTCTATTTATAAACTATTCACTTCCTCCCAACGACGTGAAATTGTGTAATTCCTCTGGCATGGTCCGAGTTCTTACAATTACTTGATCCCCACTTTAGATTGAAACCCAGAACCGGTTTGTAATGAGTTTAGTTGAGAAGAGATGTCTACTTATGATCTTGGCTCATTATTGCTTTGAGAAGATGAGATGTCACGCTTTGTTCGTCAATCTCTTGCAAAAATTAACTACTATCATATTCATTAATTGCACTCATACATTGACGTGAACACGTCCTACGAATGTCTTAATAACATTTTCATTAAGGTAGATTAGTAACTCCTATTTGGATACGTTATTGCAAAGTTGACATATTCAAGTCAAGTCAGTTAACGCAGGGTTTTACTTTTACAGAGACTTTGTTTGCATGCGTGGAGTTCTTTAATCTTTTGGCAAACAAAAATGAAGTGGGAGGAACCAAACACTCAAGTATGTCAGCAGGCCATGCTTTTACATAGGCATTGATTCTTTAATGTTAAGGCAGGCGGAAATGAAGTGGGAAGAACCACACAGGGATTAACTATGTCAATCGGACATGTCGAATATATTTGTGGCCACCGGCCAAGGGTGGCCTATATATTGAGTCCCAATCCTCTGCCTAACTACCGCACTACCAAACGCTTAAATCTGCTCCAATTATTGAAACAGTTTTGAAGAATGACTGACAATATGGGGGCTGGGGAAGGACGAGAGTTCAGCGTGACTGAGATGAAAAAAGACGTGGTTGCGGCGGCGCTGCCGCTTCAGGAGCATTGGCTGCCGCTGTCCAATCTAGACCTTCTTCTCCCTCAATTAGACGTGGCTGTGTTTTTTTGTTTCGATAAGCCAGTTATTGGGGATGGCAATGTAAGTTTCGGGTCCGTCATAGGCTTTCTTAAAAAGGCATTAGGCGAGTCTCTCGTTTCTTACTATGCGTTCGCCGGAGAGGTTGTTCAGAACTCAGGCGGCGAGCCTGAGCTTCTGTGTAATAACCAGGGGGTGGACTTCATCGAGGCTGTTGCTGATATTGAGCTTCGAGAGCTTAACTTGTACAACGCTGATGAAGTTATTGAGGGAAAACTCGTGCCCAAGAAAAAGCAAGGCGTCCTCGCCGTCCAGGTCTGTCTCTACCGCCATTTTCATCCATCACATGCACGCAGAAAAGACCAACAAAGTACTAGGTATAGTTATGATTATTGTTCGATTGAACTGCAATTAATGACAACGAATTTGACAGGTGACCGAGTTTGCATGCGGTGGGCTAGTTGTGTCGTGCGTGTTTGACCATCGAATAGCTGACGGTTACTCGGCTAACATGTTTCTGGTTTCGTGGGCGGAGATGGCCCAGTCCAATCCCATTTCAAGAGCTCCCTCGTTCCGTAGGTCTGTCGTCAATCCCCGACGCCCACTGTCCATTGATCCATGGGTGGACGACGTTTACGTCCCCATCACATCACTGCCTCCTCCCAAAGAGCCTCATCCCAGTCACTGTTTGACAAGCCGGATTTACTACGTTACGGCCGAACAACTTGGAAGGCTCCAGACACTTGCCAGCTCCGACGGAACCAAGCGAACTAAGCTGGAATCTTTCAGTGCGTTCTTGTGGAAGATGGTGGCCCAATGCTCCAACGGAGCAGGCGAGGGAGGGAAGACATGTAAAATGGGTATCGTGGTAGATGGAAGGGGAGGGTTAAGCGAGGGAGATAAAGCAGTTTCGCTCGCTTCTTACTTCGGAAATGTGTTGTCCATTCCATTTGGTGCGATGCAAGTGGGTGAGCTAATAGACAAGCCGTTAAGTCGGGTAGCAGAGGAAGTACACGAGTTCTTGCAGAAGGCGAAGAAGAAGGAGCATTTCTTGAGCTTGATAGACTGGGTGGAGGCCCATCGACCGGTTCCCGGAGTAGCCAAGATATACTGCTCCGGGAAGGAAGATGGCCCAGCTTTCGTCGTATCGTCCGGACAGCGATTCCCGATATCCAAGGTGGATTTCGGATGGGGTAAGCCGATATTTGGGTCGTACCACTTCCCGTGGGGCGGAGAAGCCGGTTACGTAATGCCCATGCCAAGCCCCGCCGGCAACGGCGACTGGGTCGTGTACATGCATCTCTTCAAGGAGCAGTTGGAGTTTATCGAGACGGAGGCTTCGTACTTGTTCAAGCCTTTCACTTTCTCTTGCGTCTACTCCCCATGATCATCGCCTCAATCCATATCTTATCATTTCACTCCATCGCCTGTGTTCCTTTTCTCAAGGAACATCATGCTTTACAGATTGTAATTAATGTTGAAGTTTTATGTTCTTCCACTGGAGTAACTACGAGGTAAAACATCCATGGCAGAACCGAAATCTCAACCGGATCTGAAGATTATTGTAATAAATCATAATTTATTAAAGTAATTAAATTCAGAAACGAAGAATCCATTGGTCAAACCCCAGATGATATTAATAGTAATAGGAATTAGAGCAGACAAATGAATGGTAAAAAGTCTAAAAAAGAAGTGACCGCCCTTTGTTTATGGATGGTGAGAGGGGCTCCCGTTATTTTCAAAAAAAAAGAGGACGATATTGATGGCTGCTCGCTCATCCTTAGGCTCTGGCTTCAAAAGAGATGCTAAGTTGGCGGATTTGTAAACCAGAAAGTAGGGTGATTTCAATCGAGCCAGTCTGCGGATGCTATGCCCTTTCTGAATTTTGATGCATTTCCCACTAAGACCGGCAGTTCGGCCATTGTTGTCTTTGCTTGTAAGACGAAGAGATAGTGTAGAAAATGAGACACCAAAATAGAGGAAATGGATTGGTGGCGGTGGCTATAGACAGGGAAAAGGGAAGTCAAAATGCTCTGAGATGGGCCGCTGATAATCTCATCGAGAAGGGTAACACTGTCATTCTAATCCATGTTGTACAGAGGCCACCTTCATCTGCTTCCTGTAATGAAATCTCTCTCTCTCTCTCTCTCTCTCTCTCTCTCGCTGTCTTATTATCCTTTTTGATCTCATCAATGGCCGCCAATGCAGTAGGGGGAGCTGTCATTTGCGATTTCAACGACGCCCTTGGATCCCCCCGCAAGCAGCAACTGGAGAAGATGGCCCAGGATCTTTTCCTCACATTCCACTGCTATTGTACTCGTAAGGATGTACGTTCTTCTCCCCCCTCTATCAAGGAATAACTCCCTTCTAGGGCATTAAGACCTTTTCCTTTCCTCTATTTTCAACTTCTGTTCATTTGTTTCTGTTTATTTTTTTATGGAACTGCAATCTGTGCGCCAGATACATTGTCTTGACATCATCCTTGAAGACACCGACGTTGTAAAAGCTTTGACAGAATATGTTTCCTACGCCGCAATCGAGAATTTAGTTCTTGGGGCTCCTGCAAAACATGGATTTATTCGGTAATTTCAAGCCAACATTTATTTGTTATGGATGACATAGCTTAAATCTAGGTTTCTTAAATACAATGTTTCTCCCAAACAGATTCAGAACATCAAACATACCTAGCAGCATCTCAAAAATGGCACCAGATTTCTGTACTGTTTATGTAGTCTCAAAAGGAAAAGTCTCCTCCCGGCGGAACGCTTCTCGTACATCGCCATTTTCTTCTCCGCTGCAAGATCACATCCGAGATAGAGACAAACAAAAAACCTCCAGCTCACCAGGACACGTGATGAATTTTAGAGGTTTGTTTCGCAGTAGCAGCAGCTTCATTAGCATTTCTTTTCAAACATTAATACAGTCTAACTATGGTCTCCACTTTCCATGGATGCTGCAGGTAGGACATCATTCAAGCCTCGAAACTTGCAGGATGGACGTGGCAAGTAAGCAATAGAAAATGTTTTTGCTTTCAGCAAAATAAACTTTGACCCATGAACTATGCACCTTCAAAAGAGATTTGATTCCCTTATAAATCAGGTCGCCGGTTACCCGAGGGAGAGGGTGGAATTCAAAGACTGGCGGCGGATTCTCTGAATCAGAGTCTGACATATCATTCATAAGCTCCGATAGAGCAAGCACAGATGGTGGTTCCTCTTTGTTCTATGACTATGTAGATTCTGGTAGAACATCACGGCTTTCAACCAGCTCAGATCAGAGCCTCGGTTCCGCCTGTCAAGCACCGAGATGGGCAGAACTCAATGCTCTGAATGAATTTTCTTCACTTTCGCATGAGAGCAACAGGACATCATGCTCCTGGTCATCACAGAATTTGGTGAGTAAATTTCATCCTCAAGGAAGATTGTCAGAAAAACAAGATTTTTCAAATCTTAAAAAAGAAAAGATAGTTATTGAATTTCTCATTCTTGATATGAATTCAGATAGTAAACACTCGAATAACTAATTTACTCATTCCAAACCATTTTATGTGTCTCTGGATAATTATAAACTAGGAGGAAGTCGACAGTGAGATGAGAAGGTTGAAGCTAGAGCTGAAGCAGACAATGGAGATGTACAGTACAGCATGCAAAGAAGCACTCACAGCAAAGCAGAAGGTATTGAGAAGTTAAATCTGTCACATTTATAGTAAACAAAATATAAATATCGAGGTCCAATAAAATTACCATGCAGGCAGTTGAGCTACATAGCTGGAGACTTGAAGAGGAACGAAAGTTAGAGAGGGCACGGCTTGCACAGGAGGCTGCATTGGCAATTGCAGAAAAGGAGAGAATGAGGTGCCAGGCAGCAATGGAAGCAGCTGATGCAGCAAAGAGAATAGCAGAGTTAGAATCACAGAAAAGAGCAAATTTGGAGCTGAAAGCCCTCAAAGAAACGGAGGAATTCCAAAAAGCATCAGATAATTTAGCACAGTATAGTTTGATGTGCAGGAAATATAGCATCGAGGAGATTGAATTAGCAACCGAAGCTTTTGCTGAATCTCGGAAAATTGGGGAAGGAGGTTATGGACCTGTCTACAAGTGCTACCTTGATCATACTCCAGTTGCCGTCAAGGCTTTACGCCCAGATGCTTCCCAAGGAAGATTACAATTTCAGCAAGAGGTATATAACCAAAAAAACACATGAATAATTTGAAATACTACTGATTTGAAAGCCTGAGAAAGTACTAATGTAAGATCATCAAAGTAAGATTGATTCTAGCCTCGTCTTTGGCCTATGCAGATTGACATTCTAAGTCGCATTCGGCATCCTAACATGGTACTTCTCCTTGGAGCTTGCCCAGAGTATAGCATTCTGGTCTATGAGTACATGGCGAATGGAAGTTTAGAGGACCGTCTTTTCCAGAGAGGGAACACCCCGGTTCTATCCTGGCAACTAAGATTTCGGATTGCAGCAGATATTGCCACCGGCCTGCTTTTTCTCCACCAAACCAAGCCAGAGCCATTAGTGCATCGAGACCTTAAACCTGGAAATATTTTGCTGGACCACAACTATGTCAGCAAGATCAGCGATGTTGGATTGGCCAGGCTTGTCCCTGCTGTTGCTGAAAATATAACACAGTACTGCATGACATCAACAGCCGGCACGTTTTGTTACATCGATCCAGAATATCAACAAACTGGAATGCTAGGTGTGAAATCTGATGTGTATTCCTTAGGGATCATGCTTCTACAGATACTGACAGGCAAGCCACCAATGGGCTTGGCTCACTACGTTGGTCGATCGATTGAGAAGGGCACTTTCGCCGCAATGCTGGACCAAGCAGTGCCTGACTGGCCAGTCGAAGAAGCTCTATGTTTTGCAAAGCTAGCACTCCAGTGCGCAGAACTCAGACGAAAAGACAGGCCGGAGCTTGGCGAGACTGTGCTTCCGGAGCTGAATAAATTGAGAGAATTCGCTGAGGAGCACGACACCCTTTTCGAAGGAAGTCATGGACCTTATTCCAGTGGCATGCATGTTTCCATGCATCAAGTAAGTGAGACAGACAGACAGACCAAACTACTGCTTTTAAGATCATAAAAAAGAACTTCGATCATATTCAAGGTAGAGTACATTAGAAAATATACTGATGAAGTTACTTAACAATGGAGAATGTGTTGCAGGATGAGGTGACGGATCTTCAACATGGAAATTTGGGAAGTTCGAGGAGCCATTCAAGCACTTCATCACTCCCAGAAGGAAAATCAGACCACGGGTGATCAGATTGGAATCTGGGGTAAAATTAAGAAGATTAATTATGGCTTTAGAAGTAGAAAATCCACAAAATAGGCTAATTGAAGGTGGTGATTGCATATGTCAATTACATTAAAGCTCAGAAAAAGGGTGTATAATAAAATGCAACTACGTGACACAGAGAAAGTAGCATTGAATGTACATGAAAATTGTTCATAATAGTAAATGTTATTTAAGCCAGCCCAGAAAAGGGTGTAGTTCTTATCAAATGCACCTATGTGACACATCAAATTTTGCCATTTATATCTTTAAAAAAAAGACCATTTTTATTAGAACCTGACGCCTGTAGTAGCTGCAGTCAATTCATTGAACCCATCAATGATAAAATATTATAATCTTAAAATAAAATATTATGTCATTTTAGTTCTTTTATTAGTAATTGATTATTTTTTTTAATTCTATATTACAATCTTAAACTTTAAATAAATTATTAATATTTAAAATAAAATATTAATTGAATCATACTTTCTACAAGTCAGTGAGTCACTATCTAAATTATTAGAAAAGGAGGTGATGGTGAGAGATGTCATCACAATCATATAGGTACCTGCTCTTGCGGGTGTTTTCCAATAAAATAGACCATTAGACTATGTTATATTCACATGTCCATTAGTGTAAATCATTTATTATTTTAAGTATTTAATATATATATATGTCACAAACTGATGCATATCCAACAAATGAAGATAAGATACTTTGAAAAAAATATATTATGAGGGATAAAAATAGTAAGTGATATAGTTTATAACTATTATTGTGGGCAGTTTATGTGGGTAGTTTTGAATAGTAGTTTAAATAGGGGAAAAATAGCAGAATAGGGTGTTGTTGATTTTCAGAAAAAAATACAGAGTATTGTCTCTAGTTTTCATGAAACAGATTTGTGGTGTATTTATGTAATTGTGTTTGTGTTTAAGAAAATTGTGTTGCTGTTTCTACCCAACACAAACCCACCAAATGTGTGCCTACGTGTGTGTGTGTGTATATATATTATAATGTCATGGGAGATAGATAAATATTAATTTTACTATTGAAATGTAAATTTTAAACTACAGAAATAACATTACATTAAGAAAGTAAATAACAACAATATTCTTAGAGTTCTGTGTTACCGAAATTATATTGGGTAGGTGGGCCTAAATCTTATTTAGGGTTTTTTTTTCTCTATAAATTGATGTAAATTATAGTCGCAAAACTCGCGGTTGTATTTTGATCTTTATAATAGATCTATTTCTCTGACCGTAATTTTTCCTAAAGGGTTCCATATAAATCTGGTGTCTCACATCGTATTTATTTATTTTTCATTATTGTTTGATCTCTAATAAATTATATTAGAGTTTTGGTTTCGGGAGTTCGTGTTTCCAATTATGTTGAAACAAATTCACTCTGGTCATTCCGGATCAAACAAAGTTTGTGTAATTTTTCAGAAAATTATAATTTTTTGGGAAAAAAAAAGAAAGAAAAAAATAACGGAAAAATTGTTTCCCCTACCATTCATCTTGCTCATGAGATTTGTTCTTTACAATTTAGCCACTATCAGAAACAATTGTCATGTTTGTCGTAAAAGCTAATTTTTCTCAGTATTGGGCTGGTTAGGGCTCTCATCCTCCTGGTAGGGTTGGGCTAAACTTTTCGTCCAGAGCTGGGCTTCTTAAGAGAGCAAGGCATTTCTTCTATGAACTAGGCTCCTCTCCTTCCCATGGGCTGGGTTTAATTCAATGAGATAGGTTCTGTTTGAGTTGGGCTGGGTTTCTCCTCCAGAGTTGGGCTAGGCTTCACTTTTTTGGGCAGAGCTACTTTTATGAGTCTGCTCCATATCATGGCTGGGATTGGGCAATGGGTTCGTCTCATCTCAGTGTGGGCTAGGCTTCTCGTCTACTGCTGGGCTATGCTATCTCTAATGAGTTGGATTCCCTACTTGGGTTGGGCTGGGCTAGGCCTCACTTTTTTGGGAGTGTTTGCTTCTCTTATCTGTGGGCTGGCTCCTCCTCCTCCTCTTGAGTTGAGCTGGGCGTCACCTTTTTGGGCTTGGCTTCACTCCAATAGGCTGGGCACTTCACTTTGATAGGCTGGGCTCGGCTCTCCAGTCTCAGTATGCTGGGCTTCTGCTCTTGGGCTCAGCTGAGCATAACTTCAATTGACTGGGCTTCTTTATAACTTCTAATTGAACTTCACTTTTTGGGGCAGGGTCTCTCTAATGGACTCAGCTGTCTTTATTATATGGGTTTCTCCTCAATAGGCTGCAGTCTTGTGTGGACGGGGATCTTCCTCTCCGACTCCGACAGACTTTTTTGGGCTGGCGTTTTCTAGAATGGAATGGGGTCCCATTTCGTGTTTGCGCTAGCCATATTTGTCTGGTTGGCCTGGCTGGGCTGAGCTTCCTCTTCCATGGGTCGGTTGCAGTGGAAAATGATCATTTTATATTGAAGCAATACTATTTCATTAATCGAAGGTTTGACTGTGGTGGGCTTTAATGAGCTGGGCGTCTAACGAGGGTTTCTGCACATATCAATTGTACTTAAGCTCAGACAACAGAGACAAAAGTAAGCCCTGAATGTACATGTAAAGTTGTTCGTAGTAATGTTATTTCTTCTGTTTTGGAACCTTGCATTCTCAGAAAAACCAGAACAACAACCTTGCATTCTCAGAAAAACCAGAACAACAACCTTCGCGATGCTTACACCAAATAGGAAGACATTAGATTCCAACTCATTCTCATCTGGGAAGGCATTGATCCCACAAATCTAAGAAGATCAGCCTTGCAAATCAAAGTAGTCCATGGGGAAGGCTGATCAACTCCAGTTTCTGGTTTTGTTTTATTCAGCAGCTTGGCGACATTTGGGAGCACGACTTCTCGACAATGCAGATGTAAAAGAGGAACCTTCGATAACACACTTCCCTTTTGCACAGCCATGCCTTGAGGCCTCCTCATCCTGTAGGGTTTCCCACTCACTGGCTCGGTATCAACTCGAGGCATTTGCTTCCATTTTCGGTGTACAGCCCAACCATATTTGTAGTCTCCCACAATTGGAGTGCCCAGAGCTTCAGCGCAATGGACTCGAAGCTGTGTGAAATTAGTCCAAGTTATGGAAAAACACAAAGTCAAGACAAGAGATAGACAGCATCCCATGCAAATACCATAGCTATGTTCTTGAAGGAATAGCATTATTCCTGCGCCTAACAAGCCGAAGCATTCATTCTAGAAACAAAAATAGCATGCCTGCCTCGAGAAACTCAAGGCATCTCCCCTCTCCCATAGAGTAATAAACATTTTTAGGCCATCACGCCACTCGAAAAGATTTCAAATCTGAAAACTAAGCAACAGTTGCGTAAATTAGGCGTCAAAGCCAACTTATTGAGGAAACCAAGTTCATATGTATATTTAAACCTCTGAAGGCACTAAATACGAGACAAAATTGGGCAGTCACCATCTGGCTCATTGGTAGGCCACATAAAGATGATGTAATTTTGAGTTGCTCACTTGAGGAGGAAGAGAAAGAGAGTTAGTACCTGGTGCTTCCGGCTAGTAAGTGGACAAAGTTCAATCCATGAGCATCCGTTTATCATTGGACCAAGCACCCTGTATTCGGTAATTGCCTCTTGGCAAGCTTCCAAACCTGATTTGTGAGCCAGAATGACTCTTTCCGTCTTCCCATCATCAAGAAGAACCTAGAGTTATTAAAATACAATTTTAGTCGCATTATTAGTTGGAATAACCAATCACCAGTCAGATAGTTAAGCGAAACAATTAAATCGCATTGTTATTCTAATTCCTTTCGCATCTAATCATTTAGTAATTTTTGTTTTAAACTCGCTATTCTCTATACAAACTTTTGAGTAGTTTTTAGAGCTACTTTAGTAATTTTTGTAAAACTCGCTATTGATCCCACAGTACCACTTACAATTTCTCCCCAGCCACGTTGGAACTACACTCCCTTCTTCCCCCAGACTACTTTGGAACTACACTTACTACCCAGTAACCTATCCATAATTCTCACGATCTACTCTCTAACTACACCGAGTCTTTATATAATAGACTCAGCTTAAACTACTAACAATTAATTGGATAACCACCTCTTACATTCATTTAACCTCCCAACTAACTAACTCTATTTATTAACCTTCCAATAATTGTAAATGGTAATCATGACCTATCATTATCATTGAAAAAGGAAAAATCATAGGATGAGTTATCATTGCCAGACAAATATAAGTGCACAAAAATTATGGCTATCAATAATTGAAAGTTCAATTATCAAAAGAAGGGCTCTCTATTATTCTATGATCCAGAATTCAGGCCCCAATAACAACAGGAAATCTTCAAATGGTTTAATGGTTCAAACTGCCAACAACTTGACTAAATTGACAATGTAGTTGATTGATTTCAACATGATATTAGCAAACAATATGAGAGAGTGCGCGGAGACCTTTGAAAGAGGAGCAGAGATTAACCCTTCTTTTTCTCGGGGAGATCCAATGACCAGTGCCCAGTACTTCTGATATGCTCCTTCACATGCATCTTCTCGCTTCTATAATCACTCGCAACACAAAATCTTTAAGTGGAGACATTAACCACAAATACCCTTGCATTTGAGGAGACATAATTTCTATAAGATGGATACAAATGAAACAAATAACCTCTTTTGGATCAAAAGTTTTCCAATTTAATTAGATAAAAAAGAAGTGCATTTAATGTTTCTCATAAAAAAAGAAGTTATCTTTACACCACAACATAAAATCATACGAGGTATATATACCTTAGAAGGAGACTTCCATCTATTCATGTTGCTGAATATCCATTGCAGGCAAGCAGCACTTTCTTTTGTTCTCCCCATTATATGAAGTCCACTGCTTTCCCTGTCCAAACGATGAACCTAACAAAAAAAAATATATAAACAGGATAATTATCACATATGGTCTGCAATAACTATCCAATATAATCATGTAAGTTATGTTGTAAATAAGTGGTAGAAACTGTTTCCAAGGACATGCCAGAGGATCAACTACTCATTTTAGGTCATTAGAAAAAGAAGAAAAAAGTTCTGGACATAGACATGAAAAAAGAAACCCAGTTTTGATATGGGTTCAACTGAGATTAAAAAATCAAAAAGCAGAAAAGCTTAACCAGCCCCATTAGGTCCAACTTCACATGATGAATTTCAGTCATAATTTAACACCTTTCCTCTCTCACCCACCGACTGCATACGTTGTATATAATTATTCTGATGTCATGATATTATCTGTAACCCATAGGAATAGCGACATATACTCCATGATGTTTGCATCTGCTGTAAGAAATTATGGTAAGAAACTTCTCTTTCTAGGACAGGTACTTTAGAATCACCTTTCCAACTTTAGATCATATCTGTTTCTTGAAGAATCAAACTAAAACAAAAAATACTGAAACAAAAATCCGGAAATACCTCTCCAAATAAAATTTTCTTACATTTAACAAGTGTCTTACCAATTTAGGGCCCTCATCGTTGTCGTAAGATAATGCTGCAGCAGCCAATGCATCCATACTATTATGAACTGGAAGATTCCCCTAAAACCATATTTCTAGTTATATCAAAGGGAAATTAAATATGCAGCAAAAGCAGTTCATCTTTAAGAGCAGTGCTAGATTGATTTCTAACCTTGACTGGCAGTTTTGGCGGCTTATTTAGCACGATTATGGCAGAATCCTGAATACATCTTTTGATAATCATTAATCACAAGGCAGCAAATCATTGTAGATAGTCAGCAAGAGTCATAGACAAATAAAATAAACAAGCCAAAATCATGAGACCTATTGCAATAGTAGATCAATGAGTAAAAGGACCATTTTGGAGTATAGACCAACCAAAGAGCCGAGACAAGATTCTAATTGTTCATTGATGCACCCCAAAAAATGCAATTAGTTACAATATAAGTCAAGCTTAATACATGCCTTGTAACAAACAAGCCTTTGCAAATACTTTATCTCATCAGCATTTGGATACAAAGTGCCACTTGGTATAGTGTCATATCTTCTGGAAATTCTCATTTCTGCCACAGATACAGGAATATAAACTCTTGCCCCAACCTCCATGATCTCACTGTGCTTAATCTGCATGTCAACTGTATAGTTAAAGATCAATCAAGCAAGTGTTGATGGAGAATTTCTAAATAAGTATTGTCCATATTTTCTGGCATTAAAACCTTTCTCATGAGTTTCTTCGTCTCTTTTTGATTTAAGTCATTTGAGTTTTTGTCTTCAACCTGAACCTAAAAAGGATCAAAAGGAGCCAAAGTTATGTCTCAAAACTTCCTGGTCCAATAATACCAAAATTTCCATCGAGAAAAATTATGTCCTCAACCAGCTTTTGACTGGAAAAAAAAAAAAGGAAGGTTAGAAATCCACACTTACAAGACCTTTGTTGAAATGGGATTGAATGGCAGAGTAATGAATGTCATCGAAGTAATATTTCACCCAACTTATGGCGGTGACATGGGGTGGTCGCCCCGCGACACTGACTAAGTTTTTTCCGGGCAAAGGATAAGCAGGAAATGGTGGCAACGAGAGGCGTTGGCGAGGCTTTGGGCCACTTTTTGCACTACCCAACTGAGCGATGTTGTTTGAAACTCGAATGACTGGTTCAGCTGAGACAGGAGGCGGCGGAGAAATTCTAGAATAGTGTCTGAGAGAAAGCAAGAAGCACTGCTGAATCAAACCTTTCCGCATCGTCGGATATCCCAAGCTGAGAAAGGAAGTTCAAGGACCAACGCAACTGCCAGTGGCTGTATGCTTAGATGCTTCTCGCTCTGACGTATAAGATTTCGGCGATTGGAAAATTAAAACGATGTCTGCGCCACTATTTCCACCGCGGGAGGATTCTTCCATTTGGAGTTTCTCCTCTGCTAATCTTGGCTTCAAATAATGGGAATTAGATTCTTGAGGTCTATGAGCTCCAGACTCGGAAAACGTTCAAAGCAAATGATTTCAGCTAGCAGCGAGCGAGGAAGGCGAGCAGATGAGCCCAGCCCTTATCAGTAAGCTGGAGGGAGGACCCGATGGAAAGCCCAAGGCCCTACAAAGGAAGATGATCCAGGACATACCTCTCCTCCAGGTCAGGTCCTTCCTAGTCCTATCACCGCTATCGCGTTGCAGGACAGCCACATATGAAAAGGGAAAGCTCGTCCAAAAGAAGTCCAAGTTGGGTAGGTAAACTTTTTGGCGATGGATACAGGGTTTACCCTCCACGACATGATTGACTGCGATTGCTTGTGTTTCCTTTCCCCTCCCCTCCCCTCCCCTTTGTTCCACGGTTTCCCTTCCAAATTTGCCCCTTTTCCATGCGGCGGTCAGCTGCTGCGCTCACCGTCAGTAAACCCTATTTATAAGGAAGCTTCCATAATAAAGCTTTTAATCATCAGGATTTTCATAGATCTTGAGAGAAATAGGTTAAAGTTCAGCACTTCACTGTCTGTACAAAACGCTGAAACCACCCCGCCCCTCTCAATCACTCAAAGGCAGCCCACAAGCAGAGAAAAAACAAACACAAACAACCAAACCAGAAAAGCGAGGGAGCTTCAAATATCTCCCTGCTCGTTTACGCATCGTCAACCCATCTCTTTCAATGTCAAAAAAATCAATTTTTCTTTCTCAGGCATGTTTTTCGTTCCAAATCCTCTCGACATCTTAAGAACTTGATCTTTTCCGATAAGTTTATTTCTTTCATAACGCTGTTTGTACTGACATAGCAAATATGGTTTTTGAAACACAGAAGAAGAATTACGGCGGCCAAGAGGCCCTGGGCGAGGCCTACGGTATCATGGTACTTGACAAAGACCTCGACATTGAAAAGAAGACCGGCGTCCCATTCCAGTTCCGATTCCAGGTTCCTGATCCCTGCTTTTCTCCCAAAGTAAGCTCCTTTTCCCCTGCGTTTCTTCCTTTTGATTACGAGTGATCCCCAGATAGTGAATCTCAGACCATCGTTCCACTTTTTGCTCATTACCTTTTTGTTAATCGAACAAATGCCACTTGTGAGAATCTTACCAAAGGACGATATCATGAATCACTTCATTGCCAAGTAAAACTAGTGTAAGGCCGATTCAGCAGGAAATGTTGTTAATTCTCCAACACTGATGATATTTCTCTTCTCATCCTTAGATTACATTTGTTAGTTTAATCAAAACTCATCTAAACTAAACCATACGGAGGTGATAGAAGTGGTCTAAACCTTTGCCATCAATCCATTTGAGCCCACGCCTTTTATTTTTATTAATCCTTGAATGTTACCTTGATTGGTTGTATTACCTATTGATAAAGGCAATCACATGTGTGCACTTTCATCCCTTGCAGAAATTCTTCAGGACTAGAGAAGTCGGGGAGTTTCTTAGTGGGGCTTTAGCAGGGGCTATGACAAAAGCTGTTCTTGCTCCTCTTGAGACGATCAGGTTGAATTTGCTTGTAATTAATAGTTTTATCCATTTATCTGTATGTAAGAACGTCACTGGCATGGAACTGAGTTTAATCTGTATGATCATCCGCCAGAACGTTTAAACACATTCCAAGACGTTTAATCTTTGCCTCATTTAGAGCTAATAAATGACTCAATTTCAAAGTTTTGCTTGCTAAATTTCAAATCAGGAAAAATGCAGGACGCGAATGGTGGTGGGCGTTGGGCCGAAAAATATCAGTGGTAGTTTTTTAGATGTGATTGAGCAACAGGGCTGGCAAGGACTTTGGGCTGGCAACGCAATCAATATGCTTCGTATAATTCCTACCCAGGCAATTGAACTTGGAACATTCGAGTGTGTGAAAAGAGCGATGACATCCGCTCAAGAGAAATGGAAAAGTCAGGAAGGCCCGAATTTACAAATCGGTCAGCTTAGATTGACGTTGTCTCTATCATGGCTTTCGCCAGTTGCCGTGGGCGGTGCAGCGGCTGGAGTGTTTAGCACACTTGCGTGCCATCCCCTGGAGGTTTTAAAGGTAAAACTGATCATGTATGACATGTTTTTTATGTTTCGGATTTGTTTCTATAATGTTGGGTTGTAGAATGGTCTTAAATGATTAAAACTAGTCAGAAAATCCTGGTTTTTTAACAGGATAGACTGACTGTTAGTCCCGAGCTTTACCCGAGTTTAAGGATAGCCATAGGCAATATATACAGGGAAGGCGGTGTTGGTGCCTTTTATGCTGGCCTTTCCCCCACGCTGATCGGAATGCTCCCATACAGCACAAGTTACTATTTTATGTATGACACAATGAAGAGATCTTACTGTCGGGCCAAGAACAAGAAGTCTTTAAATCGGCCGGAGATGCTTCTGCTCGGAGCCTTTGCAGGTAAGGAGCTGTTCTATTTGGGGGTGGGTGAAAAAGGGGCAGTAAATGAATGGGTTGCAAACAAATCGAGATTTGGGTCGAACTAACCCAGAATGGTTTGACAGGATTTGTGGCAAGCACAATTAGCTTTCCTTTGGAGGTGGCGAGGAAGCGACTGATGGTGGGGGCCCTGCAGGGGAAGTGCCCTCCACACATGGCTGCCGCTCTTTCTGAAGTGATTAGGGAGGAAGGTATGATGGGGCTCTACCGCGGGTGGGGTGCGAGCTGTATGAAGGTCATGCCATCTTCCGGCATCACCTGGATGTTTTACGAAGCTTGGAAAGACGTCTTGCTTGTCGACAGACATCTCCTATGATCAAAATGTCAAATTTTCATTTCAAATTTAGTTGAATTCCACAGATTTCATAACAAAAATTGACTGAAAGCTGATTGTTTTCAAATCAGATGCGCTAATTTTTTGGCATTTGATGACATCAATACAAACAGAGCTTCTCTCCATAACTCTCCGTATAGCCAGATCCTACCTATATGACAAAATATGAAACTAAAGCACATGGGGATGAAATCCTCCTGTTCTAAAAACATTCTGAAAAGAGAACAAGAAATTGTTGATCAATCTCACTGGTTTTTGGTGCTTTATTTTTTGGAGTCGCTCTGCTTTTCCCTCTTTCGCTGATCCTCCGCTGACTTTAGCTTCCGTAGTAAGTCGTCCGAAAATCTCCGCCACAGGGACTCCCTATCCTTGCGGGAAACCTTGTTATACCTCGGATCGGGCTTTAGAATCCGTTTAGCTGTCGACCAAGAATTAAAAACTGTTTTTCCATCTTCTGCTTCATTGTCTGCTGCCTCCACCGTTAACACTTCAGACAAGAGGGCCCTAAACTCATGTGCACATCTCTGTTGAACAAACAATACACAAACATGGTATAAGAATCTAAAATTGTATTGAAAACATTAATGACCTTCTCCCAAACAAAAATACAAGGAATTTACAACTAGCTTTGGTAACAATTGCCTGCTAAATGGATTAACCCAAAAAGAATGAGTGACTTGTACTGTCACAAAATAAAATAAATTCTTCGGTTTCTCCCCAACCACAACCCAAAATGTAGTTTCGAATTCATTTAAAGCAAAACATTTACTTCAACGAAAACAAATAAATCTGCAACATAACTCAGCACACACTAGCACATAGAGGACGAGTTGGAAAACTACCTCTTGCAGCATCTTTATGTGCTCCCTGAATAATTTTTCAGCGTCAGATGGATCCAAACCAGGATTTGCTGCACGGCCTTGGGGATCCTTTTCCAGTTTAGATTTGGACTCTGTCCAAGATGCCTAAACACAACAACAGGAAATAAAAATTGAGCAGAACCTACAGCACGTTTGCATTAATAGTCAACTGGAGGTGGATTAAAGCAATAGTACAATATGGACAAAAGCATGAAGCACAACCAACCAACCAGTGAAGAGAAGTATATGCTTGAGAAAATAACCTCACAACTTTATGACTATTTTCTGTAGATAACTAACATACATATCTGTTTCTTACCAGAGGATCTTTAATTGTTTCCATCAATAAAGCTTGAAAAGATGCAACTGCCTCCTTCCTGCGAACTTTCAGCCGCACTCGTTCCATTTCTTGTTCTTCTCTTTCCTTCCGTTTCCGCCATTCCCGCTCCCTTTCCTTCAATTTATCCTGAACAAGAAATAAGATTAAAACATCTAATTGTAGTAACATAATAAACACAATTATGTGGCCAAGTGCACTGATCTGTAATAATATTCAAATGACTTAAATCTATATCTCGCTTAAACAATGCACTATGATTCTTTCCAATTGTTTTATATTGAAACAAAAACATTCTTAAGCATAAGAGAAGAACAATGCACTATTTTTCCTCATTATTTTTTCCACTAATCCTCCAATACTTTTAAGTGCTAACCTAAAGAGTAGAATATAACATGCATATCTTCATCAATAAAGTCCAATTAAATACAATTATTCAACCATTCTGTAGAAGATGAACTTTAACAATGGATATCCACAAGATAGAAGTTGCATTTTGAATACAACAAGAAAGACAACGAAGGGAAGATATTAATTCTCAATGGTCCAAGGTAGGTTAATTGTCTTATACCTGCTCCTGCCTTTTGGCTATCATCTCTTGCTCTGCCTCCAGTCCAACAGCCTTTAGTTCAGATATATATTCATTAAAAAAGACCTCACGATCCTCATGCCTCACAGATGTGTATCTTTGGTCAATTCTCAAACTATCTTTCACCTAAATATACCAAAAAAAATTATTCAGGTTACTGATGTCATCAAATGGTTCCATCACAGTAAATAGAATGTATACTTTAGAGGAATAACATCCATCACCAAAAGGCTCTGAAGATGTATTTGGTCAACGAAGAGGAAAATTAAAATTCTATTTTGACCCACTCACTTTGTGAATGAAAAACAAGGTCTAAAGTATTGTTGAAAATTTGCCAAGGCAAACACTTTTTGAGCTAATTTTTTAAGTAAATAAAATTATTTTTCACCTAGAAAATCACATAAATAAGTAAAGAGCAAGTCATATTTTCAAGAAAATAAAGTGACAAATACTAAAATAGTATATTACTGGATCTTTGTTCCAGAAAATGAACCAACAGGCCACATTGGAGGAAATAGTCTATCTAGTGCAAAATATAAACGCATTGCTCACGGTGGTCATATATTTTCTACGTATTGACTTTATTTCTTTTCTATTGGCAGATTTTTCATTATTCTAGTCTTCAAGTGATCCCAAATATTGTATCAATAACCATTTCAAACAACATAACACGTGGAGAAAGTTTAAGATAGTAATGGCCAAAACATCATGGACGATTTTCTAAATTCTATTCATCTCCATCATAAAACTACCGGCCAACACTTCAACCTACCTTGGACCATCGAGAATTAACATTAATATCTTCTCTCTCACGTAGCATAGATTTGAAATTAGAATTAGATGCATCACGAATTGCTTTGGCCTTCTCTTCAGCATTCTTCTTCAATGAAAAGATCCTGTTGACAATGCAGAGAGACGACTTAGCCAGCAAAAAGACAAAAACCAAGGGAAAGGACATATCATAAGTAAATTTGAGAATCTGGTCGCTGGTCTACTACCTTTCCAATTCAAGTTGCTTTCAAGGTTATCAATAGAAAGCACTTTCTGTGTACAAAACAGTTCATATACAATTGATTAAGGATCCAAACAAAGTGCATCAAATAAGGATAACAAGCTTGAAAACTAATATCCCATCAAGGGATTGGACATGAAAAATGCAAGATTCAAAAACAAAAAAAAACAGAATGACTTCACTTGCAATTTGCCAATTATTTTAGGAAAAAATATGATTTCTTTTTCAATGGAAAATAAGCAGCATAACTTTTTATCCATTTCAAACCTCAATGTCATAGTAAGAGATATACAGCAATACAACCTATCAGGTCATTGTAAATGGTACCTTTCGTTCAATAAATGTTCTCTATCCTTGCGCTCCAAGGCTTCAAACCGTGGATCACTACCATATTTCTTTTTAAAACTATGGTAATCTGAGCTTTGATCAATTTCCTGAAAAAATAAAACGTTAATATTCTGAAAAAGAAAAAAAATATATGCCTCCGTCAAAGCAACTCTATCAAACCTTCAATGCTTCCTCTAATAAATTCTTAAATCCCTCAGTGGCAGCCTTATGAGCAGCTCGCTTTTCTTTACGTTCCTCCTCGGCACGAGTCTTAACATAATGTTCAAACAGTGACCGCCTTGCAGAGTAACTAGGAATAGCCTGCAATTAGGCAGTCCTTTAACAATAAATCAGCCAAATCACATAAAAAGGACAAAAATCCTGGCAACCTATTTAAAAAAAAAAAACCAAAGCTACAGCATATACACATTTGTATCATTAAACCATCTACTATCAAAATACTTCAATGAAAAAAAAAACCAGATGAAATTTTTAAGAGCGCCATTTCATAGTAAATAGAATGACAAGGAAAAAGAAACACTTGATAGACATAAAAAGAGAGAAATATTTCGTACTATATTTCAGAGCAGAATTATTCCATAAACACATATCGCTTATCTTAAAATCAGACAACAAATTGTTCATAAAATCAGGCAAGATTTATTGCAACAAACATTAAATCAATATTAGGGGGTATTGTCGTCCATTAAAACAAAAATATAAAAAAAAAAAAAAAAAAAACTTGCGTATTTCAAGTCACTGGAGAAAGATAATCCAGAAAGTAGGCCAAAAACTTGTGCTTTCAGACCAATTTATTAAAACACAGTATTAATGGATTGGAAGTACATATATACTTTATAAAGCAAGTGCTCTTTTACGGCATCTTATAAAAAAACGAGTGAAGAAAACCATAATGCCAAAACAAATTAGCAGGAGGTTTCCTAGCAATCTATTCCACTAAGTAAATGCAGAAAGACAAACTTTTATACAATTCATACAAACCTGGCTCACTGGTAACAAAAGGTCATGAACAGAAAGAAAAAAGGGCAAGTAATATAACAATATCAGATAACTTAATATAACTAGGCTTGAAGATAACCCATGAAAGCACCAACAGTTATCTTTGAGTACTGAAATTTCATATTCTCCAAACATACACAAGTTTGGTTCGGTAGTGCTGAGCACAAAAGCAGCTCGTTTAAGACAGAGTAATAGAGACTTAGACATATTTTCTACCAGAAAAGGTTTATATAGAATGTTTCTGTAACGTATCAAATTCAAAACCCCCAATTTACTGCATTCTTCCAAAAATTTGAATTNTTTTTAGGGTTTTCAAAATTGGGGATAATATAATTTGGGGTGTTACAGTTTCACTTATCGAAACAGGCTTTTGGTGAAACCAAAGACAAATGTTGCAACATAATGGAAAACAAAAGACAATTTTCCTAGAATAAGAGTATACAAATGCAGCATCATCAAAATATATTCAATCCAATTAAATGAACGGAAATGTAAAAGATAAAAAAAGAACTATAAGAATAAAAGATACATCTAACAAAGAAAACACCAAAAGCAACAGCAACGTTGAAGACAACACTCTTTCAAAAATTAAAAAAAAAACCATCAAACACTAAAAAAAACAGAGAAGAAACAATATATCAAACAAGAAGTAAGCTAAGTTACTGACAAAACCATTAAAAAAGTCACCAACAAAACTAGCCACCCAAATTAAAGCAAAGCACTCATAAAGTATGCATTGAACACTCTAAGCTAATCACAAACGTAAGTATCCAATTAGGACAGTCATGTGGTAGGAAAAAAAATTAAAACAAACAAATGCATCAATCATAAGCGCACAAATACATAAATCAAACAAACCTGTTTGATGGAGTTCCAGTGGTAGGAAAGGCGACTAATTCTCGAACAAAGTAATTCATAATCTTACTCAACAAACCTTAAAACGTGGGTCGAACACTATCTTTGGCAGTTCCTTATCCCACTTTGAGAATGGTGCTACTCCCCGTTCCTTCAGCATCTCCTAAAGAGGAATATGAAAATATACAGACATGAGAAGCATCTGTCGACAAATCCAAAGTTACAAAAAACAATAACAAACATTGAACTATCGTAGACACTTTCAAGGTTTATGTGTAAAATCACAACTTAGAATAACTGTAAAACACTGGGAAACCCAATAGAGAAACCACATCAAAACAATTATTTTCCAGTAAGTCAAATTAAAATAAGCACAAGTCCTCTCAACAAAAATGGAAAAATATAATATATAACAATTACAAATTTCAAAAATTAAAAATTCTCTAGATCAAGGCAAAAAAACATAAGATATTTCAGAGAATGAGTGTTAGACAAATCTAATTTGTACTCCGCTCAATATTAGAATAATATTATACCATTGGCAACCATCATTCATCATGAATATGATATTTGGAGAAGAATGACTAAAATGGGAAAAAAACAGGATAAAATTACACTGAATTCAAAAATATTTTAAAATCAATTGGACAAAAGCAGCAATTACCATTGACGTGAGATGGCAAGTCTTTTTCCAAATTTTTCAAACAAGCAAAACAAAGACTAGTACCTTAAATTGAATTATGCACTCCTCATTTGTTGGACCGTTATCCACATCCTCTGAATCTGAGGAGTCAGACATATCACCATCAAGATTAGCATCTTTTAAGTTATCTTTACTCCCATCATGATTAACATCTTTTGGCTTATCCTTGTTATTATCACTCAACAAACCCTTGGCAACAGTATCGAGGGCTTTTGAGCTGTTAACATCCGACGTATTTATCACTGGAGTTAAAACAGGTGAAGTGACAGGAGCACCAGAATCTTGCAGTTTCTTCTTAATTAAATCCAATGCAGATGATGTCCCGGCCAAAGAAGGTCGAAGAGCTACAGAATCACGACCACCCGAATTGATAGCAGGAGCATTCAAACTGCTAGTTGTGGAGATTTTTTCAGTCAAAGAATTATTATTTGGCACTGAAAGAGAATGTTCTTTAAGTGGGGGCCCATCCTGTTTTTTCCTCAATTCTGTCACTTCAGATGGAATCTGCCAGCAGCTTACCTGATAGAAAGAAATGAATATTGACAGAATATAAGATTTGACATGATTTATAAGATTTTATCTTCTATTAAGGTATTTCACTCTTATAAGCCAATTTGAAAATTTCCAAGTGCAACTAGCAAAACCCAATACAAGCTAGGAGAAAGGAGCTTGGCGAGTAATTAATAATGAAATAAGACAGGGAGTACAAAGTTTGCAAACCTTGGTTTTGCTGTTGTAGTAATATGTTTTGCCATCACCAGTGGTAACAGATACCCAATCAGCACATAAAGTCAACCTGCTCATGGTAGTGAAACATGCCACGCCATGCTTATATGATAGAGATTGTTTTAAAAGCAAGATTCAAGACACCCGATAACAAAATCATAATATAGCCCAAATCATTACAAATTTAACTATTTGGACAACCAGGTGCTGATTTAATTACTATCAAACTCAATCTCAATAAAGTATGCATAACTCTCCTTATTTTGTGCCCCAAGTTCTCAAGTAAAAACTTGGTTTTCTTATAAAAAAAATCTAAATAAAGGACACACCTTCCGTTTCTTATTTAAAAAGTTCAATGAAGAGGAAATCAAAGAATATAGATAGAGATATTCCCATCAGAAAAAAGCAACTAAATGTATTGCAATAATTGACAAAGAATAATAAAAATTATTTACAATTGCAATTAATAGATGATACTGCAAGAGATGTTGAGTATAACAATCTAATTTCACGCATATAAGATCTCACTAATAGCATCACAAACAAGACTAATGAAGAAAACTTACACTGAAGCTGGTGTTACCTCTACAGAAACTTTATCAGGCTGCCAAAAAAACAGAAAAATAGATATCAGATAGACAGGGATTAACATAAGAGTAAATTAAACACAACAGAAAAGATTATTTAGTTATAGAGACCAGGTTTGTAGAGGCAGCAGAACATCATATGCACCCTAACGACGCCTATAAAAAGAGACAGTACACAAAAAAAAAAAAGACCAAACCCACAACTCATTCAGGTTCAGTCGTGCTGGAATCGTTAACAGTCTAGTACATAAAACCTATCAACATAGTCATCTAGAGTATCGAATCCATATCCGAAAGGGCTTAAATGTGTCAGTCGGAAAAAATAATAATAATAATAATCAAATGATCTGCCAAGTGGGATTATATAGCCAAATATTTCTGGATATATCTCTTTTGCGTAGTTTTTTGCAATTGAAAGAAATAAGTAATCATTGATTGATTGGTTTCTCGTTCTTGGAGAAAAATTGACTTTTTTGTTATCATTTTCATTAGTGGAAAGTATCAATCTAACTCAGAAGCCATAAAACCTGACATTCATTTGTCAGTCTGGTGCCAAAGCCAAACACAATAACATCAATAAAACGTGATCATTTCCCAAAGATTTCCCATCGATAAGTAATTTCACACAACCAACTTGACAAATTTCAGGCATTGTGTACCACCAACCAATATTGTGAATAAATGACAATCTTTTAGTAATTAAAAAAACAGATTTATGTGAGGGAAATTATTCATGATTCCCGTTACAGAAAAGAGAATACTGAACTGAAACAAGAGACCCATAAATAAGAAAAAGCAATCACTTTGACATTACCTTGGATTGAAAACCAAAAGGTTTTTCGTATGTTGATTCTCCAGTCAGAGCATTATAATAGTAAGTTGTTCCCGTTTCAGTCCTATGAGCGGTCCAAGGATCAGCTTGTTCATATACCCTACTTCTTTCTGAAATGCCAGTGCCATGAAGAGACTTCTGGTACTCTGCAAAACCCATCATCTGTTATTCAATAGCACACAAATAGAACTCCTGTATACAATGAGGAATAAATGCATTCAGCTATCCCTCCAACAGTAATTCAGCAATATATCCCGTGCATACCTGTTCCAGGAGGAGCCAATTCTGTTGTCTGCATTCCTGAAACGCCTGGCTGTTGATGATGTGCAGAAGACAAGAGTACAACAGATGATTCTCGAACGGGAGTAACACCGGGAGGTTGAGGATCAGGCAATGGGACAGACGGAAGAGGCATGCCACGTGATGGAAAAGGTAGAGGGCCAGGAAAAAGAGGATAGGGTACAAATGGAGGCCTCGCACTCGTCTGTGGGGGCTGCAACCAGATTCCTTGAGGTGGAGAAGCCATGGTATTTAAAGGAGGATAGGAAGCACCAAATTGCGAGTGAAGAGCAATATTAGGGGCTGCAGGAACTGGGGGCAACGTGAATCCTGGGATGGAAGATGTTGGTACAGCTGAACCAGTCAAATTAGAAGGCATAGGTAGAAGGGAAGGAGGAGGCATTCCAGGATGACCGTGTAGAGGTGTCAGAGGAGTAGCAGGCATTCCCTGAGTCATCAGAGCAGATGGGGTAGACGTAATCCACGATGTGGAAGAGGACAATTCAGCTGTAGATATTGGAGAAGGTGTTGCAGGTAACGCAGCAGACTAGGGGACTGTTGAAGCAGATGACATGCTGAAAAGTAGTGTAAACATCAAGTAAACTATTGTACGACCACAAAGTAGAAAGAAAATACTGGAAAAACATTAAATAATTCGTATAGCAAGATCATAGCACAATCCCAACGCTAACTAGAGACAAAAAAGAGGGCTTGCCTGATCAAAATGAATCAAATTTGAAATTATGGCTGGGGCAAAAGTAGTGCGTGACTCACCCAAATTCTTCTTACCTAGACCTTCAGCTTAAGGCAGTCACTAAGTTCCAATGAGTAAAATAAGTAAGAAAAGCAGCAAATGAAGCGGTTGAATTTTCGAGAAGAAGATAGAAATACGCGTACAGAGACAGAAATAAGGAAAAGAGATGGAGGGGTACGTACGAGAGAGAAAGAGAGAGGGGTGGTTAGGGTTCAGGCGAGGGGAGGAGGAGGTGGAGTGGCGTCGATATCGATCAGATCAGGACAAAAGTGGGGGAAGAAATGCGGGCGGGGGACTCAACTTACAAACCTCTCTCATCTCCCCTCCCCTCCGACTCCAGCCCAATCATTATTATGTTTTTTTTTTTTTTTTTTTTTAAGGAGAATGACAAATCAACCATCCTAGTTTATTATGGGTGACAAACAAATTATTATCATTTTTTTTCTAACAAATTAACCACTGAAGTATAAAAAAATGTCAAATTCAACATCACTGTCATATTTACTGTTAAACGTGATGATATGGCGTCGCGATGGTTTGTATACAAACCGTTGCAGCGCCATAGTTTTTAAAAATTAAGTGAAAGAATTGTGAGGAACTGACGCGATTCATGTAAGAACCGCAGCGGTGTCTCAATATACCGCAATAGTTTCATATGAATTCGCCGTAGTGTATTGACACACCGTTGCGACGTATTGACATACCGCTACTGCTTGACGACGAACAGTGGCGGTTTCGTCTTCAAGTCACAGCGGTTCCTGGTTTATGGAAGCATGAAGAATATATACATGAAGAATGGATTTATGAAACTTTTGGTAGAAAAGAACTACTACACGTGAAGAATAGATTTGAGAAAATAATAAATAAGTTAATTTTAATTTTTTTTAGTTTTATAATTTAGAAGATTCTGTGAAAGAATATATAATGTTTTAGATGTCGTTTGATTTAAAATTGTTCTACTGTCAATTGGAGAATCACAACTTGTCTGTGTTTTTCTACGAATAAGACAATGAATTTGATATTTATCTGCAAATGAAAGACAATTTCCTCTGCAAAAAATTGTCTTTCCTAAGTCCTATTTCAAGAACTTACTTTTCGCAATGGAAAGCCTACAATCTGTAAGGGAACGAAAATGTTTTTTTAACGAAAAACGCAACAACGATTTTTGCTCCATTCATTTCGTATAATTTAGAGTTTAAATTGTTAACAAAAATTGTTCAGTAGTTAACTTGTCATTGATTCTAGAGTACAGTGGTTGTTTTGCTAATTTCCCATTTATAAACTAAATTTATTAAAAAATAAAATACTTCATTTAAAAACAATTAAACAAGTATAACTCTATTTTACTTACAACTAATTCCACTATTTCTCCCTACATCTTTTTGTCAAAAAAAACAATCTATATTTTCCTATCGTGACACAACCAGTAATTCATCCCACAATCTCTACATAACTTTATATCCAAGTATGATTATGAACATCCACAACTGATGACTTATATCAGCATCCACACGCATATATACATACACATAAGATACACACACAAATACAATTTTTTTATAATCATGCTAATTACATTTAACATAGATCATAATGAGGATTAAGCATCTAATCCGGCCAAACCCAAGAGAAATAATCGTCTTTCATGATTCCATCGCTTGGCTTCCTGCACACCATTTTAAAAACCAATCAAGAAAGCAGGTCGATTGATCACATAATCCACTCGTTGGCGCGATTTTTAATTAGAAGAATGCCTTACCTTCGCCGGCAAGTTGCTCAAATCGAGCAACTATATGCTTCCCATATGTGTATTTCTTCAGACCGTGAAGATGAGCTCTAATTCGACTCAGCAGTATTTCTCTCTGTCTATCGTTGCTAGTTTCGAGAATTTTCTGGACGACGTAATTCGCAAACTGATCTTTCATCATTGTCTATCAAAACACGCAGCAAAAATAACCCAAATCAGTTCCAAATTCAAAATTGTGCAAGTGGCGCTGCTGTGTTCTATAGGTGCGAAATTCCATGTTTTTGTTTTGATAGTTACGAGCAATGAGAATGACCCCACACAAAATTTAATTACGAGATAATGAAAGTATATATTGAAGAAGTTCTCATCGAAAGAAAGGCAAATTTCTGACAGAACAATTCAGCCATGGCGCTGTAGATTTCCAAGAATATAGTCCACTTCTATGAGAAACTAACAGTTATGCCGAAAGCAAACAAAAATGACTTACCAATAGATTGTCATTCTCTTCAGACTGTCCAATAATCTCCTCAATCAAAAGCTCTTGTTCAGTAGTATTACCATGCTCCAAGCATTTCTCAACCACATTTGATGCATACTTATGCTGACTCATCTCCAAAACTTTCCCAGACAACTTCCCAATGATTTGGCTTCTTTCATGCGACTTTCCCCTTTCCAGAACATGCTGCAGCCAGACAGATCCGTGTAAATGAACCCAGAAGGAAATCGTGGATAAATATAAGCAAAAGAATTAATGTTTGTCTAGGAGATGACAAAATTTAACCTGAGTGACATAATTTCCATACTGATCCTGAGCTAGAACACAAGCTGATGCCAAGATTTCATCAATAATACATTGACAAACTTTTTCATCTGAACAATGCTCCAGAACTCTCTTGAGAAAATAATGAAAGGGAATGAAGAAAAACTGACATGGTAAAATCAAAAGATTCAAAACCTTCACATTCAAGACATTTGCACTATTACCTGGATAACACGGCAACCATAAGGATGAGTAGAAAGTGTAGCCACTTGACCTCGAAAAGAAGATATAATAAATTCAATACTCTGCGTGGGGATACACTCAATACACTTTTGTATTACGTGATTTCCATTTTGATCATGTACGCATCTCATAACATGTCCATCAAGTTCTCGTACAAGTAGTGTTTTTTTATCAAGCTCAATAACTTCAAGTGCCTGAAAAGAACCATAAAACACAGCACAACAAGATTAAAATTCCCAACTTTACTATAGCGAGAGAGAAGGTAAACTTACAGCTCAGGCCTCATTTAGGTAGAATGACCAAATCACGAAGTTCAGAAACTTCATTTATGATCCGTTACTTTTTTATTTTTGATCGGCAAAAAGTATATGGATGAACCATATTTAGAAAAGAAAGAAGAGCCTCATCTCTTAGTTTTTACATAATATCAAGATTAGCAAATTTGTGAGAGTCAAGATTCAAAACATTATGCGCATCACTAACACTGTCAAATCATTAATCAATTGAATATTGTAAAAATAGCAGTTGTACAAGTAATTATCTTTCCACTTAAACTGTATTTTGAAGGACAAACTTTACATACGAGAAAATATCTCATGGTGTGATGCAAAAAGAGAGGAGCAGAACATGACAAGTAATAAATGATTTAACCATACATAGATTATAGCGATTCAATAGTAAAATATACTCATTAATTAATAATGAATAAAAAGCCATATTAGTGACCCATTTATGGGGTGGGTAACCAAGCTCAATGGACGACCCACAAGACATGACAATTCCATGCATAAAAGCTTCTTTACAAGAAGGGTTCCCAAATCGATACAAACCCTAAAACTACACATATCTTCTTCAATTCTATCCCATTTTCATCTTTCGATCAGAATTATCCTTGATAGATAAAAAAGGCCAGGCGAATAGTGAAAGACAAACATCACAAGTTTATATAGATATCATAAAAAGCATACAAATTTAACTATGAGCATATACCTTCTGAATCACCCGACAACCATACATCTGCAGACTTAAAGGAAGGATTTGACCAGAAAGTTGATAAGCAAGTTCTTTTCTCTGCTCAGGAGTACCATGCTCGAAAAACTGAAACAAAAGTATAGCAAGGAACAAGAGAAAACATGTTTGTGAAATTCAAAAGGCCAGCAAGAAATGAGATTCACAAAGATTTTAAAACCATACCTTTTGGATTACATAATTACCAAAAACATCTGTCATTAATTTCAGAGAGTGTGGAAGAACTTCTTTGAAAACAGATGCCTTCTCTTCAGGACTGCAAATTTCCAGCTTCTGTTGAATAAATCGACTCCCATGTTGATCGACACTGAGACAAAACAAGAACTATCTTTCATTATCCTCAAATGGAAGAATGTATAGAAACCATGTAATGCAAATTTAACAAAAAAGAAAGTTGTGAATCAAGCATTGCCTGAATTCAACAATACGCCCTACAATATCAGATAGCTCAAACTTTCGTAAACTGCTGGACTTTAGTTCCTCAAGAAAAGAGTGCCTTTTGGTCTCATCACAACTGTTGACACCTTTCTGATTTTGCCATCCAGTATATGGTCCTGCAGTTCTCACAGAACCTTGAGAAAATATCACTTCATTTCGTCGACCAAAATAATTCATTCCACCTACTGGAGATGATGGCAATACAGGACTAGAAAGAGGTGACACTGGAAATTGAGTAATAATACCCATATTGGAGCTACTTCCATAATAATTATCATTGCCCACTCTTCTAGGATTTGAAATGCTTAAAATGTTTGACGAAGACTGGATTTTTGGATCACTGACATAAGCATTGATATTTGTCTCTGTCTGTGAAACAAATGGACTGACCTGAACCTGACTGACTCCCCTAGATGGCAATGTACCAAACTGAACGACACCTCCATAAGGATCCTCCAAGGGACGTGGACAGAATTGCATATTAAGAGGATCCAAGAAAGATGGATGAAAGATCAACTCAGACTGCCCATATAACTTCCCCCGATTTTGCAAATCTCCTACTGATGTAATATTTTCAGCTATTGAAGCACCAGAAGTTCTAGCATTAAAGTTAGGACCAGAAGGGGCATTAAATGGTACAGGCACGGCACTGTGGGAAGTATATCCAGGCATAAAAGGAGGAAACAATGTGGAACCCAATGCATATCCGCCTATATTGTACTGAGTTGCATATAAACCAGGTGGTTGAAAACTTGGATAAAAAGGGCTTCCAGGAGTCATATATGATGCTGATGTAGCATATAAAAAAGGTGAAACAGATGCTGAATGCTGCGACGTTTGAACATCAACAGAGGATGCCTTGGGATGACCTTGGGAAAGGTTCTCCATGCCAGTTGCTAGATGATTTTTACCTTGCAAACTAACTGAAGGCTGGACACCATGGAGTTGATATGGAGCACTCTGGTGAGCTGACATATAGAGATGTGTCATATTCCTCCCATAAGATTGCTGCCCATGCTCAATGCTGCCAACGTCAGTGGTAGAGGCCCTCGACCTAGACTGTGATTGGGAAAAGTCAAACCCTAAAGTACAACTTTCAACACCATCCCCAGGATGTACACCTGAATCTGTTGCCTTATCTGTTCGTGCAATTCTTGATCCTCGAGGACATTGTTGAGTATCAAAAGAAGATACTAAAGGAATATTATCTGATATTGACTTAGTAACTTGAGCATTTAAGGGATTAATCTCTGGACAAACATCTGCAGGCCCTGGATTAGGTTTTGGTAATTTCGAAATGTTTAAAGAAGAAACATTTAAAGACAATGCATGCGCATCTCTATCTATTCCTTCCTCTGTTGTTGCACGACTACTTGAAAGAGTCTGATTATATATAGGAGATGGTGTACGAGGAAAGTCTTGCTGAAAGAAAATAAGAACAACTAAGCAACTAGTAGAAAGAAGAAAATGAAAGGTTATTGCATCATAATCTGAATAAGCTGTGAGACATTTAACAGATAGTAGCATTAGTAAAAAATTATTATTAAATTTATATCATTTTCACTGTGAAAGTTTTGGAAATTAATACGCCATTAAATTTTGTATTAAAATTGTTACTCTGTCAAGCATGATGATGGTTGATTTGAAGTGATAAAAGATGAGAAGATAAAAATCCTTTCACATTTTATATCACTATTTTTCCAAACAGTAAATTATGTACCTGAATTAGATCAACCAAGCTTTTATGGAGACTTGTTGTAGACGCCATACTCTCTCCATACAAAAGTGCATCAGTATCTTCTTCTACCTTATTTGAAGTTTTCTCAGCTGGGCTATCATCCTCAGGCTCCTCATTATGAGTAGAAAGGGACGACCCTCTGGATAAATGCAAATATCCACTGTCATCTAAAGCTGCTAATCTCCGATTATTGTTAAAAGCACCGATATGGCGCACAAGGCGACAATTCTCTCGTGACATAAGAGGGGGAGGAAGCCTGGGATTCAAGTTAACATTTGACCAATAATATGAAAAGTAGGCTGGATCAGAGCGCAGTTGTTCTTCTAACTCACAGTTTTTAAGGGCGCTGCTTAAACCAGCCAAGGTCTGATTCAGAGTTGAGTCCTGCTGAGCTAAAAGGTTCCCAATTGCTGCAAGGGAACCCTCCATACTTGGCGGAGCACTACCACTTCGATTAGGCATGGTATTAATTTGATCTCTGTATATATTATGTCCCTTTAAAAGATATCCGAATTCCTCAGCTGCCACATTTTTAAATGGCGATCCAAATGTTGCGGCATCCTTCGAAGACAGCCAGTGTCTACCTCTGCCGCTTTCCACAATTCTCATAGGGCTTTCAGTTGCCATTCAAATTATGACCAGATTCTTCAAAAATCATAAATCAATTTGAGCATTGGAAGAAAGCAAATCTGAATCTATTATTTTTTTCTGTAAGTATCACTTCTAGCTCAGGAGAATGAGGAATAACGTTTAAATTCCATTAAAGAGTGGCTGCAGTCGAAATTTCTTTCAATGACCATTCGAAGTTTGTTAGAGCTCTCCAAAATCAGACAAACGAGAAAGGTCCTAAAATTCTAAATATCAAGTCAAACTCAATCAAGGTTTCGCTATAGCTGCAAAGGTAACAGAATCACAGCAATACCCTACAACCCCCTTCGCCTGAGACCTAATATAAAACAAGTTAAAGTCAGCTCCTGAGAAACGCAGCGAACTTGAAAAAATAAAAACCCCCCATGAATCGTAGACTCAAGTATTTGCTATAAAAAAAAAAACAGCCAAAAAAATCACGAGAAATTTCACAGAATGCAGGAATTAAGACAAAAAAAAACAAATTTAGGCGAAAAGCGGAGAATCTAACCAGGTGAAATGAGCGAAGGAGAGAGTTTCAGACCGAAGGAAGGGGAGCTGCTTTGTAATCGAATTCCAGAAGGAAACACAAAAGTCAGGCGTGGGAAGAGGGAAGAGAAAGAAATGTAGGAAGCGAAACCGTAAAGGAGTGGAATTCAGGGGCCAGAGGGAAAGGGTTGAAGAAGATGGACTTTCTCAGTTTCTCTTCTTAATTTCTCTGTTTTTTAAAAAACAACGTAGTTAGTGGAGAATGTAGCGAAGAGCAACAAAAAGGTCTGAATGGAATTGAGGGGAAATGACTGTAATGCCCCTGCGAAGCGTGACCAATAGTCATTCTTATCAATTTTCCTTTGGCACAACTAAAGGAAAAGGGAAAATGATAAAACAACCATCGTGGTTTGTGGTCAATGATAAGTCAATTATTGTGGTATGTTTTCTAATAAGTTAACCACCAACGTATGTGAAAATGACAAATGCACCATCGCTGTTCGTTAAAAAAAGCTGATGGCCCCGGCGTCCAGGCAATTTGCGTCCAGGCCATTTGCGTCTCTCTGTTAATTCAGCAGAATATATAATCCCAGCGGTCTACGATATTCGCATGTATTCTGTCGTTTTCCCTTTATTAGCTAACCCTAGAGAAGTCTGAGCGGCGCTGAAGCGAGTAGAGAAAGGGATTTTGGAAAAGTTGAAGAATTTGTTGAAAAAAATGGCATCTTGGAGTGTTGCAGAAGCTGGTATTAACCGTGAAGCTCAAGTGGGCCCTTCAGAGACATTATTGGCCAATGAGGAGGTACGTGGCCTTGGAAACGAAGTTGCTATTATTTTGCATTCTGTCTCAGCAAATTTAAACGAAGAGGACGATGAGGAACTCCGATCAGCATGCCAATCCACTAGTGATGAAGAGATGGACATGGGAGAGAGTAGACTGAGACGCCAACCAGAAGCAGAGTGCACATTTGTTGGTATGGGGCTTGGCAAAAAATATAGTTCCTTGAATAAAATTAGAGAAGAAATTGTTGATTATGCAATTAATAATGGGTACGGGATAAAATTCACCCACAGTGATGCGCATCGATTGAGAGCTGCTTGTCAAGAAGGGTGCATGTGGCGGCTGCACGCCTCACAAATAAAAAATGAAATGACGTTTCAAATAAAGATGTACAACGACGTTCACACATGCTCCAGACAGATGGAAAGCCGTCATGCCACAGCCAAATGGGTGGCAACGCATTACTTGGACAGATTTAAAAGTCAGGCCGACTGGGACATATCTTCCATAATTGAGACTGTCAGGAAGGACTTCAACGTCAACATCACATCCAGCCTTGCTAGAAGGGCAAGAAATGCGGCTAAGAAAATTAACGAAGGGGATGCCAATGAGCAATACAAGCTCATATGGTCCTATGCTGAGGAGATTCGGAGGTCGAATCCCGGAAGTTCACTGCGTGTTGACCTCGATATGAGTGTATTTAAAAGGATGTACATGTGTTTGGATGCATGCAAAAGGGCAGTGCTGAATAGTGGTAGACCTGTTATTTGTTTAGATGGCTGCCACTTGAAGGGAGCGACTCCGGGGCAACTGCTTACTGCTGTCACCATCGACGGGAACGATGGTATGTACCCGATTGATGTAGCCGTCGTTGAAGCAGAAAATAGGGCTTCATGGAGGTGGTTTCTAGAATTGTTGCTGGACGATCTAAACACCCCATCTGGCAATGGGTGGACGATTATTTCTGATCGACAAAAGGTAAGGTGTTATTCACTGCTTTTGCATTATGTGTTTATGTTTGTCATATATTACCAATGTCTGTCTCATATTATGAATCTTTGCAGGGACTAGTGCCAGCTGTGAGAGAGGTGGCATGGCAAGCAAACCAGCGGTTTTGCATCCGACACCTGTATGCCAATTTTCAAAAACAATTTAAAGGCAGGTTGTTGAAAGATGCAATGTGGGCTGCATCAAGAGCCACAACAGTGAGGCAATTTGAGAAAGAGATGGCCAAGTTATGTGTCCTTGACCCAGCGGCCCATGACTATTTACGTGGAATAGAGGCGACATGCTGGGCCAAACATGCCTTCTCTTCGATCCCAAAGTGCGACATAAGACTCAACAACCTCAGTGAGTCCTTCAATGCCTGCATCCTACCCGCTCGGGACAAACCAATTCTAAGTATGTTCGAGATCATTCGAAAGGGCATCATGGGTAGGATCGTAAAAAAAAATGAAAAGATGGCTCAGTCGACCGAACGGTTGTGTCCAATGATCAGCAACCGCCTCGCTAAAGTACAACATGCCAGTAGAAATTGGAGCCCCCAGTTTGCAGGAGCTGCCCAGTTTGAGGTCACCAACGGTACCGACATGTACTCTGTTGATTTGGAAAGGTGTACTTGTACATGTTACCGGTGGGAGTTGACCGGCATCCCGTGTGTGGATGCAATCCCGTGCATTCACTTCATGAGGAGATCTCCTGAGGATTTTGTGCATTGGTGCTATGACCGGGAAACATACATGGTGATGTACTCCCACTTTCTCTGCCCCCTTAATGGACCAATCGAGTGGCCTCCTGTGACGAATCTTGATCCAATTACCCCACCGCCTTTTAAAAGGCTTCCAGGAAGGCCGCGCGTCCGTAGAATACGGGATGTGGACGAGGCCCCCAGCCGGACAGTGCTAAGCAGAAGACATTTGAACGTCACTTGTGGGCGGTGTGGAAGTGTGGGGCACAATGCCCGCACGTGCGAAGGGGGAGGCCAATCTGGTGCAGGGGCTGGCAGAGGCAACAGAGGGAGAGGTAGAGGCGGCAGAAGAAGGTCGGAGGACACCTTTATGGGGTTCAGAGTCCCCGAGACAGCTCCTGAGACAATTGCTTCCCTAGTCCCTGAGACAATTCATTCTCGAGTGTCTGAGACAGTTCCTGATAGAGTTCATGAGACGCAGGTCCGTGCATTATCACGTTATGCTTTCAATTGTTATTTGAAATATGCTCATTTCCTTTTCAATGTGATCTGTAGGAGTCTGATGCGGAAGGTCCTCCCACACAAACGTACACAAATGTGGACCTTAACCTGCCGTGATATTTTTTCTTTCGAAAAATGTAGATGACAGTGAAATGCCACTGATGCAAAGTTGTGTTTTTTTTATATAAAAAGAAGTTTTGCAAACTAAAAGCTTTGTGATAGTAAGTTAATGTATTTTTTTCAATTCCAGGGGCGTTACAACTAATCAATTGACCTGACTTGATAATTTTTTAAAAATTTTGACATAATGTGCCTTGTTTCTTTACTTCCCCAAAGCTACTCTCGTATATCCTGCACAAAAAAGAATCCCAAACAGTTATAGTATCATCCAAATCATCCGCTAAATGTAAACTATACATAACATCCAAACAATATATCATTGAACTAAACTACGCCTTCTTCTTCCTGGTCGGTTTCGGGCGCAAATCCGTGATCAGAAACGATAAGTGCGGGTCAAGAAATACTCTATCTGCTCGGGTGAACAACGGACCCTCATACTGAAAGGTTGGAGGTTCGTGCAGGTGAAATTGTTCCTTAATATTGCACTGTCCTATCACCTCCATCCCCGCAGGGGTACACCGGATGATGTGCCCCGAGGACCCGTCACTTGAGCCCGAGCCAAGGGCTCCTTNATTTTTCCCGAACAGATTTAACAAAGGTTCCCCATTTGTTTCTTGGAGCCTGTCACCGGAAGACGCCGAACGGCCTGTAATGCAAAGGGAACAATTGGCGGTCAATTCCGTGGAAAGCAATATTAAGAATGTACACAAGGGAAACTTCTTACCGCTGTTTTTCGGTGGGAGCTACGATAATGGAGATTGATTCCGGCAGTAATTTCTGGTAAGCGAATTGCTGGTGCAGGTCAACGGACGAGATAAAACATTCATGTCTCGGGTGTGTCTGCAATGTAAACAACGCATTATATGATCTCAATAAACATTAACAACAACCTGGAGACGCGAGATGAATACTTACGTGAATCCATCCTACGGTGAGTAGATCGTGTTCATGTTGATATCTGAAAACATGTTCGTCTGCGCCGTCCGCCGCATAGCACTGCATATAAGTTTGGATGAGTACTCAGATAAAAGCTTATAAACTAGCACACAACGAAGGCCTCTCACAGTATCTGTCGTGCCGTTCTGATCCGGGAAGATGATATCGCTGACGACGTACTCATTGTTGGTCAGCTTTCCCCCAAGAACTGCGCATGTCTCTATGTTCCTTCGAAGATTCCCGAGGCAATAATCCTTGAACTTACTTATCAAATCATGCGCCTGCAACCAAAATGTCAAAAAAGGGTGAGCGTAAACATTAATGAACACACATATATACCGAAATGAAAGACATACCACGCGCACAGTTTTAAGGGGCGGCGGCCCGAGAGGCACGGCTGGAGGAATACGTTGGCTGCTTCCAACAGGGTTTCTGCCAATTAAAAACATGTCATTACATGAAACAAAATAAAGTAAAAAAAGTGGAATTTGCGTTCAACGGAATGAACTTACAATCGGAATGTCGTATCTGGTGCGTCAGAGGAGGATGACGCGGATGCTAAATGGGTTGATCGCCTCTCACCTGGGTTAAGGGCTGCCACCATCTCACGATGCCACTCGGCAGATTGCATATGCCATTGTTGTGCTATGGCCCACCTATCTTTTGCGAGCTTGGCCGCTTCTTGTATTTGGACTTGTTGCATTTGCAGCTGCTCCTGCATTTTGTGCATTTGGGTTATGGACATATGATGGAGCTCCTCCATCCTTCTCATCCAAGCGAACATCTCATCAGGCATCGAACTAAAGTGAGATGACTGAGGAGGAGGAGGTTGTTCATGCAACGGGACTGAATGCCTAGGCTCTGACAGGGGTGGATGTGTTGCTTCCTTCTTGGACTTGCGCATCCATTCCCCTCCAGTTTGGGTGATACCCATTCGGTCCAATAATGAATTGTTGTAAATGTCATTGACCGACTCTTCAATTCTAGGTTCCGTCTGCAGGATGGGGACCCCAAACTGCTCAACGATACTCTGGATGAGCCAGTTGTACGGCAGTGACTTCGCCGAGTTGTTGAGCACCTCTTGCATGTGGCTCACGATGATATATCCGATGTCCACCTTTTGTCCCGTGAACACCTTCTCTAGCATATAGAGATCCATGCTGGTAACAAGGTCTCGATGCCCATTCCGAGGCAAAATTGTGTACGTCATTATCAGGTGGATCAATCGGGCTAAGGCATTCAACTCCTTGCCCTTTGGCTTGCTGTACTCGGCAACCTCGGGATCCTTATGCAACAATCTAATCACCGCTAATCCACGTCCTTGTTTGACGAATGGTGGCTCCCGAGCCATATGATAATATTCATCGCTTGGCTCCTCCAATACACATCCAAGCATAATGTTGACATCATTGGAAGTGAACCTAACCTCCTTTCCAAAAATATATGTATGCACCTCTAATGGTTGGTGGAAATTCTCAAATTTGCATAAAACAATCGTATAACTCTCTCGCAATAACTGCCCCTCATCCGGCACAACCCGGCTAACCCAGCAGCCTCAAGCATACGATCAATTCCCATCCCTGCGAATGAGTCCAAATCTACTATCTTTGACACAATAATTCTACGGTGTTGTATATCTTCTACGTACCGTGCTTTGCAATTCGGGTTCCAATATAGTTTGGACCTTGAACCCACTTGAACGGGTTGGAACGGGACCAAGGAGCATCCGGCTTCTCCTTCTTCAGGCTCAGCGGTTTCTTCCACCGCCGCCACTGCATCGGCTTCGAACGACGCAGTTTGAACGGGTTCAACTGCCTCCATCGTTGCCTTCCCACGCTTCGAGGTCAATTTCTTAGTCCGGGATTGTATTCTGATAGTTGAGAGTAATTCACCAACCTGCAATATAATAACCCACACAACATGTCTAAGTTAGCATAACATTATTTCCTCATAGCGTCGCTTGGATAATAAAAAATGTAATGAAACAAAAACAAAATTCCAAATTCATTTCCGATAATAGATTATTACCCCAATACTTATCTCCAAAATAATTTCAAGCTATAACTATCGATTTACAAATTTAAACAAAAGTTTAACTTGAATATTTCTTGCATGGTATAAGTCCTTAAAACCTTCACCAATACAACAATCTCAATGTACACTATGGTTTCACCTTTAAACAAGACCAACATCTAAATTCCTAGTTTTCACCTATAGTCTGAGAGCAAAATAATAACAGCTAGGTGTGAACCAAATTCAACAATAGTTCAGGAGCATTAACCAACACATTCAGTAAATCCATAATTTTCTTTCTCCCCTACTGTTCAATAAACGAAAAGCAAGACAATAACATCTAAAAGTTTATCGCGCAATCAAAACCAATTTTTCCAGCCAAAACAATTGAACCAAATCGCAACATTATCAATGCCAGCGCAAAATGACAGAACACAACAACGTAAATGCTGTATATTAGAACCCAAAAATCAAAACACGATCGGCTATTTTCTCTTCAACCAAAAACTAAGAATCGACATTTATACCTCAATCAAAAAAATGGAGAGCGGCAAATCGTCGGCACTGTCCTAATCACCAGGGGGTTCGACACCCGTTCGTCGTTCAGGCGCTGCTCGCCTTTCGGCCGGACGAAAGTCGGTCGTCGTCGGCTGGTTCGCTAGTCGCGGTTCCATCGGCTGACTCGTTGGGTCGCTGCTCGTAGCTTGTCGGGTCGCTGCTCGTAGCTCTCTGTCGATAGGGTGAAGGCAAAAGCAAATCGGGTGAAATTGAAATTGAGCGAAATTTAGGTATATATATATTTATAATTCAAAATCATTTTGGCCTGGACGGCGCGATGGTGCATTTGTCATTTTCACATACGTTGGTGGTTAACTTGTTAGAAAACATACCACAGTGGTTGACTTGCCATTGACCGCAAACCACGATGGTTGATTTGTCATTTTCCCAAAGGAAAATTAACAAAACATTCTTTGAACTATTGGGTCAAGAGTCCATGACAAATTAACCACTAAATAATTTTTGTTAATAAATAAAACATTCAATTATAGAAAAAGAATAAAACAAACATCGCAATTACATTTTCTGTTAAAAAAACGTTATTTTTTTATTACGGAAAGTAAGTTCTTGAAATAAGACTTAGAAAATATTACTTTTCTTAAAGGAAAGTCGTCTTTTTGCAGTGGGAAAATCATTTTGAGAAAAAACCATAGACATATAAACAAATATACTATGAAAATCAAAATACAACCGCGAGTTTTGCAATTCTATCTTACATGAACTTATAGAGAAAATAAAACCTTAAATAAAATTTATAATACAAGCATACCAGTCTAACCTAATAAAATTTAGATCACACCGAAGTGAGTCAAATATTTTTCTTATATTTTAGAGAAAATGACAAATCAACCATCATCTTTTACTGTTAGTGACAAACCAATCATCATCCTTTTTTTGCTAACAATTTAACCACTAAACTTTGAAAAATTGTCGCCACGAACATTACCATTAACTTTATGAAAATCACGTTAACTTTCTCAAAACCACAGTGCAAAAGAACAAATACCCATGGAAAATAACGGAAGAACTCGTGATTTTAAAATAGATTTTTAGTGGAAATGAGTTAATATTCATGGAGAATTGATTTAAAAGATTTTGGATTTTGTAAAATAATTGATTTAGAAGATTTCGAGTTTTATTACTTAGAAACTTTTGTAATAGAATGTTAATATTTGTAATTTTCGTATGATTTACATTTGTTTTACAGTTCATGGGGGAATCACAGTTTTATCTGGGTTTTTGTACGAAGAAAACAATGAATTTTTTTATTTGCAGATGAACTGTGGTGGTTTGACGACGAACTGCAGCGGTTTGTTGTGAAACCGCCGCAGTTCATCGACGAATCGCACCTGTTTGTCGTGAAACCACTGCGGTTCCTGGTTTATGGAACCAGGACCATAACTTTGACATCTTCAACTTGAAAAGGTCATAACTTTGGCTACAGGTGTGATAATTAGATCCATAAGATATTAAATCGAAGCTCTCTCAAAGATCTACGACTTGTCACTAGGTTTACCTGTGACCCACATTTCTCGAACTCAAAATCATGTGTTTAAGCCCTCAAATTTGCGATCAAAGATTTTTAGACAAACCGCAAGTGACAAACCACTGCAGTTTGTCGTCAAACCACAGTAGTTTCATGACAAATGCTACGGTTATTCATCAAACCGCAGCAATTTTACGACAAACCGCAACGATTTGTCATCAAATCGCTGCGATTTGTTGTCAAAGCGTCAACGAAAAATGTGACAGTGATGCTAACTGCGTCAATTTTTTATAGTTCATGAATTAATTTGTAAAAAAAAAGTTGATGATTGAGTTTTAAGGAGAATAGTTGTCATATTCCCATTATTTTATATAGTTTAGGCGTATCCCTATCAATAACATGCATTACCATGCGTCAGCTGTGGCTGAGGGCTGTCTCCGCAAGCTGCCAGCTTTATCGGTAATTAGCTATAATTCCTCATAATCCTCCCTCTCCATATTAAAACGTTAGCCAAACTCCGGAGCAGATAACAGACGACTCCATGTTAAGTGAGAAACCATAGTTTTTTCTGTCATTTTGGTTCTTGTTTCTTGTCTCTACTCCGACCCATGATAATCATTATCATCTTTTGTTCTTCATACACTTCTGTTCATGGAATTACAGACTATGGTAATCTCCTACTTTAACTGCAGCTCGAGCTGCAGCCGTGGCCATGAAGAGCAGACTATGTAAATCTCACTCCAATGATGTCTCGTATTTTCCACTTCCGGAATCATCCTAAACTCCACCGGGAAAAAGGAGCAGACTCGGCTCTCTCCTCACTCTCCCGTCCCCAAATTCCAGCTTTTTCAGCTTCTCCTCGCACCAACTGACCTGCTCCTTTGTAATCTTCCCCATTCGGGCTACCCTCCTTATTACTTGAAGGTCTATCACCCCAAACACCATTTGCTCATCTTCGTGGTTTTCTCCCCATGCCTTCTTCTTCCACCCTTTTCTCTTTTTCTTTACTTCCTTCATCTTCATCCCTTTCTGCACATAAAAAAATAACAATTCCATATTATTCTCTCTGTTTTGCCTTTTTCGACCATTCTTCATAATTTTGCGTTTACATCAGAACTTATCGATATTCCGTGACTGATCAGAAACATACCTTCTCGAGAGAATATAGAATCCGCTGAAGTGGGGTGGCAATGTCGTCTGCAAATATATTGGAAACCCCGTTTGATTTTCTTTGGTCCATCTTCAAAAAAAGGTGAAATGTAAGGATTGAGGTCTGGATAATCTTGATCAGATCACAAGCATGAATGACCAAATCTGATTCTTCTCCTCCAACCTCCACCTTGTCTGTACCTGAACAGATAGAATACAAATTAAAGCACATGGCGTAACAAACGCTTACAACAGAAAGAACAAGATCGAGATCTCAACTTACTTGGCAGTTCAAACTCAGTAAACAAGTGAAAGAAAAACCCAAAAAAACAAAACCAAGTCCAGAGAGGTTTTGTTGGTAGAGATGTACCTTGAATGTTCGGAACCTGTAGGAGTTTAGGCAAAATTCTTCTGGTGCGACCATAAATCTCGGCCCTGAGACCTTGTTCAAACGGTTCATTCTCAATATACCTCTGTAACAGAACTTGGAATTGCTGAAATTGTTCAGCGCTATGGTTGTAACAGGTTGGGTTTTCGGGTTGGCACGAGATTTTCTGGCTGAGTTGAGTAAATTGACAGTGGAGCGCCTCCCAGGTCAAGCAGATATGAGCAACATAAGCCGTTTCTAATTCATGATATGGGTCATTTTCTGGATGCTCGAGATATTCTGTTTCATCATCAGGCTTTTCAATCTTCTTCAGATATAGACAGCGAAGCGGGGACGTGAGCTTCTTCAGTCCAAATTTCGGGGATGGAGCAGGAAGGATTTGAGAGCCTACACCACAAGTTTCATCGATAAACAATCTAGAGTCTCAGTTCAGCAAATTCAAGCATTACATTGAGTTGGACTCTGATAAGAACCAACAGGAGAGAAAGGGGTAATGCTAAGTTTAGCTTCTAATTCTACACTTAAATCTTACCTCCTGACATGACAATCATTAGTCGGTATAATTACGTTGTCACTGCTACTAAAGATATCATTCTAATTAGTTCATGCTAATGTTTCTCCAAGTGATTGAACTTTGATGGGGAATACTCAGATTTATACGTTTGTCTTCAACTTCAAGACATCTACTTCCTTAGTGGAAGAATAAGCATTGGAAATTTAAGCAAAGGTGTAATATTGACCTGCTTGATTGAGGTAGTTCATGATCATGCGATCGAAAAACAGCATTCTCTTGCAGTAGTTGTCATACACAGCCTCAAACCCACCCCACCACTGCCGACCTTCTGCTTCGACGTCCCTCCACTCGCTGGAGCTTGTCTCCCCCTCTTCTTCCTCCTCTTCTTCTTGACACGATTCTTCCTCAGGTATTAGTACCATGAAATTGTTCTTTCTCAGCTCTTTCAACCTTTTCTTGACCTCGTTCATAATAAAATCATCTTCGTCGTCCTCATCCTCCTCCTCAACCTCTGCCTGCGTAATGTGATCTGTGATATCTGATTCACTGGTGTCCTTGGCAACATCCCCGTTCTGTGTTACCTCTGTCGGTGGCATCTGCTCCTCCTCCGACTCCTCTGACTGGAGTTTCTGGGCTTTTCTAAACATCTTTACTTTGAAAAAATCCATCTTTAGCGTTTCCTTTTCCAGTAAATTCGTCTGTCTGAGTGCTCACAAAATTACTTCCTCCTCCCCACCAAGACACCCAACTATGTGAATACTCAAATTGACCAAAACCGAGAATTATCATTTCGACAAAATGTTCAAGAAACTCATGAATCTATAATGCATGTTATACAGTATTTCAAACGGAAATTGAAAGGAAGGGGATAACATAGATCTTACCGGGTAATTCCAAATGAAAGCCCACCAGACAGGAAGCTACAAGTAGAACAACACAGCAAGCGCAGACTTGCAGAGTCCTAGAACGCTGTGGAGTTCGCAAGCATATAAATTTCCAACATTTCCGAAGAGACTAAAGATAATTTAGAGATCTAGTGTAGACCCGAAAAAAGCAATGGCATTTCTTCCACATAAACCGTACAAAACAACACTCCACCGGATCAAGTTGGCCCTAGCGAACAGTTTGATGCACCGTCTCCCTTCAACCCTTTGAGCGAAATGAGCCAAAAGGAGCGCTACGCCCTAAAAATGAGAAGAGACGAAGACCCAAATTCATCTCTCTGCATCTCAAAGATCATCAACCGCAAACCCAAGAGCGGAGAGAGCGATGTGAGAAGGACTCAGACGGAAATAGAGCGGGAAAGAAAAAGGCAGGGGATTCCAGAGTAAAAGGAGTGCGTTACTTGAAACATTGACGGAGTACGACTCACACAGCTGGAACCCAATGCACGATGGTCACTTGGGTGGCGCACTAGAAAGGAAGTAGTTAAGCCTTCAGAAAATGGCGATTTGAAAAGAAAACCCTGCTCGCGGCCGGATACGGTCGATGCGGAAGAGAAAGACGTAGAATGCGGGAACACGGTGAGTCTGAGTCATTACGACCTTCATTATGGCGCATGGAAAGAGGAGGAGGGAGGGAAATGGAGCGAAGCCGATTGTTGGGGATTGAATACAGCTCGAAATCCAATAGAAACAGAGCCTGTCTGACAGACATCGTACACCGAATATGAAAATTGTCAGAAAAAAGCGCCAGTCACAGCCTCCCACGCAAAAATATAAGCAGCGAAACTACATTATTTCCCTCCGGCTCCCACGACTATCGAAGTGGGCTCAACTTGCTGTTGGCAGTCCACTGCAAAACCTCCATTTGAACCCATTAACCATCACAGTGAGGTGAAGAGCTTTTCAAACACCCTCCGCTGCACCTCGACTGAATTTTTTGATCCAGGATATGGAAGAAGAACATGCCAAAGACGAACATATAAAAACTGTGTTGAAGATAAATATATTTTCTTTCATTTCCATTCTCCTTCCATGATATAATGGCAGGGATAAACTCACTCAACCGCCAACATAAATGTCGAGTTTTTATAACCTTTGTTGAATCTAAAAACAATATTTGTGATCTTATAAATTAAAAGAATTTTCTTAGTAGAAAAATATAGATTTCTAGTTCTAATATAATTTAGAGTCATGTAATAGAAAGACTCATAAATTATATTGGACAAAATGATGTAGTCTCCAATCAAGGGACATCTATTTCGGTACGAGGGACGTATGATCCAGGAAGATGGACTTCCGTTTTGGACTAGGGTTGTCCGAATTTGGACCAGGGACGTCTTTTGTGAATTGAAAGACTTCCGTTATTAGCTGTGAAACGTTTATTATAAGTTGAGGAATATATGTTATTGCTGTCCTAAAGAAAAAATATGACTACAATGTTAACATCATTTTTTTTTATAATTTAAGATTCTAGTTGTCTATTAATTTTTTATAAAATTTACCAGTGTTACCGTCAATAAACTAATTTTCATAATGATTATAATTTAGGGAAAATGACAAATCAACCATCGCAGTTTCCGTTGGCGTTAAAATCAGTCGGGACGCCGCCGCGGTGTCCTAAAATTTGGTAGGACGCCGCCGCGGCGTCTTACATAGTTTAGGGTTAAAACTATTAAATCGCCGAATTTTAACAGTTTTAACCATAAAACTATGTAAGACGTCGTTGAGGCGTCCTGCCAAATTTTAGGACGCTCCAGCGGCGTCATGACGAATTTTAGGACTGCGTCCTGACGAATTCACAGTTTTTATTAGATTTTCTACCTATTCAACTTCAAACGACCATAACTTTCGCTACGAGTGTCGGAATTGGACGCAGAAGGTATCAAATCGAAGCTCTCTCAGAAATCCATGACCTGTCATGCAATTTATTCCATGACCCCCGTTTTCGAGCCCTAAATCAATCGTTTAAGCCCTCAAATTTGCGATCAAATATTTTTAACCCTAAAAAATGCAGGACGTCGCCGCAGTTTGCTCGGGACGCCGCTGCGGTTTCTTAGAACGCCGCTGCGGTGTCTTAGGATGTTGCCGCGGTGTCTCGACTACATTTTAACAGAAAACGTGACTACGATGATAGATTCGTTATTTTTTACTGATTAACTTGATCTAAATCCACGTTTGATTGGTGATTTTTACTATAATTTAATATATGAACTCACCGGACAATCATCTGTCACATCACATCACAGAAGAACACTTTTTAGGGAATTGAACGTGGCATGTAAACACACATTTGTTTAGACTTGAATAACTATATCTTAGACGAACGTAACACATTGAATGAGCTGTTGTGTCACCTGATCATCTAGTAATCTTTCATTATTGCATTCTTCTCTCACTAATGTGTTCAAGTTACACATGGCAACAACAATTTATCACGTTGATGTAACTCCGTGTATCAGGTCTGGTAGGTGATAGCATGGATAATTAACAAAAATAACCACTCAATTATGAAATTAACGAAAGAATAAATACTAAACCATTTTTATTAATAAATAAAATATTAAACAATTAAAAATAATAAAACAAATATTATTGTTTTATTGCAGAAAATATTATTTTCCCTGCAAAAGATTTGTTTCCATTGCAAAAAAACACGTTAAATTTCTAATAAAAAAACGTGACAATGATATTTATGTGATTTTTATAGTTGAGTATTTTATTTGTTAATAAAAATTGTTTAGTGTCTTCGTAATTTAATGGTTGATTTGTTAATTTCTCTTATAGATATCATAGTGTAAAACTCAAATTATGTTTTTAGACTTAAAGAATATAAGATAACATCAACTGATAAAAGAGTTAAGCAGAAGAATTTGGGATTTTAGGTTATTCCAACGTACAAAACAAGGCTAGGAGTTGAACGTGGATCCAAAGATGACGATGAATGTACAGGAAGAAGTAAGATTATTCTCCTCGTTTCATACAAAATCCTCATAATACGACCATGCTTATTGATTTGAACTGCATGAATGCTTACAACCTTGCAGGAGACAATCGTTTCTCAAAATCAGGCAGTGAAGAACAAACATGTAACTGAAGGCACTTTCCCAACAAGCAGTAGGAATTTTGAGACTTTCAGGGGAGATTTGATGTTGGTGTGTCTGGAAATGGGGTTATCAACTTCTTTAAAAGAGCTTCTCTTCCCGGAAAAGACTTGGCCGCCGACGCCGGGCTGATAAACCCGCCATCAGAGTTGGTTATGGTATTTGCTGGTGCGCCCACGCTGATGTTGTCTCTTTTCATCTTCATTCTCTCTCTTCTCTCCCTTCGCCTCCCACTGCCTTCTGATAGAGCAGCTTCAACTTTGCCTCTCGCCGATCGGAGCACTTGTCTTCCAGTATCCGTAATTCTCGGGATTCTCCCGCCTTTAGAAGTTCCCAAAAGCTCGAAGTTGATCTTGCTCCAAGCAGCTTTGTCGTCGTTATCCCACCCGAATCTCTCACTCATTTCCAACAACTGAGAGACCGCATTCTGGTTTCCGGCGGAGGAAAAGCTTATGTTAGTGTTACCAGTCAGAATGTTGTGAGCGAGCTCCCACTCAATGCGGTCTTGGTAAACGGGGTCTTGGAGAACTTGATCGGCTAGAATTGCCCAATGATGGAAGTCGCGGGCTCTCAGATTGCTGGAAATCCATTGGAGGTAGCTAGAAGGGAGGACTCCGAGCATTTTGCCCTTGTGTCGTCCGAAGTCTATGACGCGATCTGTTGCCGGAACTATCCTACCCGTCGGATTAGGGTTTTTGGGGGTGAAGTTTCTAATGGGGTTGAAAGAGGGTTTGAGAGAGCAAGAGAGGGAATTCATGGACGGAGCAGAGGTCGGGCGAGATGGAGAGGATAAGGAGAGAGCAGGCGTAGCGAGTAGACAAGACTGGTGAGGTGAGGAAAAGGACGCTTTCCTTTGTTTGATGGAAGAGTTGCCACGTGGCAGTAGCAGATTGTGCCTTCCTCTTCCATTTCTGCCAAAACTAGACTTTGGTTTTCACTATCTCTGATCCCACTCGAAGCTCCTTTCCTCCGTCCCTGATGCTATCTTCACGAATTCTTACCGGCCTCAGCTTCCACTCCAATCGCTCCTCCCCCTTTCCTGTCTCTACCACGTCTTTTCTTCATCAGCCTCTATGCCGCTGCTTCCTCCCCCACTTGTCCATCCAGTCACTGGATGCCCATGCGTACGACCCTCTCACACTTTCTCACCTGCAAACCAAGGATTACCCCATTTCTTTTCCTCTCGGAGGAGGAGCAAGCGGAGGAGAAGAGGGCGACCAAGAAGAAGAGAGCGACGGAATTTCTATAATTCAAGTGGAGAGACAGAAGTATATTCTGGTATCCAAGGCTGAGCTAATGGATGCCATTGTTTCTGCTATGCTTCCAAATCCAGATGATGCTCGTCAATTTCATCTTCTGACCTCGTAACTTCATTTCTTCATCATCTGTTTCATCTGTTGCTCTTTATATTCACTTTTCCACCTGCTCTGTTTTATTTCCTTTTGCTACATTCTGTTGTTTTCAATTATTAATATACTTCCTTTTCTTCAACACATCTCGTTTATTAAAAAAAAATTGTTCGAAGATTGAATTCCCTTCTGCAACTAAATCGTCAGAGCAAATATTCCCATTGGACTTCTACTTGAGGTTAAGTGCTCTAATTCTTATGGTTTTCATGCTTCCCACCATTGCTTGCAGGTGCATGGACTCTATTCTTCACGCCGAACACAAAAGCATTTTAGAAGAAATGCGAAATGACTATTCACTCTCTCAGTCAGAACAAAACGAGAGAAGCTTTCAGGTGGATAAAGACAGTGAGTCTTTACCCAATCACAAGGGTTTGCATTCAACCAAGACTGGCCAAACTGAGATAGGCTGCATGGAAGAACATGGAGAGAATGATGGAGATACCTATCCAATGCTTTTCAGTCGTGGTCTGGATTTGATAAATATCTTAAATTCTTCTATTAAAAATGGCAAGAGATATATTAACGGGGACTCCAGGTATGTCCAAAGTTCAGACTGCCTAGAATGTTTTCAAGTTGGCAAAGACATATATTTGCATGTATATAGGCATGCATAAACAAATTAACGAACCTGAACTCTGGTTCGATTCAACAGTTCAAAATTTTCAAATTGTTTGTCAAAAATATTCATTCTAAGTCAGACTGCCTGCAACTGTTGATAGGCTCCAAGAAACAATGGAGAGCCTTAGAGAAATCTGTTCCGGAAAAATTAACAATACTCGAACCAGCAGCAATGAGATGAATCAAGCTCCAAATATACACATAAACTAGAGCTGTACTTTGGAGGACATAAACTTAATATACTCAGGAAAGTCGTATCAAAATTCCAACCCAAAAAGCACTCTGGATTAGGAGATATATCAATTTCCAATATGAACCCGAAATCTATTTCCAGCAGAACAGATTTACCAATACAGATTCAAAGCAGAATAACTTGAGCTACATATACCGAATGAAGCTCATTTTTGGAGGGTAGCTCACTGACTTAATCTTGAACAAATCACTAGAAGACCTCAAACAGAGATGAACGTCGTAAGGGCCTCAAACAGATACTATAATCAGCGATAACAACAATCCAGCAAAAATTACAGATTCAACACCTCAACACTAATCCGAAAATAACCTTCTACAATCAATAATCTCCAAAAGGCTTCTTCAGCACATAACCGGCATTCAATCACCCGAACATAGGTTGTCCAAACAGCAAGAAAAGAACATAAAATAACTTCAAGAATTAAGAGGAAAATACAATGGAGTCCGCGGACCTCCTAGTGAGAGGGGCGACTTTGGGGTTGGCCGAAAACCAACACTCTCCAAGGTTGGAAAGTTCTTTTGTCTCCACACCACAATCTTACCTCGAAAAATAAGGATTGGAAGAAACAATATCCCAATGATGCAAGGTTGAGAAGCTTCAAGAGGAGCCTTGCTTGGGGGATGGATGAAATCGGCGCTAAGGGGCGGGGGAGGCCGCGGCTAGGTGTTTACCAAAACACAAAATTTGTCTTCAATTCAAAACTGGTTTCATTTGCAGCAAAGAGGGCTTTTTAAAACCCTAAGAGTTCGTACACTAAAGAAAAAAAAAAACTAAAATAACCCTAATTAGAAAATGACCTAAACAGTCCTTTAACAATAACAAAACAATAAATCCGATTTTGAAAATCAGTCTCTGAAAAAGGGATATTAGATATAGTAAACCAAAACCAAATAAAACGCCCAATATGTCCTTGGAAAACTCTGTATGTTGGCTGCATTTGATATAAAGGACTAAAGTTGAAACGACGCCGTCTCGGTTGTCAAAATAGCCCTTAATCATCTGCTGCTCAGATTCTAGACGGATTTGGACCGCTCTTAATTTTCTTCTATGATTGCATGATATCCACTAGTCCAAATACACAAAATCCTCTCTGTGACATTGAATAAAGCTTTCCTCCAAATTGGATAGAAAATTAAACACCTACAAAACAAATAAAAAGTTAGAAATAAAGGTGCCTCGGGCACGGCTCAGGCGATAGGAACTTGGGGCACATCAACTGTTCAGTATGTAAACTTATAACTCATTTGAGTGGAGTTCTACCATGCCCCTGTCACCTCGAGTTAAGAAATTGAGGGAAGCTTCTGTTCGGAACTCTTGGCCGTAGTTTTCCCTATGAAAGTAGCAAGTCAACTCCATAGTTTATGAACTTCATATTCTGAATATGCAAATCCGAAAAATTGCAGTGAAATTATTAAGGGTGATATATTTCTTTAGCAAAGTGCTGTTGGATTTTATTACAATGCCACAGAGGTATTTTTGAGTTTGTTTTTTATAACAACGCCGAGATCTAGTTTCTATAAATTAAATGGCCGTGGATATTATGAGTAATTTAGAATGACCTTCTGACTGGCACTCTTTTGTTGAAATATGAAACGAAAAATGATTAATAAATCACATGGTGCTGTTGGAAGAAATATCAGTTAGAGGGTCATTTTATCTTTACTTCAGTTATCATGGTGTCACTGAAAAGAATATCTACACATTGTCATATTTCAACCTCCTGATAATTGTGAGTATATAGTCTTATAAGACTCTTGTTGTAGAGTTGCAGCTGCTTCACACTTTCAGCGAGCTTTCATGAAGCTGCTTAAAGATGCACAATTTGAAGAACTATCAGAAAGAGACTTGATGTTGACCTCAGCGTTGAATTCTGATTATCTTCTTACCTTGCCAATATATGTTGACTGGAAGAGAGCATCTGAGTCCAATGCAATAATTTTCAGGCAAGTTTTAATTCTCAAATACCTTCGGGCTACCAAATATTTTCTTTTGCTAAATTAAAAGGCCAATCCTTGAATAAGAATGTTGCCAAATCTATACATAATATTAAACCAAGTTCTTCTGTAAGTTGTAGCCAATAAATTTTGGGCTTGGATTTATCTCAGATGAAGTCTATGGCTTGAATTACTGAGATGTGGTTTTCAAAAACCAGTTTAGAGATGTCTTCATTTAGATGCTGTCAAAGTTCCCTATTAAAATAATGCTTCTTCTATGTTCTTAGGTTCTTCAGTTTTTCTTTTGGATTTGAATTATGCTGATCAAAATAGGAGGACTAGACTTCAATAGAGGAAACCTGTAGTATGGAAAGAACAATTGAAAAGAGCACACAATTCTCCTTCATCAGATTTCAATGTCCTTGGTATCGTACATATAGAAACTAAAATGCGCAAGAGGGGAAAGAATATTGCGAAGAAACTACATCCATACAATAATTTGAAGTCTTGTATGCAAGTGCTTGAGCATGCAAGTTGATGGTCATATATTTATTTGATATTTGTAAAGGATACATTGTAATCTTGACCTCCTTCAATGGCATTACTTTCCAGCTTTCTGCTTCACAAATAATTAATATATACTTATGTTGTACAGGCGTGGGTACACTACAGAAACACAGAAGGGACTGCTCATTGTTGAAAAACTGGATTATTTGCAGTCTAAACTTCTACAAGGACTCTTCTCTATAATATCTAAACCATTAGGGAAACTTGGCTCGAGGATTACTGAGGTTATTTTTTCATGTGGCATCGAGGACTTGTTTCAGTTTTTGTGATTCATATTCATCAGCTTCTTGCTAATGAATTTTAAGTGTAATTTTTGCTTATATGTCATGGTTCAAACTTGACTTGTCTTTATACATGCTCAAGACAGGCTTTCAGAAATGCTCCTTGGACGGAAGAAACACAGGAAAAATTGAAGAGATTGAACCTTTGGATTAAAGAGATTTCTACAATTCGAAATTCATTTAATTACAAGGAACAATCACCTGGAGATCTTTTGGAAGAAGATCAAATTTCAAATAGTGACCTCCCTATTTGGTTGGCCGCGCAAAGTGCAGTTTCTCGTTATGAAGGGATTCTCTCATCTGTTGGACCTCGTGGAAGGCTCTTGAGGAGGTTGCTTTCTTGGATTGGACTTCTACCTCCTGCACCAGAAAAGCCATTTAAGCTTGATAATAATAATAAAACTACTGAACCTTACTTAAGGTTTGCATTATTCTCACTTACCTCATCTTAACCTCGCGATACTTCTGCTTTTGTGGGAGGAAATAATGCAGTCTTTGTGTTTAATCTTGGTTAATGGGTTTGCTCTTATTTTAATCCCCCTTAATGCATTTCCTCGATCAAAATCTTGTTACTATTTTATTCGACTTTCATTAAATTTAGGAGCTCATTTACACAGAGTGTTGCATTCATGGGCTGAACTTGGTGAATTTTTTCATTTGTGGCTCTAGGATCTGGAGATACAAGGCCGCTTATTCTGTTTTATTTTTTGTATTAGGGGATTTAATTCTTTCATCTAGGCCTAATCCCACTAAGAGAGTCTTTCAATTCTGTATCCAGATAAATTGGCGTTGGAATGTATAACTGTAGTGTTACAGCAGGGAAGGTTAAGTTGATGTGAGAGTTGCTATATGTGTCCTAGAGTTGTTATATATTAGTTAGATGTCGTCTGGTGATCCTATATCTATGCCTCTCTAGTTATATGTCATCTGACGATATATCTCTGCCACTCAATCAACTGAATAGTCTGAACATCTCTGTTTATTGATGGATATTCAAGAGTCCACTGAAATAAAATGTTTGTTTTCATTAGTCCTAGCTTCTTATCACGGATATCACTTAGTGATATATGGCGGCCTGCCTCAAAGATGTATTGTGGGAATGATATATGGAAAAGGTTCAAAACTTCCATTTCCCTTCTACTCTCACAGTCAGTACTCCAGGTAGATAGACATTGTACATTTGTTTTGCTCCGATAATCATCCTATCATATTAATAAGGTGCGGTAGTTTTTAACATACTATTTTTTATCTCTTAGTATTGCGCTATAGTTATTAGATGTTGTGAGATATATGTATTTTGTGCGTGTTATTGATGACACAATATGTGTCATCTACCTATATTTCTTTATAAAGGCTGGCTTACATTTGGATAGAGAGAGAGAGAGCATCAAGTGTATACTTTTAAGAACAATCTCAAATCTTGTGCACTTCTGTTTTTACTGCTTTTTTGCATAAGAGAGTTCTTAAATCGTTCCTCTTTATTCTATGTTGAACAGTGTGTATTGATTCTAAACTTTCACTGCATTTCTGGGTAGGAACCAACATTCCAAGAATTGATCTTGCTTTATACCAAGGAATTCAACGAAGGAGATGCGGAAAATAAAGTTGTGATTCCGTCGTTGCAGTTAAAAATATATGAGAGAATACCAATTCCAGACTTGCCAGTATATATTTCTGACACTTCAATGTCTGCCAATTTTTTTTTTTTAATTTTCTCACAAATTTCCTTTGCTTTTGTGGCAATTATTGTTTTGCAGCTATCTCATTTATTAGCCTCTCGATATTTATTCCCCTTTTTTTTAATATTTTTGTGAAACTATATGCAGGTTATCTTTCCTGATAAAAAACTGTCCTTTCGTATCATAGACACGGTATGGCCTTGTTAATATTTTAAATTGTACTTTAGAATGTTCTTAAAACCGTGCAACTAGAATTTCAAACCGCATTTACTACCTGCTTGACTTATGTGAGATGATTTTGATTCTTAGAATTTTTTCTTCTAAGCTTCCCTAACTGTGCTCGAACTGATGGCGTAACTTGGTGTTCACAGCAGAGAGGGATAAAATCAATGTAAGATAAAATAATAACTGGCATGCATTTGTGATAGAAAAATTTAAGAATGAGATAACAAAATGTAAATTCAATTCTACATATACGCTTCAATATCCAATTATTTATGCTATACAAAGAGAACAACACTAAAATAACGATTTGAAGTTGTTTAGTTTTATCATTGCTGAGAAATTTCCAAAGTTTTACTGCACAATATTGTGAAAGTTGGATTAGCTAATCTGAACAGTGAGAGTAACCCGACATATGTTCTTCGAAATATCCTATAGCCATTTCATTCCACAGCAAATTCTTGTCATGCATCTTTGTATCGTGACATTATCAGGCTTCAAGATATTTGTTCTTTTGATGAGAACAAAGAACAGAGTCAAATTACTATCTGAATATCTGGTCACCTTTATAATCTTGTACTCAATATAATATGTTACTGGGTCTTAAATGTAGTATGACTGTGTACCCTTTTTGTTAGTCAGTGCCTTCCTTTATTATTCATTAGTATATACTAGGGGATGTTTCACAAATTAGAGGTAATGCTTTACATTTATATCGTCATGGACTTCTTTCTATAGACTTTCAATATGTAGGTCCGCTTGGATACTGCCACAATATTGGGGCTTTTGGCTTTCTTCATTAACTACAAATTTGAGAATGTCCTATCTTCCCCGTATGTGATTTTTCCTCCGTTGTTGACCTAAAGAAATAGAAATTCATCGCAATGGATGCCGAATGCTGATCAATATTCTCATATGTTTTCCATTTCAAGCTTTAGCCATTTTTCCTGATGACAGACTATTCTTAAGAAGCATTATTATCTGTCTCTAAGCACTTCAGCTTATTTTTCGTGCATAATCTCTTTTACATTACAACTTTGTGCACCTTTTTTTCCAATGTGGAAGTAAAATATATCATGCTTCATCATTATTACTTTCTTCGTCCTTCAATGCATACTAAATATCTGGTATATTATCCTTGTATTTACTATATTTATTTTTCTCTTATTTTGATTTCAGTTCATTATGAAGCTTAAATGGCATTTATACTTAGTAACTTAAATATTCAATTACACGAAAATGGTGTGAAAATTCATTCTTAGATTATTGGAGATTTTTTAAGTTGAAAAATCTAAGAAAGATATAGACATTTTAAACTTTCAATATTCAGTTAGTGATATGATCAAAACTTTCTTTGACAAAAATGAGATTGGAAAGCTGGTATGCTCCAAAATGTCGTCTCTCCTTTAGTAATAATCTGATCACTTTTATTTTCTCCGAGCAGATCTGCAATTTTTCTTGATGTGGTTGCTGTCAGTGCTCTTATAATCTATATTACACGCGTTTGTCTTGGTTACAAACAAACATGGGATAGGTATCAAGTGAGTTCACGTTCTTGTTGGAGATGGCTACGATTTGTTGGGATTAAAATGCATTTTTATCTGTATCGTTCAGATTTGAGAAACTCGAGCGATTGTGTTTTTCGTTTCTTTTATTTGCAAGATAATGAGCTTCAATTTTTCCAAACAGTTACTGGTCAATAAGACGCTTTACGAGAAAACTTTAGCCAGTGGCTTTGGCTCAGTTCATTTTCTTCTGGACGCCTCTGAGCAGCAGCAAGTGAGCATCTCTTTTATATTTGCACTCTCTTCATGTATCTAAAGTAGGTTGCTTTGGCAAAATCACATGTGCCGGTTTGCTGAAAGTACTGCTTTCTTGTAATGTAATTGCTTAATTATTAATTGTTTATCCTGAAATCGTTCGAGCAATTATTTTTATTTTCTTCTGTTTAGATTGTCAAACCTAAAAGGACATTTATCTTCCATGTAGAGGTTCTGCGGGATGTAACTGGTTATGCTCTAATTTTTCTGGGATAATTTGTTAGTTCATTCATTAGCTTCATCAACTCCATTTTGGTGTCGATAAATTATGCGTGGCCACCGTTGGGGGATACCCATTATCTGACATCCCAGCTAAATTGTTGATTTCCAGTGGTTTGTCAAAATGAAGCTGTAAAATATGACTATGTTTCAAGTATAGACCTCTCCATTTCTTTTCTAAGAGGTTTGGTTGGTTGGCTGGCTGGCGCTCATCAAATTATTTCTTTGCTTGGGCTATAATTAGTTTTTGTTCCTTTTGCAGTACAAGGAAGCTGTTTTGGCCTATGCAATCCTACTCAAGGAAGGGAAGGACGAGGTTTGCAATTATATTATAATCTGAATGGTTTAGTTGATATCTGCTGCCATATAATATCAAGTTTGACTGTATACTCAACTCAGACGTAAGTAAAAAAGAGTTGCTTCAGCGATGAACTTGCATAAATTCAACTATGAGAACGGAAAAGGAAAGCACACCTTGTGAGTTGTTTTAAGTAAATGTGGCAAAATGAGAGTGCACAACTTTTGATACACTGCCTCATGGGGATTGACATTAAATTCCGGAGTGCAGGGCCTGAGCGAGGGAAGCATCGAAGACAGATGCGAGAGATTTATGTATGATAATCTTAAAGTGAAGGTGATAAATTTGTCTATGAACACAAAAGGACTGAATGTATTAATATGATGAAAAGACTGAGGTTTTTATGCAGGTTAAAATGCCAGTGGAGAAAGCAATGGATACTTTAAAGAGGTTGGGTTTAGCCAGCAGAGTTAAGATGGAGGGAGGAGGAGATACCTGGAAAGCCACTCCCTGCTGGGAGGCATATGAGGCTCTTAAACAGCGTTGGAATACCTTGATTGCCTAGCTGCCCACGAGCTGGGGCGCGCTCAAAAGAATCCCAGTTCGAGGTGGGGGCGTTGGATTGGACTGCTGTGAATATATTTTGGTGGGTTGTATTAATCCTTCATGGATGTACGTACGATGAGGTGTAAACCCCCCCATTTTTATCAAACTTTGTTTATAATGCTGGATGGATGTGCATTTACGCATTGAGAGGAAGATGGTTTGGCTCGTCTGATTACGCCCAAGGCCTACAGCCCCAGATGATACCAACACAACTTCAAATTCCTGAGAGTTCAATTTCTTAATCTGCAAATTGAAATCATAACACTGTAAGAGAAAATCGCTCATATCACAATCAAAGAATGGAAGGGTCGACATTTCTAGGTCAGAAACTTGCAACCTTCTACTTTCAAAATCAAATGGGTCAGTGACGCCGAAAGAAAGAAGAAGAAGGCCGAAAGGAATAATGATGCCGAAAGAAAGAATAAGAAGGTGAGTGATTGAAAAAGAATGAATGATGGCCGAATAGCATAGAGCGAGCAAGAAAGATGGCGAAATAGAGAGCAAGTGAGAAAGATAAAAACAGAATCAGACATAAAATTGTTTTTCAATTTGAGAACCCGAACTGAGCCTTGGTTCGGGATCTGGTTTCTTATTCTCGGAATCAATAATCGAACGGTCGGCTCCAAAAAGTCTGGAACCGAAACCAATAACCGAATTGTCCCCCCTACTTCCCACCATTATTTGGAATAATTTCATAAAAAGCCAAACCCATCATCATCGATTATCAATCACCATCGTCTACTGTGCTGATTTTATGACGTCACCATCCCTCCCTCCCTCCCGGACCATGGACAGGACCCTGACGTGGCTGCCTTAATACATCGCCAATACCAAAATACGTTCTCATTCCCCAGCTTTGCTCCTGAAGCCATTTGCTCCCTCTGGCTCTATTTTTCGATTCATCTTCACCTTCCTTTGTTTCTCTCTCATTTTGCTTCCGATCCTTCCGCCTCTCTTGGCTTTCCTCCGATCTCCCTTTTCTCTCTTTCCCTCCCTTCCCGTCTTTTCTTTTGCAATGCCGTCCGTCTACGGAGCTCGTTTGACAACCTTTGAAGATTCTGACAAGGAAAGAGAGTATGGATACGTCCGCAAGGTACTGCCCCCCTCTTCATCTCCTTCATTCTGCTTCTTTGCCTCCAATTGGGATTGTTTTTTTTTTTTTTTTTTGTATCCAACCGCTGTGCCTGGATTTCTTTTGTTTTGTTCCCACGATCCGTTCTTGTGTTTTAGATTCAAAGTATGCTTTCTCGTCTATTTTCTTACTTCTAGTCTTTGGTTGTGATTGTTTCATTCTCAAATCGGTCTTTTTTCTGAATTTAACGCATTATCAATTCGTGCATTCAATCTATTGTTTCACAGGTGTCAGGACCTGTTGTGGTTGCCGATGGTATGGCTGGTGCTGCAATGTATGAATTGGTTCGGGTTGGTCACGATAATTTAATTGGTGAAATCATTCGATTAGAAGGAGATTCTGCTACAATCCAAGGTTTTTCACTAGCCATATCTTTTGGTCAATTCTCACTTTCTTTTGTGTTAACTAGATTTCAGAGCTCTTTTTAGCTCCCTGACTCATAATTCTCTCACTAGATCTCCTTTAGATTATTTAACATTATATATGTTTCACTACTTACAGTTTAGCTCTTAGATGGATTATTGATCTTTGGAATTGATGGAATACGTTTCTCTGATCTTATTTCAGTTTATGAGGAAACAGCTGGACTGATGGTGAATGACCCAGTTTTGAGAACACACAAGGTGAGTTTTGTGTTTCTTAAAACTTTCCATCGGTTCTTCCTTTTCTAATGGCTTGTTAACTTTTGCGTACTTCATCCAGCCGTTGTCGGTGGAGTTGGGACCTGGAATACTAGGAAATATATTTGATGGAATTCAGGTTTTACGCATTTGTAAATTATTTTTTTTCAGTCGTTATCTTTATCATACATATTCAAATTCTTTATTTAATTATAGCGGCCTTTGAAAACTATCGCAAAAAGATCCGGAGATGTCTACATTCCTCGTGGTGTTTCAGTCCCAGCACTTGACAAAGACATACTATGGGATTTTGAACCAAAAAAACTTGGTAGTTGACAATCTATTCTAGTAGTGTTTCAATAGTTGGAGCTATTATAGTTTAATCACTGATATGAAACAAATTGCAAGGTTTACGTTATTAGTTTAAAATGTTTGATTTTCTTTCCTAATGCAGGTGAAGGTGATCTTTTAACAGGTGGAGACTTGTATGCTGTACGTTTTCTAACTTTGAACAGTTCATTGATCAATGAATAACAAATGTTCTGTCGTTTAAATGCCTAATATAAATGGTTTCAAATGCAGACTGTCTTTGAGAATAGTTTAATGCAGCACCATATTGCACTGCCTCCTAACTCTATGGGAAAAATTACTTACATTGCACCACCTGGTCAATATTCATTGAAGGTTCGTTTCTGTGATTTTTTGGGTCTGTAATGGAACTTTTTAGTATACACTAATTGACGTGATATTCTGATGTTGGTTTTGATATTGACTGTGTAGTGCTTTTCTAAATTATCCTTATAATATCTTTTCTGCTTCATTACAAGGTTCTAAATTCTTGATTTTTGTGCTATTGATGTTATTTTCTTTAAAATGTTTTGCAACTAACACCTCAAGGTACCTTTATGTGTTTGGTATTGTTTTTCATAACATAGTCATATGACTCATAGTGCTGTACTGATTTAGTCGTACACATTCTAAACTCTTTTCTCACCATAAAAGATAAGTACCATTGACTCATATCTAAGGTCATATTCAATGATCTTCCAATCATCTGGAAGTGGGTTTAATTTTAACATATGAAGGAAATCTCATTTAAAAAATGTAATTAAGATTGATTGTAATAAATTTTGTTTTGGACTGTGGCTACTGTTTGAAGCAGTTTCATACCTTGTACGTTGTGTCTAATTATGCTGTATGCTTTCTTGTCTGGCTAGTCATTAGAGCATTTTTTTTTTCTCCACTCCTGTCTTCTGTCACTCTTATTAGAATATTATGGTCGTGTTATGGATATTGTTGTGGAAGTGAAATTGAACATACTTACACTGTATTTTTCAGGATACTGTGTTAGAGCTGGAGTTTCAAGGTGTTAAAAAACAATTTACCATGCTTCAGGTCCCTACTTTTGTTACATGGTTATACAATTTCTGGGGCTGATTTGGGATGGGTTTAAGAGAAATGTTTTTGACCTTTTTTTTCAAAACAATTCTTTAGTATTAAAAATTTGGTGTTTTTGATATAAGATTGTTCTATATTTTTTTTTTTCAAAATTTGGTGTTTCATGGTTATAAAATTTCTGGGGCTGGTTTGAAATGGGTTTAGGAGAAATGTTTTTGACCTTTTTTTCAAAACAATTCTTTAGTATTAAAAATTTGGTGTCTTTGATATATGATTGTTCTCCATCCTAACGGTTACTGATCCTCCCCTCCCCCTTTCTTGCCAACACTTTACCCCCCATTCCACTCCCCTTTCTGCAGCAACCCATCCACGCACCCTCCTATCCCGCCACAAGAAGCACCCTTTTTCCTCCATTTTTTTCACTGAAATTCCTCGTTGTCATTCATCTAATTTTTCTCTCTTTTCAACTCTCCACCCTACAACATTACTCTATTCTTCAAATAAAAGCGACCTACCTCCATTTTGATTCTTCTTTACGAAACACAGTCACCCTATCACTCCCTATCTGCTTAGAAACCAACTCACTTACTCTTTCTCAACTCTTCCTTGCACAGAATCCTCATGTCACACTATTCATTCCATAACATTTACCCTTCCCTTCCCTTTGCTTGGCAGCCTGCTACTTTTCCTCCAAATTTTTCCAAAGACTTGTGCCATCCTGTCTGGTTTCCCAAAGTACAGTTATCAACAAAGAGAAGTTTTTTTAGGTTTGGTGAGAGAAGGTTTTTTAACGGAGAAAGATATAGGAGTGAGAAAGATAATTTTAGAAGAGAGAGAAAGAGTGAAGTCAGGAAGAGAGTATTCATAAATGACTTATTGGAAAAGAGAAAAGTAAGACTACAATACTACTCACTGGAGTTTAAAAAACTACTGTGTTTTAAAAGAAACAGGAAGAAAAGTGTTTCCAAAGTGTCATGCCAAATGCTATTTTATTTTTAAATAGAGAATTGTTTTTAGGAGAAAGAGAACAGTTTCTTATTTATGAGTTATATAATTATCTCTTTGCAGACATGGCCTGTACGTACACCTCGGCCAGTTGCATCAAAGCTTGCAGCTGATACCCCTCTGCTTACTGGTCAGGTAATTCTAAAATATCCAATTGTTTAATAATGGATGTACTTGTGATTAATTATTTGTCTAGTTTTCATTTCTGACTATTGTTGCTTCATGAACAGCGTGTTCTTGACGCTCTTTTTCCGTCTGTTCTTGGTGGAACTTGTGCCATACCTGGAGCATTTGGTTGTGGAAAAACTGTCATTAGTCAAGCTCTTTCTAAGGTAAACACATGCTCATTTGCACTTCATGTAGTTTTCTGATAGTTATATGATATGTAGCTTCGAATACATATTACATATGCTCTTTCTAAGTATTTCCATGTATTTCTTTTTTAAAGGGATTCTTCCCCTCTCTTCTCTTGTAACCTTTTTTTCTTAATGCATATCGTTTCTTATAAAAAAAAAGTATGATATGTATCTTCGAATGTGTACAGTACTCAAATTCCGACACTGTAGTTTATGTTGGTTGTGGGGAGAGAGGAAATGAAATGGCAGAGGTTCTTATGGATTTTCCACAATTGACAATGACGTTGCCCGATGGTCGTGAAGAATCTGTCATGAAACGTACTACACTTGTGGCAAACACTTCTAACATGCCTGTGGCTGCCCGTGAGGCTTCAATATATACTGGTAAGGGTTTTATTTCTACTTATTTCAAAATGTATGGCTCTTTCATACTAACTGAGAAATTTCTTATCCTCTCTTTTATATACATTTTACAGTAGCTTAATACAATTTTTTTTAATTTATAAAAAATTATTTGTGCCCAAGCTTTGTGCATTAAGGATATTTTTGGTTGAGTATTAGTTTTACAAGAATAATTTGCAATGCGGAACTTGAAGAGGTTTTAATATTTTGCGGTTTTGACTTTATCATATCGGTATTTGAATTTTTTTTATCAGAGTTGAAGACAAATAATTGGTAGCTTATATTCCAATTTTAACCTCTCTGGACCCAGTTCACAGAAATCAGATTTTTTACCTGTTTTATTAAAAACTTATATAAATGTGTGTGATTGTTTTATTTTTCTGCAAAGTATGTCTATGTTGGTGCTTACCATGTGTTCCAAGTTTTATTCCCTGCAATAAAGGTGAAGCTGTTTTGAGGGACCCCGTTAATATTCAGCAATATATTCGAATGTGAATTATCAGGAATTACTATTGCTGAATACTTCAGAGATATGGGGTACAATGTCAGTATGATGGCAGATTCGACTTCTCGTTGGGCAGAAGCATTGCGTGAGATATCTGGACGACTGGTAATTACATAAAAATCTGAGCATATGCTTACTGCACTACATTATATGCATGCATAGCTAGGTTTGGTTTTTATGTGGGCTTCTAACTACTTTTTTTTTCATAAGAGGCTTCTTACATCGTTTTGAATGACATGCATTGACTACTTTGACTGACACACACATAACGAACCTGATTTCATGTTTGTAAAAAGATAATAATTGGAGTTCTGACTGAAGCCAGAGACTGTTACACTTCAATTTCAAATGTGTTGCCTGATTGGAAGATGTGCCAGATGGAAGTAGGATTATCTGGCAATTTGCTTTGAGTCAGTTCTATATATTTTTTGGTTCTCTTTTGTGTTTGGAAATAACTTGTCAAAATAATTGGACCATGAAAAATGATACATGTCTTACTCTGGCCATTGGGAAGTTTTATTTATCTGTGTCGAGACCACTTGCTGAGTACATCCGACCAGAAACCCCTTTACTTTTCTTCCTACTTATGCTTGCCTTCTTGTTCCTAATGTTGTTGGTTTCATTTAATTTGTACTTCATTCTGGAAAATGTTTTTAGTTTGCTTCATAAATTTTTTTTACAACATTTTCTTTTATTTTTCTTCAGGCAGAAATGCCTGCAGATAGTGGATATCCAGCTTATCTCGCGGCACGTTTAGCTTCTTTTTATGAACGTGCGGGTAAAGTAAAATGTCTGGGAGGACCAGAACGTAACGGTAGTGTCACAATTGTTGGTGCTGTTTCACCTCCGGGAGGAGATTTTTCTGATCCTGTGACATCTGCAACTCTCAGCATTGTACAGGTACATTTTCTTATCAAGCACCTATTGATTGAGATGCTTTCTTATATATTTATATTAATTAAGCATGAAACTCGTTATTTTCTCTGCCAGTTGTTGTGTGACCCTGATCATTGAGATTATCATTAGTTCTCATCAATATATCATGATTTAGTAGCGTGTTTCTTACCAATATTGATTTATTTGGCAAATTATAGAGACTTATGGGTTTACAACATGCATTCATACTCAAATTATTGGTTCATTTTATATATTTATATATATATGCATATGCCTATGCATTGCCCACTGATATCATGTGAGTTGTTGATTCGTTTCAGATTATTAGTGCTTTATATAAATCTGTTTTCAGGTTTTCTGGGGACTTGACAAAAAGCTTGCTCAGAGAAAACATTTCCCATCTGTTAACTGGCTTATTTCGTACTCAAAATACTCAACTGTACGTTTGGCCTCCTCTCGCTCTCTCTCTGAAAGTGCATCTTCCTAATGAGTTATGCGCATGCACTTGTGCTTTTATGCCCTGTTTAATTAATACATTGTTTCTTTTGTGCTGTCAGGCATTGGAATCCTTTTATGAGCAGTTTGACCAAGATTTTATTAGCATTAGGACGAAGGCCCGTGAGGTGCTACAAAGAGAAGATGACCTTAATGAGATTGTTCAAGTATGTTTTTCCTTTTGTCTGCTCACTCTAGCTTAGATTTAACTTTGACTATCACATACTCCAAATTCGGTAAACCTGGAAACATTACATGTATTAGTAATGGCTGGGTTCAACCAACTCGTGGTAGAGGTTGAAGGAACTTTTGGTGGGGTCTTTTTATCTTACATAAATTTTTCACCTTGGACACTTCCCATGGTTTGGAATATTAGAAAAGCATAGACAGGAGTCCACTATTTTTAGACAAATTATATGTAATTGTATGTGATAATGCTACTAACACTCTTAAGCTGTCTGGGTTACTGCAGCTTGTAGGAAAAGATGCCTTAGCTGAAGGAGATAAAATTACTCTCGAGACTGCGAAACTTTTGAGAGAAGACTATCTAGCCCAGAATGCATTTACTCCGTGAGTTTGGGTCTCTATTTACTTTCCACATAATCAGTTTCATTCCAACTCGCCCATCGATTTTGTAAATTAGCTCATATATCTCATATCTTCATTTGACAGATATGATAAATTCTGCCCTTTCTATAAGTCTGTTTGGATGATGCGCAACATCATTCATTTCTATAATTTGGCTAATCAGGTCTGTGTCTGTTTTTGTTCATTTTTCTACATTAAGAGGTTCTAAGTATGACTAAATGAGGAATTATTATGAAAAAAGAGAAATACTAGCAAGAACTTCTAGGCTTGTTTGATGAGCTGGTTAAACATACAGGCAGTGGAGAGAGGCGCTGGTATGGATGGCCAGAAGATAACATACAGTCTGATCAAGCATCGATTGGGAGATCTTTTTTATCGTTTGGTGTAAGTCCAAGAATGATGGTTGATAGTATTACTAATTGTAAATTTGAATTTTTTTAAGTAAGGTCAGAACTTGCCATTCATGCAGGTCTCAAAAATTCGAGGACCCAGCAGAAGGAGAAGAAGCTCTTGTTTCGAAATTTAAGAAGCTGCACGAAGACCTGACCAGTGGCTTCCGGGCACTTGAGGACGAAACTCGATGAATCAAGATTCAAGTTTAGCACTTTCTAATATTGGCTTACCTCAGTGGCAGTCTGAGAACATAAACGACGACGATATCATAGGCTTGTCATGCCGATTGGGTGCTTGTTCGGTAATTATCCTTGTCGAATAAGGTATTAATTGTTTCATTATGGATTTTCGTGAATTTATGTTTTGGTTAGATGAGGGGATCAGATTTGGCTGTCTGTAATTGCTGTACAAGTGCAATAAAGATGCATTTTGTGATTGTTGATTAGAAATCTGCTGGTGCAAATTTTACCTTCCAGTTTCATATTTAGAAACTCCAGCAACCCAGATGGATCAATTTTTTTATTTGTTGAAGAAACTCCGGTTCAAAATAAATAATAAAAAAAGGATCTAGAACAATTTAGATTCTAATATTTAAGATTATTTGCAGGTTAATCGAATTTTTTTTCTTTCAGCTATTAGTAATTCAGATTCTGTTGTCAATTTATCTGTTAAATTCAACTTGTAATATTTCGTTCAGTCATATGTTTTAATATGATTTTTAAAAGTTTTGGGTGATTTTTAATTTGATTTCGAATTCTATCGGTCTCTTATTTGACATTTTCATTGATTTTTAATATGATTTCTAAACGTCTCCGTGATTTTTAATTTAATTTTAAACTCTTTCGATCTCTTATTTGACATTTTCAAATTCTGACAATTAGGGGTGTTCAAAACTGAATCGAACCGAAACCGATCAAAAAATAAAAACCGAATAAGGTTTTTTTTATTAAAAAAATCGAATAAGGTTCTCTTTTGTAAGAACCGAGTGTTTTGGTTCGGTTACCGGTTTTAGTTTTTCAAAATCGAAAAACCGAAACCGAACTGCATAAATACGTTTATAGTGTTTTTTTGTTTTTGAAGTTCCATATTCGGTCATTCGTGCCTCAGCCTCTGAAGTGATTTTAACTCCAAAAGACCTAATAACTATTTTTTGGACAAAATTTTGTTTTGAAAAGAGAAGAGGAAGAATAATTTTGTTGTTATTAATTATGTTTTTATAATTTTTATTATAATATTTGAAAAAAATTTAATAAAGAAAAAACCGAAACCGAACCGAAACCGGAACCAAGATTTTAAAACCGAAACCGACTCGGTTCTGATTTTTCTAAAACCGATTCCGGTTTTGTAATTTTAAAACCGAAACCGACTAGTTTGGTTTGATTTCACATCAAAACCGAACCGAACCGAACCGTGAACACCCCTACTGACAATCGTGCGTTATATAACGAAATCAAGTTAGAAATTGACGGATGAGTTAAAACAAAAGGAAAATGACAAATTAACTATCGTGGTTTGTAGTCAATGAAAAGTCAACCACTATCCTTTATTTTCTAATAAATTAACCACTGACGTATGGAAAAATGACAAAGCTAACATCGCTGTCGTTTGCCGTTAGAAAGTTGACAGGGTGCCTCGGCTTCTAGGGTTCGGCTTTCAAGGGCACAAACCACGATGGTTAATTTGTCATTTTCCCTAAAACAAATTATTGAATGGAAATAAGTTGACATGGTGCGAAATTTAACAAACAAGTTGATGGTGTCAAAATTACAATTCGAGTACTTTGTTGTAAAGTCTAAATGATCCTTGGGAAAGAAGAAAAAAAGCGGTAGAGTGTGCTATATTTACAAAGTTGGCCTCTCCCTGCTTGCACCTTACAGAGAAGGGGAAGAAGGCTCGAGGCTGAACTCAATTTATTCACTTGCTTTGATTCGCTGAGAGCAAATACAGTGAATCAGAGAGGTTCTGTTCGAGGTAAATTTGTTTCCTTTCTTCCTAGTTCCTTCCTTCTTCTTCCTATCGAATTTATTTTTCTTTCTCAATGATTCAGCGTCTTTATTTGTAATTCGAGCTCTAATTCTTTGATGTAATTCTTCATCCGCAATTGGTGGAATGGTCCGTTTACATATTCCTCCACCACCGCCGCTTTGTTTTTTTATTTTTATTTTTATTTTTATCTGTTTACAATCTCTGAGTTGCTGTCGCAATAAAATTTGGAGCTCATGATTAGGCTTAGGGTTTAATGTTGGCTGCGGCAATGACGCGATGTTGTGAAAAGCAGGTAATACTCTTATGGGTTTGAAAAATGATAACCTTTTCTGCCTCCTTTTCACCTCCATTCTTCATCGCTGATTTTCGGTTACAAGTTAATTCTAGTTCACCAAGTGATTCCATATTTGAGTTAATGTGGGTGTTTTGATCCTTTCATCTGTTTTCCAATTGAAATGAATTCCTATGCTTGGTTTGATTTATGTCCTACCTTGTAACAAATTTACTCGATAAGTGTGCCAATTTATGGAAACAATTCTTCACTCATTCGCATTTTTCTTTTTATCTCCTTCTTGTTTTACTTTGAGGCATTTCTAACAAAATATAACTAGCATTCTATAATGACCGTCTAAGGAAAGGGAAATGGAAATGCTGGCAACTGTGTGATCTTTTACCACTTCTCTCCCCTTATGCTGCTAACTGTTGCCAATGTTATTTTATTTCTAAGTTGGAAAGTTGATTTTGTTATCTATTGTTGGTTTAACATGACAACTCCTCTGTCTCTGATCTACATTTTAAAGTCTATATATATGTGATTATTTATAGTTTCTTACTTGTCTCGTTGTCTTAAGCTGAGAACATGTCTGCCTATGACAATGTTGTTGGTGGAAAGTTGAAGCTGAAAGGAAAAGCCCTAGATGTGAAGGCAGGTGGGATCAAGAAGAAGAAAAATAAGAAGTCTCAAGATCAATTATCTCAAGTTACACTGAACGATCTTCCACCAGGTTTGTTGAATGATGATATTGCACACTTCACTTTTTCTTTTGGGCGGAGGTGATACGTAGAATGTTAGTAGACTTTACTGCCCATGATCCTTGCATTCATCCTTTTGATTTCAGCTTTTCAAATTTTTTTTCCTGCCTAGAGTACTCTTCTTTTAATACCCTCGGATCTTCCCAGCATAATTATTGCATTGTTGTTTGTGGAATTAATGGTATTACAACCCGCGAAGTCTTTTGAAACTTGTGATTGTAAGGCCTGTTTCTTTTCCATTTATATTTCTTTCTTTTCATTTTATGTCTTTGGATTTGCCCTTTTTGGTGCCTTGTAGCCTTTTTTTGTGCATTTGAAATATGAGGAATTTCATTAGTATTTATCTTGACAAGCCAGACTAGCGGTCCTTAAAAACTCATTTTGTCATTCATTGTTTCGGTGGGTTAGAGGTTCAGGTTATAGAGGTAAGTCATCGTAAATAGACTGGATGTTGAGCCTTTTTATTTTGGTTCATTGATGTACCTTTTTTCTTCTTTAAATTTAGTTCACTTCTTATTTGATCACTGGTTATAAAAAAAAAAGTTCTTCAGTTGTTCTCCGCTCTTAGAATCTATTCAGCAGTCCACAACACCTTGTTTTGATGAATCTAAAAACCCCATCTTCTATTTCTTCCCAGTCTACCCATATGTAAAATCGTGTCTCATAGTGGCTGCATTTTGTTATCTCAGTTTAAATATATCACAAAAATGTCAATTTTGTTGCTCATTATGCGTTGCAATGGCGTAGATGGGAGTCTGGAAATATTGGCTGATCCACACGAGGAGGAGGATGTTGATAAAAGCCAGAAATTAAGTGAAGATGGGAAAATTGGGCAAAGTGACGACCATCTGACACCTGCAGAAAGGCGGTATATTGAACAGAGACAGCAACTGGATGTTCATAAAATGGCAAAGACGGCAAATAAATCACATCGCGATAGGATCCAAGATTTCAATCAGTATCTGGCGAACATGAGCGAGCACTACGACATTCCTAAAGTGGGGCCGGGTTGATTTGCTCAAAAGTTGTCTGTGGGAGTGATTTGGTAATGAACTCTCTGCTCTCCGCTGGATGTTTTATGCATATGTTTTTTTGGTTGTGTTGTATAAGTTGTTCCCTCTTGGACTTGTATGACCATTGCCCAATTCTAAGTTGAGCTCTACCAGCAACTTGACTGATTAATTTGAGCTTCCACCCAGAAGTTTCCCATCTTAAACATTGCAATGAATGCAGAGGCTAATGGTTGAGGAAAGATGCAGCAAAATTGAAAGAAATAAGAGCAAATGCCTAGCGATGAGATTGATGATGGTAATTTGGCTTTGTCACGCTTGTTGGGTAGCACATTGGTGTCCTAATAAATGGGAAGAAATTATGCAAAGACTTCCAAATAAATATAATATTATATATAAATGGGTAAATAACATTGCAAACCCTATAGTTCTGGGTCAATGACAAGTCAAATCTTAGAGAATTTTTTTTAACAACTAAAACCCTAAACTATGAAAAATTATCGCCGGCAACCTCGCAGTCAAGTTTTCCGTCCAAATTCGTCAAATCTAATTTCTCAGTTAATTTAAAACGTTTTCCTCTCAATGTTGATCTCGTTCGTCGGCGTCGATTATTAAAATCGATGTTAGTTCTACCATAAAAATGAATTTCAAAGTCGAAGATTCAAAAATTTCGAACTTTTTTACTATAAAACGACGAATTTCGAAGAAGAACTGTTCGTTTTAGGTTAAAAGACGATTTTTAACATATAACGGACGTCCGTCATACTCTGACGGACGTCCGTCATACTCTCACGGACGTCCGTCCGTCCGTTATAGGTTAAAAATCGTATTTTGTCTATTTTATTTTTTATTATTAATAAACAAATATTAAATTACCGTTTTACCCTTAAAAAGTTGTCATTATTATTTTTATAAGAATAAAAGAGTAATTTGACAGACAAGTGGCAGACAACTGTACCCCACTTGTCTGTCAAATTACTCTTTTGTCCTTATAAAAATAATATTGACAATTTTTAAGGGTAAAACGGTAATTTAATATTTGTTTATTAATAATAAAAAATAAAATGGACAAAATACGATTTTTAACCTATAATAGACGGACGGACGTCCGTGAGAGTATGACGGACGTCCGTCAGAGTATGACGGACGTCCGTTATATGTTAAAAATTGTCTTTTAACCTAAAACAGACAGTTCTCCTTCAATATTCGTCGTTTTACAGTCAAAAAGTTCGAAATTTTTGAATCTTCGACTTTGAAATTCATTTATATGGTAGAACTAACATCGATTTTAAGAATCGACGCCGACGAACGAGATCGACATTGAGAGGAAAACGTTTCAAGTTAACTGAGGAATTAGATTTGACGGATTTGGACGGAAAACTTGACTGCGAGGTTGCCGGCGATAATTTCTCATAGTTCAGGGTTTTAGTTATTAAAAAAATTTCTCCAAGGTTTGACTTGTCATTGATCCAGAACTATAGGGTTTGCAGTGTTATTTACCCTATATAAATTGATGTGTTAAATCTGAGTAAAATGACATTTTAGCAAATTTTCAAAGAGGAAAAGTCACTTTTGTCCCCTGGAAGACAATACAACTCATGTCGAACCCGGGGCGGGGCCGGGTGGTTCATTTTTTTTTTTGTTGCTTCAATGGTGTGCTTGCTTTGCTGAGGGGCATAAGTGACTTTTACTCGCTTCAAATCTATATCCTGAGAAGTTGTACTTGAGCAGCGTTGGAGATCTTTGCTCTTTGAAGTGTCAACCTGCTACCGTTGTGGCGGAGCTTCCAATCTCTCTTCCCTTGTTATCATCGACTCCTCTTCCTCTCTCTCCCCCTCTTCTCCTTCAAATCTCTCTCTCTCTCTCTCTGAGCCTTCGCGTTTTTTCCTGGTAATTTTCTCCGCTCTCATCAGATCCGAATTGCGCGTTTCTTACAATGCGTTATTTGAATTCTTTTTTTTTTTTTCCTCTCTTTCTCAGTATACAGTTTCTTTCTCAGGTGCTTTCGATTCCAACCAAGTTATGGACGCCACCATCCCTGTTTGTAAATCTCTCACTCTACCCCCACTGACTGTAAGTTCCTCCTCCTTGCAACCTTTTCTTTCAACAATATGAAAACTACTTTCTCCTTCACGTCCACATATACGAATTTTCAGATTTTTCACTCTTGAGCAATACAGCCTTTACTCTTCTGTCTCAAATTTTTTTTTTTCTTGAGGTGCTACTGTGAACTGAGATCTTTTTAATGAAGAAATCTTATGTTATTGACAATTCATGCCATTTTTCTGTTCAAATCGAAGGGTCTATTTGTGGGGACAACTAAAGGAATCAGGAGTTCGCAATGTAGTTTTATGGGTGGTGACAAGGTGACCTTTCCTAGACAAAGAATTCGTGGAGACCGAATAAGTCGCAAAACTTTGAAGAATGGCAACAGCCTTCAAGTTACATGCCGTGGTGATAAAATACTGGTGGCCAACAGAGGTGAAATTGCTGTTCGCATTATTAGAACTGCTCATGAACTGGGGATTCCTTGTGTGGCTGTTTACTCAACAATAGACAAGGATGCACTCCATGTGAAATTGGCTGATGAATCAGTATGCATTGGTGAAGCACCTAGTAGCCAGTCGTAAGCATTCATATTAGTGAAACTCTTAGAAGCTATTCTCATTACTTAATTATATTTTGATGTTTAGTTATCCTACATTGATTATGTAGTGAGTTTTGTTCAAGTACTTCTGCATCGAAGAGGATGAACTGCTTTCTGCGTATAGAATATAACAAGTTCATTATTGTAGATTTGCAGTTTTACTTTTATACTCTTCAAATTTTACCTCTTGGTAGGTTTAGATTTTGATTATGCATCAATGTTTGTAGAATCAAAATTTAATGCCTCTCCAAAACCATATAGTCCTATGTTTTTTTTAAAGTTACCTTATTTTTATTTTCATTTTCATTTGGTTCTTGTTTGGTTCACGTGAACAAATTTCTTTTTGTTGATAAGTAATTATTGTTTTAGAGTGTGTTGCTAACACTTAGGAATTACATCTTTAAAGTGAAAAGGGGTAGGGAGATCTTTTGGAGCGTATTTTTTTATGGCAACACCAATTTTTTTTTCGGTCTTATGCATACATTGATACCTTTCAGGTACTTGTTGATTCCAAATGTTCTTTCTGCTGCCACTAGCCGTGGATGCACTATGCTCCATCCTGGGTATGGTTTCCTTGCTGAGAATGCAGTATTTGTTGAAATGTGCAGAGAGCATGGAATCAACTTTATTGGACCTAATGTAAGTAATTTTACCGTAATGAATTGTGGTCCTTCCTTCCTTCAAGTTCTAGTATATGTTATTTTTATGGTCCAAAGTATATTGAGGTATTATTTCAAGGCATAGTCCTTTGATCAGGTTTGTTTCCAAATTGGTGTGACGAAGTGCAGCAACAATTAGACTGATTTACTACCTTAAGATCTTGTCTTGATCATAAAAAAGTGAGCTAAAAAGCTAAAAATTATATATATATATCTACTAAAAAGCTGTTTTTTTAGTTGTTATTCTTGTCATATCTCTCTTTTTCCTTAAGTTTTCAGCTTCATGCTTATTTGATTAGCGAAAGATGGATTTCAAATACTATCTATTGGTTTGTCACTAAAAATGCACTTGTTATTTTTACTATTTCATTTTACTTCTTTTTTTTTTGTTTTTCTAATCTCCATAATTATAGATTCTGTTTTCTTTATCCAATGAAAACATCATATCGTTGGTGCAATTTTTTTCTTTTCTTTTTTAAATACAATTCCATTTTACCAATAGAATAAGAAAAAAATCAATGAACCTCCATTTTTTTTCATCTGTTTTGGTGTGATATTTTGGTTAGGAATTAAAATACTTTCATGCTTTTGCAGCCTGACAGTATCCGAGTTATGGGTGATAAATCAACTGCCCGCGATACAATGAAAAAGGCAGGTGTTCCAACTGTACCAGGAAGTGAGGGCCTCATGCAGGTATCATATATTACTTTGTCTTATGTAATTTAAGTTTTGCTCCCTGTACCACTGAAGTCTACTACAACCAATCTCAATATTGGTTGTTTAATTTTTAGAAAACTTTCTATTACAGACTACTGAGGAGGGAATCAAGCTTGCTCATGAGATTGGATATCCTGTAATGATCAAGGTAATTTACATTTTTATTACTATTATAGATTTGTGAGCGAAATTTTATTTTTCCTCATCGAATTATTTGACACCTTTCTACCGAGTATGAGGCCTCATGTCTTCAATCTCTTAACTGATACCATAGGTTTGAATGCTAGTATTTTTTTTTTAATTAGAAAGTTTCATTGTAATTCAACTCCTTTATAAATGCTGGACTTGTCATAGCGGAAAGTAAAGAAACCAAAAATGAAACTTTTTGAACTTTTTTAATTATAATCTGAATTTTTTTAATGACTAGTTGTTTTTGTTTTTTGCTGAAAAGATGAAGAAATTATTGAATCTGGTCCATACAGTGTATTTTATCCAGTCTATATTTTGTTATTCTTTTATTAACTGACATCATTCACTCTTTTGAAGGCAACAGCTGGGGGTGGAGGACGTGGCATGAGACTTGCAAAAGAACCTGATGAATTTGTGAAGCTGTTACAGGTCCTACTTCTAAAAAACATTTGTTTACTCATATAATCTCTTTAGTCATTATATTTTAATGACCTTTCAGAAATAAAACTGTGTTCAATCCTCAAAATATCAATTATCAATGGAATCAGCACGCATTCGTCAAGTTTTTTAAAATGGAGCTGTATGAATCTTGTCTTGAGATCATCCTTTGATACATCTAATTAACTTTTCTATTTTATTTTCCAGCAAGCTAAGAGCGAAGCTGCAGCTGCATTTGGAAACGATGGAGTTTATTTGGAAAAGTACATTCAGAACCCAAGGCATATTGAGTTTCAGGTGAACTTTATTGTAATTCACTTCTCAACTGAAAACAAACAATTAGATGTCTACATGTTTACTGATGCTATGGAATGGAAAGAGGTTGAAAATACTGAAAAAGGACTCATATACTGGAGAAGAAATTCATATACTTCTAATCATAGAAATGAAAACCATCTGCGTTTGAAACAAAAAAACTTGGTGTGTTTGGATGCCATTACAAGATCTCCTCAAGCATATAATAAGGATAAAAAGGACCATGTTCAGCGCTCATACTCTGTATATGTAGAAGAAAATAGGAAATAAGATAACATGTACGACCATTAAGTTAATTTATGATTTGTTATTACACCTTATCGATTTGATAACATGTTATTACCTTCTTCTGTTTGTCGCCTGTTTAGGTTCTGTGTATAACTCTTGGTTTCTGGCTTCCTTACCATTTGGCTTGTAGGTTCTTGCTGATAAATATGGTAATGTAGTTCACTTTGGAGAGCGTGATTGCAGCATTCAGGTACAAATTGACCATCTTCAATGATTCTTAACCGGAAACATTTTTTATCTTACTTTTCTAAAAATCTTAAATTGTTGAATATAATTTTATTAAAATTGTGCAGAGGCGAAATCAAAAGCTGCTTGAAGAAGCACCATCTCCTGCACTGACCCATGAATTACGGAAAGCCATGGGTGATGCAGCAGTGGCAGCAGCAGCATCTATAGGATATATTGGAGTTGGAACGGTTGAGTTCCTTTTGGATGAAAGAGGTTCTTTCTACTTTATGGAAATGAACACTCGGATCCAGGTCAGTTAGATTTTATTCAAGTGCATCAATATATATAGGTTTGTGTGGCTAGAGGAATTGATAAATATGTGCTGACTAATTATTTTGTGGGGTGTGGGGGATGGTGGTGCTCAATAACAAAGGTGGAGCATCCTGTTACAGAAATGATTTCCTCAGTTGATTTGATTGAGGAACAAATTCGTGTAGCTATGGGAGAAAGACTTCGTTACAAACAGGTATAGCATAAAGAAGAGTTAAATTATAGAGTTGTAGTTTGCAGTATGAGAACAATCTGTTCAATTCCTTGCTTGAGTCTTCTGCAGGAAGATATTGTGCTCAGAGGACACTCAATTGAATGTCGAATCAATGCAGAAGATGCCTTTAAAGGATTCCGACCTGGGCCAGGTAATGCAGTCTAGTCTTTGATCTAATATAGTAGGCAGTTTCTCTTATAGTTGCCTAGTTTCGAAAGAAGCTTTTAGGCATTCTTCAATTCACAACTTGCCGTGCAATCTATTCTAGATGTATTTATTCCTTTTATGAGAAATCTTGAAAGGTTTAAATGGAGAGAAAAATAACATAATAAAGTGAGCATGACATTTTCCCCTCCAATAAACAGGAAGAATAACTGCATACTTGCCATCTGGAGGCCCATTTGTTAGAATGGATAGCCATGTTTATACTGATTACGTGGTTCCTCCGAGCTATGATTCTCTCCTTGGAAAGGTTTGCTTAAGGTCCCCTTTTATTTTTTACGTGTTCTATTATTATGTGGTTAATCATGAGTAGTTTGTGTCATCTATTTTGATCGTTGGAGGGATTCATAACTTGCCTCAAATTTGTATTTTCTAGTTTTTATACATCAGTGATAGTTATTTACAGGAAAGATAGCGTTAAAAATGTTACGCAAATTATACATGGTAAAACCAGAATCATCTCATAAACTTTAGGCGGGTATAGTTTTTGCCAATTACGCATAGTCAAACTGATACTCTTCTCCATTGAGCTTCTAATCTAAAAAATTTAGCTTATGTTGTATGCCTAATATGCAAGTTTTATTTGATTGTAGCTGATTGTTTGGGCTCCAACCAGAGAAAAAGCAATTGAACGTATGAAAAGAGCACTTGAGGACACAATTATTACAGGTAGTATAATATGTGCTGATTATTGTGTTGACTACTGTGCTATAGTTGTACACAAAAATACATAGAACTATCACACATAATTGAGAGGTTTGCTTTAAAGGTAGAATGTCTTTGATTCTGAAGTCTACATTGATTCCTGTAATAAAGGAGTTTAGATCAGAATTTTCTATGCTCTTTAAAAATTGCATTTTACTTATTTTTCCTCTATCCTCTCACTTGGAAATTCAAGTTTCTTATTTTTTTGCAAAACTGCTTAATCTTGATACTGTTGGAACACAAAATTGGTGTTATAAAGGATCTCCGGTACTGCAGTTGTCGTTAGTGACTAGGACTCATCCTGTAACCTTATTATTGTCAGTGTTAAATTGTTCCTCGTAATTAGTGAAACCATTTCTGACCATTATATATTTTCTCATGGGGATAGGAAGTTTATTGAGAGTCAAATATTATACAAGCAAAGAATACCTGGGAGTATTTATCAATTACGGTGGGGTTTTATTATGCCCATCAGTTTTCTGATCATTTTTGTCCTGATACAGGTGTTCCTACAACTATTGATTACCATAAGTTGATCCTTGATATAGAGGTAGGCAAACCTCACGTACTCATGAATCCCTCCTCTAGAAATATTTTCAGTTTTAAATCTCTTTACATTCAATAATGTGTCAGACAAAATAGTAACAGTACTATTGCGGTAATTTCAGGATTTCAAAAATGGAAAGGTTGATACGGCCTTTATTCCGAAGCATGAACAGGAATTAGCCGAGGTAAGAAAAGGGTAATGCTCTATTGATGATATAAGGTAGATTAATGATATAAATGTAACAATACATTTGATTTAGTGAGGTGAGATTTTGGCTTTCATTGTGATTGTGTGGATGCAGCCTCAGACAATTGTAAGAGCGGCACCCGTCAAAGAGCTGGCTGGGGCAGCGACTGCTTAAGCTAAGAGGATGCCATTCTTCTGCTCACAATGAGGCACTCTTTGCGTGTACACTCATCTTCTTTGAACAATCACATGTTTTGTTCATTTGCTCTAGTTGTTATTATGGCGCAGACTCAATTTCCGGTTTTTATTTTTTTGTTTGAGCGGTTTTTTAGTCAGTATCTTTGTCCCAGAAATGGGGGAGCTTGAGGGAATGTTTGTCATGTAAATTAAGCATTGGGGATTCCTTGCACGATTCTATTCTTGAATAAGTTGGAGGGGTGGTTTACATGCTCAATTCACAATGTTTTGGGTGTGAATCTCCCCGTCAGCCCAGAAACTAGACATTAATTTTAGAGTAACACGAGATTTACCTTAAGTTTCCAGGCCGATGGTTATTAATTGATATAATTAATACATTTTTTTAATTATTTTATATATTATATTACTTAATGAGGATTACGTCATAGTAATGTAAAATTACAAGTGATGGCTTTAATTTTAAGCCTCATGACCGCCCACCCTCTATGTATAAGTAATCAAGAAGAGTTCCCAAACTGTTCAAACCATGGAAATTGCGTGGGCGCATTCACCAGCAGACCGCCTATTAAAAAGGAGGGGAGACGATGCATTTGCAATAAAAGGGAGAATCTTAAACTGTCTAATCCCTTCGGCACTGCCCTCTGCTAACGCCTACGATAAAATTGCTTCTTTGCCTTCCTTCCGGAGCGCATGTATCAATTCGCAGCCCAACAATGAGCTAAACTCATACTCATGCTTTAACTCTGCTAGGTTAGTGCTCACCCCTCATTCTGCTATGTTCCTTCTATACAAAAAACAGGCAGGCCATCGCATTGATGATCATACTTATAATGAAAGTCTTTTTTTTCAAAAGAAAAAAAATTGTAAATAATCCCTGTACAGGCAAGGTATATATACTTGAACATGGAGGTGTACAAACAAGAATCAAGAAGAGGAGGGCACAAGTATCTAATTAAACACTAGTACAAACTAAGAATATCTTTATTTGGGGTCTTGGTCTTTTGGAATAATATTCTCTGCCTTGTTCTTCGCATTGCATCTCTGCAACTCCTTCCATTGACTACCATCATCTTTCTCAACGCTTTTCTCTTACAGTTACTTTGCTGGTCTTTCTAGTACCAATGGCTAATCTGTGAAATTTGTAAATCCAGGTCACAGAAACCCATTTAAAGAGAAGAATAGATCATCAGGATCATAGCAATTACCCAAAAATTTTCATTTCTTTTTGTTCACAAAACTCTTGCAACTCTTCCCAAGTGAAGTTGATACCACGGAATTGCAGACATTATTATACATATTAAGAATTTTGTTTGAAGACAAAATATTTATAGGCATAAACATTTTGTTGAATACCATTAAAATGAAGAAGTAATGATAAAATCTATAATAAAGTCACAATGTAGACTTATGTTAAGTGTATTTTAGGAATTCCTATATGTTTACTTATTCATGACTTTTTGTATTTTGTTTATGTTTTTTATTCAAGGGGATGAGAGTATCAAGGGGAATCAATATTTTGGAAAAATAGTCTAAATGGAGAGCTAACAGATCTCTCGAATGTCTTGCTATATTATAATTTTGTTATGTCGTTTATTAAATTATATGAGGTACGTATCAATAATATCAGAGCAAAAATATTTTGGAGAGCCCAAATTGGGTCAACTCTAGGAGGAGATTCTATCAAAGATGAGTTCTTTTCGTGGTGAAATTTCTCACGAAATGAAGACGTTGAACGCGGATGTGGCTTCACTCTGGACATTGAAGGCAGATTTGGTTCAATTTTAGATCAACTGTCTTTTCTATTTGCATCTTAATGGGGAGAAGGAATAAAAAAAACAGAAGAAAAATAGGTTTCGAGCTCGCCACGTAAAGCAGTTAGGTTAGAACTGAAAGGAGAACTGAACTCGCTGGGAAACGAGGCAGCATCAGAATTAGAAGGACCATTGAGCTCGCCAAGAAAAAATGCGTTAGAATGATATGAACTATAATTTTATTGAAGAATTTCACACACTCACACACACACACTTTTAGGCTTTCGAGACCCTGGAGTCTCCCTACAAAATACTCATTCTCCCCCATTCCCTTCCTTTTCCCCTTATTATTAACTTTCTTTTAATAACTCAATAGTTATAATAACCACCCAACAGATACAATACAATAACTACTCAACTAATATTAATTAAAACACTACTATTTATTAAATACTCTATCACATAACTTGAAAGAGTTTCGAGCTTGCCAGGAAAAAGGATTTTGAACTCGCTAGAACAAAGCAGCTGCGTCAAAACCGAGTTTGCAACAAGAAAACCCAACGCGGGACGGTGGACGTCTCGGTGAGTGGTGACAAGTGCCGATCTGTCGGCATTCCTAAACAAGCACCAGAAGGATGGCGATGGTTGAATAGTGAGAAGGCGTTAGGCGCTAGGAGGGCGGCTAGTATTTTGTGGAGAGAATATTTTGTTAAGGGTGTACAACAAAATATTAGGATTTTGAGGGAACATCCAACCTTATGGGCTGGGTTGTCTCCTCCATCCTTTTATGCTGGTCTATTCCTTCCATCTGCCCAAATCAGTGCAACTTCATCCAACTGAATTGTCTTTTCTCAAACTAGTTTTTTGCAGCAACATTACATGATTTAATTGACGTCAACAGCAACATATTTTTGAACAAACACTAACACTGACAATATAGCAAACTTTTTAAATATTTATTGGACAATGAACTAAAGGAATAAAAAAGAGAATAATAAAAGAATAAGCACTTTGAGGACAAGAGGCTCATTGAGCGGTGAGTACTGATAGAGTCAATGAAGTAATGATAGAATCAATGATAGAGTAGTGTATTTATTCTAGTATACTTAAGTTAAGTGTATTTTAAGATTTCTAGATATTTTTTTAATTATGGCATTTAGTATTTTGTTTATATTTTTTATTTAATAGGATGAGAGTCTCAAGGGGGAATAATCAATATTTTGATAAAATAGTTTAAGGAGAGAACTAACTAGCAGATCTCTCGAACGTTTCACTATTATATAATTTTATTACGGCGTTTATTAAATTATATGAGGTTAGTATTACAAACCAACTTAAATCAATGCATAGTCACGAAACATGCAACTTCCCAAACACCTTTTATATTGTGTGATGCCGGGCATGATTCCACCCTCCGTAAAATTTCACCACCTTTCCACTTAGTATCATCCTCCACAATTTTTCATTCAAATGTGCAGGCTGATTATTCTCACAATATTCATCTCTATTTCAACAACACCTTCCCATTTAATCTTCTTTCTAATGTCGACTAAAATACACCTGAAGCCTCCAAACTGCCAGAGTCCATGTTTGAAGTATTGATAGGAACTGGAAGGCAGAGTGAAACTTCACAAGAGTATGAAAACAGTAGGAGGAATTTTGGAGACACAAACCAGAATTTTGGAGACACATATCCTCTGAATGAAATGGAAACCTCTATCATTGTTAATGTTGCTTCAAAGAAATGAAATTGATCAAACAAGGTAGTCTGGAATCAGAGACTAAATCAGAATCTTCAAGCAACATTACCAGTTAAGTATTTTTCTTCTATCAGGTATATACCTGATGCAGACTCCTAAATTGCTTTCTAATCACGAAGCAAAAGTCCTACGTCGCCCATCAATCAACAGTCCACGATCTCATCCCATAACATTAAATTTATGAAATAGATGATAGACTTGTAGCAAATTGACTCACCGCAGATGCAAGATCATCATGAAAATTTCATGCTTCATCGTCCTCACTACTTGACAAATTATTGGAAATTGATTCATCCTCCACAGGATGCGAGGGTGCACCTATTAAGCAAATGAGGTGAGAAGTCAGAAGTGAGCACCATCAAAAATCAAAGATTAATACTACTGAAGCCAAAACACCTTGTATCGACTTAGATTCTTAAACTCCTTTCGTACTAAATAAAAAAGGAGCAGAATTTAGAAGTTGCTAATTACTGAGAAACCATTACGACGGGGAAAAACGCGAATATCAAATTAAGGGTGAAAACGGTTACCTTTAACGAAGTAGGCAGAAGAAGGCCAACCACGAATATTTCTGGTAGACATTGATTCCTCGTCGGTGAGGGGATTAGCGAGCTTTTCTACGAGTTGCGCGATGCCGAATGAGCGAGAGCGAGGCGGTGGGACCCAGTAGGATGCGCCTGGAAGAAACGGGAGCCAATCGGGGGCCGATCGTCGAACGACAATGCGGTAGATTGCGTCCTCGAGCTTTTGAAGAAGGGGATCAGCAGAATCTGATAGGTCGGTGAGATCGGTGTTGCGGGAGGAGGAGTGGTTAGATTGGGTTCGAAGGAAGAGAAGCAGAGAAGAAGGAGTTGAAGAAATGGGAGGAAGATGACGACTCAAGCTTAAGGTTTGGGACAAGGACCTGGCCATTCTCTTGTTCTTAGCAGAGAGACTATGCCACAGGGGAGCGATCTGGGTTGGTCTAGGAGTGGGGAGTAAGAGACGAGGAGAGGAGAGGCGACGCGTAGAGTAGGAAAGAAGGAAAGCAAACTTCACGTCGCATTGCTCAGATGAAACGATGTGTCGTCACATGTCGGAAGTCTAGTAGTTAAAGGCAAGGCGGAGGTGGGGATCACGAATGAAAATGGAAAGCCAGAAGATCTTGATTCCATTGAGAGTGCGGTGAGTGAGACCGACACTTCACTTTGGCCAGCCAGGAAAAGGAGGGCATCAAACCCTACGAAGCTTCTAAATTTACCGCCATTCTTGATTCTGCTACCTTCTTCACTGTAAATCTGACTTCATGAAATTGCAAGTGCTCATCTCAGTTCTTGCAGTGAGCGGTGCATCTTCTGATTCCGACTGAGTCGAGGATAATTTCGCTGCTTTTTGGTGTTGTATTAACAGAACCGGCAACAGGTTCGTGAAAATACAATTATGTTCGTGTTATTAGGTTTCAGTTTACATGCGTGTGTAATGTGTTGAATTGTTTGTTTGGGTGGGGCCGGATGAACAATTATATAAACAAAGATTATTCGTTTACTTAAATATTTATGCTGTGTTTGGTTTGGTGGTTCTTGCCGGACTAGACAACTTACCAGCTGTTGCGGCTCTCTGAAGAGAGAGAGAGATGGGGACTCCTATGCTGTATGCAGATTGGATCTTGGTTTCACCAGCCAAATAACTACTACTAGCACTTTAACCACTGCCTTTGATTGATTCCACATCTCCTCCTCCTCCTTTTTATCCCTCCTCCTCTTCTTCAGGTATTGCTCTAAATCCAACTTCTCCTTTCTTCCCATTTTCCACTCTTTTTCCTTCTCTCCTCTCTATTCACTGTTACTTAGATCTTCTCCAGTTTCTTTCCCAAACGCAGATGTGGGTATGCTTCTTTCCTTTGACTTTCGATCCCTTCTTTTTTATTTGCACTCTCTTTAAATTGGTCATTGTGGAACGTTTCGTTTGTTTAATTTTGGACAGGGAATTCATCAATTCTAGAATTCGATTCAGTTACATAAAATGGGGATGTGGGCACCCTTCCCTTTTCCTTTTTTTTTTTTCTTTGATTTGGTGCAATGAAACCCGGTTCTCTATAGTATGACTTCTCAAGCTTTGTTCTTTTAACTTGATGAGAGTAATCAAACGTGGAAGAAAGAAATTTTGAATATTTGGGCTTCTCGTTATTTAGAATTACCCTTGAGCTGAATTTGAGATCTTTATTTGTATTCAGGAAAATGCAGGTCAAACTTTTTGTTTTTCATAGAGTTTGCTGGGGCTCCTTGTTTTTAATCTTGCTTTGGAGATCCAAGTAGATCCATAAGTATAGGATTGTTCCTTTGTTGTTTTTTTTCCATCATTGTTCAAGTTGGTGAGGGTGGATATGTTATGTTTCTGTACATTCAATTTCATTCTTTGCAATGTGGTTACAACGTTTAATTCTCAGATAAACTATACTGAATATTTCTTCATAGATGCAGCTATACCAAATTCTGAGGAGTAGGTATCAATTTATACTCTTGTTTTCTGATTCCATCTGGACCATGGAAAATGTCATCGAAATATTTTTTTCATGCTTTTTCAAAAGAATAATATTACATTGAGGCATGCTTACTTCTGAGCACTATTTAGTATTTTTTTTTTATTTATACTTTGCTGCTACCATCATTCTGTGTTTTACCATTGAACTCTTCATGGTTGTTCGCTTATTTGATCGTGTTGCTAGGTATTGAGCTCCTCGAAGTTATTTCAATTTTTATGTTTGCTGCTTTCAAGATGCGTGGTATCTTCTATTTGCTTTTACTAACATCTGCAGAGTTTGACTCTGGCTTTTGAATTGCTTTGGGGAGGAATTGCCTTCTGTATTTCAAATTCTGTCGTTCAAGTTCAATTTTTTTAACTCAAAAAAACCACTTACTCTATCACTTTGGGACTACTTATATTGTGCCTTTAAACACATAGACATTTGTCTCACACTTGTGTCGTCCTTTTATGTATGCAGTAAAGCTTTTCAATTACTGCCTCAGTGTACATTTAGCACTGGTTCAATATCTCTACGAAAATAAGCGATGGGCTCCAGGTTCCCATCCCATAAACTTGGCAATGGCCTGTATGTGTCTGGGCGTCCAGAGCAGCCAAAAGAAAGGGCTCCAACAATGAGCTCAGCAGCCATGGTCTACACTGGAGGGGACATAAAGAAGTCTGGTGAACTAGGGAAGATGTTTGATATCCCTACTGATGGCTCCAAGTCTCGAAAATCTGGACCTTTAAATAATGCTCCTTCGAGGACAGGCTCTTTCGGGGGTGCTGCTTCTCATTCAGGACCTGTTCCACTTAATGCAGCACCTCGGGCTGGATATACCACACCAGCTCCTGCACCTACAGGAATAATGACTGGTACTGGTTCAGCCTCAATGAAGAAGTCCAGTTCTGGGCCATTAAACAAACATGGAGATCCGATCAAGAAGTCTTCTGGCCCTCAATCTAGCGGAATGACGCGGCAAAACTCGGGACCTATTCCTCCGGTTCTTCCTACTACAGGTCTTATTACATCAGGGCCTATTTCTTCTGGTCCGCTAAATTCATCAGGAGCTCCTAAAAAGGTATCTGGTCCGTTAGAATCTATGGGGTCGCTCAAAATACATGGGCCCTCGATTGCTCAAAATCCAGCTGTTACGACCCTTGGCCATGGTGATGAATATTCTTTTAAGAAGAGCTTCCCGAAGCTCATTTTGTGGTCTGTGATTCTGATATTTGTCATGGGATTCATTGCGGGTGGTTTTATTCTGGCTGCAGTCCACAACCCCATTCTTCTAGTTGTGGTGGTGATTCTTTTTGGTGCAGTTGCTGCATTGTTTTTTTGGAATACTTACTGGGGAAGAAGAGCTACTATTGGTTTCATTGCTCGATATCCTGATGCTGAACTTAGAACTGCAAAAAATGGGCAATATGTAAAAGTCTCTGGGGTATGCAGCCTTTGAAATACTGTTAACAATATTTCTCTTATTATCTATTTGCTCTTGTGCATTCCTTGAAACTTTTCAAGGTCATAGTACCAAACATGTATTCTTGGCTCTCTCTTTTTCGTTTCTTCATGTATTTTGATAACTATTTTCGTGATAAAGTTACGTCATCGTATTAGTAACTTATTTTTATTTGCTTGGAAGAAACACGTGATAATGCTTTTTCTGTTTTAAATGGAAGGTGGTTACTTGTGGTAATGTACCTCTTGAGTCGTCATTTCGGAAAGTTCCGAGATGTGTTTATACATCTACCAGTCTGTATGAATATCGAGGTTGGGATTCAAAAGCAGCGAATCCCACACATCGTCGTTTCACGTGGGGACTAAGATCATCCGAGGTAACAGTATTTTTATTTTCTTACAAAAGGCAATTTGTTTTTATCTTTTCTTTACACGTTCCTTGAGTTTTGGCTTTTGTTTGGGCGTTGGTTGTTAAACCTTTTAGCAACGTACCGTTTTTCTTTACTGCTGAAGTTTTGGACTATTTGTATGTCCAGGCCAAATTGTTATGTGTTTGGAAGTATATTCCATCTATTGGTGCTCACTCTTTTTCATTTACTACTCTTTTTGAGGAGTGTTGGTTTGTGTGTTCTCTTCTAAAAGAATTTATACCTTTCAAGACATTACATTACGGCATTCTGGGGAGTCTTCGTTTGGGCAACTCTAGATTTGGCGTTTCAAGATTCAAATATCTAATGAACTATTGTACTTACTCTTTTCTACAGAGGCATGTGGTAGACTTCTACATCTCTGATTTCCAGTCTGGTTTGAGGGCTTTGGTTAAGACTGGGTGTGGTGCAAGGGTGACGGCATATGTCGATGACTCCATTGTGGCCGAGGTTAACCCAGCAAACAAAGACTTGTCTCCTGAGTTTATTCGATGGCTTGGAAATAGAAACCTTTCGAGTGATGACCGAGTAATGCAATTGAAAGAAGGGTAATATCCTACTCTTATTAATTTTATTTTTATTTATTTTATATGACTGCCCATAAGATACTCATTTCAACTACTACAATTTTAGATTAAGGGCTATTAGAAAACTCTGAATTGTGCTCTTCTCTCTTAGGTATATCAAAGAAGGTAGTACTGTTAGTGTAATGGGAGTTGTTCAGAGAAATGAGAATGTACTTATGATCGTCCCTCCACCGGAGCCCTTAACAACGGGCTGCCAATGGAGCAACTTCATCTTCCCAGCAAGCCTGGAGGGCATTGTTCTTAGGTGCGAGGATTCGTCAAAGATCGATGTTATTCCAGTCTAGATTGTAATTGGGTGTTTATCTGAAACTTGTCCGGCTTTTGCGAATTTGAGAAATACGTATGTTTTCTATATCGAAGTGGTGAAGATGTTGTCCGTTGTGATAAATAGTAGAGTCGTGGTTGATGAGTTATATATGTTGTAGGTGATGTGCCGAATTCTGATGCTGGGACAGACGAATGGTTTATTAGCTTTGTTGAGTTGTATAGTTTGTAAAAAAGAATCCATATTCCATTATTGTTATATTTTTTGTTAGTATTTGACATAGTTTTTGGCATTGTAATTGGGAATACTTTTAAAATGTTTGATGGAGTTGTAAAGATGGTTTCTCTTCGTTGTTTCTGTTGTGTTGCAGAGAAAGAGTTCGACTCCTCGCCGACCGAGCTTTTGTGAGAAGGGATGTTTCTCTGAGATATAACTTTCTCTAGCTTTGGCTCAAGATTTACTCGAGATTTAGAGGAAGAACGAACCACTTTTGAGTAGTGTGATGTTCTTCATTTTTACAGTTTTATTATGAGAGAAAGATGGCCCATTTCGCGAGTGACATGGGTAAAATTATACTTGATTAGACGACGCATGCAACAAGGGGTACGTGCAGGGTGCGATCTACCTCATCCCAATAACAAGAGGGGTTCTTGCCCGTGTTGGTCGTGTGGGATGATCCTAACGAACTCCACTTTCATTCTCCTGGATCGGAATAAAAATGGGTACCATTTGTTTTTTAACTGATATTAAATTAAAGTCTAGTCAAGTAAAAATAAAAAGAGAAAATGACAAATTAATCATCGTAGTTTGCGATAAATGACAAGTCAACCACTATTATTTATTTTCTAACAAATTAAGCACTGACGTATGGGAAAATGACAAAGCAAACATCACTGTCACGTTTGCCGTTAACAAGCTGATCTAAAGCCGCAACGATCTGTGAAAAGAAGACCAAATTTGGCCTAGACGCCGTTGAGACACTGCGATTTCTAGGGACGCCACGGCACCGTCTTGCAGCTTGTTACTAGAAAAATGTTTGATCTCAAAATTAAGGGTTTAAACGCGTGATTTTGGGGCCGAGAAAGGGGGGTCATGGGGCAAACCATATGCAAAGTGATAGATCTCTGAGAGAGCTTTGATTTGATATCTTCTGTACCCGATTCCGATACATGTCGTCAAAGTTATGCTCATTTGAAGTTGAAGAGGTCAAAAATCTAATAAAAACATCGGATTCGAAAAACATATACACAGGGACTTTGAAGTAGTCATGAAACACTTTGTTTTTTATGCATGACTACTTCAAAATCCGCAGCGTCGTTTCAAGAGACGCGGTGTCTCAAGACACCGTAGGTCAAATTTGGCTTTTTTTTTTTTGGAAAACCACAGCGTCACGGCTTTTGTTTACGAACCGCCGCGGTGCCCTGTCAACTTTTTAATGGCGACCATGACAACGATGTTGGCTTTATTATTTTTTCCATACTGTCAGTGGTTAATTTATTATAAAGTAAAGAATAATAGTTAACTTGTCATTGATAATAAACTAGGGTGGTTAATTTGTCATTTTTTAAATAAAAATAATACTCATCGTTTATCACACTCAGCTTCCACTTCAATCTCCATCTCTATTTTTATTTTACCCTTTTTCCCCAATTAAATTTATATTTTTACAGTTTATTAATTAATATAATAATTTAAAAATATTAATTAATAATTATTATTAAGTAAAAAGTAAAAAATTTAAAGGGTAAAATTATAAACTAAACTTATCATCACAGTTACTTAATATCGACTTCCACAAACACCAGTGTCTCAGCTCGCTGTGCATCTCTTCCATGGAAAATACCCCCTATTCCTCCGCCTCCGACCGCGACCGCTTCTTTTACCCATCCTCTCACTCCTCTTTACCTCCACCATCCTCGGGCCCCTCTTTTCGTCTTCTCTGTCCCTCCTCAGACGTCCCTTCTATTTCTGCCTCCATCTCCCACCTCCTCCTCCACCACGCTGGAGTCAATATCCTTATCCAGGACGCACTCGCCTCCGACGACGACCGCGTCATTCTCATCTGCCCGGATTCCTCCCATCCCCCTCCTAACCCTAAATCCATTCCTGATCAAAATGACAAAGCGCTCTATGATCCTCATTCCAGCGGCCCTGCCCCAAGTAATGCAGGTGTTGAAAAGCTGCATTCTTCGCTGCAGCAGGCTTTACTTGCGACTTTTGAAACGATGTTTAAATTGGGGAAGGACTCGAATTCGGATATTAATGACGCCGGCTTCAATGGTAATAGTTATGGTGAAGCTAGGGGGCTGGTGGTCTGTAGGTTATTGGCTTCCAGTCATCAGGTTGGCCATGCGTTTGGTCAAGGAGCGAAAACTGTGGATAAGATTACACAAGATACCGGAGCTCAAGTTAGGATTTTGCCCGATGACCAAATTCCCACCTGTGCATCTCCGGGAGACAACTTAATTCAGATGAGTTATATCATATAAAACTTTTATTTTTCTTCCATTAGTTGCTCGCATTCTCTGTCAATCTGACGAATCAGTCAGTTGATAATCGATTATATCTTTATACTACTACGCTAGTCAACTGACTGATTCTCGACATAGTAAATTCCTTGATATCGTGCTTCCAGTTATATTTTTATCTTTTTAGCAAAAGAAAGATAAAAGTAGACATTTTTCCATCGTCCACCTTCTGTACTATGTCTAGGAGATGAAACTTGAGTAATATATCGTGTCGTGTTACATATGAATGCCATTTTTTTTATATGAATGCCTTCTATTCTTATTTAGGCCTTAATTAAAGGGATTTTAAATTTCAGCTTTAGAGAAAAGAAAAGGGAGCTTTGTATTTGAATATTGTTATCGAAACTTACACTTTATCACTTAATCAAATTTGATCAAAGTCAAAGTACTCTTGAATAGATTTTCTACAATGATGCGCACGAAATGTGAATATAATATATCATTTTGGAATACAGGTAGTCTTAGTTACTCTCTTGTTCTTTCAAATTTCATATTTACTATTCCGGTACCCCATGAAGCTTTTGATTAGGATTTCTAAGCATCTCTAAGCTGTTTTGAATGATTGCAAATTGTAGCATAAAGGCCAGAATAGATGTTCCTGCCAAAGTTACTTGATTACATAGGTGCAATACTAGTGGATATAATAGCATGTAGTTGGAAGCAATATGACAACTATTCTGCCCTTTTATTTTTTCCCAACAGAGCTCGTAGCAACACTTTGATATATATATATATTCTTGAAATTATTTTTGCTGTATTAAAATGTAGTTCTTTATAGAGGTGAGAGTTTTAAAACTTAAAATAACCGTGTGGTTATATTCTCTGCCTCTTTTCATGCTTATTCTACATATTATGCAGATTGCAGGAAGCTTTTCTGCTGTGAAGAAGGCACTCCTTTCAGTTTCATTTATCCTCCAGGGTGACCTTTCAGTTGAGGCATCTGGCTCTGATGCCGCTAGACCTGTTGGAAACGTTCCCAATGCATATAATATTCCTGCTCAAGTTGATCCTTTTCCTCAAAAGGGATATACATCAGGTAGACAGGCAGCAGATTATCATTCGAGGGATTATAATTCTATTCAAGGGCATGATGGTCACAGAATGACAGTGGAAGAGGACGTGGTGTTTAAGTTGTTATGCGACTTTGATAAAGTTGGTAATTTGATAGGGAAAGGTGGCCATGTAGTAAAAGCTCTGCAAAATGAAACTGGTGCATATATTAAGGTTGTTGATGCTGTACCTAATTCAGATGAACGCATTGTTGTCATATCAGCACGAGAGGTACAAAAATCTATTGTCTTGAATTATAAGCTTACAAGTTTTTCACACATGTTGATTGAATGGAAAGGTGAATTACCTTTTTCTATCAGTATTTGAGAAATTTGAGATACATTTATCAGGCCTTAACGGTATTGAATTAGGAAAAATTCAAGTCCTGTACCCTTAGAACTTTATATTATACTGACTCGTTAATTGTTGACTTGTTTGTGGGAAGTATTGAAAGAAGGTTTAAAGAACAAAGATATATGTATTCTTAGTTATATTGATTATCTATTAGCCATGTTGTACCCTGGTCTTTGTTGAATAATAAAGTTGTAGTTCCTCAATTCCACACACAATATCAGCTTTATAACACTCATAGAAAAAGTCAGGAAGCTGTTTTACGATTCACAAAACCAAGGTACAGACTTTTCGATAGGCCTGTAAGCTCTTCTAAAGTGATTTCACCAAATATTTGATGATCTTACCTATTACATTTGTTTCCTTAAATAAAGACACCAATAAAATATTAAAAAACTTATACATAAATGTCTATAAATACTAAAAGATACTTTAGAAATATTAAGAAACAACACTAATAGAATACTAAAAGACTTAGATATATATGTTTAAAAATACTAAGATACACTCTAGAAATACGAAGAAATAGTTTAGAACTACTAAAATACATGTTAATTTAATTCTCCTTTTTGTTCCTCTTTGCATAAGTGAACTTCAAAGGTTGTAACGTTTCGGTTGAATATTTGCTATTTAGGCCTTTTTTTTGTTTTTGGGTGAGAAACAAGTTTTTATTGAAATAAAAACGCATGAGGGAGAGAAGAAATTTTCCTAGAATAAAAAAACTACATCAAGTACTTGCAATCTCTTTTCAATTTGAAAGAACCAACCCCAATAGGCCTTTGGCTAAGATATTTCGAAAGGCTCTTGAGCCTTCTTTTGAAAACTTAAATTCTTAACTTGATTTGCATTGGAAGTATGGTATGTGGCTTGTATTTTTTATTTTTTATTTTTTATTTTTTAAACTTTTATTCTTTGCAGTTTATTCATTAACCCCTAAAAAATGGCATAATTGCTCTTTATTCCATCTTAATTTTTGGATAAGACACCAGTTGCTCAGAACTTTTTATTTCATCTTCTGTAGGGTACGGAGCAAATACCTTCTCCAGCACAAGAAGCTGTTATTCGTGTGCATACTCGACTTGCAGATCTTGGATTCGAACCTGGCGCTCCAGTTGTTGCTAGGCTTCTTGTGCATTCACAGCAGATTGGTTATTTACTGGGCAAAGGAGGTATTATTATTAATGAAATGAGAAGAGCTACTGGTGCTAGCATACACGTTGTTTCAAAGGAACAAGTTCCCAAATGTGTTCCTCAGAATGATGAAGTGGTACAGGTAATATACTGAAAACATTGGATAAACTAATCATATGAATTGTTATTCTTTTACCTTTGTCGTCTCAGACCATCATTCTTATACATATTCCTTCTGTGCTGCCTAGTGAACTTCTATGTTGTTATTTGATCATCCGTGGTTTCTGATTATTGCTGTGCCATGGAACTTTTGTCTTAGCCAAGTTATATTTTGGATGTGCTGCCTGTACGAGTATATGGTCATACGAAAACTTTGACGTAATCTGGTTGTAAAATGCTGAAAGTTAATGCTACCCAAATAAAATGGACATATTGTGAATTATGCATTTCTGGTCATGTACAAGTAGAAATATCTTATCTCTTAAGTTTCAGATCATAATATAGTGAGTTACACATTTTTTTTAGTAAAAAGCTTTATATTAAAAACAAAATGTTACAATGAGTTGGTTGAAAAGAACTCCAGCCGAGTAAGAAACATTATGTGAGAAAAAGTTTTCTTGCAGATGGGAATTACACATCTCTTATCGACAAATATATTTATTCATATTCTGTGTTCGTCTTAGATCTGTTGTATGTAGTGTGGATTGAACTGAAATTACTTCCATTCAGTCAGAAGAAAATAGTACAACTTATCTCGCTTTATCTTTTGAAAGGTCATATAAGTTGAATACAGATGGAATGGGCTGGTACACATATCTATGTTCTTTTGTTGTCCTAGCGAGCAAAACGAAGAAAGTTTGCTGTATTTCTGTTAAGCTTCCTAATATGTTCATGTTGAAAGCTTATAAACACCTTCCCATGGTCTTCATATTGTGTTTTGTTATGAAATGAGTTTTTCTTTTTGAGCTCTTTCAGCAGTTTACTCAAAGGCCTATTTTTTGCTTTTATATAGGTTGTAGGAAAATTGCACTCTGTACAAGATGCTTTATTTCATATAACCAGCAGGTTGCGCGAAACCATATTCCCATTGAGGCCACCCCCTCCAAATTTAAATGGCCAACCTTATTTTCCTCCTTTTTCTGAAACACCTTCCCCATTGTTTAGGCCAAGGCATAACCCGTCATCACCCGGACATTACAATTTCCCATCTGGAATGCCTCACATGAATGATCGATCTTTCGTTCCATCTCAACCATTTGATCGTAACCTTGCGTATTCTCGTGGTATCGATCATGCTGGTTCTAACCCGGCCCAAATTCCCCATCCTTACTGTGTTGAGAGAGGACCCTCTCACACATTTGATCGACCATCTTCTCCGAGATCATGGACTTCCCAGGTTGGTGATCAGAATACTTGTTTTGTCAGTTATTGATATGATCGTTGACTACATTAATGTCTGGTTTCATCACTTTAGAGACCACCCTCATCACCTTATATTTTGTTTCAGGCAGTCAGCAATAGGTTGCCATCAGGAACTTCAGAAGCTAATTTCAGCATGGCTTCAAGAAATGGAAATTTGAGCTGGTAATTCTTCTTTATGTCTATTAACTTGATTCTTTGTTTATTGAACGGTAACATTAACTTTATCCTATAATTATACACTTAATCTTACTTCATAACGTGACAGTTTGCGTTAAGATAAATTATAAATAGTTTAAATAACACATTAATTGCACTAATTAACGAGCATCACGTCGGGATATAAGATTAGAGCCGAAAATTAGAGGATCAATGTAACATTATTTTACAACGAACGTAGAAAATAGTAATGGTTATTGTGGTTGACGGGTGCATTCAGTATATTCAATTGTTTTATTTATGCAGTGCAAATCAATTGCCATTTACTGACAACACATCAATAGAGATAGTTATACCACAGAATTTGTTGGGCTATGTGTATGGAGACAGCCATAAAAATCTAGATCACATACGACAGGTAGTGGCTTTATTGCAATCCATGATTTGAAGCTTTCATTAGATGATTTTAACTTAGGAAACAGCTATATTCGTGTCTCAGATCTCAGAAGCAAATGTGATGGTTTATGATCCAAAACCCAGGACATCAGAAGGTAAAGTCCTACTGACAGGCTCGTCGATTAGAGTCCGGGCTGCTCAGAGACTTGTTCATGCTTTCATCTTGTGCGGCCAGACGCAAAGTTAACAAATTGCCATCTAGGAGACAAAAACAGAGAAATCTTTGAGGTGTGTTTAGTTGAAATAGTGTGTGGTTTTGTGGATTATCTTTTTGACATGATGGGAGGATCCTTAATTACCGTCTTATTTTAATTATTTATAATTTTTTAATTATTATATTAATTAACGTCTAGATATATAAAATTAAAAGTTATAATCAGAGAATAAATTTAATATTATTCTTTGGATTAGTAGATGTTCAGTATTGATAGAAATTGTATATATAAGAGAAATTAACTCTGAATCATTGGGTGCTAAATTTTAAAGTAATTTTGTAAATAACTAAAATATTAAATTATGATAAATGAACGATAATTTTCTCAGCATAACTTAAAGATGATGCATGATCCCAATCTGAAGTATAATTTTAACCTCAACTTTAAGCATGATCAGTATCTTAATTGATCTGTTTCTATTTATATCATATTGTTTCTATTCATTGTTTTTCATGATTAAATCGGTGAACGATACGCATGAAGCTGATATTAAAAATCGATCGATTATTGCATGTAAAAGAGTATAGTTCGATATATTAACCGATATGAGGTTGTGTTTTAGATTGAGGTGGTGCTGAAAAAACTAAGATTCTGCAGTAGAATGCAAATATCTGCTGCAGAAAATAACCCCTGAGGAAAATAAATTCTTGGAAAATGATTTACTTTTCGTAGTAGATACTTGTTTTCAGCTAAGAAAAATAAGTTATAACTACAATTATTTTTCGTAGTTTGAGATTTTAATTATTCACAAAATTACTTCAAAGTTTAACTTAACGCTCCTTCAATAATTTAGAGTTTGTTTTGTTAATAGTATAAATATGGGATTTCAAAAGTAGCTAACTCTGCAAATAAGTGAAGTTGTGGTAATTGGTGCTGCCATGGCGGCCAACCAGCATCATCAACGTATCAGAACACATGGAAGTAGTTTTAATGGTTAAAAATAATATAAATTGACGTGAATTATGGTTAAAAAAAGACTCGTTTGACAATTCTGCTCCTGACTACTTGTGCTATCGTTGCCCGCTGCTTCTGTTGCTGTGTGGAGCCGGAGTCAGAGAGGAAAGTAGATCGGATCCATACTCCTTCCCCGTTTCTTTTTCTTCTTTCTCCTTTTTTTATTGCTGCGACGCTTCTCCAATTCCGACTACGCTCCACAAAGCTCCGCCATAATACCCCTTTCCTCCATCTTCTTCATACGCCATCCCTTTTCGTCTTCCTTCTCTGTCACATGCTCCCTACTTGTGCCACATCTTACCGCCACTGAGATCCGATGGCCAGGACCAGATCCTCCACTCTCAAATGGAGGTATTGCCATCCTTCTTACTACCTCAAGAGACCCAAGCGCCTGGCCCTCCTCTTCTTTTCCTTCGTTTGTGTCTCTTTGCTTGTGTGGGACCGTCACATCCTCCTCAAAGAACACCAGGTACCCTTTGATCTTATTTCCCTCCACGTTAGCTTTTCTATGGATTTCTTTTTTCTTTTTGGGTCGCTGAGAAATTCTTGGGATGTGATGGGAAATTATCTTAATAGCCAATTGTTAGGACTTCCATTGCGTTGAACGCGATGCCAAGGCGACTCAATCTTCTGGCTGACTTACTTATTTCATTTTCGAGAAATCAGAATCAAGCCATGTATCTTTATTTGTTTCCGCAACCTCTGGAGAATTTTATCTTTTATTGGCTGGGTGTAAATTTTAACACCAATTACAGGAAATTCACAACGCCTGGTGGTTTCCAGTTTAAGGGTTTTGTAATTTTGTTTTTAGCAGTTAACTTATCTCATACGAAAACGAGTTTTATTAACCAAGTTGTGATTAGGGAGAACCAAATCTTCCAATGTAGGAAAGATTGAAAATAACTTGAAAAAATCAATGGAAGAAAGGGAAATTATAATGCCTTTGAGACTTGGGAATGCCCTGCTTAAAATGTTTCTTCTACCAATGCTTATTCAAAAATAATTTTCATGTTCTTTCTACGCATCCACAAACTAGTGCCGATGCAAGATCCTCAAACACATAAGCTCTATCTTCCTTATTCTTTGCAATAATAATACCAGTGTTACTGTAAATGTTTTTTAATGTGTTGGACTTCATTAACAATGTTTTTTTTTTATACTAGCAACAAGGCATAAAAGGTTATTTTGATTTGGTTGTTTCAGTTTGTTAATATTTTCTACTATGATTTGTATTAATGTGCTCTGTGCTGCTTTTTTAGGAAGAAGTCTCTAAATTAACTGAAGAAGTGACTTATTTGAAAGATCTGGTGAGTTACATACAATGTTCTTGTCCCTTGTTTATTAGATATTGCGCTTTCAAAACCAATAGATTCTCTTCTGTTTCTCTTTGCTTTTTCTTTGGGAGCAAGAAATGCAAGTAAAAGGGTTCTGAGACGCCTTTACGTATATCATTCCCACCCCACTCAGAATTGGAAGTTGGGTTTTCTTAATAGTCCTATGTATTGTTGCTCCTAATTTTTTTTAAAAGTACCTCTTCCTTCATTGCTCTTTCTCTTTCTCGTTTGAAAACTTGTGCAAGCAAAATTTGGGTTTTCTTTATCTATTTCATTGCTGGATGTGAGGAGTAACAAGCGAATTCCCTGTGCAGATAGAACAGTCAAATTATAAAGACGGCAGTTCTAATAAAAAGACAAAAGGGCTATCCAAGGAAAAGGTTGAAATTGATGATCCTGTTGATGTTGAGCGAAGAGGAAAAGTCAAAGAGGCTATGGTTCATGCTTGGAGTTCATATGAGAGATATGCATGGGGTCAAGATGAACTTCAGGTATGATTTATGATGATTCTTTAAAAATTGTCTTTTGTGTTAAGTATTGTTCGCATCAAATTTACATTTTTTAGGAAGATATAACTTTTATTACAGAAAAATTACCTGCGCATTATCTTTGGAATTCCATGAGCTGAGAGGTGTATAAATAAGTCTTGATTACTTAGCTTATACGCTCCATCTACCCCCATACATGCTATTGTGCAGGCTATTCTTCTACTGCAGGCATTAAGTGTCATGAAGTATGGAGGTCACCTGATTTCTTCTACTTATTATTGTGAAACTAAAAAAGATCAATAGAGTCTTTCAATTTCTCTAGTCTAATTGATCGAACAATAGTCTTTGAATTTCACATGATTCTTAGCAGCTTTATTTTTGAAATATGTAAATTATTTTTGGCTTCCCTTGTTATTTGAATTTCAAGTCAGTACTAACATCCTATTTCTTTTCTTTTGGTATGACCCTAACAGCCACAGTCAAAGAATGGTGTCAATAGCTTTGGTGGTCTTGGAGCAACTTTAGTAGACTCTCTTGATACGCTATATATTATGGGTCTCAATGATCAGTTTCAGAAAGCTAGAGAGTGAGTGTTTTTAGTTTTTCCATTTTTTCCCTTTACAAAACACCTTGGAAGCACAGATAATCCATCTTGGGAGGAGTTTCAATTATTAATTTTGATCTTAGACAAACGGAGACACACCCTGGGACTCCCAGACTCACTTTAGAAAAACAAGGATACTTTTAATTTTTTGAAAAAGAAAATACAGAATACTTCAAATTGAAATCAAAATAGAACTGTTAAAGAACTTCAATTTTCCCAGTATCCCATTTATTCCTCCCCTTCGCAAGCTCTCCTTCCGTGGGGCATTCCTAATACTTCATGTGCTTAGAGTAACTTCTTTATTGTTATTTCCTTGTAAATGTAGTTAGAACTGAAATTTTGGATCCTTATATTTAGTACATAATATGATTTATATATGTCTTTAATATCATTTTTTCCTAAATGTGTTTGTAGGGCAATATTTTAATATACTATTCTTTAATTATATGTATCCCTCTGTGTACGAGCCCTATATTTTAAAAAACGGTTGTCCAGTTGCTTGTCTGTGTCCTCGACTATGCTTATTAGTACAGCACTTTTATTTTTGTCCCATTTTGGTTTGGGGGGAATTTATCTAGCAACGACAGAAAACGTAATAAACTAGTATTTTTTGTAGGAAGTGCAAGAAAATTGTAAAGATCAGTTAACATTCATTTTAATTACGGACTTCATTATTATCTATTACCACGATAATCATTTTATGGTGCATCAGATTTTAGATTAAAAATTGTTAAATTTGGTTTTCTACTCAAAGATGTATAACTCAGTTGCTAATTGCAAATTATTCAAATTCACGAGGCATATTTTTTCTTTTCTTTGCTATCTCTAATCTATTTTCCATAATGTGCTTAATTTTGTATAATTTGACCACTTACCGACCCTTTAATTTTTACATATCTTGGCAGGTGGGTTGCAAACTCGTTGGATTTTAACAAGGACCATGAAGCTAGTGTTTTTGAGACGACCATAAGGTTGCGTTGTAAGATTTAATATTTAGTTGCTTAAAAATTGAAATATTTTGGCTATGACTTTTCTTTTGGGATTCATGAAGGAACTCAAAGAGAGACACATGTCAATTAAACGGTATTCTCGTAGCAATTGGGATTATGGATTTTTAGTTTATGAGAGAGAGAGAGAGGCATGGGTCAATTAAATAGTATTCCCGTAACAATTGGGGTTATGGATTTTCAGTTTATCGGGGGTAGTATGGATCTATAGCAAGCGAGAAAATCACCCGTTTGGTTGAATATGCTACCAATCAATGTTTATTTTTTATTTTAGTGTGTTTCTGAAGAGGCACACGTGCAAAAAGGAAGTGTGAGTTTGATGCAAATGGCTAAATTATTTTCCGCTTTATATCATCATCATCAATCAAATAAAAACTTATTTTATATATCAATCCTAACGTCTCCGACTACAAGTGGGGTGACAGTTAGATTTGCTATGTTGGGGGATATCATTATTGCTGAACCCAATGCCTACATTGTATTTGCGAGTAAACAAGTAATTGAACAAACATTGAATAAGACATTATGTGAGGGTTCACAGTCAGCTGAATAAGAGAGAGATGAGATATTCTTTTTCAGTTTTAATAATGGGAACTTTTTTCATTTAAATCAGAGTTGTTGGCGGACTTCTAAGTGCATTTGACCTATCTGGGGATAATGTTTTCCTTGAAAAGGCTAAAGATATAGCTGATAGATTGCTTCCAGCTTGGGATACACCAACGGGAATCCCTTATAATACCATCAATTTGGTGCGCGGAGGAGCACACAATCCATCTTGGACTGGTGTGAGTTTCTATATGACACTTGTACAACTTTATATTCTTATTCTTCTGATGTGTAATCTTGGTATTTGTTTATTCTTAGCCATCAACGTTGAGACATATTGATGAAATTATGTATAACTTGAGGGATTTACTCTCCGATGCATCATTATTATCTTAATTTGCATAGACCTCTTCTCCCTTTGCCAAAGTTTCTTTTGTTAACCCGATGCCTTAAGAGTTATTTATGTACTATTTCTTAACTTTTAGTATAGGTGTCAAAGTCTCTGGTGCAAACACAGTGTCTTTTGAGCGCTAACATTTTTCTAGCTTTTTAACATTCTCTTTTTGGCATTTTTGCGAGTAGATTAGTATTTGGTACCCTCTGAAGCCTTTTTGAGTTGCTGTTGATCTAAATTATTGCTGAGTCATAATTTCTACTTGAATGTTTAATTTTTTTCTATTATGACTGTCCGAGACGCCTGAGACAGTTGTCCTAACACACACGCACATCGACTGGTTATGAAGTTTTGTGTTTTTGTTTTTTTTTTAATTTTTATCAAAGCTTATAAGTTTTTGTTCATACCTAGGGTAACAGCATCCTTGCCGATTCTGGTACAGAGCAGCTGGAGTTCATTGCTCTATCTGAAAGGACAGGAGATCGAAAGTATCAGCAGAAGGTTCAATTCTATTAGACTTCCCACTCCATACCCTGCCTGTTAAATGCTACAAAGAAGATGATTGAATGAGTTTTTTTATTCGTTTTGTGTGTCTTTTGGATTATATATTATCAGTTATGTGAAAGGAAATATATCAGTTCATGCCTCAGTCCATGTGTTAGGTTGGAGTAGCTACCTTTACGTAGTAAGGTTTTTCACTCCATAGTGATGGCTCTCCCTGTCTCTCTGTTTCCAATGTTGTAGGTTGAGAATGTTATAACACACTTTAACAAAACATTCCCTGATGATGGTTTATTACCAATTTATATTGATCCTAGAGGGGAAAGAACACCATATGCGACCATAACCTTTGGTGCCATGGGTGACAGGTATGAATTGTTTCAGGATTCTTATATTATTCTAAACATGAGTTTTTTTAGGTGTATCAGACAGTGTTCTACTTAAAGTAACTTACTAGTTAGTTATTGAGGTCTGTTTTTGGTCTAAGCTAAGAAGCTAGTAGTGGTTATCTCATTCTACTTGATCTGTCATTTCCTGGCATCACAGAAAGATCACACTAGATTGATTTTTGAAACACGTTCAAATACAAGAAGTCTACCACAGAAAAAATGATTATGACTATAAATACGGTGTCATAGTCTAGAGTGCTGCATTATTTCATGATAGTAACAATTTGAAGATCTTGTGATATTAATTGTGACTTGTTTTTGGAAAATTCCAACTGGCTAATGCAAACTCTTATTTCAGCTTTTATGAATACTTACTCAAAGTCTGGATACAGGGGAATAAAACTTCAGCTGTTAAACATTATAGGTGTGAAGCTTCTCCTTTGTAGTCATATTTTTTCATTTCCAGTAAAAACATCTGTAAATTGTTTTTTACTTTGATAATGTTCTTCTGTGAAACATCTCTTTTAAGCAGAGAAATGTGGGAGAAATCAATGAAAGGGCTTTTAAGCTTGGTCAAGAAAACAACACCATCTTCTTTCACTTATATCTGTGAGAAAAATGGGAATTCTCTGAATGAGAAGGTAAAATTCATGACATAGATCATAATAAAAACAAAATGTTGCGGCATAACTTTATGATTGATGTGTCTTCTTTCTTTTATCATTTGCAGATGGATGAACTTGCATGCTTCGCTCCAGGTATGCTGGCATTGGGTTCATCTGGTTATGGTCCTGAAGATTCCAAGAAATTTTTATCACTTTCAGAAGAGGTATTTAATGGTCTTAAATTATGTTTTCTTTGTGCTTTATTTAATTTACTGATCATTAGTTGAAGAATGTGTATTAAACGATCTGCTTAGTCTGCAATTCAAATGCAATTATAAATTCAAAGCTTGCTTGCTTATAACGTTGATGATTATTTTTCTTTCATATAGCTTGCTTGGACGTGCTATAATTTCTATCAGTCAACTCCTACAAAGTTGGCAGGAGAGAATTATTTCTTCCATGGTGGACAGGTTAGTTATCCATGGATGTTGTATCAATTTGTTCCGATATTACTTCAATTCGGGCAAAAGGGGAGTTGTTCTTGGCCCACTTTGAATACAAAAGAAAGAAATTCAGCTCAATGAACTTTCAGGACATGACTGTTGGCACATCTTGGAACATACTGAGACCAGAGACAGTTGAATCACTCTTTTACCTCTGGCGCCTCACTGGAAATGCTACATACAAAGACTGGGGTTGGAATATATTTCAAGCGTTTGAAAAGAACTCCCGAGTGGAGTCCGGATATGTTGGCTTGAAAGATGTGAGGATTTCTCTGAAATATTCTATGCTTCTCTCGCTCTGCTTTAGATGGGTCTCAATATTTCATGTGGTGCCCATTGTTCACAGGTTAACACTGGTGTAAAAGACAACATGATGCAGAGTTTCTTTCTTGCCGAGACCCTGAAGTATCTCTATCTTCTATTCTCTCCTCCTTCAGTTATCCCACTCGATGAATGGGTATTTAATACGGAGGCTCACCCTCTGAGAATTGTCACCAGACAAGATGGAGTGAGCCTGGAAAAGCCAGATCTGAAATACAAATCGACCGTCAAATTAGGTGGCAGGAAGGAAGGACGATCATGGTGATTGCACATGCTGGCCCCCTCCGATTTTTCCCTCTAAATCTCTTTTTGGAAAATTATACGTAAAGAGTTCAAAAGGATCCAATCTTACTTCTGGATCTTAGAGAGTGAAGTTGCTGCAACTTAGAATAATGGAGCTTAGCAAAATCCATATATTATAACTTGCAAGTGACCCAATCATTCAATTAAGACTGATTTGTGACAAGTAGTTTCCAGGTCAAGTTAACTTGTATTCTTGGGGGACGATGATGATTCTGTTTGACAGACACTAAATTCAGAGACTCTTTTTTGAAGTATTGTGAATACTGCTCTGGCAATTCTATGCATGTGCTATGCGCTAGCAGTCTTGGAAAAGAAAAGCAGGCCAAGAAAGAAAGGGCTGCGAAGAACGTAGTAAGAAGCGGAGCTGTGGCTTTCTAGCTCAACGCATATGTACAGCAATTCCATGACAACAACGACTTGCTCCATTTATAGTGTATTTCTGATTAGAATAGAGGAAGAGTGAGAGTGAGAGAGGTTGAACAAGTGATCCACCTGACTACTTCGCCATGCAAATGTTCCACCAAATACTTGGCAACGACAACAAAACTCTGTAAAATGAATAAAAGCTCTTCAAACAATTTCAAAAAGTCCAAATGGTATCTTTGAGCTCCCGTACCAATAAAAACTAGGTTTAATCCCCCTTCCAGACAGACCGGAAAAAGCCTAGAACTGTTCCCTGATATAAAGCAATTGGCATACCTAATTCATTCTTCTGATAAGCTCATTGATGTAATTCTCCCGACTTCCAGCATCTCCTCCTTCAACATAATGGTTTCTCTTCTTCTTCAAACCACCCAAAGGTGCCTTGAGCTTAAATGGCCATAAGAAGTTATTGGCCTCCTTAAAATGAGGTCCAACTGTCAGGATCTCGTGGATCAAATCCTCCATGCACATAATTCCGAACTTCCCAAGACCCTAAAATCATAATACAAAATGAGGTCCGCACAAAAGTTAATTAATAGTCCTTTAATATCCAACACAACATCGAGCAACAAAATCCAACCTGTTCAATGATTGAGTTGTCAGTCAAAGCAATCCTCTGCTTATTTAGCTTCCCAAAGCCTCTCTTGTATATTAATTCTCTCACGCTCTTCAGATTGGGGTAGCTAAAACCAAATCCAAAAAACACTGAGCTGCACGAGGATGAAACCGACACCATCTAATGTCCATACTAGCCAGATAGAGTAACATACCCATATGTAACATAAGGCTCGACCCGGTGAAGCATATTCAATGTAGCTTTGTTTACTTTCAGGAAAACACCATTGAAGATCTATAAAATAAAAAATGTTGACAAGCATAGAGTACACTGGTAGAGATACAAATCCATTTATCCAATTTCATAATTTCCATTCATCTACAAAAATATTAATCGTATTTTTCTACCTAAGACATCACTTTATGATGTATCGGCTCTGAGAATTATGTTGACAGCTAGAGTAAGAAAAAAATTCCAATCACTGATGTTGCCAAATGAAAAATGTTGAAAAAAAATATACTACAATAGTAAAGATATAAACTGTTTTTTTATCTCATAACCTTCATCATGTCCGTTCAGAAAATACTAATCTCATATTTCCTACCAAATGAATTCATGATGTGTCAACACCCTTAAGAGATAAGTTACCAGCTAGGATTAGAGTCAAACTTCAATCTTTGATCAATTCGAGTAGGTAACTATTAACAATGACATCTGCTTTTGTTAATTGGATTTCACAAAAGAAAGAACCAAACTTCTAACTCCTCGATAAAGCTTAACAATATCTCTTTTACATGTTACTTTATATTTTAACAGGAAATGGTTTGATTGGCTACCTGTCTCAAACGCAATAGTTGCAATATCTTCCTTGTCTTGGGGTGCATGGCATTAATACTGAAAGAACCAAATGTTATGTGAGTAAAGAATTTTAACTGGCTGATTCTCTTAACTGAAGTTATATACATACCCACGGATGCGAACAATAAACAAGAGCTTAGCTTCCGATTCAACATAAAATCCACCTTTCAACTTTGCCTCACGTTTTAACCTAATCAACTCACTCTCCTGTTCAATAATCAGCAAAAAATACCAATTAAATAAAAACTCAACCTCAAGTGATTACTCGATAAGATCAATTCATACCTGATCCTTGTACTCTTTTGCATACAACTTAGCTCTGTTATAAATCAATTTCCGATTCTCCAAATTCTTCTTCTTTGCAACTTCAAGCTGCTGCTTCTTGGACAAAGCCCACTCCTCGCATCTCTTCCTCTTCTTCAAAACCGATTCTGGAATTATTGCCTTAACTTCCTCACCCATTCTGCTAAAATCAAATCATGAAAACCATTCGTCATGTCAAGAAATGATAAAATCTGACAATTTTTATGCAACTGCCTTAAAAATAAAAACAGTAAGTAAATTCTCAATTCACAAAGAAAAATAAAGCAGTACTATCAATCTATGACAACAATTTTGTAAATTTATAATCAGAAACTTTAGTGACGCAAAGCAAAGCACAGAAAGGTGTGATCTAAAACCTATGTAATTGAAGAAAATTACGCCTTCTCTTATCATTTTCGGTACTAATATATCGTTATAAATTATTAGCCTTTTGTCCGAGAAAAAAATTATCTCGCAATAAATCCTGGTAGAAATTTACCTGCAATACGAAAGCCATAGATTACAGATATCAAAGAACTTACCAAAAATTATTATACCCAAATTACACATGATGTTAAGAGAAATCAAAATACAACGAAACGTTTATCAGAAATGTCGTACCTACAAAATTCGTAAAAAGTAGACAGCTTAAATGAATCATAACATGGTAAAATGCGGAATCAGATCAAAGCATTAAAACTGTGGCCCTCGAAAGCTGTTGAAGCAACACCACTTATCCACCGAAAACGAAACAGAAACCTAATAGAAAGATATGGAAAGCATAGAGGCGTCAGAATCTACTCACCGTGTTCGGAACTCTTCGCCCCTGCGAATCAGAACGAAGGTTAGGGTTCCCTCTAGTGGAGTTTCGAGGCGACTACGTGATTGGGAACTAGGGCACTAGTATTTATACAGTGAGTTAAAGCGTTTGGGATCAACCAACGGCGTAAGTTGCTTTGAGACAATTTAATTTGATCCTGACCGTTGACCCAAATGTAACATTTCTTCTAAACCCTAACACAAAATTGCCACATGACATTAAATTAACAAAACAATCACTAAACTATAATATTGATCTACAAAAAATAGATAACGTAAACATCACCATTACATCTTAAAAAAAACATTATTGCGAAAATGATACAAAAATATATTCTATGCAATTCTAATTCTACTTTCAATTTTATACTAAAATTACAATAATTGAATCAATCTTATCGCATAAATGATGTCAAGCGATTTGACCCGCATAGTCTTCTCGTCGTCGAAAAAAATTCCCACAATTTCAATTTTCTAAAAAACTTTGTTGAACGTCGGCATGACTCACCCTCCTCGCGATTTCACCCGTCTAGTTCTTGTCACAATTTTCTCTTTCCTCTATCCTCTTTTTGTTCCATCGTTGTCGTCCAATGTTCATCCCCAATATCTCACTTTTTTGCTGCAGAAAGACAACATTCCACAGCACAACGACAAACATTTTTTTAACGGAAAACATAATTGCAATGTTTCTTCTGTTCATTTTTCATAGTTCGGTGTTTAAGTTGTTAGCAAAAATTATTCAGTGGTTGACTTGTCATTGACTCCATAGTACAGTTGAAACATCCCTCATTTAAAAATACGTAAAAATTTAAAAACTTTCTTTTCGTAAAAAAAAAATTGATTATTAAAACCCTTTTTTTTCGCAATAACTTTAAAAACCTTATCAGAGTAATTCAACATTTGATAATATAATTTCCAAAACAGTCTTTTTTACATTTTTCAAAAAGTTTTAGTTACATTGTAACTCGCAAAATTCCATCATCTACTATTAACAAAATATCACTTCCTCTTACTTCTTAGTCCTAGTTGTCTTATTCATCCCATACATAGATACTGAATTCAGTCTGAAAAAGTACCATTATATCTGGTGTTAATAAACCTAATTCCACAAATACTGATAATGAAACACAACCACCAGATCAATTGAGCTGATAATCCAGAACGTCGTCTGGGAATACCTCCTCCACATTGTGATCGTCGTCATATACATTACCTACATCACGGGAAAAAACAATGAGCCTAACGCTCAGCAAGAATTAAAATGAATGCAATGCATGACCATACGATGCAAATTAGTCCAGAGTACATACATGACAAACACCGTGGGACGTGAGGAAGCTGTGGCCAATATAACATATAACATAACATATGCTTCCTCATGCCGTATGTACTTTTTGTTCCGAGGACGTTGGGGATTTCGGTATGGGAGACAATGAACACTCGACCCCATGTCTTTAACATATTTGCTATCTCATCATTTCATTTATATTTTCATTTCATTTCATCGTAACTCATGGGTGTCATTGTCATCCCGAACCTCCACACGCCCTTTAATAGTTTAAACATGTCATGCAAAATGGACAGTTTCATAAACCCTATACATGATGCATGAATGACAAAGAATTACAACAAGAAACAGAATTATAATCAATACTAGAAACAACAAACTATAAAGTACAATGACAACATATAAATTGAAGTTTTCATGCTCATGTGAATCAATTCCTAACATGAATATTACATGCTTCTTTAGTCTTCTATTTAAGTATTTCATAAAATTTCTATTAGCATGATTTTAAGTAATCACAAAGAATACAAAATCTTTTATCAATACCAATACACAAGAGATAGGCTAATCGCATTATACAGCATGAATAGTTTGTTTCATGTTCTGTCCAGATCTTCACCCTTTCACAACTTAAACAAACTTCAACATGTATATCAACAACAATATTTTTTTTCTACTCATAACCAAGTGTGCACAATTTCACTATGTTATAAAGTCTACTTCACGACTAATTCCTAATTTATCGTGTATCAACGTATCGATAATAATGAGCTTCACAGAGACATTTCATAATTCCTTTTTCATTTGTAGAAACAATCATCGCAGTTCCTTCTTCATTTGTAGAAACAATCATTGCAGTAACAATACAAAAATCAACACGCAAACCCCGTGATGTAGGCCTCCTTTAGCCACACATCATCTAAATCTTTACCTCTCTCCGATGTGCAAACCCACGTTTAGTGACAATTTGCCTAGCTATGCACAGTGCTCCACGTTCCCTTTTCGTTCTCACCCCTTGTCGTTCTCGCACCAGTACACACAACCTCCTCTGTATACTGTCTTATAGTGTTTCTGGTGAAGACTGATGAAACGGTGGAAGACCAACAGCGTGGCTGCACATCCTTCCATCCACCGAATGCAAGTCTTTTGTTGGCGCCCAACCAAACTCCTTACCCTGACCTCAAGGCTATCGTGGCATTAGCAGCAAATTTGGAGAAAAATGTTTTAACCTACGAAAATCCCAAATTTTTAAATGGGTTTTTCTGTTAATTTCGACGTAGCGGACGCGGTGTATCGTCCGCGCTGAGCGTCCGCATAGGTTCAAAAAATATTACAGAGGCATATCAGATGCCATTTTCTCGCGTCCACCGAGTCCGCTGCGTCCGCTGTTTTTCCAAAAATCATTACAGATGCATATCGGACGGCTTTATTTCCGTCCGCAGCGTCCGCATTTTCACTCCAGCGTCCACACTTCAACAATTCGTCGGACGGCACTATTGCCATCCGCAGCGTCCGCAATTGGACATTCCTGCGTCCGCAATGCTTCTCAAGGCGTCCTTAGGTCCCAAAATTACAATTTATTAAATTTTTCACTTTATGGCCTAACCCAATGAACATACACAATGCATAACACTAACCATGGAACATATTCAATGCATAACTATCAAAATTTATTACAGCGTCATAAACAGATTTTACACGGTATTTAAAATTTTGGGACATTACAACAGTGATTGTTTTGTTAATTTTCCCACAAAAAATATAAATGTTTTTAAATTTCAAATAATGAAACATCAACCATTGGAAGTTTAATTCTTATAAAATTATAAAACATAATATAACAATTTCAATAAATCAAGGAAAATTCATTCAATAATATCATTAATGTCAACCCACATTATCAATTCTACCAAAAATCTCCCGAGCGGGTTCATGGTCGTTTGATCAAGGATAAACTCGCATACAACTAAAAGTTAAAAGGCTCGAATAAAAAATGTTTCTTATTTCAGTGAGGTTGAAAACCTCATACACTATGGTATGTACAAGACCTGATCTTGTTGATGTCGTTGCCGTTATTAGTATATATTTATGTCCAACCCAGAAATATCACACGGGAAATGAAAATTTCTCGTGTGAGTTCAGTGTCTTTCATTCATGGATAGACTCGTATACTACTTCGATAAAAAAAAAAAACGTGTATTATACAAAAATTTTCCAAATATTGATAGGAATTCATGTTTAGAGTAAGCACACAGTAATTGGGTTGATAGGTTGAAACCTCTATCTTGTGTTTCATTAGGGAAAAAAATACAGATGGGATGTCTTACTAGACTTGAAAATCCACATGCAATAATATGTATTGTACAACCTGGCTGCCATATGCACTATGCAGAACGAACAAATGGCACGACAAAAAACTGCATTTTCTTTCTTTGACGCAGGTCCTAACAAAAACAAGAATATGCCAAATGGTTCTTCTTCGTCACGTAATGCGATATGAAATTGGAGGCAGCTCCGCCGGAGTTTGGAATATCGGCTGGAACGAGAATCTGATTCCGGCCAGAAGCAATTCTTTTACCGGCCACGTTGGAGTAGAAGAGGCCGGAGATGGCAGGAACAAACACGTCACTCTGGGAACATATGTAGAAGTCGATCACTTTCTCAAGCTCCGACCCTTGTGACTCTTGGAACCTCCCTTTCTTATCTGCTGGCATAATGCCTTCCTGCAAAGTTTACAAAGCTAAAATGAGTGAGAAATGTTCTTCAAGTTGGAAAAACAAAAATCATTCATTTCACCTTGGTATAAGTTTTGGGGAATAGATCTTTCAAACCATCGAGGCTGCCGTCCCACCGAGGCTGAGTCAAGTAGATTGTCGCATCCTTGTCGAAACCGATCTTCCTCAAAAATAAAGCTATCTCCTCTGCACTAAAACAGCCTTTACTTCTAGAATTGCCTCCTTGGCAACCATCATTCTCCAACATTTCAACCCTCAAGTCCACTGCAATAAACTGGCCGTTCGACTTACGGCTCAATGCTCTGAGCCGCTCAACCATCGAGTCAACGACTTCATTAATCTCTGGCTGCAACTCCAATGTTCCAAACATTGCCAAACATGAAACTCCATCACTGCCTCCTTTGGCTTTCTTTTTCATGTTCACTGAAGAGAAGTAAGTTGCCAGCCTTATGTTGCCGTTTTTTTGATAGATTTTCTCAACATGTTCCGCGATGTAACCTTCTGTGACCCGATTAGGGACTTTCACAGCAGGGAACTTTCGTGGTGATATTTCAGAAGGCAAATCTTTTACTACTCTCACTACTCCATCCAGACTATTAATGAACTTGTCCACGTCGTAAATATCTCCGAAGTTCCTGGAAGATCAATACTCAATATTTGTTTCGATATAACTAACTACATTCGTATGCGTGTGCAAAATACTAATTACCACTTGTCGCCCAATTTGCTTCCTCTAATATCCGGGACAACAAGAGTTGCACCGAGATATCGTGCCACAACAACTGCATCAGCAATCTGAAGCATTGAATCGGAGGAAGTGTCACAAAATCCATAATTAGTCCAATAGAAATGTCATAAAAGAGAGTTGGACAAGGTTTAGACTTAAGAAAAACACTCTAGATTTCATCTGAGAGCATTCCCTTCAATTGACAAGACAATGAAACACGAGGAAGAAGGTGCTCCTCCTGGTCCAAAAGTGGACCTTGACAAAACATATAAATCCTAAACAAACATCATACTAATATAAATCAAGGGAATGGAACAGACAGGTACCTGAGAAACATGGTACTCGGGGCCGTCGGTTAAAGAGAAAGTGACAAACCCTTCTGATTGCTCTTCTGCTAGCCAAGATAAAAGATAAGATAAGATGTTGAGCAATTGTATAAATAAACAAAAGGATGATGTTTTTTTTAAATACCCAAAACAGGTTGTTCCCAGCATTGTTTAAGCTCTTGGCCATCCTCTTCTTTCCAAGGACCATCACTGTTCTGAGGGAGAGTTGCGAGACCCTGCATTTCGAATTTACTGACATCCCTTTCTTCCTCTCCTGGTAGTTCATCCTTCATAAAACAACAACAGCAATAACAAAAACAAGTTCAAACGGGGGAACAAAGAGCCCGTAGATGAAGTGGATAATGAATTCCCAACACAAACAGAAGTCAAATCAGCAATTTAAAAATGAACTAAATCTACAATTTTTCTCATGATGAACTAGAGAAACACTAGGAGTCTGGATCCGGATTAAGCTGCCCGTAAGGTTTATCATTAAAAAAAAATGGCAAATAGCTCACATAGTTGGACAAATACTATTGCTCAACATGGAGACAAATCTGAGAAGACGCAAGGGAGAAGAACTTGGATCGAGGCAGAATCGTACAGAACAAAGAGCCGAAGGAAGGAAGAAATGAGCAGATCGGATAAGAGTTGAGGAAAAGAGAAAGAGATGAGAGGAGAAACATACTTGGATAGAATCGAAATGGTCGCGCTTGATCATGTTGCCAAGCATCACAAACATTGTCAACGTCAGTATTCCAGCCACAACTTGCCTCAAATCCACCCCCATTTCTAGGTCTCTGTTTAATGCTCTTGCAGTTGCTCCCACAGATCTTCCTTCTCCACCAACCAAATGAGACGGCGGAGGAAAGTTTAGGTGCGAATCGGAAAGGAAGTAAGCAGACAAGTTCACTGCGGCATAAAGCTTAGAGCGAAGAGAACAATAAATAGAGAGATAGATCGTTTTCTTATATAATGGTGGAAGTTTTCACCTCGAACACGGCCGGAGAAAGACGCTCCCCTCCGTCAAAAACTCATTACGGAGAGTAAAAGGAGTGGGCCAACTCCATTTTTTACACTACCGACACTTTGCGGAGACTGCGACCTTGCACCTGATCAAGTTTGCAACCCACCAGTTACGCCATGTTTCTCTCCACCTGCTACTCTTTCTTTTGTTTTAGTTTTGCTCGCAATCTCAATCTTTGAGGATGTCAACGTCTCTCGTCATCTTCAATTTGGCTTAATTTCATTGAATTTTCTTTTTTATTTAATTTTTAATTTTATTGGTGATTTATCTTATTAAATTTAATATTTTCTTTACATTATTTTCTTAATTTATTATTTTCTAATGTTTGTTCGATTATTAATTATGAGTCTACTTAAATACTCTATTTTTTTTTACAATAATGCAAATTATTGATCCTTTTTAAAATAATTTATGTACTATTGTTTACTTTTTTAAATCAAATTATTATTTCAAAAACAAATAGACCTCGAACTTAAGGTTGAAAACAGTTCTAATGGAAAACGAATCATCAACGACGAATGGTAGTTCGATAGAATTAATCAATGGTTTGACTAAATTGATCAAAAACTCGTTACAATAAAAATAATAATAATAATAATTTGTAATTTCATGCAAATTGTTGTTACTGTTGTTGTTAAAATGAGACACGAATGTGTGCATTTGAAGATTGTAGAATTTTACTCTAACGATGAATACAACAAAAAAATGATAGCCAATGAAAAATATATTCAAACTCAGTAATCTTTAAAAGTGGCGGACAATTATGAGTATCTTTTTTTAAGAACAACAAGTCATTATTTTCAATATGTGACAACAAATAGACCTTACACATAGTCCATTCCTAACATCAATTTTCGTGAAATTCAAACTTTAAAATGCGATTTTGTTCCTTTACACATCTTCCAATTTGATAATTATTACCTCTAATAAGAGTTTTTAGCCTACGACGATGTTAATTTGAAATTGGTGTTAATTATTTGAACGAGACAGAGACAGTTAGGGTGTTAGACAAGACAACTAATATTTTCGACAAACACGATGAGTTTTTTCAACGCCAAAATATTGTAAATGACGCACACAACGGAATATTTGAACAATTTCAATAATCAAAATTTATTATCGAGTTCGTGATTGCAATCAATTTGAAGCTATTATTAAGTTCTCTACCGAGCTTCAAAAAAGGGAAAATGACAAACCAGCTATCGTACTTTGCGATCAATAACAAATGAACCACTAAACTTTTTTGCTAACAAAATAACTACTGAACTATGAAAAAAAGTCATTGGTAACATTGCTATTACGTTATAAATTTATTTAAAAATTTTTAATTTTTTTTATAATTTACACAAATTATTTATATTATTTTTATAATTTTTATTTTAATTTCGAAACAAATTTACTCAACCGGGTTCAATCATTTAGAAACGGAGAAATTATTTGGGTCATGTCTATAGATGTGTTGGGCCGGATGGAGTTATAATGAAGAAGGCCCAACTTCCTCTGCACGATCTCTATCCCGCCCTCAACAGATCCAGATCTGCTGACATCTTCATCTTCAGTTCACCCAATTCTCATTGATTCAGACTGCCTTCCAATGCTCCCAATTTTCATTTGCTCCTCCCCCTTTTGATTTCTAATTTTTTTTTTCCTCCAACGATCAATCAAGCGCGGATCGAAGTCCATTCCTCCCTCTCCATATCATCTAATTTGGTAATTCGTGCTCCTCTACGGACAATTTTCCCTTTTCATGCTATTTATTGCGAGTCAGATCTGATAATTCTTCATTTGTAGCTTTGTTTCCCTGATCGTCAGATCCCAATTAGAGGGAGTGCAAAGGAGAGAAAGGAAGCGAAATACGAAAATGGAGAAGTCGTGCACTCTGTTGGTACACTTTGACAAGGGCACGCCTGCTCTGGCGAACGAGATCAAAGAAGCTCTTGAAGGAAACGACGTCGAGGCCAAGATCGAGGCCTTGAAGAAAGCCATAATGCTTTTGCTCAATGGTGAAACGATTCCTCAGCTGTTCATCACTATTATTCGCTACGTGCTCCCCTCCGATGACCATACTGTCCAGAAACTTCTCCTTCTCTACTTGGAGATCATCGACAAAACTGATTCTAAAGGTAAGGTCCTTCCTGAGATGATCCTCATCTGCCAGAATCTTCGTAATAATCTACAGCACCCAAACGAGTATATTCGTGGTGTCACATTACGTTTTCTCTGCCGCCTCAACGAGACTGAGATAGTCGAGCCCTTGCTTCCTTCGATTCTCTCCAACTTGGAGCACAGGCACCCCTTTGTCAGGCGCAATGCCGTACTTGCAGTCATGTCGGTTTACAAACTTCCCCAGGGGGAGCAGCTCCTAGACAGTGCTCCTGAGATCGTAGAAAAGTTTTTGGCCACTGAGCAGGACAATTCTAGTAAGAGGAACGCTTTTCTTATGCTGTTTAATTGTTCCCAGGATAGAGCCATAAGTTACCTTTTCACCAATATTGATAGGATCAACGATTGGGGCGAGCAACTTCAAATGGTTGTCTTAGAGTTGATTAAGAAGGTGTGTCGGGCCAATAAGGCTGAGAAGGGCAAGTACATTAAGATAATTATCTCATTGTTAAATTCCCCTTCAACTGCTGTTGTTTATGAATGTGCCGGGACCCTTGTGTCCCTATCCTCTGCTCCCACGGCCATAAGGGCTGCAGCAAATACTTATTGCCAGCTTTTACTCTCCCAGAGCGATAATAATGTGAAGCTCATTGTTCTAGACAGGCTCAATGAGCTCAAAACTTCCCACCGGGAGATTATGGTTGAAATGGTCATGGATGTGCTTAGGGCACTTTCAAGTCCTAACCTAGATATTAGGAAGAAAACTCTTGATATTGCACTTGAGTTGATAACTCCTCGAAATATTGATGAGGTTGTGATGATGTTGAAGAAGGAAGTGGTGAAGACTCAAAGTGGAGAGCAAGAAAAGAACGGGGAGTACAGGCAAATGCTGGTCCAGGCAATACACACTTGTGCAATTAAGTTTCCGGAGGTGGCAAGCACTGTGGTCCATCTTCTGATGGATTTCCTGAGTGACACCAATGTGGCTTCGGCAATGGATGTGGTTATCTTCGTGAGAGAGATTATCGAAACTAATCCCAAGCTCCGAGTTTCAATTATTACTAGACTTTTGGACACTTTCTATCAGATTCGAGCAGCCAGAGTATGTTCCTGTGCACTTTGGATCATTGGGGAGTATTGTCTTTCACTTTCAGAAGTTGAGAGTGGAATGGCCACAATCAAACAGTGTATTGGAGATCTTCCCTTTTACACTGCCACAGAAGAGGGGGAGGCTCAAGATGCTCCTAAGAATTCGCAGCCAGTGATTGCAACTACAGTTTCTTCTAGAAGACCGGCAATTTTAGCTGATGGGACATATGCCACTCAAAGTGCCACACTAGAGACAGCCATGTCTCCTCCAACCCTCGTTCAAGGGTCTATGTCCTCTGTAGGAAATTTGAGATCACTGATTCTATCAGGTGACTTTTTCCTTGGAGCAGTTGTGGCCTGCACCCTGACAAAACTTGTTCTGCGGTTGGAAGAGGTTCAATCATCTAAAGTTGAAGTGAACAGAGCCTGTACTCAAGCATTGTTGATCATGGTTTCTATGCTGCAGCTGGGTGAATCTTCATTTCTTCCCCATCCAATTGATAACGATTCTCGTGATAGAGTTGCTCTTTGCATTAGATTGCTTTGCAACACGGGTGATGACGTTAGACATGTCTGGCTGCAATCGTGCAGACAGAGCTTTGTGAAAATGCTTGCAGAGAAGCAGCGCTGTGAGACGGAGGAAATAAAAGCGAAAGCTCAAATATCACATGCCCAACCAGACGATCTTATTGACTTCTATCATCTAAAAAGTAGGAAGGTAATTTCACATTACAGCCTGTATCTGCTCTTAGTTCTGTTGAATTACATGGGATTTAAAAAGAGCTAGTAAGGTAGTTTGGATTAGCACATTTTTCATGATTTCTCTTTAGATTGCTAGATTTTGGTGTTGTAATTAAAAGTTTGAGTGCATGATCTAACCATATGTATGGAAAGATTGAATGATGTTTTTATCTTCCTCGCTTATAGTTTAGGCTTAAGTTATTGATTTAAACTGTGTTCTTTTCGAGTTAGCTTTTCTAAGAGTTTTAAACCTTCGTTTCTAGATAGCCTTATTTATGGGAGCTTATTCTTTTAGGGGATGAGCCAGCTTGAGTTGGAGGATGAAGTTCAAGATGACCTAAAACGGGCCACTGGAGAGTTCATGAAAGATGGAGATGACGCTAATAAACTCAACCGCATTCTTCAGCTAACCGGTTTCAGTGATCCTGTTTATGCGGAAGCTTATGTAACAGTTCATCATTATGACATTGTTCTTGATGTCACTGTCATAAACCGAACCAAAGAAACCCTGCAGAATCTGTGCTTGGAGTTGGCAACTATGGGTGATCTTAAACTTGTTGAACGACCACAGAACTATACATTGGCTCCAGAATCAAGCAAACAGATAAAAGCAAATATTAAGGTTTCCTCCACTGAAACAGGAGTCATATTTGGAAATATTGTGTATGAAACTTCTTCTAATGTGCTCGAGAGGAATGTTATTGTTCTTAATGATATTCACATTGATATAATGGATTACATATCTCCGGCATCGTGCACTGATGTCGCGTTTAGGGCTATGTGGGCTGAATTTGAGTGGGAAAATAAGGTACATTTCTCACTCTTTGTTGAATATTATCATTCTATCGTACATGGCTTAATCAGCTTTCACATCTGTTTCGATAGTCCTGTGAGATTGTGTTGTAATTCAAATTATTCTTGTTGATTTGAGAAAACGTACTTTCTGGATGGTGATCTTAACATACTCTTCAGCCTATACCTTTTCTGTGATACTTATAAATCTTGAAAATAGAGTTTTGAAGGCGCCTGGGTTGGGCTTCTGTAATTTGGTGATAATGACTTGTCTATGAATTCATCAACCAAAGTAATTAATGACGGCAAAAATGTCAATGTTACTTAAGCTGTGGTGATAGAACACGTTTTTTATGTTATTCTTATTGCACTGATTGGACTCTTTGATTCTGCAGCTGATAATTAAAATTTTTTTAATAGATTAAATGAGGTTTTAAATTGTGGTGTTTTCTTTACATAAGTAAAATGATTTGCATTGACTTCTTCTATTTTAACTCAGTAGCATAATATTTTAGTCGATAGGTTTCTGGTGCTGCTCCAAGTGCTGTTAGTTGATAGATTTTCCTATTGCTTATCCTCCCTTTTGTGCATTTTACATTTTCAAGACATTTTTTGCTTATGATTGAAAAAAGTGTTAGGAAGTCCATTCCTTGTTCTGACTACTTTTTCTTTTTGCTGAGGTTTTATGATGTCTACAGCCCATCATACTTGTTACCCTTCTATCCTTCTTCCACCGAACATCTATGCATGATTCAGTTAAAAAAAGATGTGTGTGTATTCACTTGGTTTTCTTTTTCGGTTATGTGATTGTTTTCCAAGTACAGGTTGCTGTGAATACTGTCATCCAAGATGAAAAGGAATTTTTGAATCACATTATCAAGTCAACCAATATGAAGTGCCTAACTCCTCCGTAAGTTATATCTTTGAATTTTTTATGATGCTGTCTAATCAAACTTGTGCCCTGCATTGTCATTTGTTTCAACTTGAAATTGTTGAAAAAAAAAAGATATATGGTATTTGAGGTCTTTAAGACTAATAAAACTGCTAATAATATTGTCGATGACATTTTGGTGTAACTTTGTCAAATTCATGCAATTTAGTGGTACTTAAATGTTTCGTTTCAATTTAGTTCAATAATTTTTTGTATTCATGTGGCTGCTGTCGAAAGAAAAAGTGAATGTGTCATGTAGCATTCGTCTTCACTCAAATGGGATGCATGTTTAACAACTCATTGCTCACCCCATATAAGCGCCTTATTCATATTTCTGTGAGAAATGCTTCAACTGATAATATTCATTTCTGCTTTGGCATCAGGTCGGCTCTAGAAGGGGAGTGTGGATTCCTGGCCGCCAACTTGTATGCAAAGAGTGTTTTTGGGGAAGATGCTTTAGTAAATGTGAGCATTGAAAAGCAGGTAGATGGTAAGCTGACTGGTTACATCAGAATAAGAAGTAAAACCCAAGGTATTGCTCTTAGTCTGGGGGACAAGATCACTTTGAAACAGAAAGGAGGCTCGTGATTTGGAATTCTCATCATCAGTCCTTTCCTATATTTTGTCAATTATTGCTGTTTTTATTTTTGGGGTTTTCCCTCGTTTAAGAATCTTCATCCAGACTTTTCTAGGCCCGCGATTGGATTGTTTGCAGAAGAATAGGCATTACTGTGAAATATTGATACAATTGAGCATATGCTCTGTCAGTTCTGTTTTTGATCGCCATACAACATTTTTTTGGAGTATTAAACTGCAGACTACAGGAACTTATCTTATTTTTGAGTCAATAATTTTGATATGTTTGCTGTGATCCCCGAAAGATGTATTTTATAATAGAGCCTCCCCTGCTCTAATGAAGTTGGGGGGTGAATTGAATTATAGATAGAGACTTGTGGTTTGACTGATTCATGAGCGTATGGGATCCAAGGCACTAAGGCGGCGGGCCAGTGGCTTGGAGGATGTGCGCTTTGTGAGCGCTGTAACTGGATCTGGTGTATGTGAACGAAAATTACCAAGGCAAACAACAGGGGCGGAGGGTTGGAAATAGAACTTACTTTTTGTACGGTAGAGTGGACTGGAGTCAGCTATAAAACCTCCTCTTCGATTCTCTCCCTCGCTGGTTGGTAGCATATCTTGAGTAAGGTCCCTCCGGTCTTGCCCCATGGATTCTCTTTCTCCCTCCAATTTCACCCACCGCTCCTTTCTCCGCATTTCACCATTCTCATCTTGTTCCATCTCTGTCTGTTGCCCGCGCTCGTTCCCCCGTTTCCCGAACTCCTTGGGAGGTGAGCTTTTCTCCTCTCCCTTCACCCCTTGCTTTATCCCTCGCACTCTGCTCTTAATATCTCTTTTCTTCTCTTTCGCTTCTAGGCCTACAATCCCATGGACCTCTGCTTTCTGCTGAGTTGCCTTATGGCAGAATCAGTGGCGTTGATGGACGAAGGAAGCGAGTTCTAATGCAATCATCTTCCGCTTGGGATGCAGAGCCCTATGAAGTGCTTCCGAGTGGCAAAAGAGCGTATCTAGATGAACTAGATGTGGTGACCTTTATAGCTCCTCCCAAGGAGCTCATTCCCTTACATCCATCTTCCTTCAATCATGCTGCCTATCTTTGGTAACTTATTTCTTACACCGACCTCCATATTAACCTCATTCCTATGTCCATTCCGATAGCGCTTCACTAATCTCAATTGTACTTTTGCAATGCTGTTGCCAGGAAAAAAATCGAGGATATCCCTCCGGAAAGGCGTCATCGGCTTCTCTACCTGCTACCTCCAAGGTCTTTTCTCTAACTTCTTTAATCGGCAAACTCATTTATATCGACGCAGTATTTTTTTCATGTTTTATAAAAATGGGCCAAGTTCCGAACTCGAACGATGACGAACACAGAAATTTTAGCTTCTACCCAAAATGTTATCGGGAAAAATTCAACTTGACTCTAGAATAATGTGATGCAGACTCATAACAAGTGCTTGGCAAATTGCTGGAACAAGATATGAGGATCCAAAGCTAGTAAAGAAAATTGCATCTCAATCATTGTTAAGTGCTAGTGGTTCCGTTGATTATTATTATTGCCGAACAAGTGATGGTAAAGAGATTTTTTTTTAAGCTCAAGTTGGAAATCTATTTTCTCTGCTTTGAATATTTAATTTTCAAGTGACACTGTGATAAGCTGATTCATGTATTGGTTCATAATAATGCTTATTGCCGATTATGATGCAAGCCTTGTATGCAGAAATCTTACATTGCTATTTGAATATCTTATTTGTTTCAAAGCATTTGTTCTGATTAGTTGTGTCTTGCCTCATGTAATTTTAATTTACAACTGTTTCTTCTTCAATCTCTTTCAATTATTTTTTTAAGTGATATTGACAATGAGTAAAATTCTGGAAAAGTATACATTCATCAGCCCTTACAAATTCATTGATCTATATGTGGGACTTTGTTCATCAGGACCATTTCATATTGCTTGGAGTAATAGCTTCACGAAGGTAAATTTCTTCTCTCTACAGTTTAGCTTTCTTTTATGAAGTTTACTTTCAGCTACCTAATTTAATTCTGCACCTAATTTAGGCTTTATTTCAATGCAAGGATGGAAAAGTCTATGGACGAATTATTGGTAATATTCATCTGCATTTGATAAACCTTTATGGTATTTGTATATGAACTTAAGAGTTTTTTTAAGGACGCATATCAACATTCGCGAGGTTCCAGGCTTGAAGGTGTGTCTAGCCTAAATTATTATGGTAGTAACTTGCTCAAGCTATGTTAAAATGGGTGATGGAAGTGGCACATACTTTTTTTTTTCTTGTAAAGGACAAGTTGTATATCCAAAGTGAATATTTCAAGAAGGCAGAAAAAGGAATACTCTTCAAGAATATGAAAATTATTACTTAGGATCTTGCAAGAGAACTGGAATGCAATTGGCACTAGAGAATAATTTGTTCTTCATTGGACATAATAGGCTTCATGATGCATTTATTTGTGCTGTGGGAATAGACCCTCTCTCCTCTCCTCCCTTAATGTTGTCAAGTCATCCGTAAAACCAGTGATAATCTTCTTACTGGTGTTTTTAGCTCTTCACCTGTGGGTTTAGTTGAAGTACTTCTGAGCCTTGCCATGTTTTTTTTTTCATCACTTCTCAATCGATCTTATCTACCTTTTTTTTTTTTTTTTTTCTGGTTGTACAATTTGGGGGTTTAATTTCTGCACACAATATTGCTGCATTTGACTTCTAATTTAATCATCAGGTGGATCTATCATGGCTGGAATTACAAACTCCTTGTGTCCATTATATTTTGTGGTTAGAGAAGTAAACGAAGTGATGTCAACTGAACAGCCTTGTGATTTGGCATATGACTTAGGAGAAGGACTTTTAGGTCTCGAGGAATATCCTCAAGGTTTTCCCAGATCAGGTAAGATAATATACTCATTTCATCATCTGAATGCATAAATACAGCAAATGTTTAGCGAAATGAACTTATCAACTGAAATCCTCGTGTAAACACCATCCTAGACTGGTGTTTTAAGAAGCTATATTGATGGGAAGTGCTTTAGATGAACAAACAATGAAAAAATAAATTCTTTTTAATACTTGACTTTTCCATACAAATGTTTGACGCAGCCCAAATCTTGATTTTGCATTACTATATATATGATAATTTCATTATCTTGTCACTTCAGCCAAACACCCCTACCCTTTCAACGATCAGGTAGTTGTATACATTCGATATATAGGCCCAGGGGTCTTTGTCGGACAGGCATGGCAGGAAGGTAAAGCTTTGGACCAGGTACCTCGCAAGTTATGTGGTGAAATTTTGATGGTTAAAGCAGAAAATACACCCCAAGGAGATTGATTATCACAAAGAGTTCACGCAGTTCTTCCCTTAGAAGAGTGAGATGTAATGGTGTATTCAGACATGAAAGCACATCGACCAAGGTCAATGCAAACGTCATTGGGGCATACGGAAAATGAGTTTTTTCGAACGTGCATTATAAAGGTATAGAAGTTGAATTATGTTGCTGTTGGATTTCATTTATAGAGATTGAAAGTACTTGAATGTGATGTTAAACTCATTTTAGTTTTGTTTGAATGTTTACTTAATGCCCCTGAAGTATACTCTTGGAGTATTGAGAGGAAAGAAGCAAAAAATTGAAATTGAGTATTGTTGTAATGAATTCTGATTTCGAAATTCATCATATCACATGCTGGATTACACCAACTAAAAACTGAAAGCAGGTGCAAAATTGGCAAAAGCTGCCGTAGCAGAAGTTGTTGCTTGTAGTTATGGGCGCTTGGGCCTGCCAAACCATCAAGCCAACCGTGGTTGAGGGTGTGTAAATTTTGAAGGCCTGAATATCGTAGTTTCTAACCGCCGTTCTCCATAACGAGCTCCTACCTTCGGCTCTGGGTTGGCCTGCTTTTTGGTGGGATGGTCCATTGGCAACGCTGCTCTGAGTGAACTATCAGGACCAAACCACCTCATCAATTTGTCTCGCAATGCTCTCTTAGTACGGTGAGCCGAACAGTTGTCTGCGCAACGCACCAAGGTCCCAACCAACGTCCCAAGTTGGCTTGAAAAATATTTGTTTTTGTACCAGGTCTGGTTTGGTTCGGGTTTGACCTCCACCTGGTTTCAAGCAGGCAAGCCTCTGGCGGATTCTGGCATTCTCCAGCGGACTTTCGCTGGTTGGAGGCCCGACCTCGGACCACTCCCAGACTTCCAACGGTCATTCAAGCCCAAAGCCTATGGGGTTGTTCATTCTCAAGTCTCATATGAACGATGACAAATCAACCATCATAGTTTGTAATCAATGACAAGTCAACCACTATGGTTTATTTTCTAACAAGTTAACCATTGACGTATGGGAAAATGACAAATCCAACATCGCTGCCCGTTTGCCGTTAACAAATTGATCTGGAGCAGCGATGTCTGGCCAGAAAGAAGGCCAGATGCTGGCGTCTAGCCATAAGGAGGCCATCAGAATGTCTTCTGTAAATTTGATCGCAAATTTTTTATAACATTTTTGATCATTTTTTTTTTGCAAATTTGAGGGCTTAAACGATTGATTTTGGGTCCGAGAAAAGGGGTTCATAGGGTTAACCCTATGACAAATTGTAGATCTCTGAGAGAGCTTCAATTTGATACCTTTTGTGCCCAATTCTGATACATGTACACAAAGTTATGGTATTTTGAAGTTAAAGAGGTCAAAAATCTAATAAAAATATTATATTCGTAAAACATATGCGTACAGACTTCGAAGTAACCATGAAAAACAGCCATATTTGAAAAACAGAGAGTTGCAGAGACGCCGCGGTGTCAAGGCACATAACGTGCCTAGACGCCATCACAACGATGTTGACTTTGTCATTTTTCTATACGTCAGTAATTAACTTGTTAAAAAATATAATACAATGATAAGTTTATCATTGATTGCAAACTATGGTTGATTTATCATTTTCCCTAAGTTAATTTATAAATAATTGTTGCTAAATGAAAAATATCACAAGAAGCACAAAACAGCACGTGACGGAATTGAATAATCCCCAACTTGGGAGGCGCCGGCCGGTCTCACTAGCACGCTCGTCCGCGATCAGCACTTCTGGTTCTTCTTGTTTCCTTCTTATGGTTTCTTTTTCCATTTTTGTTTTTGTTTCTGATTTGTTTATATATACCCTGCCGATTCCCCTTCCTTATCCTCCTTTTTAGTATAATTTGTGCCTGCGTTGAGAGAATTTTTGATTCTCGATAAAATGTTGGAGTTTGATATTATTCGACCTCATTCGTGTTTTCGAGATTAAGCGTTTCGGAAAATGATAGATGCTGGATGCTGAGTTACTTCTTTTGTTTCTATCTTATTAATTTCTGTACGTGAGCCTTGTTGTTTTCTTCTATGATTTTGCTGTCTGTAATTCCTTGATGAATCTCATGGGGATTCCACTCTGTTTATGCTTGTCGTACTTCGGTAGAAAACATTTATTATTTGCCTTTTCCTCATTCCAGCGTCAATTATTTCTGAAAATTTTATCTGATTTGCCATTTATGAACCCTCAGTGGTATATTCTTCTACGGTCGAGGATGAGGAAAGAGATATGTAAACGTATAAACCTGTTTGTAACAAGGTTTCTTGTAGTTCGAATTTTATTTTTGAGTGAAAAGGAAGAGCGCTTACAAGAAAATTGTGTTTGTGCTGCTGCTGCTGCTTGATTGATATTTATATTATGTATAGAACTCTGATTTGGTTATGAAGGATAACATCACTAGGCCAGTAATCATCAAACTCCAGGAGGACTTGCTCAAATGGAGGAACGGAAAACGGGTGAGCATGCTGTAGACCTTCACCTAACTGTAGAAAGAGAAGATTACGAGGAGAAGATGAAAAAAATTGAGGATTACTTGGATGAGGTATGATGATATACCAAACTCCTTTTCGATAACATTTCCTTCATTTTTTCGTCAAGCTTATATACTCGGGTCCCGCCCCTTTTAGATGACACGATTCCTTTAGTGTTTATTCTTCACTCATTAGTAGTTAGAGTTAGATGATCCTTGTTCTCAATGTGATGCTCAGATAAGGGACTTGAAGGTTCTAAATTTGATAGTTTATGGTAAAAAGTTGGATCAGGTGAGAGGCCAAGTGGAAGAATGAGACAGGGTGAGAGCTGACAAATTACCAATAATCCCAAAAGTTTAAGCTTGCGGGTTGAAGTATAATTTAATCATTTATACTTTTTTTAACATTCCCCCTCACATGTAGGCCAATTTCTTTTATTGGTCCTTACATGTGGATATTTTTTAATGGGGTTGATTTTTTGACTTTGCTGAGATTCGAACTTGGGATCTCTAGCTCTGATACCATGACAAATTACCAACAATCCCAAAAATTTAAGTTTGTGGGTTAAAGTATAATTTAATCATTTATACTTTTCTTAACAAGAGCAGCCACAGATGGCAAGGTCTATGAAAAATTAAAAATCATAGGCTGTCTAGAAGTAAAGATTGAGTTATCTCATGCACTCAACCCATGCTTGATGATACAAGTTGCTAAATTTATTTGGATGTAATGGTGAATCAGGTGAAGAAGATAGCGAGACCGGGCTGTTCACCGGAAGTTTTGAACGTGGCCTTGTCTTCCGTGTCCTCTCTCATCAGCATCCTCTCCATCCTGTCTTCCTCGACAATTCTACATGCCTCGCTCTGACCAACTCAGATTTGCTCAGATGTTGGATTCAGCAATCACTTCAGATCCCCGGAACTCCCAGAATGTAGATTTTGTATAAAATGCATTTATAGAATGTATGGTTTTTTTTTGTTTTTTGTGGGATTCATTTGGGTTTGGAAGAAACTAAAAGTTAAAAGATGATTACATTGAATCCCCTGATGTTGAAATGAAACCCTAGTGATCATCTTTGATATAAGTTTGTCTAGAATAAATGTCTGTGCAAAAATCATTTATATGATTTCTTTCAGTCTCGACAGTGACCCAGGCCTGACAAGCTTAGTCTGCGAAAATCCAGCTCCAAACTTGGTCGGAATGGTGTTGACTTTTAACTTTTGTCTGGGTATAGGGCAACTTAAACCAAATGATAGTCCAAGATCCGATTTATCGATCATGTTGAAGTTATATTAGATCAATAAAAATTTGATTTTGACCGTCCCAGGTTAGTCGAATTTGAGCTGGATGATCAGCCCGAGTGGATATGTTTTGCTACTTCTATGGCCATTTTGGGCCCAGATGAGATAAGACGATAGGGCAGCCCGAGAGAGCCTGCCGAGTCAATGGTTTTACTACTACGCTCCCCTCCCAGGTCCCATCGCACCAACGAACTAACCAAAGATTGTGAGAGAGAGGAACAATGGCGTCGAACGCAGCTGCACCGTTCTGGAGGGCGGCGGGCATGACCTACATCACTTATTCTAACATTTGCGCTAATCTGCTTCGAAACTGTCTCAAGGAGCCCTACAAGAGCGAGGCTCTGAACCGCGAGAAGGTTCATTTTTCCATTTCCAAGTGGACCGACGGCACGCCCCAAAAACCCAGTATGTCTCTTCCTCGTTCTTTTGATCCCTTTCTGATGTAGATCTTGCGTTTTCATATTTCTTAATTGATATTAATCATTTTATCCGAATAATGAAGGATTAATACTTTGGTGGATCCCTTTTTTTCTTTGTTCTTGTCTTTTTTTGAATAATTTGGAGCACTGTCAAATGTCATTTTTTCACGGAATTCAGGCGAATTCTTTATTTATTTATTTTTGTGTTTTTGAAATTCGTTTGCATCTGAGCACAGACCGTCCAAATTGAATACACGCATCATCTTGCTTGCTGTTTGATGTATCATGGAGTATATTAGTTGGCTTGGTAGTCTACAAGAGGGGCTCTCTTTATGTCCTTTGGTGTTTCGTGTGTCCTGCTCAACTTGACTAATATCACATGACACGTTCACTGTGTTCTCAGAAATTTGCTTCATGATTTCAAATAAGTCCGTAGGAGTTTATTGTAAGAAAGAACCTAAGAGTTCGCATACAAGGGGGTTTTAACCTTAGATCTTGAAAAGACACACTTTTAAGTTTAAGCCTACAAGCATTTGAGTAACAACTATGAAACTAGTCTAGAAGAAGCACTTGCGAATGTTTAGTGATACTTGAGGTTTGGAGTCGTGTGATGCCCCCTGTAGAATGGTGGCTGAATTTAATTATTCATTGTGCTTAGAAATATAATGTGATGGTATTATGAGTCTTCTTAACATTCATAGTTGATAGCCTTTGGCTCATAGTTTCTAAGGGAGCTATCTTTCGTCGATGATGATGACAAGTTTACTTAAACATTTATTTCCCTTATGTTTATCAAAGAGGTTCACTTTTTGGTAAGATTCTCCAAATTGTTGAGGAATGTATTTTAAATTAAAACTAAGAAAAATTGAATCCACAATTGGAAAGGTCTTATGCCAGTTAATTGGTATTTTTATTCGATGAAGTGACTGGTATAATGTTATTGAATTGATTTACTGTTGAAAAAATTTGAGGTGATTGTCGATGATGGTAGTAAAGAATTAATATTCAAGGTATGCAGTTAACTGAGATGGCTTTTTATATCAAATTTATTTTAAAACTTCAATTACATATTAATGACTCACTGCCTCTAGTAAGAGATGTCATGAAAAATTAGATGAGGATATGAGTTATGTCGAGGATCTTCTGAACCCTTGATTTCATTATTATACCTCTAATGGACTTATGTACCTGTGATTGGAATTTGTAAACTTTTAGTGCACTAAAAGTTCTGGCCAAGGACTGGCATTTTTCCATTTTGCCTGTGCCAACTAATGAAAACTGCCCAGTTGTTGGTACAAAATTCTCAATATTCAAGTGTGGAAATTGGCAGCCCGCCCTGCGAAGGCACTAACGGCTCGGGTGTAGGTTCAGTCTATACTAGTGGGAGTGCACAATATCACATTGTTTGGGAGAGTGAAAAACCCATGGTTTATCAATAGATTTCTCCTCCTTACCTAGTACAACTCGTTTTGGACTAACCTCAAAAACAAAACTGTGCGAGATTTGGTACAAAATAGACAATATTATACTGGGAGGACGGGACGTTACATCAAGATAGAGTGATTGCTTGTCATCATGATCTGCTGCTTTCAGATTAATATTTTATTGTTTATCAAGAGATGTCAGCTTTGAAATTAAACTTTGATGTCTGAGACTGTCAGTTCTTCTCATGTGTATAAATTGGGATTGTGACTATCTTGTGTTTTTGTGTGGCTTGGCATCATGTGTACAAGTTTTTATACATAACAATTTTGAAACCTTTTTTTTTTTGGAACAAAGGCGTGAAAAAACATATTTGAATAGATATTTGGTCTGCTATAGATGCCTTTTTTTTTTGCTCGTTTTTTATGATGACAAAATCTGTCGACCGTTGTATATTTGAAACCAAACCCGAGCAAGTAGATTGTGGTTTTGGGGGTGGTAGAATAATTTAATGATTCAAATCTGGAGTGGCTTTGTTTCTTCTAACCATTGATGATGTTTTTTCTTTGTTAAATCAGGTATTCGTACAGATGCAGGGAAGGAGGATTGAAGAAGAGAGAAGTTGATCAGTTAAAGCTGCTTTTGTCATTAACCATTTTATTTGGCTTTTAGGAAGTGGATTGAACTTCTTGTTTCTGATTGCGTTGCAGTTGTAATAATTTTCTGGTGCTATTATTGGCACTTTATGAGTTTATGAAAAATGATTGTATTTTATACTGAAGTAATTGCACCCTTTTGGGCGTTTGACATTATATATCCATAGCTGAATGGAGTGCGCGCAGATGACTAGTGGGAGACAATGGCCGGTGGTGAAAGGGCGTCCTCTTGTTTGAAGCACTGCCTCATTGTGGTAGTTCCATTGGAAACGCAAGAATTATCCAAGTGCCAGCTTGGTCTATGCTAGTAGAGGGTATATAGTTTCACATGATTTGGTAGAAGGAAAAATTCATAGTTTATAATTAGGGTTTTTCTCCTTAACTAATACAACGTGTTTTGGGTTAATCTCAGAAATAAACTCATACGATTTTCGGTGCAAAAGAGACAATATTGTATTAGGAGGACTGAAGTCGTTACAAATGACGTCAGAGCCAAAAACTCAATCGAAAGTGTGGTCGACGAGGACGTCGAGCAACCAAGAGAAGAGATTATGGCAACTCACTTTGTCAAGGCGTGTGTCACGGTCCTACTTTCAAGGACCGTGTGACACTCGTTGTTAGGGGGAACGAGTCAGCCTACGAGGTGTGCCAACGGCACCAATTGCCCACGACGTTAGAGCGAGCTTTGTGTCTAACGAGCGAGCAGTAAATGAGCAAAATTAATCAAAAAGAGCGTCATTCAGCATAGTTTGTATGTAAAACACTTTATCATTGATTGTCAGTAAATTACATTAGGTAGGGGGGTCTACGTGCAATCATGTCCCTCCCCCTAAAGAGCATTCTGGACCATTCCCACCATGGTAGAAGTAAACATGCTATAGTGGTAAGGAATCACTTGTCTAAAATATAAATAAAAGAAATACAGAGAAACTTCCATAAATAGAAAGAAAACTACTCTAACATGAGCGGTCATGGAGAACATGTCCTGGTCAAGTCCGGATTCTAACACGTTGCCATGACAATAATGGACCAAATGTGAATGCAATTCATACCAATAGAGATGTATAATCTCATATCGCTCGAGATATTAAAAAATACATAATTTATAAGTAAAATTTTTTTTCCTATCTATCTAGCACACTCATTTTAAGTTAACCCAAAAATAAAATTGCGCGAATTTTAGTCCAAAGCAGAAACGGAGAGATTAGACTAAAAAAAAGATTATATGCTATGAAACAAAACTCCAAAAAGCCATCCACACACCAACAACTCTGAACAAATCACAATCCCACCACCAAACATCTGCTCTTATATATATTATATATGCAAACTTGAAGGAGTGGAGGACATGGCTATCTAGTAGGAGTAGCCAACCCACCAAAGAGAATAATAATTGGAGAGCAAGCAGTAAATATAGTCTCATATGACTCTAATTATATGTAGTTGCATCCAGGGGCTGTGGACCCTCTTGCGGTAATAAGGAGACCGTTACAACGAGACGGTACTCTTAATATATTGTACAAATGTAAAATTAATTATTGGGATAGTCATTAATTAATAAATAATTAAATTTAGAGGACAAAATGACGCACTGGCCACTTGGCTTGGCTGGAGCACCAAAATTGTAAGAAAGTAAGGTATTAGGAGGCGAGCCTGCCGGTTGAATGATTCTCCAGTCAAACGCGACGGGCGCCGCTCGTTAGACGTAAAGCCGGGTAGTAGTAGATCAGAAGGTTCGGTTCGCCACGCTGCTTCCGTCGTCTGATTGGCAGCTCTTCCTCGGTTCTTAATTTCCACCCCGGATCTTTCTCGTTTTCGTCTCTTTCCTGCCCTACTCATCGGCTTCCTTTTTTTCTTCCCTTTTTTTTTTCTCGTTTCGCCTTCTGAATTGAATTCAGCTAGTGAAACTATCGGAGACTTATGAATTCCGCGAAGACGGCTCGGTCCAGAGGGACTCTTGTCAAGGAGAATGGGATGAAGCTCGACGAGGGTCTCAACTTCTTCAAGTCTGACAAATTTGATCCCCACTCCTACGTTCAGTCCCGATGTGCTCTCAACGAGAAGGTTTTTTTTTTTCTTAAAAAAAATTTAACTTCTATGCTGTTATGCTCTTCTCCGGTTGTCTAATTTTGACGGAAACATTACAGTGGGAAGCTATGCATTCGCAAATTAGGTTGTTCTTATATGGATTCTATCCCACTTATTGGTTGTTTTTCGTGATGTGCTTTAATTTCAGTGTCTTCCTCTCTGATTGTCATTTCTTTGGCCTCATTGTGCTTCTCTTTCCGAGTCCGATAGCCTACCTGCAGTTGATTCATGAAAGGACCACCTGGTTATCATGCCACCAATAAATATAGAAATTGGATTTTTTTTTTTGTTTTTGTTATCTAATATTCATTATTAGAAATAGGAAGAAGAAACTCTTCCCGAAGTGCGGAAATTGCACTATAATTTTACTCGGCATGGTGAAGTTACTGCCTGCGCTGTTATATTTGAAGGTTGTCGAGCGTATAACAGTTTCTCAGCACTCAATTGGATGGGTTCAAAAACTAATAGATTCATGCTGGATATTTATCATTTTTGTTTTTTGCTTTTCTCAATTTTGGAGTAGTTGTACACAAAATCCTTGATTTGGTAGAAGAAAGACATAATATTTTCTTCGGTTATTTGCAAACAACTCTTAGCGTATGACCTTAATGAAAGTTTTTACAAATATTGCCTTTGGGTTTCTATAAATTTGGATATATTGAGTGAAACGAATGATGTCCTGATAAGCCCATTAGATATTGCTCTTAAGTATATGTCAATTTACCGAATATTTAATAAAGCATATTTCTTTTTTCTATTCTTTTATGTAACAATACCAACTTTGGTGATAGGCTTTTTATCATTATGAAAATGATAAGATTTTCTCTTAAAGAAGATGATAGGCAGTTTTAGTTCATGAAACATACACTCCAAAAAAAATTATGGATTCTTTGGGTCCCGAGAACATCATCAGGTACTTTACTTATTATCTTTTGTAACAATTATGATTCCCCTCTGAAGACTCAAGCGTTGAAGCTGAGAATGGGGTTCTCAGATTTTTTCAGGTGAAGTCTATATTTAGTAACTTTTTAGTTAGTATTGTTCTTTTAGTATTACACAGTAGACAGGGCGCTACCTTAAAAATGTGTCAAGAAGACCACAGATCTTTAAGACTAATCTTTTGTACGACAACTAGTTTTCGAGAAGGTTTTATCTCATTAAATAGGCTAGAAAAAGGATTTTCTTGGTAAACTGTCGTTGAGTAAAGTCTTTCAGGAAGTGAATGGAGAACTAGTCACTTGCGTGATCTATCTCTTACTCACCATGAAGTTTGCGTGGAGTTGCATTTACATTCTTCATGTGGATCTGAACAAGTGTTGAGGGGCTCTTCAAAGCTTTGGGGGGATGCCTCATCAGACAAAAATTTTTTCGCATGTTATCTAGCCGAGTAATAGTCTAGGACTAGATCTTAATCAATTTATGCATGTGAGCGCAACATTGGATGAGCAAGAGTTAGATATTCTAACAAGCTTTTCTTTTTCTCTGCAAGCTAGACTTCCCTTTAAAAACAATTTCTAGTATATTTTTTGTGTAGTGATAAAAAAGTAATGGAAAAGTTGCATGCTCTTTATTCCCCTGTTCTTGTTTTTTGCACTCCTATGTTATTTTGTAATTCTAAACCTTAGATAACTTTAATATTGAGTTGAATATGCTACAAAATTTACTCTAGTTACATTCATGATAATTTGACATGACCTGGTCTTTTTTGAAACTAAAAAAAAAAACTCTTTTGTAGGAAATCAAACATTTGTGTTCATATCTTGTGGATTTAAAGAAAGCTTCAGCGGAAGAGATGCGGAAAAGTGTCTATGCTAATTATGCTGCCTTTATACGGTGAAGTTATTAGATTTTTGTTTTTGTTTTCTCAGTGTCTGCTTCTCTCATGTATTTACAATAAAGATTTTATTTCACCTTTGTGCTCTCCTTTAACGACTAATTATTCAGTTTTTCTTTTCTTCTTTGCTATATCCTGCCTCTTTCCTGTACCATGGTTTTCATCGCTAGCATCATTTCTGATGGTGCTTGTTTGTAGAAATACATGACAATAAAGAGAGCTGAGTGTACATATGCATGATGACATTAATAGTGATAATCAACTGTGAAAATCTGGGGCATAGACCATCTGGAAAAGGAAAAATATAAATGACTTGAATATTTCAGAAATTTTAATATCAAATACACCGTGCCCCACCTGTGAACGAGATATTTTTGGGCAAAATCCAGCTTTCATGAAATTTATTTTTCTAAAATTTTAATGCTTCAGTAAATTAACCAAAAATAATTTTTTTCAGCTTGATAGCTACTATTTGTAAACTGCAATGTATATCTAATATAAATATGTACTTAATGTGTGCAGCACGTCAAAGGAAATATCAGACCTAGAGGGGGAGCTCTCATCAATTAGAAACCTTCTGTCTACACAGGCTGCTTTAATTCATGGTTTAGCAGAAGGTGTTCACATTGATTTGATAATGTCCTTTCCATCTGAAAATTCTAGTGAAAATGGCTTGATAATTTATGAGGACAAAGAACAGTTAGACACGGAGACTTGGTTAGTTGAATTCCCTGATCTTCTGGATGTTTTGTTAGCTGAAAGGAGAGTGGATGAGGCGCTAGCTGCACTTGATGAGGGAGAGCATCTTGCTAATGAAGCAAAAGCAAATAAAACCTTAGACCCTGCTGCAATTTTGTCTTTGCAGTCATCAATTGTTGAGCGTAGACGAAAATTAGCTGATCAGCTTGCCGAAGCTGCTTGCCAACCATCTACTCGTGGTGCTGAACTTCGTTCAGCTATATCATCACTCAAAAAACTTGGAGATGGTCCTCGTGCTCATAGTTTACTACTTAATGCGCATTTGCAAAGATATCAGCACAATATGCAAAGCCTGCATCCTTCGAGCACATCATATGGAGGTGCATATACAGCTGCCCTCTCACAGCTGGTGTTCTCTACCATTGTTCAGGCAACTAGTGATTCACAATCTATTTTTGGTAAAGAACATGAATATACTTCGGAACTTGTGATGTGGGCTACACAGCAAACAGAGTCTTTTGCACTTCTTGTTAAGAGGCATGCACTTGCTTCATCAGCAGCAGCTGGAGGCTTACGAGCTGCTGCAGAGTGTGTGCAAATAGCTTTGGGTCATTGTTCATTGTTGGAAGCCCGCGGCCTTACTCTTTGTCCTGTGCTCTTAAAGCTCTTCAGGCCTAGTGTGGAGCAGGCATTAGATGCCAATTTAAAAAGAATTGAAGAGAGTACTGCCGCCCTTGCTGCTGCTGATGATTGGATACTAACATATCCTCCAACAACTACACGACAATTTGGCCGGCCTTCAAGCATGCACAATACAACATCTTCTCAACACAAACTGTCTAGTAGTGCTCATAGATTCAATTTGATGGTTCAGGTGAACCATCTCTCTCTCTTTCTCTCTCACAAATGACTTAGTAGGGATGCTAGTTTATTTTCATCTTGTTTTTATTGCTGTACATGATGCTAACTCTTTTAACAGGATTTTTTTGAGGATGTTGGTCCTCTACTGAGCATGCAGTTAGGCGGTCAGACATTGGAAGGCTTGTATCAAGCATTTGACTCATATGTTAATTTGTTAATTAAAGCACTACCGTGGTCAATTGAGGAGGAGGCAAACTTTGAAGGCTCTAGGAATAAGATAGTTCGGATGGCTGAGACAGAAGCTCAACAGATAGCATTATTGGCTAATGCATCATTATTAGCAGATGAACTGCTCCCACGAGCGGCCATGAAATTAACTCCCCTTAGTCAAGCTAATTATCATGATGATCCTCGTCAGAGATCTTCAGATAGGCAAAACCGTTATCCTGAGCAAAGAGAATGGAGGAGGCGCCTTGTGAGCTCAGTTGATAGACTGAAAGATATGTTTTGCCGTCAGCATGCTCTAGATCTTATTTTTACAGAGGATGGGGATAGCCATCTCACTGCAGAGATGTACATAAACATGGACCCAAATGATGATGAAGTTGATCCCTTCCCATCCCTAATATTCCAGGTACTTTAAGCTATGTTTGCCACACATTAAAGGAAGTAAAGTATTGAAGTTGAACTCCCATTACAATTTAATTATTTTACAAAAGTAAGGCGAGAAAAAGGGTGCGGCTCGCCTGTATATTGGCATTTGGATTTCCTCCTCTATCGTGAAGCTTTCTTCTTCTGTCTCTTGCCTTTGTGATTGTGCTTCTGACAATGACAAATTGCAACTTTCCTCAACAAAACTTGAACTAAAATGTTTTTGTCTACATTGCTAAATTCCATGTGCTTGAGGACTGATCAAGGAGAGAACTATTTTCAATCACTAAAGTGCGGGCATGTTCCAGATATTGTATACTTTAGACATGTCCCAACGCATAACTTTTGACATATTATGCATTTAATTGTTTTTGCATATGTATATCAAGTAAACATTTATAATCCTGTTGTTATGTTTGGAACCTGATTCTCAAATCCTTTATTCCAATCACTCCAACTCCGATTACATATTTCCTATGTGAAAGCACCCTTAAACATCTTTTTGTTTTTGTTCACATGTATTCTGTGATGCTTCTTTACATAATTTGTGTGCCTAAAAGAATTGAAGCCGCTTTTTTGGTGTAGCATAAGAATGTAATTATTTGTCTTGCAGTTATCATTAAATGTTGTCCAATTTTAAATTGAACTACGTGATGACATAGAAAGTTTAAATTTATTCATAAGCTGAATATCTTATTTTCTGTCCTTGATGCATTTCAGCAACTCTTTGTAAAACTGAGCAGAATGGCTAGTATAGCAGCAGAAATGTTTGTGGGCAGAGGAAGATTTGTTACACTGCTATTGATGAGACTTACAGAAACTGTCATCTTGTGGCTTTCGGGGGATCAAAGTTTTTGGGATGATATTGAGGAAGGCCCAAAACCTTTGGGCCCCCTTGGTTTGCGACAGGTGTGTATCTCTACGTTAATTTCAATTTCTGCAATCTTTAATTTTGCAAAATGAATTTCTGCATTTGACTGTTGCTTGCTTCGTAACCGAAAGACTGTTTAGCGTGACCGTATTTAGTCTTCCAATTGTCCTAAACAATCATATGAAGAATGTATATTTATTCACTTAATATAATCAGGAACAATGTTAGGAGTTACTATTTTCATGAAAATTTGGTGATATAAATTTCGTGATGAGAGAATTATGTGAAGAAATCTCTTTTTGGCTAATTGGTCACTCGCTACGAATAAAGGTTTCGAATTCTGTTGCTGTATATTAGAGCAGTTCCACTGATTACTTCAATTGCTCATAACGTATGCAGTTCTATTTGGATATGAAGTTTGTTATATGCTTTGCTTCCCAAAGACGCTACCTGTCTCGGAACTTACAACGAGTTGTCAGTGAAATCATATCAAAAGCAATGGCAGCATTTGCTGCGACAGGGGTGGATCCAGATAGGTAGATTTTTACTCTGTCCAAAATCAATATAAAATGAGTGCATCATCAGTATCATTTGCGCATATTATCATATGGGTTATAAATATCATTTGTCATTGAATTGCTACTTTAAACTTTGGGATGGACGAGAACAAGATTTTTGAATGGTGTTAGATTTGGCGATCATATATATAGTTCAACCCCAAAAGGTGTTGAGTATTGCTCTGGCAGCAGGCAATTTATCTTTTCTCCATTGTTTTCTTCTCATTTATGAACTTGAGAAAAAACATGCAGTTGCAGTTACTGAAGAGGGTAAAGCATTTTTTTTTCCTCTGCTTGGTGATGGGCTTCTATGGTTATATTGAGATGTTATGATGTATTTTTCTCACATACTCAAAATTATTCGGCCTTTTATGGTTCAAATTTTGTATTTGACAGTGTTCTCCGGGAGGACGAGTGGTTCAATGATATATGTCAAGATGCAATGGAGAGACTAAGTGGAAAGCCAAAAGGAGTAAACGAGGATCGGGATCTTAGTAGCCCAACCGCCTCCATTTCAGCGCAGTCGATTTCTTCTGTAAGGTCCCATGGTAGTACTTAAGCCACAAGTGTGATGTGGTATGGCTTGGCATATCTTGGTTTTATATAACAACTAGGATTTTGTCTCCTTTTTTTTGTTGTTCGTCTCTTTGCCTTCATCCTTTCCTAGCTTGTAATTTGTAAATGCTGATTACATCTGTGAATGATCCTGATTGGAATTTAGTTTATTCTTTGACAATGTTCTATGTTGTTTATGCAACTTTCTAACATCGTGCCAATTGTCTAGACAGCACTCCCGGGTTGTGCAAGAGCTTCTGCTCCGCATAAGCTTAGCCAATCTTTTTGTACAGACCATTGTCTGAGGTTAGAGCCTAACCTAATACGTGTTGACGAGATTTAGGCATATTGTTAACAGATCAATGTTCTTTGATTGGACTGACTTATCACCTGCACGAGGCTCATGACAGTGCTAACTGGGCCTAAAGGTCTGCTGGAATACGAGTAGGCTCTTTCTGTTAAGCCAATTGAATTATAATTGTAGTATATATGAAAGTGAGAATGAGAGAGGTTATGCGTAGTGCAATGAACACAATTCACTTTCTTTATGCCAACACAGAGCACGCACACTTTAATGAGATAGATATTGTAGCCAAACATAGGGAGAGTATCACACTCTACGTCAAATACCATATGCTAGTTTCAAATTTTTCTCAAACCAAGAGATTGTTTCAGTCCAAAATCATGGCTTCTCCAAAGCTTGAACCCAAAATTCCACGCCATAGTCGGGGTTGCCCGTAGATATCAAACTAGGACGAGTCAAGAGTGTGAGCAGAAGAATCCCATGGCTTCATGAATCCGTGATCGCTTTTACCTTGAAGTTAAACCTCTCCAAGCAAATTGACTGACCCACAATGCCTGCTCTGGCCAGCAATACCTTACGTTACCAGCAGCTGTGACATTGGCTCTCCTCAGCCAGACTGCAGCTTTGTCATGCTCCTGTATACAAATCATGGAGAATAATTTCTAGCGATTATTTAAGTAATTCGATGACAGCTTCTATGTCAATGGTTGAACATGGTTTTTGTTCGAACTGTGCAATGGTAATAGAATAGGGAATGTCAAAAATGATGAATGATCAGCTTATCTGATACAAATTAGTGGTATGAATTCCATGAGCAAGCGACAAGCTAAGAGGTGCAAGCAAAACAAGCATATGTCAATACATGTTTTACAACACAACAGAAACATATGATAATCAATCCTAATGTCAGCATACAATGACTAAATATGAGATGGAAATCCACGCAAATCCAACTAAACTTGAGGGCCCCTGTGCGCATTTTTTCAATAAAAGATAACAATTTTGAGCTCCCCAAGTATTCAAAGCTAGATAAAATAAATGCATGGGAGAATGGAATGCTCAGATGCCACTATGCCCATTCATTCCCAAGGAGAAGAGATGCTTATGATGATGACTTGATTATAAATGGATGCATGCGATGGCTGCATGATGCATCCTACTATGTAGAAGATGTATTTATTCGAGCTTAAGGAGCAGAATACATCCCCTTCAAACTATTGATATGTCATAGCTGATGAAGCCCCATTAGCCCCTTGTAGAACAACAGGATGACTGGAATCCTTCCTTTTGCCAAATGGGTTCTTCGAAAATGTGTGTAATGTCAAGGAAATGAATGCATTTCATAGTAGCAGCATCAGATCAGAAGTACACTTCCTAATATGTTATCACTATTGATCTGATTGACTGAACCCTAATATATTCTTCTAAGAAATTTTCTGGAGAACATTCAAGGCTTTAAATTACAAAATTCGGTCAAAGACCAAACTAAGGTTTCACAAAAGGGAAAGTTCAGTCATCACATAATTGCAAGGTCACACATTTTAAACCAATGTCAAATGACAACACTTATTTATTCAAACATTGAAATTCAATAGTACTTTAAAATGTTAAAGGCAAATATGTAGACACTATTCCAAAAAATTTATCAGCAATTAAAAATATATATTAATAGAAAAGAGTATGCACAAGAAGATGAGCTATAACAATATGTGGAATGCATAGTTAAAATGTTTGAATATACCCTAAGGGAAATAAGGTTTTTGATTCAAATTGTCATTATTGATTCATACGACCAGACATCAAATCAACAAATTAAGAAAATGTTTGTTACACAGCCATACATATATAACAAGTGCAAAAACACATAATAATTCGGCACAATTGGCAGACTACAAATGATACTTCCCTTCCTCGTTAAACTATGTTAAGAGCTCATGTCACATCATTTCAATTTGAACAGAAACATTAGCTTACATAGAAAGCTGCAAGATCAGAATTAACCAACAAATAGAATCCATGATTAACGAAGAAAAACCATTTAAACCTTTTATGTAATTGATTGAAGTGATAATATAATGTATTCAAACCTGGTAAAAAATTGAACAGTTGGACGTGGCTTTTTTTAATGATAGCATAGTAAAATCACATACGTACTCCCAACACTTAGAGCCCACATCATGCAGTCATGAAAGATATAATATGAATGGTATCTAATGCTGTAGTAACTAGCTAGAAGGATATTGTATTCTCATTCCTACTGAACCAGAACTGGGAACAACTGCACCCTGCAAACTGCGATGCACATTTGTTGCACCGTTAACATCCTGAGTAGGTGAAGCAGAAACCAGTCATCAGATTCAGACAGCAAGATATACAATTTGAAATTAAAAATTTCGTTAGTTTATACTTGAAAAAACAAAATTACTAACTTCGAACTCAATGAAGCATACTGTGTGCCTCTCTTGTCTCAGGATCTTCATTTGCTTAAAGCCAGGTTGTCTGCTAGGCAATAATTAGGTATTGGAAAATATAATGAATTGGCGAAACTAACACAAGCAAATTAACGTAAAGAAGATAAAGCCCTTCATACTGTAGATGAAAAGACTTCATACATGCTAAAAATGCTTCTTAGTTCTTCCTCACGTATGTTCTCCCCCAGATTTCCAATGAAAAGAGTGTTGCATGGAGGGTTATCTTTTATGTTCTGTGGAGAAAAAATGATAAAAACCCAAGAAAGCTTAAATCATAAAACATTATCATGATAATGGATCTAATATCATACTTGAATGCATGTTATATAACTGATGTCCCAGTAAAATCCATGAGAATTAAGATTATGATTGAACAAAGTAACTGAATGGGTCAGTTAGGTAAAACAAGCAATATTTTGTGGAGACTCCACACCTTAAAACCAAGCAAGTATACACATAAGAAGATCGTGAAATCACCAGTTAACAGACGATCTTTGAAATCACAAAGACTAGGAAGGTTTTATTTTCAATTTAGCAAAATGAATCACCTGAATGTGTATGTAACTATTAGGTGATGGAATAAGAGCAGGAGCAGGTATTTGTACAGGAGAAACAGCATAACCTCCATATGGATTATATGGAGGAGGAGCCATATACCTATATGATGTAACAATTATTAACTTTACAATATAGAATAGAAAAACTTGTCTCAAGCATAGGTTTAAAGAAAAAAAATTCTAATTGAAGGGATCGTGAGAGATCAATCACCCATGCGGTCCCCAAAGAGGTGGAGGATGGAAAGGTGATGGACTTGAATAACCAGTGTGTGCATAGTCACCACCAGTTCTTAGGCGTTTACTTTGGTCATAAGCATTTGAATCTGCAACAATTCCTATAGACACAGTAATTAATACATTTTTCATAACAGATAAGTTGAATAACTCATAAAAATAAAAATAAAAAGACAACACAAACATACCATTAGTATTTTAGGAAAAAGTAGGACATGACCATGCCATGACACGTTAAATTAAAAAATAACACTTGTGCGACGCGTGTGTGTATCTATACATGTATACATCATACATGTGTGTGTGTGGAAAAAATGATCACAATGAACACATTTTAGGAATAAAATGGCACTGAAGTACTTAAGAAAACAATTCAACAATTAAGTTTAATGTGCTTTTACAAAGAAACAACTAATTTAAAAGTTTTTTTGTTTGATTTTAAGTGTTTTTTCATAATTTTAAATGTAAATTCTGTTGCATTATTTGAACTATTGTGCTTTTACTAACATAAAAATATAATTATCAACGTTTTTTTCAGGGAGCGTTCAGGTTAACTGTGTCGGATGGTTGCTTGTGCTGGACTCACATGCGAGATGAATTGGCACCAAGCTTGGCACTCACATTCATCTTAGTGGATGTAATCAAGAAAATACTAATCATTCGTACAATGTTTATAAATTATAGAATCTGATTAATTCGAGTATTGAATAAATTATGGGATTACCCCTTTTCACAAAGAGATTCTTCTTGGCCATCTCAATGTGCAAGACTGACTTGGACTCCGCATCAAAAACCATTTCCTGAACCCGAGTAGAGGGGAAAAAACACTTTCAACATAAATAGTAAAAAAAGAAAAAAACTACAGTACGACCACATTAAGTGATAGTAAAGAGATGAACCTGAAGGGCATCTATGGCAGCAATGGCAAGCTGGGCAGTAGAAAAGAGAGCAAATCCCATTGGTTTTTCACCTTTAAAATTGACTTGCGAAGCCTCGTAGCCAGGTAACCATCGCAAGAGATTTTGTAGCTCTCTCTCCTTCACGTCTTCAGGAAGGCCTGTGATGAAGATCGTCCGGACCTAAAAAATGGACAAAACATTTAGAAAGACCGCCAAAATCATTGCCAAGCAGATCAACGACTAAACAAACAGATCGGTACATAATTTTCCTCCGAGGTTGTTAGTTTAAGTAATTTCACCCACATCTTGGAGAGAGAGAGAGAGAGAGAGAAAGAGAGAGAGAGAACCTCATCGGAGGGAGAGCGGGCGGAGTTATCAAGGAGGATGGAAGGAGGGGGAGCAGCGACAGAGGGAGATTGTTGAGGAGGTGGTGGGTGAGGCGTCGACGGAGGCCATTGGTGGAGGTAGCGGCGAATTGAAGCACCAGCCATGTGTTTCCCCATCGGAAGCTCTCGCCATGGGGAAGGGGTTGATTATAAATCAAAAACACGCTTCATTTTTGCAGGGCTTTAGCCCAAACGACTAGGGTTAATGTCGTTTCAAGTTGTCGCTGCAGGAGTTAATTAATAACAATTTAACAATTAACGCGGAAGTTCGTCGCCCTCCTCCGTCTCTCCTCCGTTTTTAACGCTTCTACAACGCTCCCTCCGCCCATCGTCGGATTCTTCACTTTCCGACCGATTCCACCCCCTTCACCTCCCCAAGCTATCTTTATTTCCTTTTCTTCTTCCTCTAACCTTTCCAATTCCCATTTGAACACTGCAATTGATCTGTACCTACTACGATTTTCTCTTTCTTTGTTTCAACTAAGTCTAACAACCCATTTACTGGTTGTTTTCTTGTCGTTCCTTTTTACTATGCAGCTGATGAAACCCATCGATCAGAAAAATGGATCTTCAGTCCGACGATCACAACCAGGAAGAAAGTGTGGAGCTTTATTACTTCGTCTGCACTTCCCTCAATATAAGGAAAAGTTTGTTGTGTGATTATCAATTGTTTTGTACTCTCAATCCTCGACCATCTTCACACAGACAGGATAACTGGCCCTCTTGACAACGATCGCTCTTCCCCCAACATTGCCATTGGACTGTGCATCAACACCAATCTCCCATCGTCGCTTAGAGTTTGACTACTTTCATAAATTACTAGCATATCGAACCTGCGTATTGTATGGTCCATCGTTTTTATAAATTTTCACTGAAATTAAAAGTTCATTTCTTGTCCATTTACTGGATTCGTATAAATCTGTCAGTGTCAGCAGAAGTGCAGTGTCCAGACCATTCACTCATTGTTTATGCTTCATAATAATTATTCTTAAATTCGATCTCAAGAAGAATCTGAGATAAAACAACCCACTCGTGCTTTGCTACAGCTCAATCACTGGTGGGTAAAACCATCCACAAAATACAGCTCCTACATATACATAAACTAACACGAACATAAAACCAAGCCATACAGGAAGAGTAAAAAGCCAGCCTCCAAGGAGTTTTGAGAATACATGATCAGCTACATCAAAAGATGAACTTTCTTTCTGGTTGGTGAAAATGCAAGTATGGTTCTTCGTTTTTTATTCCTCAGCTCCTGTTCGTGGCCATAACCATAAACCCGATGGATTTATGATCTCCAATTTGGTCGGAGAAAAAAAGGGCGACAGGAAAAAATAGAAGCTAGACGAAGATCCCATGTCTGTAGCCTGTTAAACCAAACCAGATCAGCTCCAACATGGGCAACAGGCCCAAAAATGGCGTAAAAGAAGAGAAGAAGAAGAAGAAGGCTGATTCCAAAAGGAGGCTGCGCAGTGGGTGAGCTTAGTGATCGTCTCCCTGAATGTACCAGCAAAGAAGCATGGTGGCGCAGCGTCGTAGGATGTAAATACGGGCTCGTTGCTCCTTAACCAGGGAAGCGCACCGCCTTGAGAAACCATTTCCTTTGGCCCTCTTTGCATTAGGAACCATAGTTTTCAGTTCAACCTTCTTGTAGGGATCCGCCATCGTTAACCCACAAACCAAAAACCAGAACCTGAGCAATCTAAGCGTGAACTGCAGGTTGAGATTCTAAGAACTGGGTTTAGGGTTATATACACAAAAATTAAGAGTATATTATATGAGGATCTCGAAGCTTTGCGATTCCAAGGGGTTGACTGGATTCAGAAAGAGGATCAGGGGGAGTGAACGTGGGATGTAGTACGTCCAGATGTTAATATAATACAAATTCTGTGGTGTAATCGATGTCTGCAAATCTCCATTAAGATTGGTTAAATAAAAGGAGAGTGCATGGAAGGAGGAAGGCAAAGAGATGATGCATGGCCCGACAATCCCCACTCAATTTGGACGTCCCAACTTAGATTTTTTTTGCGTTCAATCTCCAATGACCAATACATTGGAATGTTGATGATCCAACGGTGATTAAGATTTGAATATTTCGCTTGAAAGACACTTCAAAATTAAGCTTTTTATCTGGAAAAAGATGTTGTCGTCTTGATATCTTGATAAAGATTCAATCTTCCAGCTGTCATACATTGCAGACAGCCTCAATCTCGGCAGATTATGTCGTTGATTTCGATATAAAATATGAGATGCACATTATTGATTGATAGTTTAATCAATCACTCGAACCAAAAATCACAGTAGATTTGTAAGTCAGAAAACTAAGAAATCAGCCAAAAACAGCAAGGAGAACTCTTGCAATAGTTCGATGGTAACCACGTCGAAACATCAAAGAAGAACAAACAGACAGGGTCACTACTTCAAGCTTTCCCCCCGAGTTTGATTTTCTGGTCGTAAATTTGATTGATTTCAGAGAATTGGGACCCATGTCCGACCAGGAAGAGAAAAAACAAATAATCTTGGTCCCAACAAAAGGGAACAAATAAAAAAGAAGAGGAAGAAGAAGAAGAAAGAAATGAAACTGGCTTTTCGTAGTTTGCTGGAGGTAGGAGACAGTGGATAACGTCCCCTTTGATCAACAAGCTGTACCAGATCATGCGCATAAAAGAATTCCTTGGTTTGAACTCGTACAGAAATGGATATTCGAGTAAACCCAGTTTCTCCGGAGTTGCAGGTTCCAACGTAGATAAAAAATGAAATTTAAGAGGACGGAGAATTAGGGAGGGCAGGGCAAGTCTGCTGCCATTCTTTTTACCAAATATCTAATGCCACTCGTGCAAATGGCAACCACACGTGCTCGAATCACTTTATCGACTAATTTATACTCTTAAAGGAATTATTCCCTATTATTATTATTTTTTTTATGAATAAAATATTCCCCGTCTTCAATTTATCACGAATATATTATATTTTTTTATTTAAATAAAATATTTTAATCTCATTTATAACTCCAAAAATTTTCTACTTGATTGCGAACTCTCTCTAGTACTTTCACAAAATTTGAAATCACCGAAAACATTATTGACAGATCTCAAAACCAAGTTAAAAATTATCAAAATGGCTAATAATCATGCTAATATATCTAATTAAATAGAAAATATGACATACATATATTGAATTTAACACATAAGTCAACAAGAGAATTCAAATTGCTTATAATGAAAAAATATAAATGGATTTGTTTAAAAAAATAACTTAAGGAAATTAACACTGCAGATCCTATAGTTTATAATCAATGACACGTTAAACCCTAAAGAAATTTTGCTAACAATTAAAATCCTGAACTATAAGAAATTATCTTCTGCAACCACGCAGTCATATTTCCTATCCAAATCCGTCGACGTTAACATCTCGGTTTCGTCGACGCCAAGAACCAACGAACGGAGATAAAAGACGTCAATTATCAGAGACGAGAGACGTCCCTTCTGCCCGTTGGAAGATGGATGGTCATTGGAACAATTATCGGTTCATGGCGGACGATTGTCAATGGCCGTTTGATCAAGGAAAGACGTCCCCCGCTTGGAATTGACGGCCAAGATTGAATTTGTCATTTTTCAAAGGCGATGGCAGACGATCGTTCATGGCCGTTGGATAGAGGGAGAGACGTCCCTTATAGGGATTGACGGTGATGATTGAATCTGCTATTTTCCAATGGTGATAGCTGACGATCGTCCATGACCATTGGATCGAGCGAGGGACATCCTTGGTAGGGATTAACGGTCACGATTGAATCTGCCATTTTCCAAAAGCGATGGCGGACGATCATCCATGGTCGTTGGATTGAGCGAGGGACGTCCCTAGATCGGAATAGATGGTCAGGCTGTACTCCAAATTCTTTAACATTGAAGGGTCATGTACAAGACGCACACGTTTTAAAAAGGTGTGAATTCCCTCAATTAAGAAGGACATCTCTCTTCCAAAATGGATGTCACTCGACTTATTTCGGATGTCTCTTATCCATAATGGACGTCCCTCGACCCAAGACTACGTCATTCTGCCAATTACGAACGTCGCTAGCCTCACAATGGACGTCTCTCGTCTTAAGATGGCGTCGTTCAGGCCATAACGAAAGTCCGTCTTAATACTGGGGACACCCGTTTTCGACGCAAGGTCCTTCTCTGAACGCTAAACGACAATGTTTCTCATCTCGATTGACTATATAATCACGAATGACGTCCCTGCGAGCGTAAGAAACCTTAAATCCTTGAACACAATCGAACAATGAAGTTTTTGAGTGTTGCACATCACATGGCTTCGAGGAGTATTGCACCATCCATTGTTAAAGAATCTATTAACTGTGAAATGGAAGTGGATCCTATTTTGGCAGTCAAGGCCGATAAGTAACACTGGTTCTATCACGAACTTGGTATAGAGGTGCATTCAATCTCGGCATCTCTAGACTCGGAGCATCGTTTAATACGAGACTCAGATGATGATGATTGGGTAGAGAGTATGCATCCTCAACTAGAATATTCGTCCTCGGAGCTCTATCTGGGGAAGAAGTATAGTTCGTTGAACAAAATTAAAGAACAAGTGGTTGATTATGCTTTGAAGAATGGACACAGGGTAAGTTCGTCAAAAGCGAACATCATTAGTTGACTGCCTTGTGCAAGGATGGATGTAGTTGGCGGCTTCATGCTTCAAAAATAAAAGGTGAACTTACCTTTCAAATTAAGAGCTATAATGAGGTGCACACATGTGCACAACAAATGGAAAGTCGACATGCTTCTTACAAATGGGTGGCAAACCAATATTTGAATAGGTTCAAAAGTCAAGCCACGTGGGACATTCCTTCCATTATTGAGACTGTCAGGAAGAACTTTAACGTCAACATTTCCCTGAGTCTTGCCAGAAAGGCCAAGAATTTAGCTCTGAAGGTGAATGAAGGGGATGAGGACAAACAATACAAGCGACTGTGGTCATATAGAGAAGAGATTCGAATATCCAATCCCGACAGAACATTGTTGGTGGTGGTAGATATGTCTAATCTTATGCCCCATCCAAATCCAATATTTAAAAGCATGGATGCGTACAAGAGAGGTCTGAGGGAGTTTGGTAAACCTGTCATTTGCTTGGATGGCTGTCACCTGAAGGGGTCGTACCCAGATCAGTTGCTCACAATCGTCAGCATTAACGCTAATGATGGAATTTATCCAGTTGTTGTGGCACTTGTTGAATCAGAATGCGGAGACTTGTGGACCTGGTTTTTGTGTTGCTTGCTTTTGGACTTAGACAATGATATAGGCAGAGGATGAACATTTATTTCCGACCGACAGAAAGGGTTGGTGCCTGTTATCGAACAATATGCACTAGCAGCTGAGCATCGTTTCTGCCTTAGACACTTGTATGCCAATTTCAAAAAATAATTTCCAAGCAATTTGTATAAAGATATCATGTGGAAGACAGCTAGGGCCACAACATCATCGTAATTTCAGAAAAAGATGAATAAACTACTTGTGGTTGACCAGACAACACAAGCATATCTGCAAAAAATCAACCTGAGGTATTGGTCAAAACATGCTTTCAGTTTCGTCCTAAAGTGCGACATGTGCCTCAATAATTTGAGCAAGTGCTACAATGTCTGCCTCTTGCCAGCCCAGGACAAACTGATCATTTCTATGTTTGAGATGATTAGAACAAATATCATGTGTAGGATCGTTAAAAAACATGACAAAATGGCCAAATCGATGGACCTATAGTGTCCTAAGTCCACAAAGAAGCTTGTTAATCTACAATATGCGGCTCGAAGTTGGTGTCCAACACCTGCAAGAGCTAATCAGTTTCAAGTCAGTGACGGAATTAACGGTACGTAGTCGATTTGGACGCCCGCACCTATAACTGTTACTGGTGGAAACTAACTAGAATCTCATGCGTGCATGTCATCTCGTGCAATAATTTTATGAGGACTTCAGCTGAGGATTATGTGCATATATGGTATCATTGGGATACATTTATGAGGATGTACTCCCACTTTTCCCTACTTGTCAGTGGCCACCACATGTGGCCTGAAATGAACCAGGCTCTAACTTTGTTGTTGCCAATTAAGAGACTCCCAAGTTGGCCTAAATAACGAAGAGTACGGGAGACGAACGAGCCTCGTAGCCTCACGGTAGTCAGCAGGAGACATATCCCCATGACATGCAGCCGTTTTCAAGGTGTGGGCCACAATGTCTGCTCTTGTCAAGGTGGAGGCTCAGCCGCTAGCGTGGCAAGTGACAGAGCAGGACGCTCACAAGACACCTTCATGGGTTTTACAATTGTTGTTGATATATAGGTGCGTAGATTGTTACGCTTTCATATGTTGTTCTAACTATATGCGTTTTGTATGACATAATATTGCGTTTGTATTTTGCAATAGTTCGTCGCCCCACACCCGCATCTTTAATCATGCTGCTTCTAAGAGTTCTATTTTATTTGTTTATGTATTTGTTAGTATCGTAATTGTACATATGTAATACCCCAAATTTTATCGTGATAAGTATAAGATTAAAATTTTATCATTTCAATACTTAGTGAGTTGAATGTGATGGAATTGTGATATGTGGTGTAAATTAGGAATATTATGTTCCAAATTATCATTTCAATGTTATGCCTGTGAATGTGTTGGAGTTGGAGTTGAAGTTGGAGTTGGAGTTAGGAATATTACTTGGAGTTGAATAAGTGTGCATATTTGATATTTCCGACCACTCAAGTTCTCTCAAGCATATTTCCTAATTCGTGGAGGTTCTTTTCATTCTTCTTGAAGGAGTTCTTTATTCTTTTCATCAAAGAAGGCATGTTCAAAATTTTAGATTCAAAGCTTATAAACCGAGGGAGTTATAGACTTCCAAAGACGGACCGAGACAACGGACGATGGAAATCAAAGAACAGACGTCCCTCTTATTTCATACATTCGAATCTGTCTTATTTTCCTTTAGCCCCTTGGTATAACAAACGATGGAAATCAAAGAATGGAAGCTCTTATTTTGGACTTTCGAATCTATCTTATTTTTCTTCAGTGTTTGATGAGCCCCTCGGTATAACGGATGTTCTTATCCCTATAACGGACATCCCTAGCAGTAAAATGGACGACCCTCATACCTAAAAAACAACATCCAAAGTGCAACAAACAAAACCAAAAAACAGCAAACAAAACCAAGAAATAACAACCAACAAACAAAGATACAACAACCAAAACCAACAAACAGAGAGACAAAATCTCCATTGCACAAATGTAATTTAACAATTATTTTTTTGAAGTTTTTTGCGATTTTTGTATTTTTTGCAGTTTTTGCAAGGTTGCTCCGGATATCGACGACTTGAACTGCAAGTCGGGGTTCATCTCGACATGAGTGGTGTGCTAAAAAAGGTCATCCGATTTGTGTGGGTCGTAAAGATGAAAGCCTTGATGCAGACACTTGTCAATCACCGACTCTCTTAAAGGGCACGAGACTTGAAATACGCCATGTGGGCTGCAATTGGAAGGCAAAATTAGTTTGTCACTTCTTTCAAAGCACAGGGTGAGAAAATATACCGTGACAATTACAATTGACTCCGGTAACATCACTTGGTACCAATACTGTATGTTAATCTCAATCGATAACATGAAACATGATTGTTTCGGGTGTCTGAAATAAAATTCATATATTATACGAGGAAAAAATATTGCATGAATGAATACAAGTGCCTTACATGGATCCAACCAAGAGTCAGCAATCCCTCCTTCATCTGAACATCAAATGTCTTCTCCTCATTCAATGCAATGCACTGCATGTTAAGAACACAATATATTTATTTATTTATTTTTAATAACAACGTCTTAAACATTGGTTAAACATTCTTACACAGTCCAAACTTCCTGATTGCTTTGGAATGAGGAGGGTTGTTATTGAACAGACATCCTTACTCTGAAAAACAACGACACGCCGCACAATGACTTCAACATATAATCAAAACTGAGAATAACTTTCAAATCATATTGTTTCTTACCTTGGAGCAGCAAATTATACCACATGTCTTCTTGTCATTCTTGGTATTTGCTTGTGCCAATTTCAGGAACTCGTTCATCAACTTCACAGGCTGCAATGAAAAATCAGTTTAAATGTAAATTCAACACATTGTACAAAACCAAATTGAAGACATACCACTTACACTTTTAGCAGAGAAGTGGGCCTTATAACTGCTTCCGTCGAAGGAGAACCCGTTGCCAATATCTTCTAAACTTTGGCAAGGGTTGGAGGGGGGGACGATTGCCTGATGATAGGAGACCTGCACAAGTGTAACAAATTGTTAATCAACAGTACGAATGCATATATAGAAAGTGCATGTAAGCTAGCTGACATACCTTGATCCGTCCAGACTGACATCAGAAGATGCAGGAGAAGTTGATGGAGGAGCTGGCTGGGCTACTGGAGGAGCTAACTGGGCTTATTTAATCTGAAATACAGTGGCTTGCATCTCATCAAGTTGCCTCTCATGTCTCTCCAACTTGGTGACAAGCCACTACCATCTCTTCTCACTGATCAGTATGTAAGGCAAGGACTGAGAAGGAGGATGAACAAAATCGTCCTCCACCTCCACGTGATCAGAAGGTTGTGCAACCGACGTCGACATAATTAGTGGAGTGGACGTTGAAGGAGGAGATGCAATTGACGTTGAAGGAGGTTGTACAGTTGACTTTAATGGAGGAGGTGTCATCGGCGTGGAAGGAGGATGTGCAGGCTGGGTGGAGGGAGTGTCCATGACTTTGAATACTCATTCCCCTCCTACTTTGTGCTGTCTCATGCGAGCCAATGTCACTTGATTGAACACGTCAAGTGCTTTTTCATTAGTTTGTCACTCTTTGGGAGGGGCAACCAACCCGCTGCTGTCAACGATCTCCTGAATGAGCCAATTATAGGGGAGATTCTTCTTTAGACTCTCCAGGATTGCCTTCATTTAATTAATAATGACATAGGCGACGTTCAATCTCTTATTATTGTAGAGCTTCTCCATCACACAGAGATCCATGTAGCTGATATGGTCTCTATGTCCATCACGGGGCAAAATTGTGGTGGGTAATCATGTGATGAATAACTCTTACTTTAGCATTTAGGTCATTTGATTTGGGCCGAGAGAAATATTCAACGACTTCAGGATTGTGAGCCAATTGCTTCAGCAATACCAGACTTTCTCATTGTTTAACAAAGTCTGGGTCCTTAGATACGTGAAAATACTCTTCCGTCAGCTCCTTTGTGGAGCATCCAATAAGCTCATTTAACTTCTTAAGAGTTAACCTAATCTGTTTCTCATATAGAAACGTCCTCAGCTTAGTTTTTAACAAAAAAAAATTCTGAGTTTGACTAGTTATTGATAGCATACTATGAGGGCTGCGGTGTTAATTTCCCAATAATTTATAAATTTCTCTAACACTCATATTTTTATTTATTTTTTATCTCAAGATGAATCGAACCACAGATGCGGTTGACCAAGCCCAAGACTAACCAATCGCTCTCTCAGTTACTTGAAGCAACACACAAGGCTCGGATTTTGGCTCTGATTCATCTGCTCAAGTTGGCTTTGACAGCGGCCATTAGCGCGTTCCTTAAGCCTGGAAGAAAATTCACTCTTCCCCCAAGCTTTGGAAGCTTCAACTATGAGCAGATTCCCCAGTTGTTCTTCTCTCTGAACAAACACTTTGCCAACAAATGGGCTTTTTGTTTCAAGTTCTATAAAACCTCAATTGCCAGGAGACGAAATCATGAGTTTGTGACAAATGACAAAACAGAGACAACTTTCAAGCTTTTCAAAATTTCATTCCGTAGACACCCTAACTCAGTTTCTCGACTACTTTGAATCTCTGTATTTTAAAACCTCCACTGTGGATAAATTCAAGGTATTGCATATATCTGTGATGGCTGTTTTGCTAAGCCCTTCAGCTCCATTTCCATTCCTAAGGAAGTCCTCCAGCTCCTTCGACGGCTGCAAGATCTGGCATCAAATAAATAAATGGAATCGTCACGGGATAAAGAAGAAAATTATGTAAAACACACAGAACACAATCTCCATCGTTGGAGTAAGTTTAGCCATTTTCACAGCAATCTCAAAGAGAAACATCCATACATAATAAATGTTAAAGCCGTTCTATCAAAAAAGACATGATGCATTTGACAGCACTTCTAACAACGATTACTAAATTGCCAACACCCTTAACTTCATAGGATTATTTGCCTAAAACAAAGTTCGAGGACTTACTTGTTCTTTGCCCCCAAGTTTTGAAAGTCAATATACCCTTTACCCCCCCAAAAAAAGAAGAAAAGATTGACAACTCCTACGAATATCTAAGCCATAACTAATCTGCTGTGAAAAAGAATTTAGTGTAATCGTGCTATATATTATGCAAGGCGTTTGATGTTTCAAAACAACAAGAAGAGATCTTAAAACGGATTACAGTCTCAGCTACTAATCCAAAACCAGAACTACAATCCCAAAAAACGAAAAACGAGTAAAGAAATATGATTTAAGCTAGCTTACGCAACGACAATGGAGGGGCTTTAAGACTCTCCGTTCAGAATTTTCTCCATCGTTTTTGTTGCCATTTCTTGAAGAGTTTGAAGAGAGAGAATCATCTGACACCAGCTGAAGGAGCTTCTCACTTCCCTAAAACATCGACAAACAGAAAATGATGCTGAAAAAAAAAATACAAATAAGATTGCCATATAACATTAAAAGAAAAAGTTCTTCAACATTTTGGCGACCAACTTCGACAAACTGCTTTTATCAAATCGGTCTTTGCATAAACAGTACGTAAATCTAAGAACAAATTCCTATAACCGAAACCCAGGCAAAGATTACTCATATCATATAGTTCAATTATTTTATTTTGTTTTATTTAAAAAAAAAATGAAATGAATTGCAGGGGACATACCTTCAAAGCTCTCCAATGAGAATAGGTGCGATATAGAACCCAAAAGAAAGGAACATTAGGCAGAGGTAATACCTGTAATATGATAAATCATATGGTTATTAAAAATTGACAACAGACTTTTTATCCAAAAGGAAATGGCATACTCACAGCAAAAGCAGCGGTCAACGGAAGCAATGCAGCCGAACCATAGAAATAATTCTTGTGGATTGCAGCTCCCCTGAACATCGTATTCGAAGTAATGTACATCAGATAACAAATCAAGAGTCCCTCGTTCATTTCCGTAATGGATATATACATATGTGATAACTCCAAGAGTTAGTTGTAGCACAGGTATGGACTATAAGAAATAAGAATGATCAAAATCAGAGTTTTCTCCGGTTGGATTTCAATTTTGTTCTAGAAATGTATTAACGAAGCGCCTAAAACTCTCTTCTGATCCCAAACATTTGGAAACAAGGATCTCCATCTGGTAGCACGAGTACATAAGAAGATCCATTTAGACCAATCATACAAAAACAAGTTAAACCATAGTCCCGCAGCTAGAAATCAAGTTTTAGAGAACAAAAGAACAACAATTTTGCACTTTTCGCTGTCGAAATAACCAAGGTGAAAAGAGTACCTTTGGGCAACATGTCTCAGTCTTCTACGAACCAGCCGTGCGTTTAAACTATTATGTCAGAAATCGTTGGTCAAGTGATGGAGCAGATAAACAAAAAAAAGCTTAAAATAAAATGTTATCAACACATCAAAGGCTATGCATTTGAATTATATAAAATCCTGAAAGTTACAAAGTGAAAGAGATGAAACCTTGGCGGGTATGTTATTTCAACGTTAGTCACCTCCTTAGATATAGATTTCAAGAATATCTCAGAAGGTTTAACCCGAGATAGAAGCTGCAATCCAACCCTGCATTCGTTATTAGAATAAAGCACGCGTCGAAGATGAAAGAGAAAAATGGCAACAGAGGGAGTTAATGAACGTGATTGGAATGTTCTAAGAGGAGGAAAGAAAGATTACCCGTAAATCTTGTTCTTGAAAGTACCACGAGGAGCTTTCTCCAGAGCAGTCCAAGCTTTATTCATCTAATAATGACATTGACCGCCATTTTCAGATTAAATGACGAGTGAAAGAAGGGGGGAAAAAGAGAGAAAACAAAGGGAAAAGAAGAGGACGGAGGACCTTGAGGGAGATGAAATCCATGACAAGTTCAGCATTGGAGGTAGAGGACTGGGTGTTCGATTTTGAGAATGATAGTTTAGAGCAAAGGTCTTTAAACGTAGAGGGAGAATAGGAGGAAGTTGAATCGAGAAGCGTTGGGTCGATGGATCTGGTAAAGCACCAATTCCTCCCTTTCATCGGAAACACGATTAATTTCGCTCTCATCGTTCACCACAACACTCTTTACAACATTTGGTATAAACCCTAGTATTTCACGATGCTTTAATCTTTAGCAGAAGTACACAGTACGACTTTTACAGTTGACTATCTAATTAGCGAAAAGAAGGAGGCAAATCCATACGACCTTGAATATTCGAAGTGAGGAGGAAGAACGGTGATAGACGATGATCTTTCTTTCTATCTCTCCCTAACCCTCTTGGCTAGAATGGTGACTAGTTGTCTAGGAAAAGCTTCCATGAACAAGAGCAGAAGAACTGACACCTGACCACCGATTGAAGCGGCGAGGGAGAGAGATGAGACGAGTCACGAGTGGGTTTGAAACAGATGGGTTTGGGCCTGATTAACAAGGCCCATACGAGGACACCATTTTCAACTGTGATTTCTCTTTCATTCTGAATCATAGATAAGATCAAATTAAAAGACGACACGATGTTCGTCTGCCCATCTGTCTCTCTCCGTATTTTTCTTGAGAAGATGGCTTTCATTCAGACTAAAACAGTAATACTTGGTTCAATTATGAGGGGGGAAGAGATAGAAGGGGAGGGAGGGGACTTCTGGTTGGTTGGCTGCGAGGTTATGGCAGACCTGTTTATTCAACCCTGCTGCGAGGAATAGCGAAGGACGGATGAATGGCGTCGCCGTCTTCAGCTTCTCTTCTTCCACCTTTCAACTCAACCCAAGTCTTCCTTTTCTTCTCTAGCCCAAACCCGAAGACCAAGTTCCCTTTTATCTCTTTCTACCCCCACCTTTAGGCTTTATGTAGTCTCCTTCAACTTGATTCCCTCTCCTCTATAAATATCTTTACTCCTTGTGGTAGTTCGTTTCAGTTGATACGGAAGCTAGAAATCTCAACCACAATGGAAGAATCTTCCAACTTCGGCCGATCTTTTGGCGACTCTTTCGCTGCGCAGCTAACCGGCCAGATCGTGGTGATCGCAATTTTACTCCTCTTCGTCGTCGTCGTTTTCGTTATTCTTCTCCAGCTCTACGCCAGATTTTTCTGGTTAAGCACCGAGGAAACCCAAACTTCTTCCGAAACTCGCCGGCGTCGCAGCAGCCAGTCCTTGGTGTTCGCCTCCCGTCATGACCCGGCAGCCTCGCACTCGCGTAGAGGGCTTGATTTAGCTGTTCTAAGTTCCCTCCCAACCGTGGAATTTGGGTCAGAAGACTTTAAAGATGGGATGGAATGCGCTGTTTGTCTCTCCGACATTATCGACGGCGAGAAAGCTCGGGTGTTACCCAAATGCAACCATGGCTTCCATCTTGATTGCATCGACATGTGGTTCAAGTCCAATTCCACCTGCCCCATTTGTAGAAACGTCGTCGCTCCCGATTGCTCTAACTCCATCGATTCGCCATTGGAACTAGATCTCGAAGCACAAACAGAGAATGCATCATCAGGGTTTCCCATAGAATTGCCTGATTTCCCGACAAATGTGTTGTTTTGGGGAAATCAGAGAGAAATAAGTACAGGGGTTACGGGTTTGCAAGAGTCGTCATCAAGCAGCAGGGAATCAGATGGAAGTCCGGGGCTTGATATACCCAACGACCCATCTCCGGCTTCCTCTTCATCCTCATTGCCACCTCAAGCAAGATGTTATGCCGACGATGAAGTAAAGTCGCCGGTGACAACCAGATTGAGGTCATTAAAAAGGCTGTTAAGCAGAGAAACAAGGATAATTCCATCTACTTCCACTTCTACTGATATCCAACACCAACATGGTTTTGGTGGTAAAACACAACAAACGTGACGAATTAGTGCTGTTTATCAGATTGAATTCGCAAAATATATATGAATTTCTGCACATATAGTCTTTTAACATCTGAATTGATCTATTACGGGCACACAACCAAGCTAAGTATCTCTGCATGTGAGGCTCCAATCCTAAAGAAGTACATAATCAATCACGATGCAGCCAAAAAACCCATCTAAACCCTTCCCCTGTTGAGGGCTTTTTATATCTTGGGAAAAGACACCACAATTACTATCAATGATGGAACTATCAGGCGTGCTTTGTTGTCAATGATAGTGGCCTGAAACAATGACATAATTAACAGTTGCTCCCAAAAGAAAAAGACTCCAACAAAGCCAAAATGAAACATTACGAGCGTCTAGAGCTTGTTGTACAGCACACTGAGAAAAGGCCAACAATGACAAAGCTGAAAGGAAGCTTTAACTTAAGACAGCTAGGCCCCCTTTAAATAGATCCACTGTACAATTACACCGGACGCATGACAAAAGACAGGAACTTCTAAATTATATGTTACCATTTTATTGTATCAAAGTTGAAGGAGAGGCAGCGCCATCACGACACCAAAGATGGAAAAGAGCAAAAGCATTAGCCATGTAGGGAATGATTGTTGTTTGTTCTTCCTCTTGTCGTGTTGGCCATCTATTCCACTCGCGTTCTCTCCTGTAGACGTCACTTTGTCCGACTCTGAGGTTGAATTTTCTGCATGTGTCGATTCTGGTGACCGCTCCAAAATTTGCAGATTATACTTCTCAACATACTCAGGAAAGAGTTTTCTGAACGTTGGGCTGTTAAAAGAAGTATCAGGTCAAGTAGCAATTATAAAGAACAGTTCAGTTTGCAAACCACAAGAAGTAATTGTTTGGACTTACTTCTTGCAGTTGAATGCAAGAGAAGCCTTTGCCAGGCGTTGCTTCTCCACAGTGGTAGTATTTACACTACCTGTGGTGGGACTAGTATCCATCTGCATCAAAATGAAATCACCATCACATAGACTCGGGACAGTAAATAAAAAAAATCAAGCTCAACCAAAAATATTTATATTCAAGCTAGATCTGATTTCTGCCACTTATTTTTTTTTACCCCATATCAAATCTCAAATGCTGAAGATGAAGAAAAAATGCCTGAACCATAGAAATATACAAAAAAGGGTTTGAAGATAAGAGTCCATTGGGCATTTAATCATGGAAAAACATGAATGTTCTAAAATTTGGAACCGATGTCAGGTCAAAGAGGTTCAATGAATTTAATCCTGACCCAGCAAAAATAACAAGGCCCTGGTTTTCAAAACATCTATGCGGTTGTACGCAGAAGAATCAAGAAGATTTTCATTAAGAATACTGAACTCACCATAAAAGAAAGAAGCCCATTGAGTATGCTGCAGTGGAAAGTTAAAGCAATGATTAAATCAAAAGAGAATTACCACTTCTGGTTGCTAGAGAAACATTATATGTAAACTGGTATGATGAGATCCAATCAAGATTGAAAGGCAGTATTAAAAGTGAAATAAATAAAAATACCATACCTTGATACAGACCACATAGGATTCCAACTTTCTGGATGAACTGCGTGAGAAACAAGTCAGTTTAAAATACATTTCCAAATATAAACTGCATAATGTTCAAATCTTCAAAAACTTACAATCACTCATAGAAAGACAGATTTTCTTCTGGGTCATGAAACGTCCATTTGGAGTAGTCATGCTACAGGGATAAAATACAGCAAAAAAGTTCAGTCAACAAAAATTTCATAAACTCATAAAAAAAATACTAATAAATAATCAGAACTTTATTATAAAAAATTGCCAAAATTGGGGGGAGAATTCAAAAAATCGAATAGCAAAGTACCTAATGCCTGGGGGTTTATAAGGATACTCTGGTGAAAACTTGATCTTTCCATAGTAGTAGCCACCTGATCCAAAAAATAAGAATGTCGGTTGAAACTAGATGTGACATGGAGATAAAAACTTATAGACAAACTAAGATGCAAATAGATATTTAACCACCAAATATTACAGATAAATGTGAAGGACAAACTTACCGGAAAAAGGCGTTCCTTCACTTCCCTCTAGCACATAATCTAGAAAACCAATAGTCACAAAATATTAGAATCACAATTTGAAGCATTATGGACATGATAAGTAAAAAATTAGAAAAATAAGGAGTTTCTCATTCATAATTTAGTTACAACTATACATTATGGATGTTTACTTACAGTACGTTGAGTGACATTTCATCCAAAAAAATGTAAGAAGTCAAAATATCAAATAAAGTATAACTTATATTGAATCAAAATCCCATTGAATCTTACCTTGCCACACTACCCGAGACTACATAATTGCTCAAATTGATAGACCCATATTCTAGAAGGTAACATGGTTAAGTGAGGAATGCGGGGAGCAGTAAAAAGGTATGTGTCATTAGAAATATTCTAGGGAATTAGCTGTAGGAGTAGTTCAGGCATTAAGCGATAGAAAATTAGTTACAATTCTACCAGAGTTTTTTCGACTTTTAAAGGGAGAGGAAGTGTCCCTAAGAGTTATAATTTTGGAAAGAGTGACTTGTGAGAGAGCTAGCAAACTTCTCAAAAGTCTACGGCTATTGTTTTCTTTGTCTGATCTAGTGTTCACTTACTGAATGTTATAGCAATCATATTACAAACAAATAAAAGATAGACTTTGTATGTAGAGGATTACGTAACTCATCCCATGACATCCATATGAGAAATATATACTCATTTAAGAAACAACAGTTTGCCTACTCTGTACAGAATATGTATCTTGACATTACAAACTCTAATGACAAGGGCATACATCATTTGTTTGTTACTTACTTGACATTCATAGGCAGTATGCATACAGATAAAACAACACTCTGCCAATTAAGTCTCAACACAGAGTAATCATTCATCTCCCCACGGTAGTAAGATAATGCACTAGAAGCAATTTAATTCACCTAACATTTGGGTATATATCAATGTCAAGAAACTTACGCCAGTCAAGAATATCATTTGAAGAAGGACGAGCCACAACATGAGAAACAGGTTCCTACAATTTCACAAAAATCAATGTCAGCATCCTCTGGGAAGCAATGATGGAAGCATTTTACATTTTGGTCAATGTCTTACGAGAATGCATGAAGCAGTTATAAACTTCTTTTAATATAATTTTTGTTTCTTATAAAAATGCCGGGTTTTATTTCTAATTAAAATATTTATTGGACATAAGATAAGGATATAGATCTACTAGAAGCATAAGAAAGCCAAAAGCATGCATAAAAAAATAAAAGAAAAAATTTTAAAGATGCACGCATACAATTGGCTCCTACCAATAACTATTTCACATGATCAAGAACATACTTTACACAATGCTCTGTATTCCTTCTGCAGACGCTTGACACATGATTTGTCTGCCATCTCGCAACTTCCAGAAGGAGAAATACAAGTCAATGAATAAGCAATCGCCTTTGTCTATGATCTTACTATATTTTCAGCAAACTAGAAGTCAGAGAGAAATATAATCAGAATCATGGAGCATTAGTGAACAGAGACTTCATAACCACAGAGTATAATATTTTAGAATGCTTGCAGTTTGATTTATCACAAAGGGTAAAGAAGAACAACCCATCGAATATCAAAGATAAATTTTTTATAACTAGTTAGACTGCGTTCCCAACGCCCAAAAGTTAAAAGAAATATTAAACTTCAAGACGGGGTCAAATTTCATTGTTTTGTCAGTACGCCCAACATAAGAGTTTCAAGTCCAGATGACAGATAAAAAAAAACTTATTCTTCTTCCACGTTTTATGTTCTGTCTTTGAGTAGCAACAAGGAATTTGTTATAATTTACCCATTCCTCAAGCCATGTTAAATTATTCAAACTGCTGATGAAGATACTCAAACACAAGACAACTCAATGGTACTCCGTGAAATAAATCAATTACAAGAACAAGTGACCAAGTCGGCACCAGGATTTATTACCAAAACGTGCTTCAGCTCCATTTTAAAAATTTTTGAACTTCCCACTTAAATTTCTACCAGTCCTTTCACTCGTTACACTAGGAAACTCGCAGAAGATGTTCCACCAGACCTTGACAGGTTTAATGAAATTGAACTTAAACACTCTAAAAGATTTCCATCGAACAGGGGATAAGTGATCAGCCATGTTGAGACATTCATGCCTTCGTTTCTGCTTTCTTCGTGTTTATAGCTTAAACATGAGCAAAATTATGGAGATCAAATAACAATTAGCGTCCACTTCAAATCCCAATTCCAATTCCAATTCCAAGGGGCAGATCAAAACGCGTGAAATCAAGAAAGATCAGCAGACACAAAACAGCCAAACACAAAGATAACCGGAGAATCAATAATAATAATAACAGAAAAGAAATAGATCTCGAGCAACAATCATATTAAAGGAACCAAAATCACGTACAACAGACCCAAAAAAAAATGCCGGGATAACAAAACAGAGGGAAATCAGCGAGAGAGAGATATACCGGAGTGGATTCCGATCAAAGAGGATTCTCCGAAGTCTTTGGGAGGCAGAAACAGAGGAGGAATTGGGAAGTCGTCCTCCTCGATAATAAACCAAAAGATTTAGGGTGGGCAAGGAGAATAAAAAAGACCGGGTTGTATACGGGTTGCGTTGCGATCATAAATTTGACTCGGATCCCTTTTTGGATAATAAATGACCAAACCGGTTTTAATTTGGTTCGTGGGAATGACGTGATTACCCTCGATCGCCAGGGGTTGATTGTGTCAAAATCTTAATTACATGGAATTTAAGGAATTAATAGTTAGAAGATTTGATAATCAATTTGATTAGCTCATATCACCCTCTCCTCCCCTAAAAAATATTCTTTTATATTTACTATATTCTTACTTTTTTATGTGTAATGAATTAATTTATAATTTATTACATTAATTATACTAATCAATATTGATCGTATGTGTTACGTTAAAATATTATTTTTAATTATAATAGTTCAGAACAAACTATTTAACTTTAAAAACAATGGTACCATGTGATAACACAATATTGCTTTTAATCTTAGCTCCCATACAAGTATATGATTCTCTTAATTTTTCCAACATTATTTTTATTTTTCGTCATTTCATTATTTTTACTATAGGTATTTTAAGTCTGAATAATTATCAATATTAAACCCTGAAATATAAGAGTTTTTTCAATTGACACATTGAACTTTTACTTTTGTTATCAAAACACCTCAAAGTTTGAGACGTTAGCAACAGACACTCTCACTGTTAGGAAATCTGTTAAATGATAGATACCAACGCTTTCGCAACCACATGTCCTTCTGAAATTATATTTGTATTTCGACAATGAAACAGTGCCCTACTGTAACTTCTTCATGTGCTCCCATTACAATATTGTTTGTTTTGGGTCAAAGCTCGCACGGTTTTGTTCTTGGGGTTAGTCCAAAACGAGTTGTACTAGGTAAGGAGGGGAACCCTACTTATAAACCATGCATTTTCTACTCTCCCAAGTGATGTGGGATTGTGCCCTCCCTGATATGGGTCGGACCCACACCTGGGTCTTTCCTGGGCTTCACAGGGCGGGCTGCCACAATCTCCTCCCCTTGGGGACCCGACATCCTCGTTGGTCACACTTCCGGTTGATATTTCGCTCTGATACCATTTATAACGTCCTCTGGTGCTCCCAGTACAATATTATCCGCTTTAAGCTGAAGCTCGCACGGTTTTGTTCTTGAAGTTAGCCAAAAATGTGTTGTACTAGATAGGGATGAGAACCCTACTTATAAACCATGCATTTTCTACTCTCCTAAGTGATATGGGATTGTGCCCTCTGATATGGGTCGGACCCACACCTGAGTCTTTCCTGGTCTTCACAGGTCGGGCTGCCACAATCTCCCCCCTTGGGAACCCGACATCCTTGTCGGCCACAATAGATGACAAGTGGATAAGTCACCAAGCCCAAATAGAAATTGTCCGCTTTAGGCCTTTTGGGCCCTTGCCCTTATCCCTCACGGATTTGTTCCTGGCACCAAGCCTTTTGGGCACCCTTTGTCCCTTATCTTGGCCCAAAATGCATCTACTTGGCTATGGCCAACCATCCACTTAAATCTTAGTGTCTCAGCTTCCCTCAAGTCAATGTGAGATTGCAGCACCCACCTCTGGGATACTACAATTACCCCCCTTTGGGAGCCTAACGTCCAAGTTGGCCAACACCGCACCTAGGACAGGCTCTGATACCAATTGTAACGTCTCCTAGTGCTCCTAGTACAATATTGTCTGCTTTGGGTCGAAGCTCGAACGAGTTTGTTCTTGAGGTTGCCCCAAAATGAATTATACTAGGTAGGGAGGGGAACCATGCTTATAAACCACGTATTTTATATTCTCCCCAAGCAATGTGGGATTGTGCCCCCTGATATGGGCTGGACCCACACTTGGGCCTTTCCTGGCCTTCACAGGGCGGGCTGCCATAGAAGTGGTCGATCAAATGAGGAATGATCGACCACCTGTACATCAAATAAGGTTTAGAAGCTCTCGGGTGAGTAAACTGGTCGATCAAGTGTTTAGCGGTTGATTGACTTCCATACATGTTGTAAATATCAGATTGTTGTGGCCGTTTGGTGAACGATCAATTATTTACAAATTGTAAAGTTTGTGGTTGGTTGTCGATCATGAAAAGATATTATACTGCTGTCATTGTAAAGTTTGCGGTTTGTTACTTAATGCATAATCTGTGAAGTTGAAAATATATTGCTCTCTGTTTAGTTAACTCTCGCCTATTGATTGTTAGTTTAACTTCAGGATGTTAGTTGTATATTTTATCTTCGTTGTTGGTAGCCTCTCTATTGCTCTAGAGTTAGTTGTTGTTTAGTATTGCTGAATGCTTTGTTGAATGCCTCTATCAAGTTTAATTCCCTATTATTTAAACTGTTACTCTGTTAACTGTCGATTCTTATCCTATTACCTTTTATTTCTTAATTCATATTGTATTGCCTCTGTTGTTTTATGTTCATCTAGTTGGTTATTGTTTCATAGCATATTGCCCTAATAATCTGTGATATTACAGTCTTACTCCTTCTGTGGTTGTTGATTAATAAACTTTGTGCATTTAGTTTGTTACTATGAAAAGAACATGTTCGTTATAAAAGAAAGGAATGGTTCAAGAGAAAGGCTTAAGAGTAATACGACCTATAGCTAAAAAAGAAAGAATGATATTCATTGTGATGCTTCTACCTGTTTTTCCCATGTTTATTCCATGTTGTTTTCCTGTGTTTATCCCATGTTGTTTTCATGTGTTTATCCCATGCTGTTTTTCCTTTGTTTATTCCATGTTGTTTTTCCTGTGTTTATTTCATGTTGTTCTTTCGATGTTTATTCCATGCTGTTTTTCTTGTGTATATTCAATGTTGTAGACTTGTCTGCTTCCACATATATTATATTGCTGTTATTGGTATTGTATTATATTAACATGCATCATGATAATAAAAACAATTAGAAATACCATGAGGTTGGTATTCACATGCATTGCACAAGAAAAACCAGACTAAATGAATGTAATGGGAATTAGGGGTTGATTAGGTAGTTTAGATTCTAACCGGTAGACTCGAGATTATATTATTCCCTCATCGGGATGCGTTATGCCCTTCCCTCGTCGGGATGTGCGAGCCTGTCTGCCAAGGTTTAGTTTCCGGCCAAAAGTTATTCTCCTTGTGGGAAATATTCTCAATATCCTAGCTTAATATATGAGTTTAATGATATGAGACTATGAGTAAAAGACAAATTGGGTGAATTCCTTTCTAACATAATCAGACATATACATGCATCATATTGCATTTTACTTTTTGCTGAGCGTTAGGCTTACAATTTGCTTATGGTGTAGGTGACTGTCTGAATATCAGTGTTCTCGATGTGGTGGAGGCATTGCCTATTGAGCACTTGGGTTACCCAACTGATTTGACATGAGGGGTTATGACTCACGAATAAAAAAAATAGAGCTTTGGAACAAGTTGTAAATGGTTTTGAAAGACAGTAAATATTTTATTAAGAAATAGACTATGGTTTAAAATGTTAAAAACTATATTTTGAACTTATTATTAATTTTCGCTTAATCACTCTGATTTACTTTTGTCTCACATGTTTTAATCAGATTAAAGAAAAAAATTTTATATGACTAAATTTTATACAATAAAGAAAAGAAAAAGATTTTAAAGCGCGGGTCGTTACACAAGCATCCACTTATTCACCTAAAAAAAAGGAACAAAATGTCTGAGGTAAGGAAACATTTTGAAATGAAAGAAATTAAAATTGGAGGAAAAGTACAATTTAGAGCTCAATGCAAATATTGTATCAAAAATTATGCATATGTTATCAGTAGTTCAAGTGGCACACTTGGTAGGCATTATCAAAAATGTTACTTAAATGAGCAAGTAAGGAACCCTACATAAAGATTATTGAATGCTAGTGGTAGTGACAATTTTTTTATATTTACAAAATAAAATGAGAGAATGAATAGCAAAATTTGTAGTACAATGTGAGTTGTCTTTATCGTTCACCGATAGTGACAAATTTGAAAAATTTTTGAAAGAATATGCTGCTCCTAATTTTAAATGTGTTCCTAGATGTACAACTAGAAATAATATTATTAAAATGTTTGATGATATGAAAAATGAACTAATTTCATTTTTTTCAAACGCCCCTTTAATGTCTATTTGTATTACTTCTAATTTATGGAGTGCACGTAATGTTATAGGCTATTTTTTTGTAACTTCTCATTTTATTGATGAATCTTGGCAATTAAATAAAAGAATTTTTGGATTTCATAATTGTGAATATCCTCACACTTGTATTACTATTTGTAGATATATTGCAAGAATATTCTATTAGAAATAGAGTATTTAGCATAACTTTTGATAATGCTAGTGCTAATGATGTTGTTATTTCTCATTTTAAAAATTATTTTCAATTAGATACTATTCACGATTCTCTTTTCCATATGAGATGTGTATGTCATATTTTGAATTTAGTTGTTAAAGATACATATATTTCGTCTCATATTGAATTAATTAGATCTACAATTTCTTATATCATTGGATCTAATTCAAGACAACAAGAATATAGAGATTTTTGTAAAGCTGTCCAACTTAAAACCAAGAAAATTAAAAATTGATGTAGATAATAAGTGGAATTCGATTTATTTATTGTTGAAAAATGTTAGGTCATATTGGCAAGTTATTTGTGTTTTTATTAATGAGAAAATACAAAGTATTAATCTTAATAAATCTAATTGTGATATAGCTAATACATTTCTTGATTTTTAAAACCATTTTATGATGCTACAAATGAATGTTCGGAAATTTATTATCTCACTTTTCATCTTGTTTTTCCAATTATTATAAATTTAACAGGTAATTGTGCACAATATCGACAAATAGATGAATTTAGAGATATACTTTATAAAATGAAAACAAAATTTAAAAAATACTGGCTTGACATTCCTTCTATTTTTTGTTATGCATGCATAATGGACACTAGGTATAAATTAAGATGAGTGAGTTTCATTATTAATAGACTTTCTACTAATTTATATACTACTCTTTTACTTTTTAGTGATCAAATAACACATGAAATTGTTAGTTTATATTCTTCTTATGAAAGTAAATATTCTAATGTTAGTCGTTCACGTCCTTCTTCACATGCTAATTCTAGTAGTGGTGGTGATAGCTTAACTTCACAATTTAGTATTCATTATATTTGAAATGAATAAGATACAAATGTTTATTTTAGTTCTATGCAAAATGAACTACATATTTATTTTGACACTCGATATCAATTTTCTTGCAATGAGAACTTTGATATTTTAGATTGGTGGAAAAAGTTTTCTACTACATATAATTTTATTTCTATAATTACACGTGATCTACTAACACCTCCGATCTCTATCGTAACATCGGAGTCTACTTTTAGTGCAGGTGGACGGATGTACGATGAATGCCGACGAAGACTTGCACCCGATCTCATGGAGGCACTTATTTGCATGAAGGATTGGAACGACGCCATTACGAGAAATCAACAACGAGATGACGAAATACTAGAATAATTTAAAATTTTAAACGTTGAATATTAGATTTTCATTTAAATTTGGATGTATTATAATTTGAATTTGTATTTTTTTAACCTGTAATTTTATTTGACATTTTGCACATGATTGACAATTAGATGAGTGTCAACCTAGTTGAGAGGTATCTAATTTGTAATGATGCAAGTGTCAAATTGATAATGAATGATGTATAAATATTTTTTTTATATTGTCTCAAATAATTTTTTTGTAATTATTTATTGTTAGCTTAAATGTGTTAGACTCATTTGTTTTGATGATGAATATTGTGCTTGCAATTATAAGTTGTTTATTGATGTTTTATTGATTTTATACTTAATTGTATAATCATAATATTTATATTCATATTTATTGGAAAACTCTCAAAATGGGTATTAAGTTATGCTAATATGATCATATAAGTTTATGTAGTGAATATATATCATATTGGGACTTTAAGAAATCAAGAAATTATAAAGAAGGCGAAGGAGTGAAGCAATGGACGTCCCTTAAAGAATAAAAGAACGTAATGCTTATAAAACAGCGAAGAAATGAAGAGGAACAGACGTCCCTCATGAAGGAAAGGACGTCCGTATTAAAGCCGTGGCGAATAATAGAAGAAACAGACGCTTGGCTTCCGAATAATTTGAGGAATGAACATCCCTCAAAGAAGAAAAGGATGTCTTATATATTAAGCTAACGAAGGTAGCTAACGAAGGTAGCAGACGAAGGTAACGGTCGAAGCACATGAGCGAAAAGCTATACAAAGAGCTCCGAAGTATTTTCGGACGATGCAGCGGTCGACGGGGTAGACGAGTGATGCGACTGAAAAACAACATAGTGGGCTCCGAATTGTATCGGTCGAATCTGCGGTCGAGGAATGCATTATTTGGACAACCGAAAATGTGCAGAACACACAACGACTAGTTTTTCAACGGGCGGTTGTGGTCAACCAAAATGGATTTGGTCGACCGAAAAAGAGTTGTTTATAAATATAAGACATTCCGAAACTCACTCTAACGAACCGGGAATTGAGGTGAAGCTCTACCAAAATTCGTTCTCAATTTCGAATCATATAGTGAGTATGTAATCCAACTTTCCTCATCTCCAACCTCGAGATTTCTATTTGGGAGAGGTTGGAATAGTTTGTATTTTCTAATTCCGCTATTGTATAAAAAGTGACGCCCTAAGAATTCGTCAAGCAAGGGTGACGCCCCATAATAGTCAAGCAAAGGGTGACGCCTCTGAATAGTCAAAAAGAGAAGGGTGACGTCCTAAGAATTCGTCATTGTAAAAGATTTGGTTGGCACCCGTAAGCCAATCGAGTAAAAGATCTCCAAGTGGAATCTTGGAGGGCGAACGTAGGCGGGATTTACCGAACCACGTGAACAAATTGGTTTGCACATTCTTTTACCTTATTCCTTTATTATTATTGTGAATTCTTTATTTGTATGTAATAAATCACGTAGGGTTTAGAGAAATGAATATCGTACGAAAACGTTAGAGCGCCTATTAACCCCTCGAACCCCTCTCTATATGCGCATATTGATTATTCACTTATTATTTATTACATGTCATTTTTATATTAATTAAATAATTTTATTATTTATACGACTTACTATAGTCTAATTAAAATGTATTGTAATATTACAATAATAAATATTTATTATAGTTTTAATAACTAAAATTTAAAAAAAAATATATAGCATATATATATATATATATATATATATATAAAATAATTTTATTTATGTATGATAGGCTCGTTTGGCCAACTCAGCTTGATTCGTTAAACTTGTAGCTCTCAAGCTGGCTCGGTTGAAAATTTTTTTGGGTCAGCTCGTTAAGTGTTCACCAAGCCCGTTAGGCTCGGCTCGTTAGGCTTGGTCGACTTGTTTAACATCTCTAGTACATTGCGGTGTAACTAACCACCGACTGTGTTCCGACTGCGTTCACGGGTCGAGTTTGTCGCTTTTGCCTGTGATTGCGGCTGAGATTGCGATGAACCACTTTTTCACTTGAGAGTCAATTTCTTTGTCCTAAAATTCATTGGAATGGATGAACAAGTGACGAAATTCCCTCTGAGACTACGAATGTTTGCTGAGGAATCAGCGAACTCACCGAAACGCACAGACCATACTCATATATGAGGGCACTAAAACGCAGAACGACGCATGACGTTTCGCGAATGAACGTTATAAAATTTAATTAATACTAACGTTCTGCGACAAAATGTAACACGTTTCACCGCAGAACATCAGTATTAAAACGTTAATTTTTAAATTTTTACTCTGCAAAAGAACGTGTAACTTTTTGTCGTAGAACAAAAATTTAAATGTTTAACGATATACATGTTACAACGTTTATTTTTTATTATTCAGTGATTAAATTGTTACCAAAAATATTTTAGTGATTGATTTGTTTTAATCACAAAATTTAGTGGTTGATTTGTTAATTTTCTTTATTAAAAATAATGTCAGAAATCTGCTGAAAACAAAGAGTGGAATGGATATACACTAAATTGTTCTCTTTTTGTCCGTTGACTATGACCAGTCATTTATATCCTCTGACTCTGACTACTATCCATCCGATCATCTTCTTCTTCCTTTAATGCGGTCCAACATCATCTACTTTTCAAGAACCCACTTTGCATTGGAAGGTTCGTCAAATTCTGCGTGAGTTTGTCCAACAATTAGACAGATGAACTGGAAAATGGGTTTTCATCAGAGAACACAAACCATACGATCCTGTGCAGAATCCCATTCTTAGGTGGTTAATTATTGCAGGGAAAGCAACCGCGGGGAGTTTGGCCGGGAAAAACAGAGCCATTGCGATTTATCATCTTCCTCGCTTGATCGCTCGCCTTCTGCATTTGCTCTGCGTGTTGCTGCCTCGCCTCCGCTCTACGTTCTTCTGCTTTTCTATGGACTATGGCCATCTTCTTCATCAATTTTTCCTCCAGATTTGATCTCATCTTCTGTATTTTCACCTGAAAAAGTGGAAGAATTTGTGTGAAAACCACAAAATCAAACTGATTCTGGAAGTGGGTTCCTGGATTTACTGGGAAAATTCTAGTTCGTGACAAAAAAAACAGTTTTTTTTAAAAACACTCGTGAAAATTACCTCAAGCTTTCTGGATTGAGCCTCTGCCTTTGCGTTTTGGAGGTTAACCCAGGCTTGGACTTCGGCTTCCTCTCTTTGATATCTGCAATTCGATCAATCAAATAACTTTAACCATATAACTACAATCCAGTGGAGGTTGTGCACTTGTGCCATTGTTGAACTCGATTACCTGAGACAGCTTTTACTCTTTTCCTCTTCTTCCCAAACAGCAGCCTTAGAATCCGAAGCACTTTTCCCGCTCTCCCTTCCGGTTTCGAAATGTCTCAGACTCTTCGATATTTCCTCTTCCTCCTCCTCCCTCGAGCTCCAGTTTGATGCAATGGAGTCGTATGGCGAGCCGAGATGAAGTTTGGCTAAATGGTACTCCTGCAACTTAGAGATCTCGATGATGGCGTTGCCGTCTACCGCGGTCGCAATAGCCAGAGGCCCTGACCTATTGGCCGGCGTGTTATGGCGAGCCGGAGAAGTGCTCTTAAACGGCGTGTGGCACCGAGAGGTCGTCGAGCTACCTATTGGCGTCATCTCTGTTCCGACGTCTTTGTGCTGAACGTCGGGAGCCACTTCTTTTCTCGCTTCTTCTGCTCTTCGACCATTCACTGTGTTTTTTAACAGAAACCCTTCCTTAGATGATTCTAAACATCTGAACTTAGGAAAAAAAGGTTCTACGTCGTCCGCGAATCTATCTGCATGATGAATTAAAATCAAAATATTCAACTGAATCTAGATCTGAACATTCTGTTTCTAGCTAAAAGCAGAAATAATTGGAGACGAACAAAAAAGTTGAAAACTTTATTCAAATGGCAGAGAAAAGAGATAGACGAAAAGAAAAGAAACGAGGCCAGGCTTCCATTAAAGTACCTTTGAGAAGAACATCGGAGCCGCCATTGAAAGTGCTGAGCGAGTTATGATTGTCGGAAAAGGTTGGAGAAGTGTCAAAGCTCGAAACAGTTTGCGATACTTTCTCTTCGGTGACCCTTGATTTCTTCGCGACGACCTCTGTTTGCTCCTTAATGTTATCACATTCTTTCGCAAACTTTCTGCATTCGACTGGGTTCAGGCCATGAGCGGAAGAATCAGTGCAAGAGCTGTTTATCAACCATTTTTCTGCATTTTCCCACTTGGAAGGAATGCTTTTCCGAGAAGGGTTTCTAACGCTGAAGCTGAAAATTGGTCTACCGGGAGTTGGAGGAGCTTCCAGAGCTCTCCTCTGAGTTACTGAGTTAACCCCTTCTCTTCTTCTCTGCAACGAAGCCGGGAAATTTCTGCTGTCCAAGCTGTTGTTTCCCGTTGGAAATGACTTGACAAAATCAGATGTTTCTTTCAGATTGAGGTCGCACAATGGGTCGGTGAAAGTATCTGCAAATGGGTTGCCTTTACTTGGTGGCTCCTGAACAGCCAGAGAAAGATGGAAATGAAGCGAAATTAACCCAAATTTAAAGATATAACAGCTAATCAGCTATCAGATTAGCGTTATCTTACCATACTATAATCAAAAGTGGAAGGAGAGTGAAAGAATTTGGAACTCATAAGATCCATGGCTTGGTGGAGCAGAAGGACGATACATCAATGGCGGACTCTGTTGACCAAACCTGTCTAAAATGTCCTTCATTTTGATGTGGAAGAGACTGTAACAAATGAAAGTGACAGCGGAGGCAGTTGAAGCGGTCAGTTGCCTGAGAGAACAGCATTGACTGCTCCAAATCACGGTCCAAAGTCTTCGTATGATTATAATGCAGATTGCAGAAACTCACATGGGAGAACAGCCCGAAGCCTAACCAACCTAATGCTCTCTGCCTCCCTCTCTCTCCCTCTCTCTAGAACCCAAAAATAACGCTCTGTCTAGAGAGAGAAAGAGTCGCAGACTGAGTGTGGAAGAGGACGAAAGAGTACCCTTCCTAAATAGAAAAACAAAAAACGGAGCTTTCTGGAGTAGGAGAAAACAACCCAGAAAGAGAACCATGAGTGGGAAGAGAGAGAAAGGACAAATTAAATCTGTTAAGGCATGTGTCTAATCATTGAAATGACCTAGTTTTTTGGGAGGAAGAAGACGACTCTACAATAAATAATCATCATCGCCAACGGCGTTCAACACTAGTTCAGAATCGAATGGAACTTAAAATAGTAAGAAGAAGCTGTCGTCAGCCATCACATGCAAAAAACGACAGCCTTGTATGTCTAGACGTAGGTTTTCCAGGGGCGCCTAGGGAAGAAGATAAGATCCATAAACATGGCCGCTAAGTTCTTTAAATCGAGTGCGAATATATACTGTGTTTTATAGTGTATTATCATCGTGACATTGTGATGTAGTCATTTTCTTAGTAATCTTGACTCAACAACTGTAGTGAACGGGTGGGTTGTATACTCGGATTTGTTTTTATAAGATCTTTTTTACTAGCTATGTCTGTAAGCGTATTTGGAAGATGTTCATCTTTGATCTTAGTCGTCTGTCTTCATTGCAAGACTTCTGTTCCTTCGTCCAACGAGCAAAAAATTTCGTCCACCAACATCGTTGGACGTCTCTCTTCATGGATCAGTTTTGGACTTTCCTCGTGGGTGAAAGATGTCCAAAATTGATAAAAAAAAAAAAAAAACCAATTGTTGGAAGCCAAACACTAAAGTAAAAAAGAAAATACGAAAACAAAACATCAAGATTTATGCAGAAAAAACACTAAAGATAAAGGATAAAATATCATAATTGACTTTTTCTTTAAAATTGGGATGTACATTTTGTGAAGTGGACCCTGTTTTCATTTTAGTTAACTGTTGCAGTTGGACGTCCGTAGTTGGATGAAGGACATCCATTGTTGTATGAAGGACATCTTTTATGTCAAGGGACGCCCAAAAGTGGGACGACAGACATCCGTTGTTACGATTCAGTTTTACAGATTGATTACAATTGTTATATGGCAGTTTATAATGTCTAAATGCTGAATGGGTGAAGTTGTTGTTCATTTGCACTTCATGAAATATATTCTTGCAATGGTTTTAAGGTTAACATGTCAACTATTAATCTTCTCTGTTTTAGATTCAAGAAACAGAGATTACTGCTCTGCTCCCAATAGTGAAGACGATGGGAAGAGATGGTTTTCTCTTTATGTGTTGGGTTCTAATAAATTGTAATTCTCATTCATCTGTAATTGTAACATTGAGGCGATCAATAAGAAAAATAGCTCAAAGATTTCATCTCTAGACATAGGACGATATTGTCCGAATCACGTAAATCTTTGATGTCTTTTGTTCTTTCTGTTTTCTCTACTTTACGTTTCTCTGTGTAATTATTTATGATTTATTATATGAATTTCAACCATTAATAATTGACATGTGAAAATAATAATTAATAAATAAAATTAGAGTGTACACATAATATTATTTTTTTTTAACAATATAAATCTATTACAAATAGTTATAAGCGCTATCGTTAATGCTCATAATAAAAAGATTTAACATAATATATGTTTTGATGAACATATGATTATATTTAGACGTGACAAACGAGCTAGTCGAGTCGAACTGAGTCTAAAAAAAACATAAAATTAAACATGAACCAACTTGCAAGCCAAAGAAGATACAAATGAGTGGCTTAGTCCTGATGGTGCTCGATTATTAAGAAGGTCGGTGAAGAACTTGGAGCAGTTCTTCAATGTTTTAGCAGACCAATCGAGAGGTTTTAAGGTTTGATTGTCTTGGAGAGGAACTTCTCCTCCCTCACCTCTGTTACATCATCAATACCTCCTAAATGAGTCTCCGGCATCCAATTTCCAGTCCTTGGATTTTTCGTCCAAAACGCCTCTTTCGTCTCCCCACCCACACTTGCTGTTTCCCCCGTCATGGTCTTCGCTTTTTTCACCGCTGCCGCTGGTTGCTCTTTCTTCCCGCGCTCTCCGGCCACCGTGCACAGTCGCCTGTATGAACGCAAAACCATTCAGCTCGTCATACCTTAAAATGATCAGACTGTTATTGCGAATCACACTAATGATTTTTCTCTTTGATAATAGCAATGCACATTACACATAGAGAGCGAGAGAGAGAGAGAGTTTAATTTTAGTACGTGTTGAGCTTATGAAGGGAGAGATATTCATTTATAAGGTCTGGAACGAAGATGGTGCAATTCGAATATCATAAAGATCCATTTTCTCTTTCATTATCTGCTTAGTTCAAATTCCTCTCTCTCTCTTCAGAAAGAATTTAATTACAGTAAATATGGTGGTTTAAGAATGTATGAAATAAATGGCTTCACTTTAAGTAATCATCAACAGAAGAGGAGACAAATGCAATCCTGCACATGCACGCATTGATATATTTCCTCATTTTATGGGTAATATTAAATATTTTTTATGATTTAATCTGAACCTTAATCACATATACACTATATTATGAACTTCAAAATAGTCGTGGAATTATAAAAGAGCAACTGGGCACTGATAATAATGTCTGGTCCAATGAATCCCAATTATTCTGTTCTTCCTTATCCAATGACACCAAATGCAAAGATTCTACCTTTTCATCTTACAAACTTAAAATCAACTGATGTTCAAGCGACTGCTGACCATTTAATTGGATACGAGGCTCTCCAACTAAGGCTACAGTTTTAATGGGCTACCTTCCTTGTGATGAAGATGGACCCACCCTTTTTTGACGCACCAGGGTCGTTCGTTTTCCTAAGATTTGTTCTCAGCTCAAAAATGGTGAAATCTTCTCCAATAATGGCAGAATGTATAATCTGCTTCTGACACTCAACTATTGAGACATGGGACTACATCTGAAATGGTGATTTGACTGACTTCTACTGGAAGCAGAAAGAAATCATACTTCCCAATTTTATTCTTTCATTTCATATCATCTTCAATCCAGATGAAGTTTTATGCTAATGCACCTTGAGAGAATTTGATATCTGCAGAAGGAGAAAGAGAATACTGAGCAATAAGCATAGCTTATGCTTTTTCCACACAGTCGGTGACTCGAGCGTTCGTCGAGAAAGTTTTGGTTCATTTTCTAGTTTTCTGCTAGAAAAGGAGTGATGAGAATTGGAGAGAGCGAATTAGCGGGAGAATCGCCATCGGCCATTAAAGCAAGGGCTCAAGCTTACTCGAAGAACATCCACCAAAGCCACGATCATTCAAAGGCACAGAAAAATAGAAAGCACGCGTTCGAAGCAACCTCTAATCTTTTGGAGTGCGACAACGCTGTTATCTTCCGAATCTCGTGGGCACTCGTTTGATGCGAAATCATTCACAAAAGTTCCACCTTTTTTGATTCATTTGGAGTTTTGTTTACAATCCTCATACGAACTGTAAAATAATAATCAATTTTACTGGTTTCCATCAATGCGCTGGTACTTTTCAAACACACGCCCTGTTTTTGGGTTTTCTGTTTCCAATCTGCCCACTTTATCTCTTCGTCAAAAGCTTTTTATTAAATTCCTTCGTAATTGTTTTTATCTGGCACCCAGTTTTCTAACAGATGGGAGCCCTTTATTTAATTTGGGTTTGGTGTGTATTCGATTTTCCTGTTTATATTGTCTAACATCGATAGCGAGATAGCTAATAAAATTATGTGTAATTTTTAAAAAAGATTTTTTTTTTCCTTCTTAAAGATGTGATTTTTAAGGGCCTAGGGTTAGCTTTTGTTGCTTGACCGCTGATTTTGATTCTATGGCGATGGACGCGTCTCTTCTGAAATCTCTCGTCTGGGTGATTGATTTCCCCATTTGGGTTGGTGTTTTTTCCCCTAAATTCATCGTTGAAGGTTGAAAATCTTCGTATTTTCATCTTTTCTTCCAGTTCTCTGATCTTTTTTCTCGATCATCAACCCCGTTGACGTAGAAATCCAAGTTCTTCGTTCCATCAACATGCGAAAGTTGATGAAACTCTCTCGTTTATTTCAAATTTGGGTTCGCCCAGAGGGTCAGAAGAGATCGGTTATTGGGTGAAACTGGAAATTAGCTTTAAAGCTCTGAGGCAGGTATGTCTGTTGTTCTATATTACTTGAGAAGCTTCAGAATGAATGCATTATTTCAAAGCTCTGATCCTCAAAATGGGAGGATTTTGGCCAAAAATTGGTAGTAGAAGCCGTAATTGCTAGAACCTACAGGGCATCAACTTTCAGTTTAAATGATGTTTCATCCTCAAGGAGCTGTCAGACGCACTTGTCGACTCCTTGCAGTCACCAGTGAAGATTTAGTTGAACCTAAACGGAAAAAGGATAATGGTGAGGAGCATCTAAGATATCCCTTTCCAGAGCTACAATCTTCAGGGCGTTTAGAGGTGGAAATCATCATGATTTATCATTCTTGTTATTATGACTTTGTAATATCACAATTTCCCTTCATTTCAATGTTTCAATGGCGATTGATTTGAAGGTCCGGAGTTTGGCTAGCCCAAGCAGAGCAGAATTCAGCAAAGTTGTTGAATCATATCAACCAAATTTAATTTACTTGAGAGGGGCGCTACTCGAGAATGATGAAATAGGATCTTTGTCGTGGGGAGGTGTTGATTTGTCCACTGTTGGATTAATACATGATCTCTTTGGCACTCCATTGCCAACCACTGTATGTAGTTGTATATTTCTCTTGAATTTTCTCTTTTTGTTGTGGTCTCCTAGTTCAACGTTTTTTCCCCGCACTTAGAAAGTTTCGATAGCGTTTCGTGTTTGGAAATTTTTAGGTTTATCTTGAAATCCCGAATGGAGAGGAATTGGCAAAGGCACTTCACTCAAAGGTGGCTTCAGTTTTTAAAGAATACCATTGTTGGATCTTGAAAAGTAGTTACTTTGCCTGTTTTGATTTTGGTTTTGTTGTCCAATCATTTTTTTATGATAAAAAACACATTGAGATCAAGGACTGAAAAGTTAGTTTGTCTAAGGTTGGAGCTGATTTAGTTTTTCATTTCTGCAGGGTATCCCGTATGTGATATATTGGAAGAACGCATTTTCCCGTTACGCAGCTACCCATTTCTGTAATGCATTGCTTTCTGTTTTGCAGAGGTATTTAATTTTCGTCTTTTTCAATAACTCAACGTTATTAAAAAGGAAACGATGTTTATTGAAATGACGAAAATAAACGAGAACCGAAACGAATGAATATTTTCTAAAAAGCTTAGAACTATAAGCTCGTTTAGCGATCATCTCTGCTCCTCATTTCGTCTAAGTCCTCTTTTAAGAATGCACATGACGAACAGCACCATTTTCATATTAACTCCTCCACCTTCTGAAATTGGGGTTATGGGAACGAGTTTTGTGTTTGTTCGAGGTCGTAAAGAAAGGGGAAGAAGCAACTGGAACCGGAAGGTGCATGACATATTTGTTTTTCTTGTGAATTGCAGCTCATCGGCTCATGCGTGGGACGTGTTTCAACTTGCACAAGCGTCCTTTCGGCTTTACTGCTCTCAAAACAATGATCTCCATCTGAGGAACGAACATGAAGTCAGTGATGATTTTTGCCCACAACTTCTCGGGGAGCGCTTACAAATTAATATTGAACCTTCAGAGTCAGATATGGCCAAAGACGAAGAAGATTCTTTGGGAACTCTCCCGACCGTAAATATATACGCAGAGGATGTGAGCATGAAGTTTCTTGTTTGTGGAGAACTAAGCAAGTTGGTAAGTAAGAACAAATCTCTGTTTTCCATTTTATACTGTCGAATTCATTCTTAGGATTGCATAGGGAAAACGGATAAACGAGGCTGATTTCGTTTGTATTAGTATTAATGTTCTGATAGTTTCTTTAGGATGCATACTTACTCGGAGCTTTTGAGGATGGACTTAACGCTCTTTTGAACATCGAAGTAAGTATTATCGTTTAACTTTGGGATCAATGACTCGTGTTTTTGCTTCATTTTGTTGTTTTTGTCGTATCAGATTCGTGGTAGCAAATTGCATGGCAAGTTCAGGTATATTTACTAGTCTTTGAATCTCGATCGAGAAAAATGTCTTCTCTTTTTTTATTATTGAAAAAGGGTTCTTCCCCGTTCTTAATACATTTTGTTTCGTATAAAAAATAAACGTCAACTTTCACGATTTATGTTATCAGTGCTCCTCCACCGCCTCTTCAGGCAGAAGTATTTGCTCCCGGAGTTGTGACAATGCGATGCGACATATCGACCAGCACTTATGCTCATATCGCACTTTTGTTATCGGGTAGTGCACAAACTTGTTTTGACGATCAGGTACTTGCAAAGGCTTTGTCTTGCAGGATTGTTGTGTTGGCTAGGCTCTTGCATTCTTATAATGTGTAAATGGTTGTATTTTCAGCTTTTGGAAAATCATATAAAAAGGGAAATTATTGAAAACAGCCAACCAGTTCATGCTTTAACTGACGGTGAGGAGAGCAAAGTTGCATTATCGGAGCCTCGGAAATCTGCATCTGTTGCTTGTGGGGCAGCAGTATTCGAAGTTGGTATGAAGGTCCCTAACTGGGCTTCGCAGGTTAGCTCATCACTCTCCCCTACCTTGTAAAACAAGAGTTCGGATTGTATGCTTCGGATAGTTTGTTTGGTTGGAATTTTTGTTTTTGATGGAAAACGACATATCCTTCTATGTCAGGTAAACAAAATCACAGATTGGCAGTTCTGCAGATCTGATTTTCTCTCTTTTTTTTCAGATTTTGAGGCAGCTAGCACCGGATATCTCCTATCGTAGCTTAGTAGCACTGGGTATTGCCTGCATACAAGGAGTACCGGTCGCTTCGTTCGAGAGAGATGATGCTGATCGTCTTCTTTACTTCTGTTCGAAGCCTGGACAAGACAAACTTCCTAATAATTCGATTCTTTATGCCTCTCCAAGTTGGTTGAAGTCGCCTGCCCCAACTCGAAAGAGGCCTAAGCCTGGAATAAATGTTGGTTTCCTTAGTAGCCTTGCCCGTCCAAACATGTCATCCGCCAGAATTGACGAACAAAACATGGAGATGGCATTGATGCATGGCTTCAGCACATCCTTACTGCCTGCTCGGCAAAGGTTGAAAGTCCCAGCAATGAGGCCAATTCCTCGCCCTCATCGCCATAAAATGACACTTTTCTCTGGACCGGCTGAGGCAAATGGTCATGATAGAGGCCAAATTAAGCCTAAAATAGCAGTTGTTACTCCTCCGAAGCACATTGTCGTTCGATCAACTTCTGGACCACAGCAAAAATCATTTCCGAGCTGGTCTCAGTCTAAGCATATTATTTCCCTCAATCCACTGCCCTTGAAGAAACATGGTTGTGGCAGAAACCCAATACACGATTGCACTGAGGTAAGTCCTGGCTTGCTTAATCTTCAACAAGTTACTGAAAGTGAAGTTGAAATTACAGTATGTTTTGAGTGTCAAATTAAGATGTTTTTTTTTGGTTAGCCTAATTGTTTAAGCAATTAACAGCATCTTCGCTGCAACATTTGAATAAATTTAAAAAATTCTGAATATTCGATTATAATAGTGTTAGACGTTTGGGTCTGCCATTGATGGCCAGAAAGCAGGTGGAGTTGAATCGGAGGGAACCTGTTTCTGGCTTCCCGACGCATGCGCTCCACTTAGATTGTGTAATTTTTTGGTGTTTTTCCAGAATAATCCCGAGAGATTTCCATCCAGGTTATGAGATCCGTCGTAGATAAACGGCAATTTCTGCGTATTATTGAGTGAAAACAAATTCAAAATCGTATCTTCTTATTTTATGATCCCACCATTTTTTCAGGAGGATTTTTTGAAGGATGTACTGCAGTTTATGGTTGAACGAGGACACACCCGCCTCGTTCCTCCCGGTGGGCTCAGTGAGTTTCCAGATGCCATACTCAACGGGAAGCGTCTCGACCTATACAACTTGTATAAGGAGGTTTGCATCCATCAAAGCCTTCCTTTTGAATTGAGAAGGTGTATATTTGGAGAATGCTTCATTGTGATCGGACGAAACTTATCATCGTAGGAATGCTCGATTTTTTCAGGTGGTTTCCAGAGGCGGATTTCGTGTTGGGAATGGTATCAACTGGAAAGGACAGATCTTTTCGAAAATGAGCAATTACACGATGACCAATAGAATGACAGTAAGGCTGTTAAGCGACATTTTTCCTCCAGCTTATGAGATCGAGCGGAATCTGACGTTATCTGGACTTGCAGGGGGCCGGGAATACGCTGAAAAGGCACTACGAAACATACCTTCTCGAATACGAACTTGCCCACGATGATGTTGATGGGGAATGCTGCCTATTGTGTCACAGGTTTGTTGCTCTCCCTTCTTCTTTCTTCCCACTCAAATAGTTTAAACAATCTCCTTCGTAGTAATGATATGTTGAACAGTAATGCCGCCGGAGATTGGGTGAACTGCGGGATCTGTGGTGAGTGGGCTCACTTTGGCTGTGATCGAAGGCAAGGTCTCGGTGCGTTTAAGGTATTTGTATTCTCTCTCTTGTGTGTTCATTTATTACTTCCTATTTCAATCCAGAAAGCAAAAAACAAAGATGGTTGCGTTGGATTTGTTTGTTTTACCAGGATTATGCAAAAACAGCCGGGCTGGACTACATATGTCCACACTGCAGCAATACGAGTTCCAGGAGGAGGCCGCAGAGTGTTCGAAACGGGTTTTCCCAAAGCCTACACGCCTCGCAGCCGTTGGGTGACTGAAGCTCCGGCTACGCTACTGTGGTTAACGTTTGCGGTCTATCCTAAAAGTTAATTAGAATGAGGAGGTGTAGAGAAGGGAAAGAAGACGACAATAGTGCTTAAGCCTGACATTATCTACTTGTTAATTTATGATCTCATTTTTTATCTGCTCTGATAATTACTGGGTAGAGGCCGGAGGGTAGGTGGGTGAGGCCGGAGGGGGGGAGGGCGGCGTAGACTATTCCGGTTCTATTTGCCCCGGCCTCATTACCCCAGTTCCGGCGGTGGTCGGAGAATCTGGGCTGGGGACTGCTTCCTCATGTACAACATTACGATAAAATTATTAAATTCAGGGTAAAGCAAGCTTATCAACTTAATTTATTACATTGCTATTAATTTATTCGTTAAATTCAGTAATTATATACCATGTTTTTTCATTTAACTCAATAACCCGTTTTTGAACTTTATCGCACAATTGACGGAGTTTGAAATTATTGGACAAAAAGATTGATAGAATTCAAAATCAAATTAGAAATAATTATAAATCGAGTTAAAAATTTTGATTAAATATAATATATTGTATACATATGATGAATTTATCTGATAAATTGACAGTAATATTTAAATTGCAAGTTCAATTTGTCAAAAAAGATTACGTGTCTATAAATAACTCCAAACTATAATATAAATTGAATCTTAGCTTAAAAAAAAAATTTTTTTTTTTTTTTTTGTTAAAACTCTTCTTATTTCATTACTTCTTAAGAAGGTGGGCAAAAAGATTGAAAAAGGTAAAATAATATCCCCCAAAGTTATAGAACACTATTCGTGCATTAAAAATAATAATATTATATTTATCTTCTAGTTTTTACGTTATGATTCTTATCCCTTCTTATCACATAAATTAATTAAAAATTAATTGATGTAATTAACAACGTATTCTAATTATTTATAATTTATCACATTAATTGAATAAATTAATAAATATTATATAAAAATTAAAAGATAAACGTAATATAATTGTTAGATTAGTCACATGTGTCATTTGATAGAATTTTTATCGTCCGCTATATTTTATTTAATATGCAAAGTTTAAGATATATTTTATTTTAAAAAATAGGAAAATTAACAAATCAACTATTGAACTATGGAATCAATGATAAGTTAATCACTAAATAATAAATACTCAATTGTGAAAATTAAACTACTCAAACATTGCTGTTAACAACTAACTTACTTTGAAAATGAAATAGTATGAAGCTTTCTTTCGAAAATGTCTTCTCTCATGCTCTTTGAATACCTTGTTTTCATCTTTTTTTATCTGGAAAGGTTGGAAGTTGTTTTGATTAGGGTGTTTTATTTACTTTTGGTTTATCTATCTATTGGACTTTGTTGAAAATTTGGATATTCCTGACTTTTCTCGAAGAAAAGATGCTTGAAATTGAGGGCCGGATATCAAATTGAATTTTGGGGTATGCTTTTGTTTTATAATTTATAATTACGAATCCTTGATCAAAATATTCTAGGTGGAATTGTTTTGAAAAGGAGATTCATATGGACATTTCAAATTTGTCTATGATCAAAGTACTAGAAGCTTCAAATAAAAGATGTCGTCTTTTCTCTGCGGAAGATCGTTTTTCCTGAATTCTATTTTAAATACTCATTTTTCACAGTGAAAAATCAACGTTATGTTGTAGAAACACAAGCGAAAAGATAATATTATTTATCGAAAAATGTGACAGCGATGTTTGTTTTTCATTTTTGAGTATTTTATTTATTAGCAAAAATTATTTAGTAGTTGATTTGTCATTGATCTCATAATTCAGTAGTTGTTTTGTTAATTTTTCAAAAAAAAAAAAAGAGGGTTTGGTAGCTGAACTCGACTTTACACTTAAATTGAATTTCCTAGTTCGATTTCAAGTATGCTATCTTTATACAGTGAGAGCGGCAGAAAGAAGAGAAAAAAAAAGTTGTATATTTAATCATCGTCGGTCTCTGTTTTTGAGTGCTGATTCATGATTCAAAACAAAACGCTAGTCCCGACTCTCGACCTATAAATTGTACTCCGACGACCACCCGTGGTTGACCTGACGGCTGACACCACCGTAGAAAGATTGCCATTGTTCATGTGTTTCACCGCTGTTACTATTGAGCGTTGATCATTGTCTCCACGGACCATCTTTTCCAAGTACGATCTGCTCTCGCATTCCACTATGCCTTTCGCTCTCTCCCACACTTTCTTCCTCAGCTCGACCATCGATCGCTTGAACCTCTCCATCTCTTCCATATCCATCTTGTCAGGCGACTCCTCCCACCAGAACCCGCCCTTGCTATTCTCCTTCCCCGCATTCTCATTCACTCTCTGTAAACTCTCCGATCCTCGTTCCGGAGAAGCAGTTGTCCTCTGCTCCGCATCAGAGCGGTTGCATTGGCGGTGGCGATCGATGACAGCGTCGATACTAGGGTTCCCGTAGGAGTAGACTTTACCTAGTTGTCGTTGATAGGGGTGTTCATGGTTCGGTTTGGTTCGGTTTTGATGTGAAATCAAACCCAACTAGTCGATTTCGGTTTTAAAATTACAAAATCGGAATCGGTTTTAGAAAAATCAGAACCGAGTCGGTTTCGGTTTTAAAATCTTGGTTCCAGTTTTGGTTTTTTCTTTATTAATTTTTTTTTCAAATATTATAATAAAAATTGTATAAAAATTATAAAAACATAATTAATAACAACAAAATTATTCTTCCTCTTCTCTTTTCAAAACAAAATTTTGTCCAAAAAATAGTTATTAGGTCTTTTGGAGCTAAAATCACTTCAGAGGCTGAGGCACGAATGACCGAATATGAAACTTCAAAAACAAAAAAACACTATAAACGTATTTATGCGATTCGGTTTCGAAAAACTAAAACCGGTAACCAAACCAAAACACTTTGTTCTTACAAAAGAGAACCTTATTCGATTTTTTTAATAGAAAAAACCTTATTCGATTTTGATTTTTTGATCAGTTTCGATTCAGTTTGTCGGTTCGATTCGGTTTTGAACACCCCTACTAGTTGAGAGAAAACAAGAACGCCAACATCCGCCCCAGTTAGTGTGGAAAGTTTAGCCGCCTTCTTAAGAAGGCCAACTTTTCGCTTGGAAAAAGTGACATGCCGATTGCTCGTCTTTTCCACTTTCTTAATCTCTATCTTCTGCTTCCCTCTGCTGAATTTCTTCGCCTGAGTTGCATCAGCCATTGAAGAAGGAAAGAAGTCGGCATTCCCGTCTTACAAAACCCAGGCTGTATTTATACATATGGAGATACGCTTGTCTACGCCCGTAAATATGGGAAGGTGTAATGATTATGACAGCGATTAAGTAATTAATAGCAATAATTAAGGAAAGTAGGGACTAAGTAACTTTTTATTGAGTTATTTCCTTTCCTATTTTTAATCTTGGAGTCCAATTATCACTCCAAATAATTAATTGAGTTTTTTTTAACTAATTAGATTGTTTGAAATAATTAGTTGTAATTAACAAAACAAATCATCAACGATTAGATCAGTGACAAATCAATCCTTAAAAGTAATTTTTCGAACAACTAAAATCTCGAATTATAAAAAATGAATAAAATAAATTTCGTTGTCATGTTTTCTGTTAAAAATTTAGAATTTTTAAAATAATCTACCAAACATCCGCTGTAGAAATGATATTTTTCACAACGAAAACGTGTCTTCTGTTGCAAACCTTTCCGTGGCGGAAAATGTAATTTTAGCAGCGGATACTTGCCTTCTGCTATGGAGTATTAGTTTTCTCAGCAAAATGTGTCTTCCATTCCCATATTAGTTAATGTATCGAAATATAATTTTCGAGATACAATAACAGTCGAACTATTTTGAACACCAACTTCATTCCTATTGTTCGTCGTCTCAGTCCTGAAGACCGGTGAGTAGAAACAATCGGATATAGGTTAGAAACATATCAATTGAGATACTGACCGTGCTTGAGATTGATATAGAGGTTGTGCTTCAAGTTAAAGTCATATTTCACCCTTAGGTTGTGTTGAGGAAACTAAAATTCCGTACTGGATGACAAATACTCGCTGCATAAATTAACCTTCTACAATAAAAAATACGTTTCTACTATAGAAAATACTCTTTCTGTAGCAGATATTTGGTAGATTATTATAAAAAATTTAAATTTTTAACCAAAAAATGCGAATAACAACTATAAATTACCTTTTTGATAAATTCTATTTCATCAACCCAAAAGATAAATAATTTCTCAACATATTTAAAATCCAACACCAAAATTAAAGTGAAGAGGACAATTGCAAGTTAAGAATAATATATAAATAATAGCACCTCAAAATCTTATAATATGTGTATGCGACCTAGTGTTGGTCCTTCCTCCTTATAACCCATAAGGAATAACAACTATTTATTTGATTGCTTCACTGTTAGAGGTCGACAATGGGCAACAACTTTTTGGAGGTATTAGTGTCGATTTTATACAAAATGGCTTAAATTTGGGTTTCCTGGGCTACCAGAGGGCACGGAAGTTTGGCCATTTTAACAGATTTTCAAAAAATCACACGGGTCCAGTTCAACTGCAGATTGCATAATTCCATCAATTCTTTATACGCTGTCGTTTCTTAACAATAATAATAATAATTATTATTTCTATTAAATATTAAACAAATTCTTCATAAAAATTTTTAATTCCTCAATTTTTAATAATTTTCTATAAATTTTTAATAAATATCTAATTAATATTTCTTATGAATTTATTTTCAATAAATGTCCCGATTAATTCAATTAAATTTCTTTACAGAAATAAAATTTTAAATAAGAAATTTTATGCGTAAATTTTTTGCTTTAAAATAGGTCATAACATTGAAAAGTTGACCCGAATTATCGCGTAGCGACCACGTATGAATTTTTGGTCAATTGATCAAATTTGTGGAAATTGAAAATTTTCAAACGAAAAATTCATTTAAGAAACAGAATTGGAGAAATAAGTTGGAATGATCATCGTCTTTTGGTGACGTTCAGGATAAGTCTCAAGTAATGAATGAAATAATAAAAAAATGTGATATGCGTATTTAATACATGTGTACATTAAATAAATAAGTGGGAGTTAAATAAAATAAAAGGAATTAAAAATGAAGTAGAGAACGGAAATTGAAAGGGACCGAGAGGGAGGGAGTGACCGCGGCGAGAGAGAGAGCGACGGACCACGAAGGAGATCCATACCGGCGACGAACTTCGGCCGGCTGGGCGACGGCGGAACCGCACCTCGCGAGCGCCGTTCGGGAGAGGAAAACCGAACCCTCCGAGCTCGATGTTGAGCGGAGCAAGGACAGACAACCACGGACAGTCCGCGCACTCCGTCCAGCCGCCTTCCAAGCTAAGGTTCAACTCTGTTCGAACCCTAACCACCGGCGACAGCAGCTCCAAACCGGGGAGCTTCCCTCAGCCAGCCTCCGATTCCGGTGAGCTAAAAACAGAACACACGGTTTTGTTCTGTTGGTGAGGCATTTTGGCTTGAGTTCTGCTTCGGATGTTTAGTCCTGTTTTGAATGATGCTCTGTCTGATTTCTGTTTTTGGATAAGTAGTGCAGTGTGATTTTGGTATGTTGAGTGTGGGATGTTTAGTTGAATTCTCGCTTCGGTAATGGCTGCCAATTTGGTCCTGTTTCGTTGTTGGATTGAATGATTTCTGCATATCAGTTATTTTGATGAGATAATGTGGAAGAGAAATGCTACTGTCCGAATTTAATTGTGCTGAAGTTTCTGAAATTTGGATTTTCTGTTGATTATGTCTTGCTGCGACTTTTCAGATTCGGATTTGGTTCTGACTAATTACAACTGTGAATGGATGAGGAAAATGTCGAGGATTATGCCTGGTTGACACTATATTTACAATATAAAATTTGGGTTAATGTTGAAAATCTTTGGAACATACAGGTCTGTTAATCATGCCTATTTTTTTCATTAGTTTTTATGTGAATAGCTATTAACATACTCCTTTGATGAGTGCCCTTACACTACATGTTGCCGATCTTTTATATTAACTTTGACCAATTTTTTAACCTTTATGCAGACAATTGATTGGGCAAAAGACAACTACGGCAAAAACCAGGATTGTGCGTTCCTTTTTTGGGAAAAGAGGCTTGAATGACCTTGGCTTGCAAGGAAGTTTCATTACAAATTTTGCTATATAGATGTGCAGGGTATATGCATATAGAGATGGTGTATGTAATTATAGGTTGGTGTTTGCTAAGAAAGAGACTTTCTGGTGTAGATTATTCGTATTTTCTGCCTTCTTTTTTGTGCAAGTATTGAATTGCTGACAGAAAGGGAAAGATTTCAAGTCAGCACTGAACTCAAATTTCAGAGCAATAGAAGGTTTATCGTCAGAATTGATAGGACCATCCCCACGAACAAAGAAAATAGTCATCCCCAACCAAGCAAAGCATCCCAATTATACACTAAATTAGACCAACTTACTTCCTGATTGGCTGCCACTTGTTTTACACATGGAGAAACACCCTTTTTCTGACATCTCAACCCAACTTTGTCTTCCACCGATTTCATCTTTGCTTTAAGTCCAAAAGCAGAAGAAAGAATCGGACTTTTTGCTCTGTATCTAAGAGCCTGAATCGCTGAAAAATAGTTGGAGGTATTGGATGAAAATAACCCTAAATTTAATTTTTTCGTTCGATTTCATGTATGTTTTCGATTTACAGAGCGAGCAACATAAACAACAAAAAAAGTTGTATATTTAATCATCGTCGGTCTCTGTTTTTGAGTGTTGATTCATCGTTCAAAACCAGCGCACCGGTCCCGACTCCGACCTATAAATTGTACTGCGACGACCACCCATGGTTGACCTGACGCCTGACTCCACCGCTGAAAGGTTGCCATTGTTCTTCTATTTCCACCGCCGTTACTATTGAGCGTTGATCATCGTCTCCACGGACCGTCTTTTCCAAGTACAATCTGCTCTCACGTTCCGCTAAGCCTTCCGCTCTCTCCCACAATTTCTTCCTCAGATCTACCATCGACCGCTTGAACCTCTCCAGCTCTTCCATATCCATCTCGTCGTGCGACTCCTCCCACCAGAACCCGCCCTCGCCATTCTCCTCCGCCGCATCCTCATTCACTCTCTGTAAACTCTCCGCTCCTCGTTCCGGCGAAGCCATAGTCCTCGGCTCCGCATTGGAGCGGCTGCATTGGCGGTGGAGATCGATGACAGCGTCGATACTAGGGTTCCCGTAGGTGTAGACTTTACCCAGTTGAGAGAAAACAAGAACGCCAACTTCCGCCCCAGTTAGCGTGGAAAGTTCAGCCGCCTTCTTGAGAAGGCCAGCTTTTCGCTTGGAAAAAGTAACATGGCGATTGCTCGTCTTTTCCACCTTCTTAATCTCTATCTTCTGCTTCCCTCTGCTGAATTTCTTCGCCTGAGTCGCATCAGCCATTGAAGAAGGAAAGAAGTCGGCCTTCCTGTCTTGCGAAACCCAGGCTGTATTTATACATATGGAAATACGCTTGTACACTCCCGTAAATATGGAAGGTGTAATGATTATGACAGAGATTAAGTAATTAACAGCAATGATTAAGGAAAGTAGTGATTAAGTAACTGTTTATTGATTATTTCCTTTCCTAATTTTAATCTTGGAGTACAATGATCACTCTAAATAATTAACTGAGGTTTTTTTTACTAATTAGATTGTTTGAAATAATTAGTTGTAATTAAAGAGGTAATTAACAAAACAAATCATGAACAATTGGATTAATGACAAATCAATTCTTAAAAGTAATTTTGTAAACAACTAAAATCTCAAACTATAAAAAATGAAAAAAATAAATCTCGTTGTTATGTTTTCTGTTAAAAATTTAGAATTATGAAAATAATCTATCAAATAACCACTGTAGAAATAGTATTTTTCACAACGGAAAATTGTCTTCCGTTACAAACCTTTCTGTTGCGGAAAAGGTAATTTTTGCAGCGGATACTTGCCTTCCGCTACGGAGTATTAGTTTTCTCAACAAAATGTGTCTTCCATTCCCATATTAGTTAATGTATCGAAATATAATTTTTGAGATACAATAATAATCGAACAATTTTTAACACCAACTTCATTCCGTTTGTTCGTCGTCTCAATCCTGAAGACTGACGAGTAGAAACAATCGGATATAGGTTGGAAACATATCAATTGAGATATTGGTCGTGCTTAAGGTTAATATTGAGGTTGTACTTCAAGTTAAAATCATGTTTCACCCTTGGGTTGTGTTGAGGAAACTAAACTTTTGTACCGAATGACAAGTACTCGTTATAGAAAATACTCTTTTTATAGTAGATACTTGATAGGTTATTATAAAAAATTTAAGTTTTTAACCAAAAAAAAATGCGAATAACAACTATAAATTACCTTTTTGATAAATTCTATTTCATCAACCCAAAAAATAAATCATTTCTCAACATATTTAAAATCCAACACCAAAATTAAAGTGCAGAGCACAATTGCAATTTAAGAATATTATATAAATAATAGCACCTCAAAATCTTATAATATGTGTATGCGACCTAGAGTGGGTCCTTCCTCCTTATAACCCTTAAGGAATAACAAGTATTAATTTGATCGCTTCATTGTTAGAGGTAGACAATGGGCTACAACTTTTTGGAGGTATTAACGTCGAACGTTACTACGCCAAACTAAAATTTACTGTATTACGAGCTAAACTTTGGAGCGCTTGAATTTGGGTGTCCCGAACTAGACTTTGGGACTTCGGATTTGGGGGTCCAGGACTAGACTAAGGACTTCGGATGAGGCTGATTAACTCTCACTGTAAAACAGCGTACCAAAAAGAAATCTATTATTTTGTTAGAATTATGGAAATGTATTGAATGCAAGGTCAATAATCATATGTTTAAGTGGTATTAATTTTGAGATTATCTCTAAGGACATAAAATGGCCGACAGTAAAAGCTCAACTCTCTCTCTCTCTCCACTCTCTCTCTCCACTCTCTCTCTCTCTAGAAGAGGGCAAATGTTTGGTCGAGAGGAAAGCAACTGGGCGGCCCATCTCGTTTTCTTTTATTGCATGTGACCTTAACTACTCTCTCTCTCTCTGGTTTTGTTTTTAGATTATTTGAGTGGGCCATGGGAGGGCGCCAATCTTCTCTCCAGACTCCTACCTACTTTTGCTTTCCTTAATGTCCTCCTGCCTTTATCGAGCTTTGGCTTCTTCCCCTGCTTTAACCCTTCTCTTTACTCCACTTTTATTACTCTTCTTCAAAAGGGTTTCCTCCCACTTCAATGCTTCAAATAACTCTCTCTCTCTCTCTGTCTCTCTCTAAAATGAACAAGTGTACCGTTCGTCAACACCATGATTCTGTATCCCATTTTCTCTTGGGTTGTTTTCCTAATGATCCGATTCAGCGACAAAGCATTTAAAGCAAGTGAAGAGAGAAAGTCAACAGCGCCAAACGCAGAAAAAAATGATGGGTTGGGAGGAGGAAGACGATGATTCAGGACCCACCCATCTCCCCTCCCTCAACGGACCCAAAAGAACAGAAGCTGTGAATGATGGCGCACAACTGTCGTCCCCCATGCGCGCGTTCGCCTTTGCTTCCAATCCACTAATCCTACAATCACACATCTACATATTAACACTCTACTTAATAATGTGGTAATCACATCAACTACTGGGTGTAATCAAATGATGTTTTTGCTTCCCCATCTTAATATTCAAATCCCAGATTTGAAAAGTCAGTTACGCCTTTTTCTTCCACTAGCAGTAGCTTTTAGCGTGGCATCGGCATCTGTGTCTAGGTTTTGTTTTACCCCCTCGACCGCCAAAATCAAAAGTGGCAAAACAGTAAAATATGATTTACTATGTATGTGTGAGCCCATCAAGAACGACAACGTTAAAAAAAAAAGGAGCTTTTTTATGTTTTGTAATTTAATCTGTTTTTCAAAGATTCACTTTTTTTGCCGGTTTCAACCTCCGCTCACCACGTCTTGGAGCAATTTGAGTTTCTGTGTATTATTTGAACATTTTATTTACATGCACTGCCATTCCCATCCCTGCACCTTTTTTTCACTTTGAAATCTGCTCTGCCTCTCCTTCTGTTTTTAAGTTTAGTTCAGTGTTTTCCAGACCAGAACGGAGGAGACCAGCTTCCTCTCTCTCCCATGGCTCTGTTTCCTCTCTTTCTTTTTTCACTTCTGCTCCCTCTTTCTTCTTCTTCTTCTTCATCTGGGGAGAGCAGGACCTTCATAGTTCAGGTCAATAGAGATGCTAAGCCTTCCATCTTCCCTACCAACAAGAACTGGTACGAGTCCTCCCTTGCCTCTCTCTGTCACACAACACAAACAGATGCAGAAGCTCCTCTGTCTACTTCTTCTAGTCTCATCATCCACACCTACGATACAGTCTTCCATGGCTTCTCCGCAAAGCTCTCACCTTCGGACTTACAGAAGCTTCAAAAACTCCCCCACATTCTATCCGTCATCCCTGAGCAGGTTCGTCACCCTCAAACCACTCGTTCGCCGGCGTTTTTGGGGCTCAGGACTACTGACAGAGCTGGATTGCTGAAAGAATCTGACTTTGGGTCAGACCTCGTCGTTGGCGTTATCGACACTGGTATTTGGCCGGAGCGGCAGAGCTTTAATGATCGGGATCTGGGTCCTATTCCTTCGAAGTGGAAGGGGAATTGCGTTACCGGAAAAGACTTTCCGGCTACATCCTGCAATCGCAAGCTAATAGGCGCCAGATTCTTCTGCAGTGGGTACGAAGCCACAAACGGAAAGATGAACGAGACAACCGAGTTTCGCTCTCCACGAGACTCTGATGGCCATGGTACTCACACTGCCTCCATTGCTGCTGGACGATACGTCTTTCCAGCTGCAACTTTGGGATACGCTCGAGGGGTGGCTGCCGGAATGGCTCCCAAGGCTCGTCTCGCTACCTACAAAGTCTGCTGGAACGCGGGTTGCTACGACTCCGATATTCTCGCTGCCTTCGACGCTGCCGTCGCCGATGGCGTGGACGTTATCTCTCTCAGTGTCGGAGGCGTAGTCGTGCCTTATTACCTCGATTCGATCGCCATTGGTGCTTTTGGAGCAACCGAAGCTGGAGTGTTCGTCTCGTCCTCCGCCGGTAATGGTGGTCCTGGAGGGCTCACTGTAACGAACGTGGCTCCGTGGATGACAACCGTCGGAGCTGGAACCATGGATAGGGACTTTCCAGCTGATGTTAAACTGGGGAATGGGAAAATCATAGCTGGCGTTAGCGTATATGGGGGACCAAGTTTGACGCCCGGTAAGCTCTACCCTCTCATTTATGCCGGAACAGAAGGCGGCGATGGCTATTCTTCATCTTTATGTTTGGAAAGTTCATTAGACCCAAATTCTGTGAAGGGGAAAATGGTTTTATGTGATAGAGGAATCAATTCGAGGGCTGCAAAAGGTGAGGTGGTAAAGAAAGCAGGAGGCGTCGGAATGATATTAGCAAACGGAGTTTTCGACGGCGAAGGTTTAGTCGCCGATTGTCACGTCCTACCAGCCACTGCCGTCGGAGCGACCAGCGGTGAGGAGATTCGGAAGTACATAACGGCTGCAATCAAATCCAGGTCACCCCCATCTGCGACTATTTTGTTCAAAGGAACGAGACTCGGCGTACGGCCAGCTCCGGTGGTGGCATCGTTCTCAGCTCGTGGCCCTCATCCCGAGTCGCCTGAAATCCTCAAACCCGACGTGATTGCTCCGGGATTGAACATTCTTGCCGCTTGGCCGGACAGAGTCGGACCGTCGGGGATTCCCTCAGATAATCGCCGAACGGAGTTCAATATTCTCTCCGGTACTTCAATGGCATGCCCTCATGTTTCTGGTTTGGGTGCTTTGCTAAAAGCAGCGCACCCAGAATGGAGCCCCGCGGCGATCAAATCGGCGTTGATGACTACGGCATATACATTAGATAACAGAGGCGAAACCATGCTGGATGAATCCACCGGAAATACTTCAACGGTCTTAGATTTCGGCGCGGGCCATGTTCATCCGCAAAAAGCCATGGATCCTGGTTTAATCTTCGACATCGCATCTCATGATTACGTGGATTTCCTCTGCAATTCAAACTACACGAAAGAGAAAATCCAAGTGATCACTCGAAAAGTCACAGATTGTCGCCGGGCGAAGAAGGCCGGCCACTCTGGCAACCTGAATTACCCTTCACTATCCGTCGTGTTTCAACAATATGGAAAGCACAAGTTCTCCACCCACTTCATCAGAACCGTGACAAACGTGGGGAAAGCTAATTCTGTTTACCGGGTGACAGTGAAGCCGCCAGCCGGGACAAGGGTGACGGTGGAGCCGGAGAAGCTAATTTTTAAAAGGGTTGGTCAAAAACTGAACTTTTTAGTGAGAGTGAAGGCGGTGGCTCTTAAACTTCCCCCCGGAAGCTCAAGAATGAGAAGTGGTTCGATTACGTGGAGGGACGAGGCGGAGAAGCACACAGTCACGAGCCCGCTCGTCGTCACTTTGCAGCAGCCTCTGTAGTGAGGCTCTGCGCTTTGCCATTTTAATGGCGACGCCTTTCATTTTCCTTGTTTAAAGTTTTCCCCATCAGAAAACTTGTTGGATTTTGGGTGGTATGATAACGTTTGTAGAAATACGTCAATTTTCTGCTTCAAATTGTCATATTTGTTGGATCGAGTATCTCACTTACAGTCTTTGCCTGGAATGGAATGCAGCCCAAATCTTTAATATTTAACTACGTTAATTCCTGCAGACATTTTTAACGTTTGGACATCGACATTTCACCTAAAAAGTCATCGTATTGTCCCTTCGCCGGTTTACCTTCCACTTGGGATTTAAGGCCGGGCTAGTGTTTTCAGAGAGAATTCAACCCTTTTTGCTAATCAACTTTTCAGAGTTGGTTTGTATGATCTTAAATGAGTCTCATTTTGACTGTTTTGCACTGATTTTTTTAGTACTACTCGAAAAAACACACATTTTTGCTGCGTGCGGGAAGTTCAGTTGGGAGCAAAAGATGAGCTGGCCCAGTAGGGTGGCGGCCCATAAGTTTGGCAACAAGAACGAGTGACTACTAGGAGTGTTCATGGTCCGGTCCGGTACCGGTTCCACAGTGTACCGGACCGGACCAAGCGGTACCGGCTCTGAAAATTCAGAGCCGGTCCCGGTGTTACCGGTCCGGTTCCGGTCCGGTTCCGGACCACTTTGTTCAGCAAAAAAAAACAGACAAATTCATCATAGACAGAGATGAGTACCAACAGCCAACACGTCACTAACAGGTTTGATAATTTTGAATTTGATCAAATACCATACATTTGATAAATCTGTCGTTGGTATTTGATTATTCCCTTAACAACAATCACATACATTTGATTAATATCAATAATTCAATATAGAACAGAGTACTGACTACTGAGAAGTGAGAAGAATTGAGTACCGACTGGGCCAGCAGTGGCGAGGCGAAGCTGTGGCCTGTGGAGTGTCGACACTCGACAGAAGCTGGAATTGGAAACCTGGACACTGGACAGTTCGGGACTAGGGTCGTGTCGGCGCCAGAGGGGAGACGATCGTCGGGAGTCGGGACTAGATGCTGAACCAGTGAACCTCGCGGGCTTCGTCTCTTCAACGGGACTAGGGTGTCGACTGTCGAATCTGTCGTCGGTCGAAATTGGGAGGCTGGTCGTCGTCGGTTGTCGCTGGAGCTCGGGTTTCGTCGCCTCGTCGCCGTCGGTCGTCAGTCGTCGCTGGAGCTCGGTTGGCCGGTTGGGAGCACTGAGCAGGGAGGAGAGGAATTCAGATTCGAGAGAGGAGAGGAATTCGGGAGAATGGAGATCGAGTCATCGAGATTTGTCAATTCAATTCAAAATGTTGTGCCCTAAATTAATAACGGTACCGGTGCTGGGTGACCGTGAACCGGGGACCGGACCGGACCGGACCGGTTCTGTGAGAACGGGACCAAGTCCGGTCCGGTACTACACGGATATGGACCAGCACCGGTACCGAAGAACCGGTTCCGGTCCGGTTCTCCGGTGCCGGTCCGGTTCTGCACACCCCTAGTGACTACTTTCTTCTGAATCAAACTGGTAATGGGCCTTCAGTTCTTCCACTTGCTTTTTGTTCCTTTTGTTGTTGTTTCCATCTTCTCTGCTCTGAGAAAACAAAACAGTTCTCAGCTTTCCGCATTCAGCTGAAATCTTGTGTGTCGGTCGTTCTTTTGGTTCCCAGGAAATGTGCGGGGGTGAGGTGGTATAATCGCCGATTTCATCCCAGCCGGCTATCTCTGGCCTGAGACGCTCGAGAAGGCCTCTAATGTCTGAGTTGGTCTACGATGAAGACGATCTAGAGTCCGACTTTCGAGAATTTAAGGATGATTTTGACGCTAATCCTGATCAACCCAAGAATTCGGACATCAACGCCTACTCAATTTCCTCTCCCACTCCTTTTCCTTCTCTTTCTGCTAGGTGTAACCAAACGCTTTTCCTTTTTTAGTGTCCTAGGTCTTTTTTTTTTTTTTTCTGGTTATCGTTTGATCTCTAACAAAGGATAGCAAAACTTTGATTTCGAGAGTTCATATTTTCAAGTAGGTTGAAACAAATTTTCTCCAGTCATTCTGCATTAAACATTATTTGTGTAATTTTTTCAGAAAATTACAATTTTTGAGAAAAAGAAAAGAAAAATTATTTACTCTGTCATTCGTCTTGTTTATGAAAATTTGTTCTTCTCTATCGTCCAACCGCCAAAAAAAGTATTGTCATGTCCATTGTGAAAACTCTTATCTTTCCCTGCTTTTGAGTTTGTTAGAGACATTGTGTCTTTGAGTAACATGTTCATCAATCAGAGGGTATCTATTCGTCGTTCGTCACCATATATCTGTATCGTTATTATCCATTCCGTTGTCGAGCCGTTTTGATTGGAACTTTCATGAGAGTGTCATTTGCAAAATTAGATTTTTTTTGCCATAGACAAAAATTGTTAAAAATTTTTGAGATTTTTTAGAGATTAAGTTTGATAATTTATAGCAGATTTGGAATTGCAGGAATATCTCAATTTTTGTGATTGTTTTCAGTTGAAATTCAAATAAGATTTGAATTCTATAATATTTGCAATTATTCTGCGATTTGATTTGATTTTGAGGTTGTTTAATTATTATATAAATATCTAAATTTTTTTAGATATCTTTTAAAATCTTGTAATATCCGTGATTTTCAGCTTGAATTTTGGGAAAATATTTTTTTGAAATTAGTGATTTTGGGTAATATATTTTTATATAATAATGTGTTTTTAGGGTGATAAGATCTTTGAAGTAAATCTTCCACTTTTGGATCGAGATTTAATATTTCGTTATGGTAAGATAATGATAGTGGAAAAAAATTTGAAGAACAATTTTGATATGGCAAGTCAACATGCGAAATATACTCGCACAGATTTAGATAACACTTTGTACGAATTGAATATGTCATCATCATGGTTTAAGCGTCGCGTATCTTCTTTAAGAGCATGGAAGAGAAAAATTTAAAAATTGATTAATTGCATCAGAATTTATTTTAAGATAAATAATGTCAGAATTCAGAGTTTTGAATTCGTTTTGTTGGGACGAGTTGACGAAATATGAATCTCTTTCAACAGAGATTGTTAGGTCTGATTTCTGTATGTTTTTCATGCATGATTCTCTGATTTGTTTTTTATTTCATTGACCAAAATCTGTGGAGTTCTGGCCCAAGCTGAGAAAAGTGCGAAGAGAAAGAGGAAGACGAATACAGGGGAATCCGAAGTAAATACAGAAGAAGCTGCGAGAGCATACAATGCCCAAGCTCCATTGAATTCACTGCAATGAAGCCAAGTTGAATTTCACGCAGGAAGCTCCAATAATTGTTATGTGCACGAGTCGGTGGGCAATACTTTCAGACGTGAGTGACGCCATTGATTTTCTTGTCACGGGGAGAAAGAAAGGCAACTGCTGCAGTTGATTTGCCTCCATTTTCAAGATTTCCAAGCAAACCCGCGAATTTGATAAAAAGAAACTTCAACCAGACTCCACGCACTGATTGATAGAAATCAAATAACTTGACGTAGATGCACTTAAATGCTGATTTCTGACTGCAACTTGGGTTCTCTGTGCAGTCCATGTGATCGATCCACCATAATTCTTGCTCTGTGGACCTCAAATTCACGTCGCCATCAACCCACGTTCAAATTTCTTCAATTATACGTGCCAATTTTGATTGGTCCCCGGTGGGTTTATCCACCCCACCCCCCCAATCAAGCTCAAATTTTTACACTCCACAGCCAGATCTACTCTGTTTACAACACAATTCTGCCACCCATCTTTCCCCCTCGCCTGATGGGCTCAGAAAAGATCTTCATTTGGTTTTGCGTAGGATTCCAAAAGAACCGACCAGAAAGAATTGAAATGGAGTCACCAAAAAGCAGCCCCGACTCACAAAACACGTTTTGGGTCACCTTTAAATAGATTTCCAAGTTGTTTTAAGAAGACATATCCGCCCCCGACCAAATCAATCACCCTATGTGCTCAAATTTTTTGGCACACCGTCTCATCCTCCTGTAATACTTACGTTTTCAAGATTTTTGAGCTCCAACCCTCGTCCTGTAACGCCCATATTTTTAGACCTTTTGACACACAGTCTTATTCTGTAACACATTTATTTATCATTTATTATAGTGGTAGAAATAGCAATCCTCAAGCTCAAAACTTGTTCTAGATTTTCAATAATTTGGATCGCTAAACTACAATTTCTAAGTAAATTGACTTTGATGTTTGTCTTTTTGAAAAATATAATTTGAACAAATGATAGATGAAGTGAGGAAGCAAAGCAAAGACACTAGCGAGCAGTGGTTAGCAGTCAAATATATTAAGACCCGCGAGTGGCTATTAATGATTAGTTTGACCCATTACCCACAGAACACGTGGCTTTGCTGTCACATTTCACGTGGTTCATATGAAACGTCCACCTATATTCCACCTCATCCTTTAACCAACGTTCAGGATCTATCCACGTCGTTTTTTTTTAATGATAGACGCTACAACAAATCTACCCTTGTTACACATTTAAATTAATATAAAAAATATATTATTTTATAACTTAATGTTTAAGCTAAGAGTGATTTATGATAAACATTGCTCGACCCCAAATATATCTCTTTCACATAGAACGTCAAATAATCAGAGTTTAAATTTTAAATCTCAAAATTTAGAAATAATTATTTTATAAAATTAGTTATTTTATTTAAATTCTAAATTTTAGGCTTAAAGAAAATGCCAAATTAGGTTTGAGTCAACCCAGAAACACTTAGATTAACTGTCCAAAATGGTGGTAAAATAGGGTCTAAATGGTGAGTTTAAATAAACAAACTCGTAGCTAAAATTGAGTCCGAGCAGACGCCTCGCTCAATTTAATTTTTAACTCTTTCACCGATTTTTAATTTGATTTTGAAATTTATCACGTGATGAATAAAATTTGATATCGATGAAGAGAATATTGATAGAATTCGAAATCGGGTTTATAATTATCGGATAAGTTAGAGATCGAATTTAATAAATAAATTGATAATAAAATGAAATTATTAAAAGCTAAAAAAAAATAAATATTAATATATAATTGACAGGGCAGAGTAGAGGATGATGGCGTGGCAATGCAGTAGAAATATTGGTTTGACTTTGGGAATCCGGCTGAAAACTCGTCCGAGTCAGATGTTCAACTCGGCCGAGTTACCCGTTGGTTCTGGAGAGAAGGAAATCATTACCGAGTAATGATTGGTGGCGTTATTTTTGTGTGGATGCAGTTGTTGAAGCTGTCTGCCTCTGCCTCTCTCCCATTTTCCTGCTTCTCCTCTGCATTTCACCTTCTGTTTTCTCTCTGCCATACGGAAAGCTGTTCGGCTTCCTTTTGATTTCCAATCTTCTTTTTCCGCTTCTCTTTTTGTTTTGTCTTTCCCACATCTTTGGTTTGATTCTGTTCCTCATCGCCTACTGGCTTTTTTTTTTGTTGTCTTACTCTCCTTCTCTCGATTTTATGTATGTTTAGTACATTCGAGATTGCGGTCACGGAGGATTCGAGCTCAGTCAAGCAGAAAGCTCGGAGTCTTCACTCTCGCAGCTTAGTGCTTGCTTCTGGCGGTCCACCTTGGTCTTAAGGCTCGGAGATCGAAAATATGGGCTCCGACACCCAGCACTCTTGCTTTATTGACGTGGCACCCGATCCTAACTCTTACTTCTTGCAGAAATTCAGGCTTTACGAGACTCTTTCGGTACTTGTCTTTCACTGTGCTTCATATACTTGCGTTTGTCATCTTAAACTGTCTGATTTTTTTTCCGTTACGATATCTGCGTCTGTTGATGCTGAATTTGAGATTTTCCGTGGTTTTTGAATTTGCTTTGGATTTGTTTGTGATTTGAAGCATCTTAAATCGTGCGTCGGTTCGAAATTATTTAATGCATGCGTGAGACGTTTCTTCTATCGATTTTTGCGTTGCAACTTAGATTTTGTTTCGATTAGATTTTTGTGTATGAACTAGAATTTAGTGCCAAACTAGTGCTTTGAAATAGATGATAACTTCTCCATCATAAATGCGTTTTCTTAAGGGAGATAATCGAAGTCCTAGTGAAAACTGCTTTAGCAATGCTCAAAATTAAAATAACATGCAGAAGAGCATAAGATTTCAATGTGCCATCTACTTCTGAAAATTCCAATTTATTTTGTACTAATTAAAATGTCTCTTTCTTCATGGTGAAAGATATCATCTTAGGAACATTTTTAGCATGTGTGGTATGGTAGTTAATTGACATTTGGTATGACCGATTATGTTTTGTTTCCCCCTATAACCTGATACTGATGCTACAATATTTAACCTTTTACATTTGGCAGAATTTTTATATGATAGGAAGAGACAAGAACAGAACATTTTGGAGAGTGTTGAAGATCAGCAGGGAGGAGCTCATTGATTTAAACATTCTTGAAGATTCTACCACATACACAGATAATGAGTGCTCTGACCTGCTAAAACGGATCCATGAAGGAAACAAGTCAACAGGTGGACTTAAATTTGTCACCACTTGCTATGGAATTGTTGGTACGTTTAATCTACATGATTTTGTTACTTTGGTTTTTATTTTCTTTTCATTTTGAGAAACCATTGTTTTTTCCTTTGATTTTAGGTATTGTTAAATTTCTGGGACCTTATTACATGCTGCTGATAACTAAAAGAAGGAAAGTAGGTTCGATATGCGGTCATGCAATTTATGAGATTGCCAAAAGCGAGATGATAACCATTCCAAATGCTTCTGTACGGTCCAAAATGGCTAATTTGAAGGATGAGAACAGGTCTTTTGTCCATTCTCCATGCACCTGTAATATGTCCTTGGCAAGTCTTAGGGGACCTAAGAGAAGTGACACACAATTGTCTTTATGTACTTAAATGAGACTTGATGTCACATACATTTTTAGTTATAGTTTCACTGTTACCAGTCATTATTTGTTTTTTTTTTTTTTCATCATGGCTTAGTTCTATAGCGTAGAAGTAATTTTGTACTAAATTTCTTGCACCCATTGTGTAAAGTTAATAATGTGGGTTTTTTATTCAACTGGTTTATCTGGATCCAAGATCCTATTGTTTGTCACACTGTTCTTTTCCCATATTTGTGAGACACAGTATACGAATTCCACATTTTTTGGTTGATAATGTGAACTTGAAATTTGGATCCTCCCTGTTTTGTATTGCTACTGTAAATGTAACGCCATTTTCTAAGAGTGGTATTTCCACTTCATTTCCTTCAAGTGCACAGGGTTAAAGTTCATTGCAGTTGTGATTTGTGTATAACATATTGATTGAGACAAGGTATTGAGAATCACAGGATATATTGGGAAAATTACTTTCTTCCTTTACATGTTCTTGTTTAAAATTCTTAGTTTCTTCCCTTTCATGATTTTTCTCTGGTCAGTGTTTTGAATTTCTTATCAATATGTTTATTTTTCCTTCCTCTTGTTGATATATAGATACAAGAAGCTCCTATGCTCAGTGGATCTTAGGAAAGACTTCTTTTTCAGCTACTCATACCATGTCATGCGTAGTCTTCAAAAGAACTTATGTGATTGTAAGACAAGGCATTTTCTTTATGAAACAATGTTTGTTTGGAATGAGTTCTTAACTCGTGGAATCCGGAATACTCTCAATAATACGATCTGGACAGTTGCACTTGTGTATGGGTTTTTTAAACAGGTATGAATATGTGGTTTTTATAGTTATGGCATGCTGGTTATGATTCTGTCGATATTATGGCAATTATATGCTTTGCAATGCAGGTTGACCTTTCCATATCCAGCAGGGATTTCAAGTTGACCATCATTGCTCGACGATCACGTCATTATGCTGGCACTAGGTTTGATTATGGCTCACTTGCAATATGAATACTTACTGTCAAATATCTTTTACGTTGCATTCTCACAAGACAAACAATATAATATTACAGGCAGTTATATGGTTCATATGGACACCATAATTTAATATTTTCTATTTGATACCAAGTGGTTGAACTACTGCCACTTCATTTCCAATGTTTAATTAGCTAGGATGCTTGGGTATTCAAGATGTACTGTTTCTATTCCTCTTCTTCATATCTTCAGCATACTATTATTAATCCTTTTATATTATTTCTACTGTAGATATTTAAAACGAGGAGTGAATGAAAAAGGAAGAGTAGCGAATGATGTGGAAATAGAACAGATTGTCTTTGAAAGTGCTTCAGATGGACAACCAGTTCGGATAAGCTCCATTGTTCAAAACCGTGGTTCAATCCCTCTTTTCTGGTCTCAAGAAACCTCTCGAATGAACATTAAACCTGACATCATATGTCCGTTCGTTCTTCTAAAGGATGTTTTGTATTTTTCAATAATATATGTTTTCTCATCTGTCCTAACCTCCTCCCTTTTCCTCTAGTGTCAAAAAAAGATCATAGTTATGAAGCTACACGACTGCATTTTGAGAATCTTGTCTATAGATACGGGAATCCAATAATTATTTTGAATTTGATTAAGGTATGCCGCTGATTTGACATTGAAAAATCAGCTGTCATTTTACCATGCTTAGCCCTCTGCTGTGTATTTATCTTTGACATGTAGTAAAGTTTTTATTTATCTTTCTTTGATTTCACTAATCTTTTCTAATATTTTTTTGGACTAACAGACCCGTGAAAAGAAACCAAGAGAGACTATCCTGCGAACTGAGTTTGCAAATGCTATAAGATATATCAACAATGGTTTAACAGTGAGGAATCGCCTAAGATTTCTTCACTGGGATCTGAACAGGCATTCCAGAAGGTATTTTTTTTCTAACTCCTCTACATGACAGAATTTGAACTAATGTATCATGGAACACGTAACAACTTTTGCAGCAAAACTACTAATGTTTTGGCTCAGCTTGGAATAGTTGCTACATATGCATTGAACTTGACAGGCATCTTCTATTGTCAAGTGACATCAAAGTCAAGTGTAGAGGAGCCGCTTAGTTGGTCATGCTTGAAGTGAGTTCTGCCTATAATGGCACTTTCAACTTGTTTTACTAATTTAGCAGTCAAATTTTTGCATCCTATCTTAGACCTCTTCACAAATTTCACAAGTTCTGTAACTTCTGATTCTCAATATGACTATGCAAGAGGATACCTATCAGATTTATGTTGGATAAGATTGCTGAAATTACGATGCAGGAATAATCATAGTATTGATTACTCTCTGGAAGACCTATCCATTAAAAAGGAGGATCTGGAAAGCCAGGAAGTTGAACCTGAAAATAGTTGTTGTGGTGATAATGCAAATGGAAATTGTGCTTTTGGCTCCCTAATGTTTCAGAGAGGAGTTCTAAGGACCAATTGCATAGACTGCTTAGATCGCACAAATGTTGCCCAATATGCTTATGGATTAGTTGCACTTGCACGTCAGCTGCATGCTTTAGGACTTACGGAGTCTCCTAAAATTGATCTGGACAACCTGTTTGCGAAGGATTTAATGGAATTGTATGAAAATATGGGTGACACTCTTGCACTACAATATGGTGGTTCGGCAGCACATAATAAGGTAATTCTCCTAAGCGTCAGTATATATACTTCGTGGCAATAAACTCAGAAATCCAGTGAACTTGTTAGACTGCCCAAAAATAGATTTCTGTTTATTCAACTGAATTTAGTTCTTTATACCTGTATATTTTTCTTAATGAAATAAACAGATATTTTCTGAAAGAAGGGGTCAATGGAAACCAGCAACCCAGTCCCAAGAGTTCTTTAGAACGTTACAACGGTATTATAGCAATGCATATGTGGATGCTGAGAAACAAAATGCAATTAATGTGTATGTTTCTCATTCTCTGATGCTCTTTGCTGTTTTTTACTGAAATTTGAACTGTAAAAAATATTTAATGGTGGTACTGCAGGGTCAAACCATTATTGTTCTATTTGACTCAATTTTTGTACAGGTTTCTAGGGTACTTCCAGCCGCAACAGGGTAAACCAGCACTATGGGAGCTGGACTCAGATCAAAATTTCAATATTGGCATGCGCCCTCTGCAATCAACTGGCGAGAATCTTAGGTATGGCACTGCTTTCATCTCATTTTTGAAAAACCTTTTTTTGATCAGTAATATATTTGTGTTGAAAAAGAATATGTATGAAAGGTAGAGCTCAAAAAATGCTTTCCACAACAAAGCAAATCACTCAAACTTGTTTGGAATCGCAATGGTCTTACCCAAACAAAACAAACTGACTGGTAAAAGGTATAAAATTTATCACATCCAAACTCTCATCATCAATAATCACCCTATTACATCTATCCCAAATCACCAAAAGATGGAATGTGACTCCAAATTGACTGATGACTTCCCATCAGGCATCAGCATTATCATATTTCCTCTATTCAAACCTCATACTCTTCGCGGATTGAGGCATTGCCAAATATTACACTAACCAATTCTATGCTCATAATCAAAGAGCATGGCAACTGCGAAATGAAGGAGGCAATTAGTATCTTTCTCTCCTTCAAAATACATAACACATCTATTTGGTATTTCAAAATCCTTTTTTAAGGATATCCAACTAACGGAAAGCCGCTCTACAAGCTGGAAGAAAATTTTTGATGTAGACAATTCCTACACGACTGCTGGTAATGAATATAACTGACCAGAATAAAAAGGTGTGTCAAACATGAATCAAACATCAAGACTTGGTTCTCATGAGTCAAGACTAGACATCTACAGTTTCGGAACTTAATTCTGTGTAATAGATGACCATTTCATCAAAAGTCAAAACACAGGTTAGCTTATCTTTGCAAAATGCTAATTACTCCAAAATCCTGTTTAAATACCTTTATTATTAGTTTAGGTGCTTTTGCAAATTTCAGGTTCTTATTTTTTTTTGTTTAATAAAAAATGTTCTTATTTTATTCTGTAAATGTCTTTGTATTCTGAAATGTACAGCTATAGTTTGGTGTCCTTCAATGTTCATTTGTTATCTTATTTTTTGTACCATACTTGCTTCTATTTACAGCTTCATCTATGTATATCAATTTATAGTCAGCCAAATTAGGGGTTTGGAAATTTTTAAGTTAACGTGACTATGACAAAACTATAGGGAGAGAGGGTATGATATTTAACTTGTTGAAGATAACGTGAAATGTTTGGAATATTCATCCCATGATGTGAGAATTTCATGAACATGCAGGGAAGTTTTTAACGCATATGGGTTGGCTTTATCAAATTGTTTTCCGATGTTTGGGTTCTTGTATTGCTGCTGCCTTCTGGGGTAGCATGAGGAATGATGTCAATCAATAATTGAGTTTCAGCTTGGAATATTGTGGCACCAAATGGAGTATATTAATTTATTTTTAATTTGGTTTGATAAATTACCAACAATTCTAAAAGTTTTTAGCATTGTTGGTAATTTATCATGATCCTTAACTCACAAACTTAAGCTTTTAGTATTGTTGGTAATTTATTACGCTTGCATTATCCAACTTTTTGAAACCTGGAAAATTTAGGTATTATTAGGAAAACATCTTTATCAATAGTGATCAGCTTGAAATTTTGATTTATTTAAAATCAGCTTTTGTAGTCTTCTCAAATTGTGAGGGAAAGAGGAAAATTTTTATTATGTTCTATTCATTGCGGAACTGTGGCATATTTATGAGTTCACTCCCTATCACGTATACGTTTTGTACATTGATATAATTTTAATTACAGAAAAAAAAAATTATTGTTTAAGCTGCAAAATACTAATACATGATATGTTTTTAATTTGAAGGACTTTTAAACGATCATTATCAGATGGCAATATTCTTAGTGCATGTGAGTCTTGTTTGGCAAACATAGATGATGGAAGCAGTCAGCCTTTTTCTGCCACCCCTCAGGGATGCGAGAGAGGCCTTTCAGAGTCTTCTCCTGATATCTCAACTTGTGGAACTGAGATTTCTAATTACAAGTATGCTTAAATCGTAACTCATTTGTTGCATTCAGCTTTTCAGTTGGTGGTGGCTCTTTTTATGCTTTTTTCCTTCGCTAAAATTTGATTCCATTTTTCACTCTTCAAAGGAGCTAAGATAGTTAAGATAGTGTTAAGGTTGATATTATCTTAATTTCGCACTCAGTATCATTTTCTTCCTTTTATTCAATTTTTTCGAATCAAACGTTGGGTTACACGTCTGTTGGATGAGGTTTAATTAAACTAAAGTGAAGAATGAATAAAATGAAGCGACCAATTTGTGAGTATACATTGCAGATTGAGTGAAGAAATTTGATACATTTCCCAAGGAAATTTCCTTCATGTGGATTTAATAATTTAATGAAATTTAGTTATCCATCCACTAATGTGTGTCAAATAGAAGTTCGTAAAGGTTTTGAATTTTCCCAACTGATGATAATAATTTCTGATGCATGAGATAAAGATTATTTCCTTCAGAGATAATGTCCCAGGAGTGAGAGAGATGTGGCAAGCTTTCCTATGTTCTGCTTTTGGCTGTCTTTGTTGAGAGAAAGAGAACATGTACTGGAGGTTGTATTTCTTGAAAACCATTGTAACTGTGCAAAATGAGTTATAAATAGAAAGGGTTCAAAGGAGAGGACTTTATGCAAGACCACGGTGCCTATCATCTCATAAGTTGTCTTAATTATTCTGTCCAGATTATACTTCGAATTGGGCAGTTGTTTTTCAATACTTATTTTGAAAGAATTGTCTCACATTTAGTTATATTATTTTTCTGGCCAACATCACGTGGATATTTAAAATCATGTATCTTGTCTATTTGGTTAAAATCCTCGTGGTATGAAAAAGTTTAGACCTTGTAAGCTTTCATCAGGCTAAATGGAAGCTTTCTTTGTTAGGTATACTCCTGAGTGTAGCAGAAAGCTTTTTGGCGATATTCAAGAGGATAAATGGTCTGAGAGTGACCTCATTTGTTATGATAAGCATGGGGACTCGTGCAACTGTTCTAATTTTTTGGATGTAGATTGGCTTTCTTCATCTGCAAATTCTTGTGAAGATGAATTGTGTGGAAGGTAATACTTATGAATCAATATTCTCTAACAAGTGAGATATCCTGCATGAATATCATAATTGTTTCATTAACATTTGGTCAGTTCTAGTAAAAAGCTTGAAATTCTGCATAATATTCACATTGTGCCTAATTTGTATTTTATTTGACGTTTCACTGAATCAGCTAATTATGGAGCATTTATGGTATCAAATTTTAATGAACATTGTACTTAGGCCATAACAATCTAATTGTATTTAGTCAAACAAACTGATTGCAAGTATTTAGGGTGTAAAAATACTAAGTATGGATCTAATATGATTTAATGAAATATACAACTTAAAAAATGTTCGTTTGTTTAATAGTTGATCACACTTGCTCTAACTTTTCACTCTCTTTTTTCAGGTTTGCACAAATCCATTATTTTCTTTACCTTTGCTTTGATCTTCATTGAGCAATAAACTTCAATCTTCTTATCACACGTTTCAATGGTTATAGGTCTATTGCCAGTCTATCGTCAGAGAATGTCACAAATGATTTAAAAATTGAAATGAGCTCATCTGCTAGTGAGTCCGGATCCAGCATGAAGGTCCGTGCAAATATTATAAAATTTCTCACGCATGAGATTTTGTTTTCTAAATGATTGATAAGGGTAGTTACCTTTTGCCATCAACAATCATTGGTCCCAGTTAAGGATATTGTTCAAATTATACTGAAATCCTTATAATATTAGTTAGCTTTCTGTCAAAAGGTTTTTGTGGCCGATATCCTGAAATCATAGGTCGTAAGAAGACTATATTTACGTCGATAAGTAGATCCTAGACTCAGGAGTCAGTTTTAGCAAGCCTTGCTCTAATTACTGCATGAATATATCTGCATGTTTCTTCCGACGTGAGTGGAAGGTTTCCGGCCAAGCATGCATTAGCTTTCTGCTAAGCCCTATTCATTTCATCCTTTTGTCTTTCGCGAGTAACAGATTCGAAGCTCATACTTCCTTTTATATATTTTCTCAGGCAAGAGAACAGACTGCACCTGAGCTCCTTGATGCAGAAGTCCTAGGCAAATACTCAGACAACTTTGTGGAATGGGTCACCCATGGTGGGGTGCTGTTCAGATGAAAGTTATCAAAGGTTTTGAACAAAATGTTGAGTTCTACCAACTAACCAATCACAGCCGAAGGATGTGGTTCCTAATCCAGAATAAATGGCGAGCTACGAGCCAATATACGAGCTGCCATCCATGGCCGTAAATAAAACGGACGGTAAAATGTCCGCCTTTGAGATATAAATTGTTTCATACTGCCTGAAGATAGTTTCTTCGAGATTGACTGGTTGAGATTATTCCCTCACCAAATGAGGCAAAATCATAAGAAAGTAGCAGAGTAAATATCAGAGACCCAGGAGCTTCCATAAATTGCTTGAATAGAAGTTTATAGACCCATGGGAGAAGTAAATTCTTTCTTGTAAATAACCCGTTTCAGAGTGTTCATAACCCACGGCTAAAGTCATTCTACCCGGTAAAATAGATACTTCAGATCCCGCTTCGGATACTTTGGATTGTAATTTGCAGTTGTGTCTCGTGCTTTTCTTTAATCATTTGGTAGGAAAAAACAACTGCCGTGGCAATTTATTTCATTTCAGCAGGGAATGAGTGGAACAAAAGTGTACTTGAAATTAGAAAGCAAGAGCTCTTCAGATGAACTCAAGCTAAACTTGACTCTCTTTTCCATTATGTTAATACCACAAGAAAGAAGTTCCCAAACAAACACTACTTTTTCAATTTTTGCAAACACCCACAACGTAAAATACAAAACTCTCACGAGCCAGTAAATTATTCAGCTTTTATTTTGATCATTTTAAAGCTCAACCTCACGTGGCCATCTTCAGTTTTCAAAGGGGAAAAGCCATCAAACTCTTCTCTGAATTTCAGAAATCACACCTTTTTCCTCAAATAAAATGAACGATTAAATTATAGTGCATCACTGTGACATTCAAAAGGAAACATAGAACTCATCATCTACCACTAAAATTTGAAATCGCAAGTCTAGACTCGAATATCTGGAGAGAATTAAGTCAAAATTCAGAAAAAAAAACATCCCTCACTCCCAGTTGGAAGGAGCACCTTCAGCGGGAGCAGGCATTGGTGGTGGCACTACCGCCGCATCCCATCCTTCAGCTCCCAAAGCAACTACAGGAGTAAAACAAAAAAGTGAGAATGAATTACATATATCTTCGATAGAAAGAACTGTCCGAAATATATATGAACTCTAATTCTATTTCTTTCTGAAATAGTCAATATTTCCAGTGGAAGAACATTTAACTCGGGATTTTAGTTACTAATAGAGGCAATTGAAAGAAAAGTAAAGAAACACACCAACATCCCCCATCCTATGTGAGCAAAAATTAAAAAATGTATATAAAGATAAAGGATATCAAAAAAGAATTTAAGTAGAATAGAGTCAAAGTAAAAGACCTGAATCCTGACCCCAGTTGACATTAGAGACAGGGGGAAGCGCTTGTGGAACCACCTCTTGAGACCACTGAGCATCTCCAAGCTGGCTAGGCCACTGATCTGTTGCACCAAGAGGAGCACCAGAATATTCTGTCATTCCGTAATCTGGGGCTGCCACAGGCTCATCTTCGTCTTCTTTCTTTGCCTCCTCAGGCTCCCTATAGAAAAACAAATCCACCTGCACAAACAGATACAATCGGCATAAGAAGCATGTGGAAATGAATAGATTAAGAAATACCCCTCATATACATCTTGTACAACTCATTCTTAGATTTGCGCAAATGTATGTGAAAACAAAACTAAAAGCTTAAGATAATACCATCACATCCCATTTATGCCCAGCTCGAATGGTTCCTCGCATCTGCAAAACCATTCTAGCCAACAACCAAAAGAGACACCCTATGCTATGCTTTCCCTTGTTATTAGCAGGAATGCCAATATCAACATATTTCATAGGAGAATCAGTGTCACAAAAGGCAATTGTAGGAATGTTACCAAGGGCAGCTTCCTTGATGGGCTGCAACCAACAAAACATTATTAGTGAGTCAAAAAAGAAAGAAGGAAACAAAAGCTTTGTTGAGAAATATTTTCATTTCATTTAAAAAGAAAAAAAAAGAAAGAAATGACTTAAAATTTGCTGTTGACTGGCTTGAAAATGATTTGGAAAGAAAATATTTAAATTTCACGTTTCCATTACACTATTGAACAGAGAATAATTGATCAGATTCAAATTTTACCCAATTCTAATAGGGAATAAAATAGTTATTGACACAATAATACCTTTAATATGCACTTTTACAACATTCTCTATTAAAAATTTTATTTTTTTAAATTTATGATAGTGATTACAGACATCTTATTTTATAAAAATTTTGTCATTCTCTTCATATAGCCTGTTAGGTAATGGTTTGATTTAGTTGAATAACTTTTCATTCAGTTGGATTGGGTATATAAGAGGTCCTTATGAATGTTGCAAAAGATGTGGCAGGTGAATAGTTTTCTTTTCAGAGAGAAAAAATGATTGACATTTCTTCAACATGAAACATTTCTCAGTTCAAACCGATTTGACTGAGATTTAGCCTAAAACAACGATTTGAATTCCTACAAGATTTGAATTGTACCCAAATCCATTCCCTACAAACAAGGGGTAAGTTAACTGGAAAATGTAGTTTTGAAAATTAGAACCAAAAATGCATCAGACAACTATGAGAGAAAGTCAGACCTGGTGATCAGTCCTAGGATCAGTAAGGATCAGGAGACGAGGTTCACTGAATGAAGTCTGGAGCTGATTAGTGAATGTTCCAGGAGTGTGTCTTCCAGCAATTGCATGGGCACCAGTATACTGAGCAAACTTTAAGACTGCTCTTTGACCATAAGGTCTCGCTGACTGCACAATAATGTCCTGAGGATTTTCAATTGCAACAATAACCCTAGCTGCCAGCTGAAGCTTTTCCCATGTTTTTCCAAGGTTAATTATGTAAATACCTGAGCACAACAAGTAGGCGATCCTTAAATCCTCACAAAAGTCTCTTGATTCAGATATCAATCAATTACGAGAAGTAATCCATATGCTGACCAGATCCAGTGTGTAAATAGCTAGAACTAAGACTATATCTACTAAACAGAGCGATAAAGAATCATAGAAACGCTTCGCCACTTTGTATTCATTAATCTCCATGCTCAATAGTTTATGATCTTCCGAGTTCTTTATTCAATGCGATTAACTATAATAAATGCAGTGCAATACGAGATCTAACAAAAAAATAGGCCCGTTTATTAAGCAAAAGCTTGTTTACAAATAAATTGAAGTGATTCCGAATGCGGAATAAAAAAATACACAATCCAAAATAAAACAATAAGGACAAGGTATCATTTTGGTTTTCCACCGGATGCTTGCTCAAGCCGAGCAGTGATACAAGTATGTTACTTGGTAAACCCTCGAAAAAACATCTACTTTAAATAATCCCATAAATCAATTACCAGGAATCGGAGAAAACTGGAAACACTGTGTATCTGAGGGAAAAATAGAAAAAAAAAAAAAAGAAAGAAAGGAGCAGGCAAACCATCATTGCGGCGCTTGAAGGCATAACGCTCCATTTGGAAGTCGCAGTTTTTGGTGCCAAGGTGAACCTCAGCGGCCAACATCATCTGAATATCAGCCTCTTTCTGAGAGAGCAGACGCGGGGGAGCAGCATTGGTGGGGGTAGCCATGGGAAGAACTTCGGGAGGAGGAGCTGGGGATGTAATCTAAAGAAGACGCAGACCGGCAGACGTAAAGAGTGTTTGTACAGAATGCGAATGAAAACCCTAGACAGTTGAATTTACATATCTGTCCCTAATATCCGAGGCATTCATCTCTCCTTAAAAAAACTAGTTATTTGTTATCTTCAAAATATATGTATGTATTATAAAGTGTAATCTAAATTTTAAATCTTAAAAAAGATTAGGAAAATTGATAATCTAAGTTCTTTTTTCCGCAAATTTATCTGCGTCGATAGAAAAACTGTAACATTTTTTTGTCCTCCGCAATACAATATTATCCGTTTTGGACTGAACTCCATATAATTTTTTTCTTGTGTTTAGCTCAAAACGCGTTATATTATATAGAAATGAAGACTTTACACATATATACCATGCATTTTTCATTATGACAAACGATGCGGGATTGTGCAGTCTCATTGCTATGGACTGTACCACACCTAGATCATCCTTGCTTCCAGAGGACGGACTGCTGCAAAAAAAACAGGTTATGCGTTCATAAAATTCATCAAATATCCCACATTTTTTTGCGGGTAGATGTCATTTTAATTTTATGCACCACACCTAGATCATCCTCAATTATGATCATTAAACTTTGATTTGTTAGTGTTAAAATTTTTGGTGACAACTATCATAATTGTGACATTCCTTAAATGTAAGTTTACTCATGTCACTTACTTAGTGGGCACCTCTGTCTCCCTATGTATGCTTATTTCCTTAATTGGGTAATAAAATATTTTAAGCAAAACTAATATTGCCTAATAAAATAATTATAATGTTAAATATATATTTTTATCTTAATTTTATTTCAGAATACATCATTAGTTAATTAATTTTATCTAATAATTTTTAATTATTATACTAATTAAACATTTTCAATTAATATTATTAAATTATATAAATAAAATTATCCAAAAAAATAAATTCACACATCCTGCCCTACTTAGTATTTGAAATAAGACAAAGGACAATGACGTGAAATCACATCCACAAAAGCTCATCGACGTCGTCTTCATCGTCTTAAAATATCTGAGCTCAATTTCTGGCGAATAAAAAAAGGTAGTGTGGGGAAGACAGGCGAAACAGACCCGCCGGTAACTGGTAAGACTAGTGATTCTTATTGAAAACGAAGAATTCAGCCCACCGGCCGCCGGCAGCCACCGGCGTCATCAAATTCAACCTCTTTTATACGACTTATTTCGAATCTAAATGACAGTCCCTTCGAAAGTAACAATTTTAATCGAAACAGACCGGAGCTCTCTTTCAGGTGCAGTTTCTGTAGGAAGAAGAACATGGGTCAGTCGAGGCACGTGATTTGAACACATTCCGGCTTCCAGTTCGCCAGACCCCACGAACTATCACGTGGATACTGGACCACTTCTGCTCCTCTTTACGTCCCGTTCACAAACTCCTCGATTTCCACACGATTCCATTCTTCTTGACTTGTTTTTTTCAGCTTAAAAAACATTTAAAACAATTACTCTCAGAAAAGTCGAAACTTGCAATGCCAGAAAATCTAGAAATGTGGTGAAGTGAAGCCCAGCTGGTCATCTGCTGTTGGATGAGTCCTAATCATTTCTCTCCAACTGGCACCTAGGCAGCCGGACGAGTGCTTATCCAGTTCTTCCCATTAATGAGATGGCAAACTTATCCTCGGCAGCAGTAGCCCACTTCATTACTTTCATCATCTTAAAATAATTACCTCTGTAATATTATAAAATAATCTGTTAAAAAGTAATGAAATAAGAGTGTTGCAGCTGTAGAACAGAAGCTTCTGGAGACACGAAATCTGAGAAAATATCTGACATCGGAGTCAATATCCACCGTAGATTTCAACCAGGAATCTTATCCTGCCTTTTATGATAAGATCAGTCTTACCAAAAATGTACGTTAATTGAGTCCAAATTCAATAAAAACTTATATAGAATGGGCTGCTTTCTCTGGTCTTCGTCGTCCTTGGCATTTTGCACTACAGAAGAAAGAAGGGAGTGCATGATCGTCCTCTTCCGACTATTTTTCTTCTCTGCTCGATAACTGAAACGCTCCGGTCCTTTTCTCAAACTCCATGGCCCCTTACTTCGGCGCATTTTAAGCTCTTTAGTTGGGGTAAACTATAGGAGAGTTTCTTTTCGCTGGTTTGCGGTGTTGAGAGTTTGCTCATCAATGGCGGACAATAAAGAGAAAAACGATGATTTGTATAAAGTTCTGGGGCTGAGGAAGGAATGCACGGTCTCTGAGCTCAGAAACGCCTATAAGAAACTAGCCCTGGTTAGATTTTCTTTATATTCCTTTTCGGACTTTATATTCTCTCGTTCTTTCGCCAAATCTCATCTTATGTTTCTGGACAAGCCAGTTCTGCCGATTTTGGTCAGAAATCTTTGTCTTATTATTTGCAGAGATGGCATCCAGATCGTTGTTCAGCGTCGGAAGAAGCCAAGAAGAAATTCCAGGCGATCCAGCAAGCCTATTCTGGTAGCTTCACTCCTTCGAAACAAATCATAAATCTAAGATCACAATCGATGGTTTTTTTCAATTAAAAATAAAACATTTCTTTACAGTTTTGTCTGACACAAACAAAAGGATGATGTACGATGTGGGAGTGTATGATAGCGACGACGATGACTGTGTAAGTTTCTTCACGGGTTCTTCACCCTGCGCCTCTTGGTCTCGTCCCAATCCCTTTTGTCAAAGTCTGTTTTCATTCGCTTATCTTATCTTGTCCGCCCTACACTTTATCTTTCGGTCTGCACGTTTTTCTTTTGTTAGATTCTGTCTCTCGTAGTTTGTTCACTGAAATAAGAACAGAACAGAAAATATTTTTCTGCATTTATTTGTTACTATTGATGCCTTAATGGAAGACTGGTACATAACACTAAACATCACGAAACAAGGCACTAAGTAGAACAGAGAATAACAAAGTTACAACTAAAAAACTCTTAGGGACTGGGTCAATCTTAGACCTAATATACTATAATGGTTTGAGAATCAAACCCTAAATCAGAAAAAGGAAATCACGCTAAACACATGGACATTAAGATTTATGAAAAAAATAAGGAGTAAAGTAGAAATTCACTTACACGAAATCTAGGTACAATAAATTGAGCGATTCAAACATTAATATATAGAGTAAATTGAAAATTCTAATATTGGATACAGCCCGACCTGACCCAACTAGAATTTGGGTCACATCAAACAATAACAATCTTCAACTTTCGGTTTTGCCATTAACGATATCACTCTGACGTGAAATTGAAACTGGTAACGATGTGGTGACTGCATCACCCTGAACATCTGTAATAAGCTGACGTATTGGCTTTGATGTAGATTCAGGTCTTAACTTGAAATTCACCTAAGAACCTAACTTCTTCCTAGTCTTTTTCAAAAATCATTGAATTTACAAACTTTGCAGTCGTATTACCAGTTACTGTAGAACCTTGCAACATATATAAATTTGCAAAGTTTTTGTGTCCCTTTAACATGACGAGAGCACCCTTACTGATCTTTACAATTCCATCTACAATGCTGAACTTATACCATTTCAAATCCAGAGTACTCAACAAGCAAATCAAGAACATGTCGTACATTACTTAGTTTCCTAACAACTCTATCAAATATTTTGATTCTGACAGTACTAATATTAGCTACTTCACAAGGTGTGTTATTACCCATTATCACAATACATTCTGAAACGATCTCATATGTTGAAAATCACTCCCGGTTGAAACACATATGAAACGAATAAGCTGAATATAGAATACAATCATTGTTTGACTTTGAGTTTCCCTATGACACAATTAAAAATCTTCATCACGATTGTTTTCCCTTCTCTGCAACTTTCTCTATTTCATTATGCAATTTATGACACTCAGATTTAATGTGCCCCGTATTTTGATAAAAGTAACATGTTCTATCCCAGTTCATTGACTTTGATCTGCCCTTCGAACTTTAAATATTATCATTTCCTTTATTGTTTGACTCTCTTGTTATTTCTCGAACGACGAATCCTTCATCTCAAGACACGAATTCAATAACAATCCACTTTTTTTTCTCATTTGATAACAAGACACGATAAACATCTTTCAAAGTTAAACTTTCTCTACTATATAAGATCATATATTTGAAAGCATCATATGAAGCAGGTAACAAGTATAGTAAAATCAACTATAAAGCCTCTTCATCGTACTTGCTTCTCATAGTTTTCAAATCTTAAACTAACTCCTTAAATGCGATCAAGTGTTCTTCAATAGAACCTCATTTCATCAACTGATGAGAATAAAGTCGTTGCTTCAAATACAGCTTGCTATTTAGAGTTTTCTTCATATACAATTGCTCTAATTTTACCCACAATTCTGTGACAGATTTTTCATTCAAAACGTCTTGCAAAATCTGATTTGACAAATGTACATGTATCAAAGATAGAGTTTTTTGATCATTTGAAAGTTTTTCCTATTAACTCCAAGACATGGGCATTTTATCGAGCCATAACAATGTGTTATCTAATTCCATTTGTGCGTTCAAATTTTGCATATTCACCAGCCATAATTGTAACTTTGTGTTCTGATCCAATAATAAGACATCAAATTTTAGTGAACTCATTGCACCAAAATAACAGCTTCAAAAAATATTTCATTCAATACTTTAAAGTCCAATGATAAACGATATCCCAACCAAAATTAGCTCCACAATCAAAATGAATCGACCCCAAAAAATCACAGATCTCAACCAGAAGTAAACCCAAATATTCCAAAACACACACCCAAATTTAGATTGTTCAAGTAATGAAAAGTTTGAAACTTTTTCGTCTAAAGAATAAACTCTAATGAACTTATAGAAATTTATGACGGTTGGGCGAGGGAGGAATCAGACCAAGGTGACGACATTGGAAGTTTTGTGTGCAGCGGATTTCTGTCTCGTGAAGGAGAGACAACACCTCACTCTCTCTTTAGTGATGACAGTGAGGCAAAGGCCAGCTTCTATGTATTGCAAAATTGATCGACTCCATGCTACAAATTAGTGAAATCGCAAACAGAGGATGTTTGTGCGGCGACGTGGGCTTCTGTATGGAGCTGAGAGTGTAGCCAACAAAAGGTTGACGTCTACTTCTCTTAGGCGACGGGAGGAGCGCTAGCTTAGGGCTTTCCTTTTTTCGGGATGGAAACGACGCGGGCAGATGTTTCCTTATTTTGATTGATCATGAAGGAATCAAACTTCTTGTACCATTGTCACGGGGCTTGCTTCAATCCATACAAGCTCTTCTTCAATTTACATACCAGATGTTCTTTTCTTTCAACAACGAATCCTTCTTATTGCTCCATGTAGATCTCTTCTTCTAGTACACCATGCAAGAAGGCAGTTTTTGTCACGCCCCAAAAGGGACCCGAGACAAAACGGGGAACGATCCGGCCCAAAAAGGAACCAAATCGTCCAACCCTCACTTAAATCCAATAAATAGCAGCGAAAGACTTAAACGTTCACGTTACAAATTAGGCCCAAAAATAAAGGTTCAGAAGTGATAATAATGTAATCTAATTTAACAAAATTTAAAATTTAGCGGAAATAATATCAAATATAATTAGGTTACAAATCTCACTAAAATATCTTGAGTCTAAATAATTAAAATTGGGGAAACTCCAAATTTTCTCTTAAGATGGCAATGGGGAACTACTCTGATCATTTCCTGAAAAAAATGTAGTCATATTTGGGGTGAGTCGACAAAACTCAGTAGGGAATTATTTTATTTTCAACTTATATGTCATATGAATTTAACAGGCTTTTTAGTTAATTAAATTAACAGATTAACATATAAAGAAGTGCTGATGAGCAATAAATTGAGTAACAAAAATTAACAAAAGTGATACTCAGGTGATCGCAAGCCAAAAAGACGCTGATCAGGTTTAGGGTTTTGCGCCCAGGGACACGACACGTACAACTATCCCATTACTCTAATTAACAATAAAAATAAATAAATGTAAATGAACTGAAAAGTAAAAATGACATGCTCGAATTTAATTGAATATTTACTTTTTAAGAATTTAAAGTGCGTTAAATATAAAATAATCTCCTACCTCGAAAATTTGGCTTAACGATACCAAGCCCAACGAGATCAAACCGTAGACAAGTCGATGATTTCCTAAGTTTCACAACCTATTCATAACATTTTTATCACTTTAGAATTTGAACCCCAAAATAAAAGCCTGAATTTTTTAACCAATAATTCACAATCCAAAAGTGAATAGAACTTAAGTTGGCTCAAAAATTAAATTATGCTTCAGCCCATAACATAGCCCAATTGAGTTTGGCCCGATTCAACTTTTAGGCCAGAAATTAAATAAAACTGCATCGCAGTCCAGGGCAACAGTGGATGCGGTCCAGAATGCTTTTGGTTTTAGCATTTCAATTTCTGGACAGAGAGCTAGAGCTCACTTTCCACAGACAATCCAATTGTCGCGCCTTGAATAGCGCCTTCTGACGATAATCTACGCCATATGAAGATTATGAGTTCTTAATTAAAACTCTTCCCTGAAAATTTAATCCAAGATACAACCTTAAAGGATTTGATGGAATCGCGGTTGGCCAGAAATCCTTCAACTATTCTGCCAAACCGTTACATACCCAAGGCTGGAATTTCCAATCGGAAAGTCCTTCTGACTTCCAGTAACAACCCCGAATTTCAGAATTTAACAGCAAGTATTCAACATCAGATTAAACTATAAATTCCAGAAGAGCAAAAGAATCAAATTTCTCTTACCTTGACAAATCTCTTTCCCTTTTCCAAGCCTTAAACGTCCAAAACTACTTCAAGCTTCAACCTTTTGAAAATTTTACATCCATTAGAATCTGTTTCGCAAAGGGATTAGACATGGACAGAAAAACTGTGGCTTACCTTGGCAACGAACAAAACTATTCTCTGTCTAATGATGAAAATTAAACTTCACCATGCCGACAACAACCGAGCCATCACCGACCACCGACGGTTGTTACCCACTTTAAGTCTTCAATACAAACATTCGGTTCGTTCAGTATCGAGCCACGAAGAGAATGAAATCATGGAAATTTCTTAAGAAATTGACACTTACAATGAAGAACAGATCGAAGAGTAATCGACAGGGGATTCCAACGACGCAGCTCTCACCGATTTGAGATGAAAACTAAACCACAACCACACAAAAAAATCAAAGAGAGGGAAAGTCGAGTGGGTTTTTGTTGTTGAGAGAAGAAGAGAGTGGGGAATTTCTATTAGGAGAAGAAGAGAGAGTGGGGGAGACCTTCCCCCACTCGATCTCCCCTTTTTCAGCAGCGACTCCCCCAAAAAGGGGGACTTTTAATTTTTAAATTTAAATTTAAATTTAATTTAATTTAATTAATTTATTTATTTTTTGTTTTTGGGCCTTAAATGGTCAGTCTTTATAGTTTTAACATCGAGTTGTTCGATCTCTAAGTTCAAACTTGAGGTTAATCTAAGTACCACTTGTATGAATGATATTTTCACAACAGGTGAAAAAATTTCCTTAAAATCAATGCCCTTCTTCTGACCAAATCCTTTCACGACCAGTCGTGTCTTATACCTTGGTTTGAGCTTGTATACCCATTTTGTTCTTGAGTGTCTTTCGCCCTTTTGGAAGCTGAACCAATTCATATGTGTGGTTCTCATGCAATAATATTATCTCATCTTGTATTGCATCCAACCAATTCTTCTTTTGTGAATGTTCCATAGCTTCCTTATAGCACTCAGGTTCATCGCCGTCAGTGATCCTAATATACTCATTTGCAGAATATCTTTTTGATGGTTAGCGATCTCTTGTTGACCTTCTTAGTTCATGCTCTACAACTGATTCAGGGGAAGTCTCTACTTTTCTTTGGTCAATGCTATCTATTGCTTGATCACTAGATTTTCCAACATCTCTCCCGTCAAAAGGTGATTTCACAAGATCAACTCTTACTAGATGCTCATTAGTGATCTCCACAACTTTCTTTAAGTTTTCAATGGTCTGATTTTCAAAGAAAACAACATCTCGACTTCTGACAATCTTCTTGTCAACCGGATCCCAATGTCTATATCCAAATGCATCATTTTCGTATCCGAGAAATATGAATTCTTTAGCTTTGCTATCTAGATTGGACCTCTCATCTTTGAGAATATGGACGAATGCTCTGCATCCAAACACCTTTATATGCTTATAAGATACGTCTATTTCAGTCCATAATCTGTTTGGCACTTCTCCACTCAATGGTGATGATGGAGACAAGTTGATGATATTTACTACAGTCTTCATTGCTTCTCCCCAGAATGTTTTGGGAAGTTTTGAATGTGATAACATGCACCTTATCTTCTCTACGATTGTTATGTTCATTCTTTCTACAACACCATTTTGTTGCGGAGTCTTTGGAACTGATCTTTCGTGTTTAATACCATGCATCTTGCAGTATTTATCAAAGGATCCCATGTATTCTCCACCAATATATGTGCGCATGCATTTTAACTTCTTTCTAGTTTCTTGCTTTGTGAGAGCATGAAACTGTTTGAAAACGCTAAACACCTCATCTTTTGACTTGAGTGCATAAACCCAAACTTTCATTGAATGATTATCAATGAATGTGACCATGTATTGGGCACCGCCTAATGTTTTCGTTAACATGAGACCACAAACATCTGAATAGATGATTTCTAACACATTCAGTTTCCTTAATGCATGAACATTCTGAAAGAAAACTCTGTGTTTTCCCGCCAAATAATGAATACAACTTGGCAAAGTGTCATGTCTGAGATGTAATAAACTTTCTCTCTTGCCAAGCAATTGAAGTCTTTTCTTGCTCATGTGACCGAGTCGTTTGTGCCATAACTCAATGGATGAGTTATCTTAAGCAATATTCACTAATACTTCTTTCATGGTCACTTGAGTCACGTACAAGCTAACTTCTTTTTTCCCTCCTGCTATAACTAGCGAGCCTTTGCTACCATCAACAAATTCGCTCTTGTATCCAGCATTATCAAGAACGCCAATCGATATTAGATTTAGTCTAATATCTGGAATATGTCTGATATCTCTAAGCACCAACTCAAGGCCCATGTTGGTTTAGATACAGATGTCACATTTTCTAATTATTTGGGAAACACGATTATTTCTCATTTTAACGATGCCAAAATCGCCACTGGTGTAAGATGTAAAATACTCCACCTTTGAGGTAACATGATAAGATGCACCAGAGTCACACACCTAACATGATTAATGAGTCATGAGGTTGACAACATCTTCACATATAATTACATCTTCACCATTAGAGACAGTTGTAGTCATACTCTTCGTCTCAACTTTAACACTCTGTGCCTTGTTCTTTTTTCAGCTTCCAACAATCTTTTTTCATGTGGGCTATTAAACCATAGTGATAACACTTGACGCTCCTTTTACTTCTTGATTTTGATCGTCCCGACGTGCTGACTTTAGAAGCTCCATGTTCATTTGATCTCCCTCTCATTACAAATAAGGCCTCCATGGAAGAGTGCTCTTTGTTCTTCCGTCTACTTTCTTCTTCAAGAATTGTGGCTGCAATATCATTGAACACCAATATTGACTTTACAGCACCATTAACTAAATTTATAATGAGATGATCATACGATTCAGACAAACTTTAAAGTAAAAGTTCTGCACGTTCATATTCGTCAATTTTGTGCTCCATGACCATAAGTTGAGAAAATAGCGTGTTGAGAGTATTAATGTAATCCATCACTAATGTCAAATCTGACATCCGAAGAGTATATAATTTTCTTTTCAAGAAAGTTTTAGTATGCAGCTATTTTGCCTCATACAATTTTGTCAACATATCCTAGATTTGCTTAACAGTTGTCATCTCTGAGACACTTGAAAAAATTTCATCTGTTAGAGTAGGATGCAAATTGACGATAGTATCCTCATATGTTTTGATCTATTTATCGTCTTCAACGGTCGCCACTCTTTCGCCGATGGCCATAGCACAACCATATTTTCGCAATAATGTCTTCATTTTTAATTTCCACATTATCATTGATTTCTGAACTTCAATTCTTCCCACCATAATAACCAGGCTTTGATACCACTTGTTGGAAAAAAAATACGGATAATATGGAGAATTGAAAGAAACGTGGATAGTACTGATTATGATAATTCTCAGAAAAGAATGCTCTTGGCAATCTTCTTAGATAGATTTTTCCTTTCTAAGTAAGTTCTCAGGAAAGGTTGGAGGGGTCACAAATAGTCCCACTTAAAATTCAGTCTCTTAGACAGAGCTTACTTATACAGTACAATTACACCACTAACCAGTACGAAAAACGATAGCAAATGTGACCCAAAAAATATCAAGAATATTTTTCACACATTGTTATAATTTAACAGTCAAGAAGTAAGAGAAATACCAGCGAAAATAGATACCGAGAATTTTACGTGGAAACCCAAATCAGGAAAAAAACCATGGGGACCAAGTCCAGAAAGATCTCACTATAAAAAATAGGATTTACAATATTTTTTTAAAAACCAAATATTCTAAAAAATATTCACTAAGAGAAAAACACAACTCTTAGATTCCTCAAATGTTTCAAGGCACCCCAAAATTGAAGAAGGAAGAAGAGGAGGAGAAAAAAAAGAGTGAGAAATAGTGAGGATTATTTTGAGGGAGAGAAAAGAAAGAGTGATGAAAAAATAGGTGAGGTGCATTTATGCACATTGAGAAATCTAAGAGTTGTGTTTTTCTCTTATTGAATATTTTCTAGAATATTTGGTTTTTAGAAAAATATTGTAAATCCTATTTTTTATAGTGAGATATTTCTGGATGCGGTCCCCGTGGTTTTTTTCCCGATTTGGGTTTCCACGTTAAATTCTCGGTGTCTATTTTCGCTGATATTTCTCTTACTTCTAGACTGTTAAATTATAACAGTGTGTGAAAAATATTCTTGATATTTTTGGGGTCACATCTGCAATCGTTTTTCGTACAGGATAGTGGTGTAATTGTATTGTGTAAGTAAGCTCTGTTTAGGAGATTGAATTTTAAGTGAAACCGTTTGTTACCCCTCTAACCTTTCTTGAGAACTTACTTGGAAAGAAAAATTATGTCTAAGGAGATTGCCAATAAGATTTTTTCATGGGAATTATCCTGATCAGTACTATCCACGTTTCTTTTAATTCTCCATATTATCCGTATTTTTTTCCAACACTTTATGTCGAGGAAGGAAATTCAAATCAAATATATAATTTTTTAATTTCCTTTTTTTCCAAAAGTTTCAATTTTTTTTGCAAAAATTGCAAACTCCAAAATTTGTTCGATACAAGTATAATAACTCTCAATTTTGCTTTGATATCAATTGTTGAGAATTGAACCTGAAATCGAAAAAAGAAAAACACGCGGAAGCAGAGACACTAAAATTTACATGAAAAAGTATCACGAAAAAAAACTACGGGCAGAGAAAAAATCTACTAATATTAGAAATTCTGTTAGAATTTGAGAAAATTGAAAGTCCATCCGTCATTTTCTTTTGTTGGAGTATTTTTCAGACCATTAAAATTCAGATGACCATATCGATAATGCAACAACCAAACATCATCACTGAGTTTTGTTGAAAGACAAGTTTGTCAAATATTCTAGAGAAAATATCCAGTTTGCTATCATTTCAACATGAGCAATCAAGCCCAACTTATCATCATGAATATGGCATACACCACCTTTGATTTTGATCACTTAGCCCTTTTCTCGCAATTGTTCAATGCTCAAAGCTCAACAGGTTAGTTTTCTGAGTTTGGAACACAAAAGCACATTTTCCCATTGCTTTCTTATCGTAACTTGACCTTTTCCCAAAACTGAAATTGTTTCCAAGCCTCACAACATCTCTATATGACTCGTCCAAGTCATAAAAAGTTGCTTTATCACCGCACATATGATTGCTGCAGCTTGTGTCTAAGTACCACGACTGTTTGTTGGTTTCTTCCTTGGTGTGGCAAGCCATCAATGAGAATACCTCCTCTTGTGTTTCTGCAAATTTTGAATTTTCTTCAATATTGTTAGATAAACTGGTTTTGCATTCATTTTGATAGTGTCCGTACCTATGACATTGATACTTGTCTACTGTCCGAGTTATTATTTGTTGATTGATGGCTTCCACATCCTCCCTTCTTCTGTTACTTCTTCCTCTTCCTTGAAATGTGGAGTTTTGATCATTCTGAGATTGCTTATTAGTTCATGCGTGGTTTTATGCAGGCGATGGGTGAATTTTTGAACGAAATGGTGGCTATGATGCACGAAACAAAGCCGACTGGAAAGGAGAGTTTAGAGGAGCTGCTGGAGTTATTTGAGGAAATGTTTCAGGAGGAGAAGGAAGAGTCTGGGTCGAACTCTCAGAGCTTTTGCTCTGCTTCTTCGTCAACAACGTTTGCTTCTTACACAGAAAGTTCGGGCTCTAGCAGCAAGAGGAACTCCTCTGGCAAGGGAGAAGCAGACGAGTCTTTCAACCTCGCCACCCATTTTCAGGGTTTCTCGATGGGGGTTAGTCTCCCTCTCTCACGCATCCTAACTCTTCTCAGGCGTATTATATTTCAAAGAAAGTACTTTATTTCCTAATAAAACTTGAAAAGAAAAGAACTTTGCTGTTGTTAATTGGATGGGTTATATGGGTTTGGTGATAGCAGACGACGCAGAGAGGCGAGAGAGAAGGAAAACACGAGCAAAAGAAAGGAAGCAGGAGAAGGGAACCGAAGAGGGGGTAGAAGCAGCAGAAGGAAGCTCAAGGTTTCTTCAACCCATGACCATAGAGTCTCAACTTAAGGTTTCCTTCTCTCTGCATTTCATCTTACTGGAAGACGAAGTGGCAAGTGCCGCCATTTTCATCCAACTAGAAACTGTTGTGTATATAATTGTTTAATTTATGAAACTGCACCGTTTAATAAGGAAAACGTGTTCCTGTTTTTTTTTTTGCTTCTTTTGATTAATTATGCCATTCAGCAATCCTAATCTTAATTAGGGAAATTAACAAAATCATTGAAAATTCAATCATTAAATAATTTTTTTTAATAAATAAAATATTTAACTATGAGAAATAAACAAAATAAACATTATTGTTATGTTTTTTGTTAAAAAATATTTTCTTTCCACTTAAAACGTGGTCTTTTCATTGTGAAATATTATTTTCAAGCCGCAAAAAGTGAATAATTGGAAATAAGATTCAGGAACATTATTTTCTTCTATGGAAACTCATCTTTCCTTTGCAGAAGCATACATTGGAAACACGGGTACAAAGAACAAATCCATTGTCTTATGTGTGGAAAAACACAAACATGTTGTGATTTTTCGGTGGACAGAAAAATAATTCTAAATCATCTCACATGTAAAACATTATATATATTCTTATACAAAATCTTCTAAATTATAAAACTAAAAAAAAAATAAAATCAACTTATACAGTATTTTCTCAAATATATTGTTTATGGGTATTAGTTATTTTTCACTGCAAGTTTTTAAAATCACGAATTCTTGCAATTTTTTTTGTTTGTATTGATGTGTGCAAACTATTCTCAATTTGTAATCTGGAACCAAGTGATAAAAACTCACTTCTTTTGCTCAAATTATGACTCCAAGATCTAAACTAGAATTTATCGAGCTGAGTTAGAACTAATTGCATTCATTAGACATAAATTGTTTGTAAAAATCGATATGGTCGAGTCATTTCTCTCAAGCAAGCAGTAATATTTATATCATTTATTTTTCATAATTTAATATTTTATTTATTAAATAAAATTATTTAGTGATTGACTTATTGTAATTTATAAGTTGATTTGTTAATTTCCCTAATTATTAATTGCCTTTTGGATGGGGGTAAACATCATCCCTTGATAAACGACAACGTTTAATATCCATCTAATTAAACAAGGCGTTTTTAGGAAATGGTGTATTTATGTAAATTAGAGAATATAAAAGGGTAAATGCGGGACATTAAACTTAAGTTCGTGGAGTTTAACGTCGAATGACCGGTTAGATAAACTCAGCGATGGTCTACCAGTGCCCACCAAAGACAAAGCCGGCAGTACCGTCACGGTCATACACCGGTGACAGTATTCCCGGGGATCACCTCCAATCAAATTCTGCCAAATCCTCATTACCTCCTGCATTTCTTCCACGTGTCCTCATCTTCACCGACGCCGTTTATTGCCCCTCTGTTTTTTGCCCGTCAACTTGTAAACTCGGTATTACGTTGAACTTAACGATGATACCCAATATATTCGCCGGTCAACTGAGAAAACCATAACGCGCTTTCTCTCTCTCTCTCTCCCTCTCTCTCTCTCTCTCGCTCAAATTTCTCTCCGGAATTTTCAGATCGGCGGTATCCTCTGAACCTCCACACCGGCGATTTCGTAATTTCCCGTCGGTCGATGAAACGCTGAATCTTTTTCCGTCTTCGTTTTGTCGAAAAGTGTTCATCCTCCTGCTTAAGGGATCCGCGGTACAATGGAAGAAGACGATGAGATCCAGTCGGCCCCATCATCTGAGAGTGGGTCCCCGGCGTCTCCGATGTCGAACGGCCGAATAACGGTGACGGTTGCTGCGCCTCCACCTCCACCTTCGTCGCAGAACACGGTAAACTTGACTCTTCCTAATCAACAACCGAAGGGCGGTGGCGGTGGCGGTGGCGGTGGCGGTGGAAGAGAAGATTGCTGGAGCGAAGATGCCACAGCGGTGTTAATGGATGCTTGGGGAGAGAGGTATTTGGAACTCAGCAGAGGGAATTTAAAGCAGAAGCACTGGAAAGAGGTTGCTGATATTGTAAGTAGCAGAGATGACTACACGAAGACTCCAAAAACTGATGTTCAGTGCAAGAATCGGATCGATACGGTCAAGAAGAAGTACAAGCTGGAGAAGTCCAAGATTATTGCTAATGGGGGCCTAAGCCAGTGGCCATTTTTTGAAAAGATGGAGCAACTGATCGGTCCGACGGCAAAAACCCCCGGCTCCACAGGAGTTTTGGCTGCCTCGGTAGCTACACCTTTGCGGTCTGACAAAGTGCCGATGGGAATTCCTGTTGGGACCCGGCAGGTGAAGCAGTTCCAAGCTCATCATTCTCTGCAGCAGAAGAAGGAATTGAAGACTCAAAATTTGCAGTTTCGCAAACGGGGACGAGGTCGTTCAGAGTCCTCGGACTCGGAGAAGGGAGCATCTCCTCCTTCAATGGATAGCTTTCCGCCAGAAATTCATGAGAGAAAGAGGGTCGGGATGCAGAAAGAAACGAAGCAAAAGGTGAATCGGAATTGTGCTGCGTTGGAAGCTGTATCCAAGGGCAAAAATGGGGCGAGAAAGAAGGATTGTACCAACGCCGTCAGGGAATTGACACAGGCGATACTGAAATTCGGGGAGACGTACGAGCAGGCAGAGAGTGCGAAGCTACAGCAGGTTGTGGAGCTGGAGAAGCAGAGAATGAAGTTCACGACTGAGCTGGAATTGCAGAGAATGCGCTTCTTTCTCAAGACCCAACTGGAAATTTCGGAGCTGAGGCACGGGAAAAAGGTTTGAAATTATGAGTAATCGTCGTAGAAACAATAATAGCCATAGGTCATGGCAGCACATAGACTTTTACGCACTGCTTAGAATATTACTCTCTCCCTCTCTCCTATGCTTGTGGGTGAAGAAGACGATGAAAATCTGGATTGAAATTAGAAGTTTGAGATGTTGAGTTGACTATATAGTATTGATATTTAATACACGAAGTTGACATTGTTGAGTTATGCGGGTGTAATGCAATACTTTCACTGCTCAAGTCTTGACCTTTACGACAACACGATGATTGATCCAATTGTTTTGGCTCCGCTAGCTGTTCACTAACTTCAGTAGAGCAAGTTTGTCTTCATAGATTGAGTAAAAAAGAAAAACTGGGTAGGGAGAGCTGTGATTCTTTATGACCGCCATTGAAGAAGCTAAAAAAGCAGAGTTCCTAGTGGGAGAGGGAGAGATCTTGATTAAGCTTCAAGTTGAAGATATACGCATCAAATGGATCCCACAAAACTGGTATGAAACTAATCAGTCATAATCTCAAAACTCAACTCGTTAAATCATGTCACAACTAAAGAATCACTCATAAGTAATTGTTTTTACCAATAAAAATAGTACATTCCACCATAAAGCTAGTTACTTTTGGTCCAACCTCAACTCCAAATATCTCACAAGAACATAGTAATGGCGGATTACATCACATGCTTGTTTTGAGGCATCACTAATCACATAATATCAAAGCAAGTATTGCAATTTAACGAAGGGTATGAACAGAACCAATATAAAGAACAAGAGGGACAAGGGACATCAGCATATTTTCATGGAAGAGCAACAAGGACGTGTTGGATTGATTTCTGTCGGAGTGAGAGTGACAATTTTATGGTCTTGAAACAAAATAATTACCACGTTGTTTTTTTTGTTCAAAGTGAGTAGTGCTGAACTGGGAGGCTCGATCGAAAGGGGCAAAGGGTAATTTACAGTCAGCACCAGCAATATCATCATCTTGATCTCACAGCTACAGTGAGTGAGTTTTGTTAAAAGAGATTTTACAATTACAAAACTAATTTGCAGATTTTTCAATTTTGAGTTTTACTCGTTTGTCTGGAACATCACACACACTCTCTCTCTACTGCATCTTTTTTCTTACCCCAGACAGTATGGAGATAAATATACTTACTTTTAGAAATGTGTGAATCCGAAATCGCATTGTCATCCTTAGGGTTTTCTTAGAAGCTTAAATCGTTGTTTAGACAAAAGGAAAACTGTAAAGCTATATCTTTGGAGTCGGTCAGAAAAAGCGAAGAAAAGAGCAGAGAAGAGAGCAAAATGTTGCTTCCCATTCTGGCTTTCCTCCCAATCAGGGAATCTGGGTGAACTATCAGAGATCTCCGAGATCGACCCTTCTGGTACGCGTCTGAATTTGACGATCTGACTCTCATTTTCGCTTCCCTCATGGGTTTCAAATGTTTCGGTCTAGCTTTCTTCACTCAATTTTCATACTCTATCAGCACGTAAAATGTGATTTTTTTTTTCATACGCGCATGCATCCATCTGGGTTTTTGGCTTGAGGTTTGAGTTTGGTCCACTGCGTTTATATCCCATCTGCTTTCTTATTTTGGATTAGATCTAAAATGAGTCAGCTAGAGTTAATTCGCAATTCAGTAAAGGAAAGAATTTTAGGATTGAGGTGCATTCTAACAGAAGTTATCTTTGCAGGATTTTGGTCTTCTTACGTGCAAAGTTGCTAGGATCTAGAGATTTTCCTACTTTAGAAGGAAAGTCTGCGTTTATGAAGCGTTGGTGGCAGCGTTACTACAAGTAAGAGGAAGTGCAAAATGAAATCCGAGACACCTTTGGATTATGCTGAATTCCAGCTGTCCCCTAGGTGCTCCAGGTGAGTACGATATTTCTTGGAGTATGTTTTGATGTTCTTACCATTCTGATCATCAGAAAAGTTGTTTCTATATTTGGCAGATGTGAATTGATTGTTTATGGTCATGGAAACACTGAGAAACTCGCAGCAGGCTCCGTAAAGCCATTCGTAACTCACTTAAAGGTCGTGGAAGAGAAGGTTTCTCTTGCAGATCATTTAATCAAGCTTGAGGCCAATAAACATGGAAGTAATGAGAAATGGTTCACAAAAGGAACCCTTGAAAGGTGAATTGCAAAGGAAGTTATGTCTGTGGACTTGTTTATCTATGGGAAACCATTGCTGACATGATTGGCATCTCACCCTTGCAGGTTTGTGCGTTTCGTCAGCACACCAGAGATATTGGGGTTGGTGAATACGCTTGATGCAGAGATGTCTCAGTTGGAAGGAGCCCAAAGAATCTATTCCCAGGTAACGTCTAATTTAGTCGAATAAAGTGGACATGTATTCTTTTAATTTTTCATTTTAGTTACTGATTTTGAAAACTTTTGTGCACTAGGGTGCAGGAGATCAGCATTTTGGGGTACTGGGTATGCTTTATTACTTTATTTGACATTAAATTCCTGTATGATGCATTCTCAATGTGTAATTATAAGAAAATGTAAGTTTAAAATATTACCTAGCATAATCGAGTTAGCTATGAAAAACTGCAAACCGTTGCGGATTGACAAATATGAGTAGTTTCTAATGTAAAAGGTAAAGGGCTTCTAATATATGAAAACAGAAAAATTTAGCATTAGCCACTGCTGTGTAAACATTTTTCGTCATATTTATGAACATTTATGAAGTCCATGGTCCGAAATGCGAGTTCATTTATCTCATCTGTAATTCCTTTTCCTCGAGTGCGGTTAAAACGAAGAAAATTGAGAGAAAAAACATTGTTGGTAATCGAAAGCTCCAATTTTTCATGTTCTTGATAGGATCATGTGCATAAATGATTTTTGTGATAATTGTGATTTGAATGAGCTCCCTTGCCTCTTTTTTGGATGCTAAAGACCATTGAGAGCTTTTCTTTCTTCTTGGATGTGAGGGGAAATGAACCTGCTCTGAATTCTGATTTTGTTCTAAAATTTTAGTTTGATTCATTGTAAATCCTATTTATCATTGATTGCAAAGGCTAGCTGTTGCTCAGTATTGAGAACGTTGCATGTCATCCTACGCAATCTTGAAAGCATTGCATAGTCCTGGTGTTCTCATTCGAATTTGCTTATTTATGTTGTTTAGCACATCGGTATCGGGAATTTTAGATTATTTTATGAGCTATATTTTACTAATTATGTTTTTTTCTTGAAGGCATGTTACATTTAGCTAAATAGCGATTAATTTACTGATTCAATTCATGACTATTTACCCCAGGAGCCAGTGGAACAAGGTCTATAGCGTCAGCCGATGAAACAAAGTAACCCTCTTAACTTTATTGATTGTTTAACCGGGTTGTACGTCTAAGTTGTATTTTTCTGAAATGCTTGGTGAAATATCACTTTCGCCGGCTATATATGTTTGTAATCATTTTGCATTTCGTCGAAGTTGTAAATTCCTTGTCATGGTTATTATTGTGGTTGATATGTTGAGATCATTTTGTTTATTTTCCAGGAAGGAGCTTCTAAGGGCTATTGATGTCCGGCTTGCTGCAGTTAAGCAGGACTTGGCCTCGGTGTGTACTCGTGCAGCTGCTGCTGGTTTCAACATTGACACAGTTTCTGATCTTCAACTTTTTGCGGCTCAGTTTGGTGCATTTCGCCTAAAGTAAGAACTGTAGAAAATAAGTCTGCAAAATCTTTACTGCTCAGGGAAAAAAAGCCTTATTACTCCTAATTGGAATTAAAAGAATCATAAATTTAAGGTTAAAGAAAAAAATGGCTATCTTTATTGCAATTTGACATGCTTTGTAATTTCTATGCTCTACCTTTACAATTCCAGCTCATGTTTTAGCGACTTTAATATTTTGTGAATATGTGAGTATTACTGAAAGTTAATCCCTATTCCAATTTTTGACAGTGATGCCTGCACAGGTTTTATCTCACTAAGCCAAAGAAGGCCAGACTTGATCAAACCATGGAAACTGAGTGTCGCTGAGAAAGCTCTCAGATCTTCATCTGGGTCTGACATGTCCGTTGATGATCGTAATGATAAGCATAATTGCTCTTTGCCACATGATCAAACTGAAAATAACCGCGACTCCCACATTACTACAGCTCTGAAAACCCAACAAAGTTATTTAGATCAATCAGGGCTTTCTGCAGGTCAACTTCCCCAGAATGCTGCCATCTTTCAGGCCCAACATAATGATTCCAAAGCAAAAGATGATTCTAAGGCAAAAACCATAGTTGAGATTACAAAGAAAGAGAAGGATAAGGAGGAGCCTCTGTCTGAAGCAGCCCTGACTCCTGCAACTCAACCAGCTAGGCGACTTAGCGTCCAGGATCGTATTAACCTCTTTGAAAACAAGCAGAAGGAAAATTCTAATGGCAGTGGTGGTAACAAAACCTCTGTTGGAAAGTCAGTGGAGTTAAGGAGGCTCTCATCTGATGTTTCATCTCAGCAGAATGTGATTGACAAAGCAGTTTTGAGAAGATGGGGTGGCTTGAGCGACATGAGCATCGATTTGAGTGGTGACAAGATGGATGGAGACAGCCCTTTATGCACACCTTCCTATGCTTCGTCTGTTTTAGAGTTCAAATCGAACTCCTTCTCCTGCACATCTGAGGAGGATATGAATCTGAAGTCCTCCACTGATTTGGGGACTTCATCCAAGATTGGCTGTACTAGTGATTCTGTTGGAGTAAGTGATAGTGGGCTGCAAGGTCGAGATGAATCACTTTCTGGTTATAGAGATCCTGATAAAGATGAGGGAAGGGCAGTGGCGCCTGTTAGTTGGAAGAACCAACCGGCTTCTCAGGTCCAAATCAGGAAGTTTACTGGTAGGACAGAACCATTAGGGCTCAATGATGAAGGAAACTTCCAGAAAAATTCCACTACCCCTAGAGATGATTGTGCCAGATATGATGGAGAGCTGTTAGATTTTTCTGCTCAGGAAGATAGTGGAGTCAAAAGCCAGGTTGTGACTCAAGTTGACACTTCAGTGGGCCAGGCAAGGAATGATATATCTAGTCAACCTGTAATTCAATCACGTTTGAGGCGTCCTCATTTGCGGACTCGATCACTCTCAGGGCAATATGATGGTGCTATTGGGCCAAATCGGGAGGGAGCTTCTTTTGATCAGTTAAATGGCAGTGAGGGTGACCATTTGGCTCCTCAGATCCAGTGGAGTTCTTTTGCTGAAGATATTGAGATGGCGGAAAAAGACCTGTCAACATCAAATAAGCAACCTCTCGAAGTGAATGATGCTGGAGTTCATAAAATGAAATTGAAGAAACCAGTTTCAATGAAGAAGTCACAAGTCAGGAAAGAAGAAAGCAGTTCACTTCATGTCAATAATAAGCTGGAGTTTCAAGGTAAAAAGTTAATGGAGAGCAAAGAAAGCTCTTTTACTATCTCAACTCCGACCGTAGAGCAAGTTCAGAGAGTAAGACAATCAAAGGGGAATCAGGAGCTTAATGATGAGCTGAAAATGAAGGCAGATGAACTTGAAAAGCTTTTTGCAGAGCATAAGCTTCGCGTCCCTGGCGATCAATCTGGTTCTGCTAGGAGAAGCAAGCATGGTGAGATGCAGACAGAAAAGGTAGTGGCTTCGCAGCTCAAAACTCCAACAACAATGTCCAATGCTCCTTCACAGTTGTCAGAAAGAAATGCAGGAATTGAATCAACAGAAACTCCTCAAAGAATTGAAAGTTCTTTTGCCACTCCACTGACGATGAATTTTGGAAAACTGGAGCAAGGGGATGGGTTGAGGCAGAGTTATTCCGAGCTTTGCCTTTCAGATAATTCTCAAGGAAAATTCTATGACAAATATGTTCATAAAAGAGATGCTAAGCTGAGGGAAGAATGGATTACTCGGAGAGCAGAAAAGGAAGCCAAAATGAAGGCCATGCAGGATGCTCTTGAGAAGAGTAAAGCTGAGATGAAAGCCAAGTTCTCAGTGGCTAGTGCTCATCGACGGGCAGAGAAAGTTCGATCCTTTAATTATCGAGCAAGTATGAATAGAGAACAGGTATTTGTTTCGTTCTTTTGATATTTTGATCTAAGTGCCAGAATGATTAATGGCAAGACTTGATGTTTGTTCTAGATCGTATTCTGCTAATCACCATGACTATTGTTTGCTTATTATGTCAGTCGGTAGAGTCAACTCATAGCGAGGACGATGAAGAAACTCCAGATATTATGGAGCAGAAGAATTATGGAGAAGATAGATTGTTTCATGATTCATATGTAGGGGATGGTACTTCTCGAAGCACCCAGATTAAAAAGGTTCTTCCAAACAGAACCACGTCTACATCAACCCCTCGAACCACAGCATCCCTTGCTTCTCGGCCAGTTTCCAAAACTTCTAACCTGAGCTCTGTAAAGCGAAGAGGGCAGACTGAAAATGCTCTTGCTCAGTCTGTTCCTAACTTTTCTGATCTGAGGAAAGAAAACACCAAGCCGGCTGGAATCAGCAAAACTATAATTCGTCCATCACTAAGAAGCAATGCACGAAGCAAGAGTACAATTGAAGAGCCAACAATCAAGGAAGAGAAGCCTCGGCGGACGCAGTCTTTGAAAAAAAGTGCCACTACTTCTATCGAGTTTAACTCTGACATCAATTTAGGAACTTTAAAATTTGATAAGGAACAGGCTGAGCATAGCATTTATGACAGACATACAAAGAGCGTGGAGTCGAAACCTTTCCTAAGGAAGGGTAATGGCATAGGTCCTGGTGCTGGTGCAAGCATTGTTAAGCAGAAAGCTTTGACACCAGATATTGTGAAAGATGATGAAGAATATGATGAACTTGCTGAGGAGATAGAAGATGCAGTAAATATGGCGAAAGAGGAAGAAGAGGAAGAAGAGGAAGAACATGGTGTAATCGCAGAAGCTGCCACTGCTGATGATGGAAAACCAAGAATGAGCCAAGAATCTGATAAATCTGGTATTTCTGGACCTGAAAATGAGGAGTCTCTGATGTCTCTCTCTCAGGTGGATCCTGCTTCTATTGCTGAATTACCCTCTGTAGTTCCTTCGACAATGCAAACAATAGGATCTGTTTTGGACTCACCAGGGGAAAGCCCCGTGTCATGGAATTCACGGATGCATCATCCATTTTCCTACCATCTTGAGAATTCAGATATTGATGCTTCTGTTGACTCCCCCATTGGGAGCCCGTGGAATTCTCATAATCTCATGCAGACAGAGACCGAGGCAGCCCGAATGAGGAAGAAATGGGGAAGTGCTCATAAACCCACCCTTGTTAATTCATCCGGTCAATCACGGAAGGACGTGACCAAGGGGTTCAAACGGTTGTTGAAATTTGGAAGAAAAAGCAGAGGAACAGAGAGTTATGTTGACTGGATCTCTGCTACGACATCCGAGGGTGATGACGATGCAGAAGACGGTCGCGATCCTGCCAATCGGTCCTCGGAAGACTTGAGGAAGTCAAGAATGGGATTCTTTCAGGGGCCTTCCGATGATAGCTTCAACGAAAGCGATTTATTCAGCGAACAGGGTAATAATGTCCACTTATCAGCAAGTCTTGATTATCATTTATAATTTTTTGTTGAGGAGATGAGAATTTTTCTATTTGTTCATCTGTTCTTATTTTTCTTTTTACAGTAGCATTACAAAGCTCCATTCCAGCTGTGCCAACAAGCTTTAAGCTAAGGGATGATCACCTGTCTGGAAGCTCATTAAAAGGCGAGTCTTAATTTGAATATCATTCATTAATAACTCTATGCTTATCTCATTAGGAATAAATTTAGATTTTTCTTCGAACCCATTTGCATTTGTTGACTGTGAAATACGTCGATTTCATGCAGCTCCAAGATCGTTCTTCTCCCTTTCGTCCTTTCGAAGCAAGGGAAGTGATTCGAAGCCGAGGTAATTTATGAAGCAGCAGATAGAGAAGTACTTAGTGAGAGAAGAAGTCTGGTTGGCATTGAAGATTGATGATACTCATAAAAGGTCATACTGCCTTGAGACCACAATTATTCTTGTATTCAATTACCGTTTGGTAGCCATATCCAATAGTGTATGGTCGAAATATGTAATTCATCGTATCAAACGAAGAGTTTTTCAAATGGCATTGTGATTTGGTTAGTGTAGAAGCATTCTTTATATCTGAAGCTGAGTTCTTGGTACACACAGATTCTTGAAAGTTTAAGAAGAGTACACAGAAGCTTGTTGTATTGGTTGGCAGTGTCTTATTGGCCGTCGTGGGTAGCATTCAAAATCTTATCTTTTTTGCAAGTGATGTTGTCAGCAAAATTTGGTCAACTTTGTCTTGAATGCTTATGATTGAGCCTGTCAATGGCGGAAATGTGCAACGGCAGTGACAAATGGATCCCCATCTCACCACCTGGAAAAACTATAGACAAGTTTAATGAAAGAAAAAGTCATATAATAATTAAGAAAATAGTCCGTCTTCGGCCGGCCTTGTAAGTCTCCATGGCGCAATCATCTTCCTCGTTGTAACTGTAACGGCTATAACTTTTGTACAGCCTTTTCATTTTCGTTTGTCGATCCTACTGTTTTCTCTTGGGTTTGAACGGCGGATTCAACAATGGCTTCTGCTTGGAAGAAATGTTATTTTGTTTTTGAGCAGAAATGTCTTCACAAAGCTCGACTTTGTTCTTTTCTTCTCGTCTCCTTTGTTTCTTCCATCGGCCACTACGCTTTGTAGTCCGCTTCTGCCTTTTCGTTTTCTGTGATTTTCTTCGCAGCCAATCACCTGCGTTGATCGATGGCTACCTCCTCCTTTGAGGGTGACCAATACTTCTCCGGCGTCAGCCGCTCAATGGATGTCTCTCACTCTTCTACTCCGTTTGGATCTCGGACGTCCGGGAAGTCTACTCCTAGAAGACGACGACCCCCAACTCCGGTCACTCCTTTTGCTTCCGACGACGACAAATCATGGCAAGGTGAGCTCTCATGGCAATTCGAGCCTACTGGATGGCTCGGCTCTCGCAACCTTGGCGCGGCTCTTAGCCCTTGGACACCCATCGCGACTCCTTCTTCAGCCTCCGGCGGCCATGTGTTTCGTCGCACAGCCAATGATTATTACCTTTCCCGCACCACCGGCGGCTTCCGAAGATCTGCAAATCCAAATTCCAATTCTGTCACTCCAGGCAGGGTGGAGCTTCAGAGCTTCATCGGTAAAGAAAAGAACTCATTTAAAGATGAGAGCTTTGTTGCAGACCAAAATGTAAAATGTCATGGATTCTCTGCGTTGGAAATTACGGAGGAGAGACGCTCAGGGAATGATTACGCTTTAAGCACTCTAAACGTTCCATTAGCAACTAAGGATGAACATAGAATAATTTCTTATGAGAACCCGGGAAATAATGCTGATTTTGCGCTCGATGGAAGCCATCATCGTCTTCATCATCCGCAGCAGCAGCTTCAGCATCGCCATGGCTATGGCAATGAAGAAAGATCGCCTATGAGCGATCAAGGCCATAAAAGTTGGCAATCAAGTGGATTTCGTTCCAGCTATGATTATGACCATCACGGTGAAATTGACGACGGTTCAGATTATGATGAGGAAGAGGAAGAGAACGATAGCAAGCCAGCAAAATCAGTAGGGCTGTTCAGCTTATTTAAGTATTCATCCAAGCTAGATTTAGTCCTAGTGTTTTTTGGTTGTTGGGGAGCTCTTATCAATGGCGGATCTCTTCCTTGGTACTCCTTTCTCTTTGGGAATTTCATCAATCAAATTGCAGCGGATGCATCAGAACCTGACAAAAGTCACATGATGAAGGAAGCAGAAAAGGTTTGTTCTTTGAGCTCTTCTGTTCAAAACCTTTCCTTTTGACATTAACTTATTTGTCTTTCTACAAAATCAAATCTTATTTCATTACCTGAAGATCATGAGTTCAAATTTCCATCGATTTCTCATTTTTTGTCTCAGGTATGCTTACAAATGGCTGGACTAGCAGCTATTGTGGTGGTTGGAGCCTATCTGGGTAAGAATGAAACTCCTAACACATATTTTCCTCTTGTTCTATCCCGCATTCGACCGAAAACCAATATTCGAATGAACCCTTTTTCTTCCAATCACCAAAACTTGGCAGAGATCACTTGTTTTAGGCTGGTGGGCGATAGATCAGCTCAACGAATGAGAACAAAGTATTTAAGATCAGTGCTTCGTCAGGACATCACCTTCTACGACACAGAAATCAGCACTAGCGATATCATGCATGGAATCTCCAGCGACGTGGCTCAAATCCAAGAAGTAATGGGGGAGAAGGTTCGAACCCACATACTATTTTCGCTCATCTCTAACTTAAAATGGGTGATGATTAATTATGTTGCTTTACAGATGGCACACTTCATTCACAGTCTGTTCACCTTCATATGTGGATATGTGGTCGGGTTTATGAGATCGTGGAAAGTATCTCTAGTCATCTTCTCGGTGACTCCATTGATGATGTTCTGTGGTCTTGCTTATAAAGCCGTGTACGTCGGCTTAACTTCGAAAGAAGAAGTAAGAGAGCCGAAACAATGAATTAAAGCTCGATTTCGATTAGAAATCTTATCATTGCGTTGCATTTTTGGTTTGGTGGGTTTTGAAGGTTATTTACAGAAAAGCAGGGAGTGTAGCAGAGCAGGCAATAGGGTCCATCAGGACAGTGTTTTCGTTTGTCGGAGAAGACCATCTGAGCACGAGATACGCTCAACTTTTGGAGAAATCGGTGCCTCTCGGGGCGAGGATTGGGTTTGCGAAAGGCGCCGGAATGGGAGTGATTTATTTGGTGACGTACTCGACGTGGGCGTTGGCGTTCTGGTATGGTTCGATCTTAGTTGCCAGGAATGAGATAAGCGGAGGGGATGCCATTGCTTGCTTCTTTGGAGTCAACGTTGGAGGAAGGTGAAGTGCGATGACGATTTGTTAAAATTTAACTTTATCAAACGAGTCACTTTCTCTAAACAAGTCGAAGTGACGAAGGATTACGCTTGTTAACAGGGGGTTGGCGTTGTCGTTGTCATATTTTGCCCAGTTTTCACAAGGAACAGTGGCGGCGAGCAGGGTGTTTGAAATCATCGACAGAATTCCGGAGATTGATCCCTACAGCCCGGCGGGAAGGACCCTTTCAAGCGTTAGAGGTAGAATCGAGTTCAAAAATGTCTCTTTTGCATACCCATCCCGTCCTGAATCTCCCATTCTTCACTCGTTCAATCTGGTGTTTCCATCTTCAAAATCCCTTGCCTTGGTTGGTGCTAGCGGCGGCGGCAAATCCACCACTTTTGCTCTTTTAGAACGCTTCTATGATCCTAATGAAGGTAATCTCATCCATCATCTCCTCGTCGCATCCGATTTTGGTTTTGGGTGCTTTTGTTTTTGCTATATAGAAATGTGATGCAAGTGTTAAGGTTATACGACATTAAAAACTCAAATTTATGGCTCAGGGACGATCACTTTGGATGGTCACGACATAAAGGTGCTGCAAGTGAAATGGCTACGAGGTCAGATAGGGATGGTTGGTCAAGAACCAGTTCTGTTTGCTACGAGTATTTTAGAAAATATAATGATGGGAAAAGAGAACGCCACCAAGAAAGAAGCAGTTGCTGCTTGCATTGCTTCCAATGCTCACAGCTTTATCTCAGACCTTCCACTAGGCTACGACACTCAGGTCCATTCAATAGATTTTATTCTCATTTTCTTCAATTTGCCTGTTTAATATGTTCAATAATATGATTTTTGCAGTTTACTTTCTTACATGTTTGGTAGGTTGGAGAGAGGGGAACCCAGTTATCGGGCGGTCAAAAACAGCGAATTGCATTGGCTCGAGCCATGATCAAAGACCCAAGAATACTTCTCTTGGATGAACCCACCAGTGCACTTGACCCGGAGTCTGAATCTGTTGTCCAAAACGCCATTGACAAGATTTCCTCTGGCAGAACAACTATTGTCATTGCTCACAGGCTAGCAACCGTGAAAAACTGTGATGCCATTGCTGTTCTTGGCCAAGGCTCTGTTGTTGAGATTGGCAATCACAGAAAGCTTATGGAAAGAAAAGGGGCTTACTACAATCTTGTTGGGCTAGCTTCTAATGAAGTCACAAAAACTTCTCCTAGACAAAATGATTATCAAAAGGTCGCAAGTCTATCTATATATGAGAGATCGGTACATGAAGTATCAAGGGCTGAGTACTTGAGTGAGATTTCACGGTCCTATTATCTAAGTTCCATGCAAGAAGGAAAACAAGTGGAAAATGAAGAGAAACGACAAGAAAAACACAAAGGTGCTCGACTTTTTGAGATTTGGAGGTTGCAAAAGCCAGAGGTTATAAGGCTCTTATTAGGATTTCTTCTGGGTATGCATGCAGGAGCAATCTTGTCTATCTTCCCTTTCATTCTAGGAGAGGCACTCGAAATCTACTTTGATGACAACGCCAGTCAGATGAAAAGGAAAGTAGGGAATCTCTGCATAGTGCTGGTCGGCCTTGGTGTTGGCTGCATAATCCTCATGACAGGGCAGCAAGGCTTCTGTGGATGGGCAGGAACTAAGCTCACAATGAGGGTGAGAGATCTTCTGTTCAAATCAATACTAAAACAAGAACCGGGTTGGTTTGATTTTGAGGAGAATACAACCGGAATACTTGTCTCGAGGCTCTCAACTGACTGTGTTAGTTTCCGGTCAGTACTCGGTGATAGATTCTCTGTCTTATTGATGGGTCTTGGTGCAGCTGTTGTTGCATTAGCATTGTCATTTTGGATCGAATGGCATCTTACCCTTATGGCGGCTGCTTTAACTCCATTAACTCTTGGAGCCAGTTATGTTAGTTTGATTATTAATGTTGGCCCAAAAGGCGGTGACAGTGTTTATGCCAAAGCTAGCAGTATTGCTTCGAGTGCAGTTTCGAATATAAGAACAGTTGCTACATTTTCTGCTCAAGAGCAGCTACTGAAGTCTTTTGGTGAAGCTTTGTCAGACCCAACATCGAACTCGATTCGGAGGTCGCAAATTTTAGGCTTATCCTATGGGTTCTCTCAAGGTGCCATGTATGGGGCATATACATTGACTCTTTGGTTTGGTGCCTATCTTGTGCAAGAAGACAAGACAAAATTTGGTGATGTTTCTAAGATTTTTCTCATTCTTGTTCTGAGCTCATTTTCTGTTGGGCAATTAGCTGGTTTGGCACCAGATACTTCCAAGGCAATGGCAGCAATCCCAGCAATATTCAATATAATCGAACGAAGGCCATTGATTGACAACAATCGAGGTAATGGTAAGAAGGTTGAAGGCTCGAAAAATCGGGATATTGAGTTCAAAATGGTGACGTTTGCGTACCCGTCCAGGCCTGAGGTGATTGTGTTGAGGGACTTTAGCTTAAAGATTAAAACTGGTACCATGGTGGGTGTGGTTGGGGAAAGTGGGTCCGGAAAATCAACGGTAATATGGTTAATACAAAGGTTTTATGATCCAAATAAAGGGAAGGTGGCAATAGGAGGGTTGGATTTGAGGGAGCTCGACGTTAAATGGTTGAGGAAACAGATGGCATTGGTCAGTCAAGAACCTGCATTATTTGCGGGAAGTATACGAGAGAATATCGCCTTCGGGAAGCCAAACGCTTCGTGGTCTGAAATTGAAGAAGCTGCAAGGGATGCTTATATCCACAAGTTCATAAGTAGCCTCCCTGAAGGCTTTGAAACTCAGGTAACTCATCCTCCAACTTTTCTAACTATAAAGATTCAATTTTGGAAATTGGGTTTGTTTTGGAGTGCTAATTGTTCTTGAAATCACACACTCGTTCAGAATTGTGACCTAAAAACAGTCGATATTTGATTCTGTAGGTTGGAGAGAATGGTGTTCAGCTATCAGGTGGACAAAAGCAGAGGATAGCAATAGCAAGAGCCATATTGAAAAGATCGAGGGTGCTACTCTTAGACGAAGCAAGCAGTGCACTAGACCTGGAATCAGAGAGGCATGTCCAAAACTCTCTGAGGAAGGTCTCAAAGAGGGCCACCACAATCGTAGTGGCCCACCGCCTCTCCACGATCAAAGAGGCCGACATGATTGCAGTTATTAGAGGTGGCACGCTAGTGGAGAGTGGCAGCCATAATTCATTGATGAATTTGCATCGGAACGGTGTATATGCTGGCTTGGTCAGGGCCCAATCTGAAGCCACTGCATTTGCGTGAGAGCAATTAATTGTTCGACCACGCAATCCACAATACAGATAGCAGCATATAGTCTCTGGGTTGGGATTTTGTCTGAGGTAGTGAAACTCATTTAGATTCATGTTTCCCTATGTAAATCAACTTCTTCTTGCTCCTCCAATCAAACAAAAGCTGTATAATGGATGTGTTTCCCTGTCTGTCATAAATAAAGATAAAATAGAAGTTGGCAGTGTAAGAGCTACAATAAAATCAATAATTATATTATTCAGGTCTACCTAAATATGTGACAGTCCATTATTACATTTGATCAAACAAATCAATGAACATAGTTTACATGGATATTTTTATGACAAATCAATGTCATTCACTGAAAACAAAAATTTCCCGGCAAAAGCTGTAGTCAGATGTGAAGGCGCATGTTATACAATTGTACCTTAAATTGTTCAAAAGATTCTTTTTTTTTTTGTTTTTACAATCTCCTAAATATAATTCTAATCCTTGTTGATTCAGAATGCCAAATCAATACCAGATGTTTTCATCTTCAAGACCAGCTTATCCCTACACTCCGACAACAAATTGACAAGTGAAAAATCAAATATAACCTCTGGTGGCACGAAAATAAGGCTTAAACCTTGTCAATTGTCGCTGCACATTACCCCCAGAGTTGCTTTTGTTCACAGTCTGTGCGTCCATAGGAGAATTTACAATACAATTAACAGAACCAAGCGTCTGAGAGCTCAACTGTGGACTTCCTGGCCAAGCCTCATTGGAGTTCTTAGGTTTCTTTGCTGTGGGCTAGTTGTCTTCTGCTGCTGTTGATTTTGTTGGTTCAGTTGTGGAATTACCATGGTTGAAGGTGAACCCACTTGACGTGGTGAAACAACGCCTGTAGAGGCTTGGGTTCTGAGCAGTATTACCCATGCCAGAAAGAGAAGGCATGGGTGCTGAGATACCAGTTCCTCCTATTCCCCTTGGGGATCCAATCCCCATGGCATTGCCAAGTCCTCCAAGACCCACCGTGTTACCCCTCATATTTCTCATTCCCACAGTTGTTCCTAGTCCCATCATCATTTTTCTCAGCATTTGAGGCTGCGGTTGCACTTGTTGTTGCTGATGTTGTTGTGGCTGTTTCTGCAGCTGAAGTTGAAGTGAGGATGGCTTGACCATGTTATTACCCAATTGAATGCTGGAATTCTGCCCCATTGCATTTAATTGTGAAAGTGCATTAGGAGGAAGCATCATGGATCGATGGAATTGGGGATGTTGCTGTTGAATCAAAGATTTGCTGATTTTGTCACTGTGAATGTTGTGGCAGCTGTTGTTGCGGCTGATGTGATGCTTCTTGCTGAAGTGTAGGGCGTAAGTCAAGCCGAGGAGGCCTAGCTGGTGAAGAAACACCAGAAAAAGTTCCTGAGGAAATCTTCATGTCTTGAGAATTTCCGGGGGGAAGCATCCTTGTGATTGCTAGAAGGTTTTGAGATGAGCTCAGAGATGCAATCCCACTATTGCCTGGTTTTGCAATCTCATTGGATGGTTGACTGGATACTGCTTCTCCATATTGATGACTATCAACTCCTGAATTGACAGGAGGAAGCCCTGAAGAGCTTAAGTGATTGACGGAAGATGAATTCAAGATCTTTGACTATATATCTTTCACGCTCCATCTGTACAACAAATGAAAAGATACACATAATTGCCGAGGACCCTGTAAATCAAATTGTAAAACATACCAGTGAACACAATTTTTCGGCGAGTGAATCTACTGAAATCTATTTCAAAAAAGTTGCAGACAAGCCACAATGACATGGCTAGTGTTAGTGAAGCAGTTTAAATAATGGTGCAAATAATTTCATAATATAAAAATAACAGAACAAAGACCAAATGGTCGTCACGCGACTAATGGAAGATCCACGTAATTAACAGAACTTTCATGCATGAAGATCCACCTAATATGGTAAATTTATGTGTTCATGATACAATAATTAATTTCATAATGTAAAATATGAAGGTAGTTGGATGAAATATGCATGAGTAAACCGTAACAGTATTCATGTTATCATTACATGTTAATATAAATCCTTACGATAATAGTGATTATAATATTCAGTAGGTCTAGGTGCGAATCATAAAACAAACTTGTCTAAGATTATAGTAGCGTAGGATGCACGTGGAGTTGGAGAACAAAATCACTCTTCACAGAGACAAGCAACACTTTGCGAACGAACTTGGCCACCTCCATGCTTTGCGAAGACGACTGGCTCTCTGCTCTGGGAAGACAATCGAAGACACTCTGCAAAGATGACGGACTAGGAAAAGTCGTCTGGCAGCCCTTTTTCAGTTCGAGTCGTCTGTTGCTAAGGGAAGAAACACACAGGGGTACATATACAATTAGGGTTTCTGATCTGAAAATTTTGGATTTTTTTGGTTTAGGAAGGCAGTGCCTCTGGTTTTCAGTTTAGGGGTTTCGTATTTGCTCTTTTTTTTTTGGTTTTCTGTCTTTGGATTATGAAGGCAGTGCCTCTGGTTATTGCACATAACATGCCTCTGGTTGAGAATTATCATTTACACTTCTTCGAACAGATTTACCCCCCCTTTCAATTGAGGACGATGATCATATTTTTGGCTGTCTATTCTATTGCTCAACATCTTAGCTGTTGTTAATAAGAAATCTTTCTGGGTTTGCATGTTTCTTTGGATTTTAACTTTCTTTTGTGCAAGATTTGGTTTTCTTTTGGAGTTCTGTCTCTGGATTATGAAGGCGAAGTGCCTCCAATTTATTGATGCTACTTCATAGTTGAAAAATATGAATTACATTATTCACTGTTTAATTTTTGAAAAATTAAACAAAGTTGTCACTGCTTGATTGTTGTCATAGAATTTTTACTATGGTTTTTGGTTAGAAAAATTAGTTACATTTTTTATTTAATTTTTTTATTGAAAAATTATATTTTGCAATGTCATTTACTTTTTAAATTTTCTTTGTGACAGGTGTTTGACGATGTTATTCGAATATGGACAAATTTTCAATAAAATTCAATTATGGAGGGAATTTTGTGAGGCACCGCAAAATATAATACATAGGTGGAAAAATAGAAGTAGTTAATAACTATGATGTTGATGAGATGTCAATACTGGAGATCCACAACATGCTGGGACAAATAGGTGTCATCGAGTGGAAAAGTCTTTATTACTGCGACCTACATTTTCCACTTAATAAGGGGTTGAAAAGGTTGAGTTCAGATGCAAATGTACTTGTTATGGTTAGTGCTCTAACGAAAAAAATGTGTAAAGATTTACGCTGAGTAGAAAGATGAATTTCAAAATATAGATGAAGAAGAAAACTGTGTCAATGAACGAGCTGAATGTAGTGGAGTTGGAGATAGGGGAGAAGAGGGTGGTAGTACGAAGCATTTCGCATGAGACTCCTAGTAATGTAGAGGACAATGTAAAGGTTGAAATGAAATCAGTTTTTGAAAATCTCAATAAAGAACTTTACTCACTGAATGCATCAGGTGAAGAGGTAGATAATGAGATGCACGATAAATGTACAAACATCATATCTGCATCCACAGAAGTAGCGTTAGGAATGACTTTCAGTTCACTTGTAGCAATTAAGGAGTTGTTAAAAATGACGTGATACGATTAACAACAATATGTAAACATGGGTGTAAATGGAGATTGCATGCCTTCAAGATGCATAATGAAGCTACATACCATATAAAGACATACAACAACGTTCACACATGTGCACGAAACATGGAAAATAGGCATGCTTCCGCAAGATGGGTGGCAACAAAGTATGTGGAAAGGGTCAAAAGCCAACCAGATTGGCAAATTCCTAACATTATTGCACAGTGAGACGAGATTACAATGTCAATATTAATCCAAAACTTTCATATAAGGCCAGAACCATAGCTCGAATGATGAATGATGGTTCTGGTGAAAAGCAATATAAACAACTTTGGTCTTATACGGAGGAGATTCAAATGGTCAATCCTAGAAGCACGTTCGTTGTTAGTGTTGATAGAATAGATTTGTCAGTCTCCTATATTCAAGAAAGCTTATATGTGTTTTGATGCATGTAAGAAAGGGTTACTAGCTGACGATAGACTAGTGCTTTGTTTGGATGAGTGTCACCTAAAAGGCAAGTGGCCAGATAAGTTATTGACAGTTGTTGAAATTGATAGAAACGACGGAATATATCATGTAGTTATAGCTGTTGTGGAAAGTGAACATAAAAACTCATGGAACTGGTTTTTGGAGTTATTAAAGATGGATTTACGAATTGATGACAGTGCTGGATGAACTTTTATCTCTGATTAACAAAAGGTAACATCCAATTTGTTTTAGAAATTTCAAAAAGTTTCACGTCATTTTCTAATTAGCTGACATATACTTTATTTAAATGTAAGGGTTAGTTCCGACACTTCAAGAACTTGTGTCTTAAGCCAAGGTGAGATTTTGTCTTCGCCATATGTATGCTAACTTCAAAGCAAAGTTTCATGGAAAGCTCTACTAGAATTCAATGGTGAATGCTTCAAGAGCAATAACTGCATATGCTTTCAAGCAAGAGTTAAAAAAGCTAGCTTTTGTCGATTACGCGACATACAAACATCATTTGAAGGAAATACACCTAAGCTTCTGAGCAAAACATGCATTCAATCATGTGTCAAAGTGCGACATATCTCTTAAAAGTCTTTTAATGCCTTGATTATACCTGCTCGAGATAAACCTATTGTCACAAGTTGTAAACAATAAGGAAGATGATCATAACACACATAACCAAGAAGCATAGGACAATGAAAGAGTGTATAGACTTATTTTGTCCAAGAGTAAAGAAAAAGCTAGACAATTTCATGAATAGTGCTCGAAACTAGTCCTCGATACCTGTAGGAGGAGACCGCTTTGAGGTAAGTGATCCTAACACACGACATGTTGTAGACTTGATAAAACAAACATGCACTTGTTCTTCATGAGAACTTACAGGAATACCATGTATACATGTCATTCTATGTTTACTGTTTATGAGGAAGAAAGTGGAGGAATTTGTGCATTCATATTATCATCATCAAACATACCTGAAAATGCACTCTCATTTCATTCATCCAATTAATGATCCCGAGATATGGCCTCACACGAATATGGATCCTATTGAGCTGCCACCATTTAGGCGCCAGGCAGGTAGACCAAAAAAGAAAAGGGTCTAAGATGAAGATGAGCCACAGAGTTAGACCTCAGTGAGTTGGAAGAATAAATAGATGACATGTGGCAAATGTCACGGATCTGGTCCCAATAGCCAGACATGTAAAAGAGATGCAACAGGATCCATGTTCGTGTGAAATAGAAGTGTTCTATAGCCAGCTAGTAATCCTTTCTTACAAATCTACAGCTAGCTAGCAATCCTCTCTTACATGCATCAAAACTCATATAAGCTCTTTTGACTGTAGGAGACTATGACAAATCTATCATATCAACACTAACAACGAACGTGCTTCCAAGATTAGCCCTCTTTATGGTGGTTGTGTTTGGGATGGTTTTAGAACACTTCTATTTCATGGTGGGTTTTGGATTATGATGGTTTTAGAACATATGTCAACATCTATTTTACTCTGATGTGAATAGTTAATTTCTTTAAGTTACTTTGAAATTATATGTTTATTTGGTTAGATTGAGAATACACATTTCTTTGCATAACTTAGGTATAGGTTTACAATCAACTGTCGCACATTTAGAAGTCGTTAATCAGAAGCTTACAAGAAAGTGTTGAACTTATTTATGTTTATTGTGCATTGTAAACATTATTTGGTTTCTAGTCTTTTATGCATTTTGTGGTTATTCTAGAAGTTGAATTTTGATTGATTGTTTATCAGAAATTTGGGTGTAATGTACTATGACATCCCTTTACATTTATTAGGCTTTTATTATGAAAGTTGAATCAATTTTCAAAATAACTGTGGAAGTCTATTAATTTTCAATTTTCATAATAAAAGTTTGAACATTCGAAAGATTTTCACAGTTACTTTGAAAATTGATTCAACTTTCATAATAAAAACCTAATAAATGTAAAGAGATGTCATAGTACATTACACCCAAGTTTCTGATAAACAATCAATCGAAATTCAACTTTTAAAATAACCACAAAATGCATAAAAGATTAGAAACCAAATAATGTTTATAATGTACAATAAACATAAATAAATTCGACACTTTCTTGTAAGCTTCTGATAACAGCTTCAAAACGTGTGACTATCGATTGTAAACTTATACCTAAGTTAAGCAAAGAAACATGTATTTTCAATCTAACCAAATGAACATGTAATTTCAAAGTAACTTAAAGAAATTAACCATTCGTATCAAAGTAAAATAGATTTTGACATAAGTTCTAAAACCATCACAAACACAGTCCAAAACCCACCATGAAATAGAAGTTCTAAAACCACCCAAAAAAAAACCACCACAAATACTAACATAGATGTTATACTCATAAAAAGTCCATGTTCTAAAATTCTGCAGCTTGACTTTAAATTTCTGGAATGTCAACAGACTATCACACTCGAACATCAACGTCTGACACATTCCAAAGACGCGCCATGCAGTAAAAGTACAAAGTTATGACACAAGTAAATGATAATAACTAAGAGAAATAGAAAATATAAACATACTTGTGTTCTGACATTGTTTATCGAATTAAATCCCATAAAGATGTCATTGTTACTTTCTCTTCCTCGTCCTTCTCCTCTTACTCTTCCTCGTCATCCTCCTTTTCATCTTATTCTTCCTCGTCCTTCTCCTTTTCCTCTCACTATTCCAGTGCTTACACTCTGACTTTCTGTGACACTTGCGGTTGAAGTGACCATTGCTGTATCTCCTTTACATGTTTGGCTATTGGGACCAGATCCGTGACATTTATCACATGTCATCTATTTATTCTTCCAATTCACAGAGGTCTAACTCTGTGGCTCATCTTCATCTCAAACCCTTTTCTTTTTTGGTCTACCTGTCTGGCGCCTAAATGGTGGTAGCTCAATAGGATCCATGTTCGTGTGAGGCCATATCTCAGGACCATTAATTGGATGAATGAAATGAGAGTACATTTTCAGGTATGTTTGATGATGATAATATGAATGCACAAATTTCTCCACTTTCTTCCTCATAAACAGTAAACATGGAATGACATGTACACATGGTATTCCTGTAAGTTCCCATGAAGACAAGTGCATATTTGTTTTATCAAGTCTCAACATATCACGTGTTAGGATTACTTACCTCAAAACGGTCTCCTCCTGCAGGTATCGAGGACTAATTTCGAGCACTATTCATGAAATTGTCAAGCTTTTTCTTTATTATTGGACAAAATATGTCTATACACTATTCCATTGTCTTATACTTCTTGGTTATGCGTGCCATGATCATCTTCATTATTGTTTACAACTTGTGACAATTGGTTTATCTCGAGCAGGTATAATCAAGGCATTAAAAGACTCTTGAGAGATATGTCGCACTTCGACACATGATTGAATGCATGTTTTTCTCAGAAGCTTAGATGCATTTCCTTCAAATGATGTTTGTATGTCGCGTAATCGACAAAAGCTAGCTTTTTTAACTCTTGCTCGAAAGCATATGCAGTTATTGCTCTTGAAGCATTCACCATTGAATTCTAGTAGAGCTTTCCACGAAACTTTGCTTTGAAGTTAGCACACATATGGGGAAGACAAAATCTCACCTTGGCTTGAGACACAAGTTCATGAAGTGTCGGAACTAACCCTTATATTTAAATAAAGTATATGTCAGCTAATTAGAAAATGACGTAAAACTTAATGAAATTTCTAAAACAAATTGGATGTTACCTTTTGTTGATCAAAGATAAAAGTTCATCCAGCACTGTCATCAATCCGTAAATCCATCTTTAATAACTCCAAAAACCATTTTCATGAGCTTTTACATTCACTTTCCACAACAGCTATAGCACATGATATATTCCGTCGTTTTTATCAATCCCAACAACTGTCAATAACTTACCTGCATCAAAACACATATAAGCTTTCTTGAATGTAGAAGACAATGACAAATCTATTCTATCGACACTAACAACGAACGTGCTTCCAGGATTGACCCTTCGAATCTCCTCTGCATAAGACCAAAATTGTTTATATTGTTCTTCAACAGAATCATCATTCATCATTTGAGCAATGGTCTTGGCCTTATATGAAAATTTCGGGTTAATATTTACATTGTAATCTCGTCTCACTGTGTCAATAATGTCAGGAATTTGCCAATCAGGCTGACTTTTAACCCTTTCCACATACTCTGTTGCCACCCATCTTGCGAAAGCATGCCTATTTTCCATGCTTCGTGTACATGTGAGAACGTTGTTGTATGTCTTTATTTAGTATGTAGCTTCATTATGCATCTTGGAGGCATGAAATCTCCACTTACATGTATCTTCACATATTACTGTTAATCGTCTCACTTCGTTTTTAACAAATCAGACATTATGTCTCTTCTTCATAGCATTTTCCACCACCAACTCCTTAATTGATGCAAGTGAACTAAAAGTCATTCCTAACGCTACTTCTATGGATGCAGATGTGATGTCTACACATTTATCGTGCATCTCATCATCTACCTCTTCATCTGATTTATTCAGTAAGTAAAGTTCTTTATTAAGACTTTCAGAAACTGATTTCACTTCAACCTCTACATTGTCCTCTACATTATCAAGAGTCTCATGCGAAATGCTCCATATACTCTCAACAAGATCCTCAACAAGATGCCGCCCCTCACTACCACCCTTTCTCTCCCATCTCCAACTCCACTACATTCAGCTCGTTCATTGGCACAATTTTCTTTCTCATCTATATTTTGAAACACTTTTTTCGTTAGAGCACTAACCATGATAAGTACATCTGCATCTGAATTCAACCTCTTCAACCCCTCATCAAGTGGAAAACGTGGGTTGCAGTATTATAAACTCTTCTACTCGGCAACACCTATTTGTCCCAACAAGTCGGAGATTTCCAGTATTGATATCCCATCAACATCACAGTTATCAACGACTTCTTTTTTTCCACTCATATATTTTATTTTGCAGTGCCTCACAGAATTCCCTCCATACTTGAATTCTATTGAAAATTTGTCCATATTCGGATAACACCGTCAAACACATGCCACAGAAAATTTAAAAAGTAAATGACATTGCAAAATATAAATTTTCAATCAAAATTAAATAAAAAAACGCAACTAATTTTTCTAACCAAGGACAGTATTAAAAATTCTATAACAACAATGAAGCAGTGACAACATTGTTTAATTTTTTAAAAATCAAACAATGAATAATGTAATTCAGATTTTTCAACTATTAAAGAACATTAATAAACTAGAGGCACTTCGCCTTCATAATCCATAGACAACTCCAAAAAAAAACCAAATCTTGCACAAAAGCAAGTTAAAATCCAAAGAAACATGCATAGTTTAGTATCTAATAATGCATAGTTCATTTTCCAGCCTTACCAAGCTTTCATTAGCTATCGCAAGGTTTCATGCGTTCAGGCTTTCATTAGTCATCTCAAAATTTTGCGTTCAGGCTTTCATTAGCAATCTCAAGGTTTTGCGTTCAGGATTTCAGAGAACCAGCGGTTTCTATCTTCATAAGGTTTCATCAGCTATCACAATATGTTTTTCGTGAATTCTATTAGATTCACACACATACAAGATGTCCTATCAATTTTTATCTTTATTTATTCATAGTTCAGTATCTAATAATGCTTGTACAACTTAAATATCACACCAAAATAAAATTACGAGATACCAAAATAATAATATATTTTGTGATGTAGGGCAAATGGCTAAAACGTTGAAAACCAATATCTTTACTCACTTAAATTCCGAGAGAGTCAAAATTTGGTATTTCCGGTCTTCAAATAAACTAGCCTATTAAAACGATTTATCAATTAATTTTTAAATAATAATCCAATAAAGAAATTTGGGCAGAAATTCGTTACTGATAAATTCTTCAAACGGAACAAGGTTGAAATCGGACCGGTCTAGAAAATCTTTAGAAAAATTTTGGATTAAAAATTGAGTCGGGTCGAGTCCGGTTTGGTTCAGCCAATTCGGTTCGGTTCGCCTGCAACACTACTTCGCGATGTTGTTTCTTAGCGAGGGAGATGGAGCTCGCTGCCAGATGAGGTCGCCGAACTGAGTGTTTCGGCTGGTAGGGACTGAGCTCGACGGTGGCTGGGCTCGGCTAGGGTTCGGCCAATGAGGAGAAATAGTCGCTAGAAATAAGTGAGTTCTTCATCTTCAATTTCCACTCTATTTATAGAGTAGGACATCAAAAAAAACACCAACACGACTAGGCCAAATCTAACCGAATCGGCTGAACCAAACCGGAGTCGGCCCGACTCAATTTTTAACCCAAAATATTTCTAAAGATTTTCTAGACCGCTCCGATTTCAACCTCGTTCCGTTTGAAGATTTTATCGGTAACGAATTTCTGCCCAAATTTCTTTATTGGATTATTATTAAATTTTTATTTAGAAATTAATCGATAAATCTTTTTAATAGGCCAGTTTATTCGTAGACCGGAAATACCAAATTTTGACTCTCTCGGAATTCAAGTAAGTAAAGATATTGGTTTTCAACGTTTTGGCCATTGGCCCTACATCACAAAATATATTATTATTTTGTTATCTCGTAATTTTATTTTGGTTTTGAAATTTAAGTTGTACAAGCATTATTAAATACTGAACTACGAATAAATAAAGATAAAATTTGATAAAACATCTTGTATGTGTATGAATCTGATGGAATTGACAGAAAACATGTTGTAATGGCCGATGAAACCTTATGAAGGTAGAAAGCGCTGGTTCTCTGAAAGCCCGAACGCAAAACCTTGAGATGGCTAATGAAAGCCTGAACGCAAAATTTTGAGATGGCTAATGAAAACCTGAACGCATGAAACCTTGCGATAGCTAATGAAAACTTGAAGCTTGGTAAGGCTGGAAAATAAATTCTAACCAGTATGTAACTTTAAGCATGGAAATTCAATAATACATTAAATTTATTTAGTTATGCATATATTTTTACTTACTGAGTTTATAAACTCACTACTTACTTTATTGATGTAGGTGAGTTTTTAACAGAAGAAGAATTTGGGCTGATCGAGAATATTCTAGAGACAGATAAGCATATAAACAATGATATAGTCGAATCAAATGAGTGACTTTAATTGTTTAAATATCATTTTAAATGGGCAAATACTGTTTGAAATTTTTAGAATATTGTTGAAAATTTTATTTCAGTTAGTACTTTCATAATTACGTTTTGATCTTTAATGTTTTGTTTGTAGAAATTTTGAAATTGTATTTCTGTATTTCCATCGATAAATTTTTGATTAAGAGTTTAAATTAAATATTTCTACATAAATGTTAGATTTTCTTTCGCTTAATTAATGACTCTGAGGATTTTAAGAAATTCCTAAAATTGAAATTAGGGTTTTGACTAAACTAATTTGACCTAAATTTCAATCAATTTGGGAAAAAAATTTAGAATTTTCAAATTTTAAGAAAGTAGAATTTGGGGTGTTACAGTCAAAAATACGAATGATATAAAATATTTAAAAAATAGATTATATGAAGTTCACTTGGGAAATATTGCCAATCTCCTTCCCAATACAATTCTCAAGATTTTCAATAATGAACAAATTTATGAAGCTAGTATTAAGTACATACAATTGCATCATCCCACATGCCCTATATAAAAAATGATAAAAATGAAACACCGCAAATGACCTATAGTAAACTGTTCTGACACCGCCAAAGGTCCAACTGCCCTATCAATACCCTCACTTTGTTTGACTACTTTTGCCTTTATCACAGCCAAAAAAAACAAAAACCGATGATATAAATATTAGATCCCAAGTGCCAGATGACAAACGCACTTCGTCCATTATTATATGTAGGGAAGCTAAGAAACATTCGATAGGAATGACTAACAAAAAACAAACTTCTCAATGCTTTCAATTTCTTAATGGATTTCGAGAATGAGAAATTATAACTCCAAATGATTATTGAAATATATTTAAACTAAAAAAGGAGGAAAGAACAAACAAGACAATCGACACAACTTGATTACGACGTAATATCATCTCTGAGCACCAGACAAAACCAGAACGAACTGAAACTCCTATATTATGCAACTAACACATTTGATAAATGGTTGCAAGGGAAGGGAATACCAAGTGATTATAAACTCTCACGGGTATTCATCCTGGGGGATGATCAAATATAAGGGCCTTAGTTACGACAAAGGAATCCAAATTTTCTCACTCTCACATTCGATGTAAATTAACAAGAAATATGTCCAAAATAAAACTAAAGAGTTCAATTTGCTTCGGATAAGCTCAAAACGAGACTAGAATTCTTTTAGCGCCAAATGGAGAATCAAACTCAATTCTCAGTTCGTTAAAGTTTCCTCATGAAATTCTTCTTTCCCTGCTCTTGGTTTCCACTCCGAAGCAAAAACAGATTTAATGGCAGAACTAATTCTTACCCCGAGCTTTCGAGTGCAAGAGGAGTCGTTGGGAGAGAGAATTCGTGAACGGTCAATGGAACTGCTAGACACATCATCAATGGCGTCGTCTTCGGAAATGGGAAGACGAGATTTAGGGCGGAACCTGGCTCCCGTCCTCAAAATATTGAACAAGACAAGATGCCCATGACGGGTGTATATGAGGTTCTAAGAGAAAATGGAAGTAGGACGAGACTTTAATCATGGAAGAGAAAAAAAGGAGAGAAGAACGAGATTTGGCACTTATTATATACAATTTATAACTTACCGCTTTAAAATCATTCAAACTTAAATTATTTATTTTTTCAAAAATTATATCAATACATTAATTATTAACAATTTGAACATTATCCTTAATTTATTCACTAAATCTTCCATGTGTATCATATTGAAAAAGTGAGAAATTTTCAAATTAGAAATCACTAGGGGTGGAATAGGCTCGGTTCGGTTTGGTTTGGTTTTTGGCCGAACTAGAACTGAACCAATTCAATTCGCTTCGGTTTTGCATTTCAAAAACCAAAACCGAACGGAATACACTTGAAAACTGAACCTCAGTTTTCGGTTTCGGTTTCGGTTTTTGTTTTTGAAATTCGGTTTTCGGTCTTTAAATCAGATTTTCCTGGTTTTTTACTTGGTTTTGACATCGGTTTTGGGCTTGTTTTTCAAATCTTAAAACTACAAAGTACAAATTTTTTTCAAGTCTGCAAAACAGACAGAAATTACACCAACAAATTTTGATTCTAAAACAACTAAACAGCCAAGATTTTGGAGCCAAAACTTGAAGACAAACATAAGAACAGCAATTTTGAATTCATCACTTTGTCTTGTTGTTAATCAGAATCTAAAAGTTACCTGGTTGCGGAATAACAGAAAACTCTTTTACATACAGTATCCTAAAGCTTAATCCAGAAACTAAATGTAATTATTGAAGAACAAAAAGAGTAATTAGAGTATGATTTTCAAATAAATACCTATTTAAGTTACACCGGCATGTTAGATCAAACATGAAGAAGATTGCAATAGTCTTTACAAGCAGCTGGAATATGATGCTCTGATCCTTTATCACCTAAATTCAATCAATTTCTCTGGTTATTACGAGATGATGATATAACTTCAACTTTCTTTTTCTCAGGACAATAATGGACGATTCAGGTTACCTCCTACTTCCCAAAGGTTACCTTTGGCCATATCGATTCTGTGTATTCCGTTGAAGGAATCACGTTGATAGCAAAGGGTAAACCCTATACATATAGTCTCCTAAATAGTAATACTGAAACTTCAACGAATGGTTTGTCACGAACCTGTGAAGACTTCGACCTTACCGGCTGGGCTGGAGAACAGAGTGGACGAAGTCGGACAGGCAGAGTGTCTACCGAATGTTAGGTATTGTCGATTAGCACTATCGCAGTGCAATGACAAATCCGATTTCGCGAAATGCGAAATCGCGATTTCTGCCTTCGGCTGATGGCTAGAGACTCTGTGAGAGAGACTTCACAGTCGGGCCCCGCGGAGAGTGCGAATCGCCGATGGGTAGTGACTGAGAGAGATTAGGGCTTGGTAGTGGTGTCTAATGGGCGGGCTGGCTCGCCAGCCCGCCCACTCGGCTCGGATCGCTACAGTACCGAGCGGGCTCAGCTCGGGCCCGGTAGACGGGCCGAGCCGAGCCCGAGCACCCGGGCTCGCGAGCTCGGCGAGCCTGGCTCGCGAGCCTGCCTGGCGGGCTGGCTCGCGAGCCTGGCGGGCTGGCCCGGCTAGCCAGCAGGCGAGCCAACCCGCCAGATGTTCACTGTGAGCCCGAGCTCACGACTCGGGGAGACGAGATCCCACGACGACGGGGAGACGGGATCCCTCTGGCCTAAGCTGACGAGTCGCGACGACGGGGACGGAGCTCGCGACGACGGGGACAGAGCTCGCGTGAAGGACCGGGCTCGCGACGACGAGGACAGAGTCGGGACGACGAGGACGAGGAGGACTGCGTCAATGGCGATCGCCAGCAAGACAGAGCTCGCCGACTCTGTCCCGACGTCGCGAACTCCCGACGCAGAGAAGCCTACGCGAACTCCCGACGTAGAGAAGCCTTCGCGAACTCGCGACGTCGCGAACTCCTGACGTCGCGAACTCCCGACGTCGCGACTCTGTCCTTCGCCGCTTCTCTGTCCCGACGTCGCGACAGAGCCTTCGCCGCTTCTCTGTGAGATTTCTCACAGAGAAGCCTTCGCCGTTTCTTGCAACGGTCTGAAGACCGTTGGCGAGCAGGCGAGGGGCGATGGCAACGGTCTCTAGACCGTTGCCTGGAGCGCACTGGAGGTGAGCTCCCTCCCTGTGGCGAGCCCCCTCACTGGCAGTGAGCCACTGCCAAATGCCAACGGACCGTTGGCAACGGTTGGAAAATTTAACGGTTGAAAAAAAATTTTCTATATATACTCCTCATTATCTCTCAAATTTTTCATCCCAACTTTCTCACATTCTCTCAATCTTTTCACAAATTCTTCTCTTTTTCTCTCAATATCTCCTTCTCAATTGCTTAATCTCTCCATCATTCTCCCAATTTCAAAGGTATATTTTATTTTTTTAATTTTAATTTTTTTAATTTAATGTGTATTACAAAACAACTAATTTTTTTTTTTGCAATTTTTGTAGGACTCGTATTCGGGGAGGAGATGATCACAATTCACAACAATTGCATAATATTGTTGCGTAATTGGTGTGCGGTATCATTTTATTTATTAATTGTTTCGTAGTAGTCAATTTTTTTAATTATGGATCCTCGTGATTTTTTGATTGACACTTTTAATGACACTAACGATGATATTGAAGAAATTAGGGAAGATAATCTCACAATTGCAATTGATCAATCATCGGCACATGCATCCACATCGTCACCTAGAAAAAAAAGAAGTAAAACATCGGAGGTATGGAATAATTTTGAAATAAAAGATATTAAAATTGGTGGAAAAATAGAAAGTAGAGCACAATGTAAATATTGTATTAAACATTATGCATACGTATCCGGTAGTTCTACTAGCACACTTGGTAGGCATTATGAAAAATGTCACGCTAACAAGCAAGTGAAAGACCCTACACAAACACTCATAAATGCTAGTGGCAGTGGCAATTTTATGTATTCACATAATAAAATGAGAGAAGGAGTAGCAAAATATATATCACAATCTGAAGCACCTTTATCTATGTTTGATAGCGAGTTATTTGAAAATTTTATGAAAGAGTATATTAATCCTAGTTTTAGACGAGTCCCTAGAAGTACGACGCGAAGTGATATTATTAAAATGTATAATCATATGAAAAATGAATTAATTGAGTTTTTTTCAAATGCTCCGTCTATGTCTATTTGTATTACTTCTGATTTATGGAGTGCACCTAATGCTTTAGGATATATTGTCGTAACTTCTCATTTTATTGATGACTCTTGGCAATTAAATAAAAGAATATTAGGATTTCGTAGTTGTGAATATCCACATAGTGGCGTTACCATTTATAGATATATTGTTGGAATTTTGCAAGAATATGCTATTAGAGATAGAATTTTTAGTATTACGCTAGATAATGCTGCTGCTAACGATGTTGCAATTTTTGAATTTAAAAGGTTATTTCAATTAGATACGGCTCATAATACTCTTTTTCATATGAGATGTGTTTGTCATATTTTAAATTTAGTTGTTCGAGATGGCATGTCACATATTTCGCTACATATTGAATCTATTCGATCTGCAATTTCTTTTATTACTTCATCTAATACGCGACAACAAGAATATAAAGAATATTGTAAAATTGCTCAACTTAAACCAAGAAAATTAAAAACCGATGTAGATACAAGGTGGAATTCGACTTATTTAATGTTAGAAAATGCTAAGCCATATTGGTTAGTTATTTGTGCTTATATTAGTGAAAAAACAAAATGTATTACTCTTGATCATAATAGTTGCGATATTGCTAATTTATTTCTTGATTTTTTAAAACCATTTTATGAAGCTACAAATAAATGTTCGGGAATTTATTATCCCACTACTCATCTTGTTCTCCCAATTTTTATAAAATTAACGGGTACTTTTCAAATATTTAAACAAAGAAACGAATTTTGTGCATTAATTGAAAAAATGGAAAAAAAATTTAAAAAATATTGGCTTAACATACCTCATATTTTTTGTTTTGCATGCATAATGCATCCTAGATTTAAATTAGATGGAGTGCGTATAATGTTTGATAGAATTTCTTCTAATTTAGGTATTTCTTCTTCAATTAATGGTGCTCAATTAAGAAATGAAATTGATAATTTATTTTCTTCTTATGAAATTAAATATTCTAATAATCGTTCAATTCCGTCATATGATATGCATGCTAGTTCTAGTAGTGGTGCTTGTGGTGGAGATCCACAAGATTTTATGTATGATATATTTAAGCAAATAGATAGCAATGTTCATTCTTATAATTCACAAAGAAATGAACTCGATATTTATCTTAACACCTACCATAACATTTCTTGCCCCGAGGATTTTGATATTTTGGCTTGGTGGAAAGTCAACTCTATTTCATTTCCTATTCTTTCTAGAATGGCACGTGATCTACTAACACCTCCGGTCTCTACAGTAGCATCGGAGTCTGCTTTTAGTGCAGGTGGACGTGTGTACGATGATAAACGAGGAAGACTTGCACCAGAAATCGTTGAGGCACTCATTTGCATGAAGGATTGGAACGACGCTGTGACGAGAGATCAACAACGAGAAGATGACATAGTTGAAGAATTCAAAAATTTGGATGTCGAAGACTAAATTTTTATTTAAATTTGAAATTGTAATTTTCATTTTCATATATTTTCTTTATCTTGTAAGTTGTGATTTGAAATTGTAATTTATATTTAAAATTGTAATTTTCATTTTCATTTTGAAATTGTAATAAAAATATTTATTCAATTCAATAAAAATATTTATTCAATTAAATTATTAATTATAGTATTTTTACATTATAATAAATTATTATAATAATAAATGATACCGCACACCAATTACGAAACAATAGTATGCAACAATAGTATGCAATAGTATGCAACAATAGTATTTATCAATTACGAAACATTATATAAGATATTATTATTTATGTATATTTGGCTCGTTAGACTCGGCTCGTTAAGGCTCGTTAGGCTCGCTCGGCTCGTTAAGGCTCGGCTCGTTAAGGCTCGTTAGGCTCGCTCGGCTCGTTAAGGCTCGGCTCGTTAGGCTCGGCAGGCTCGTTAGGCTCGGCTCGTTAGGCTCGGCTCGTTAAGCTCGGCTCGTTAGGCTCGGCAGGCTCGTTAGGCTCGGCTCGTTAAGCTCGGCAGGCTCGACGAGCCAGACTTTTTCAGGCTCGGCCGGCTCGGCTCGGCTCGTTAGCCACCTCTAGGGCTTGGCACTGGGCAGAGAGACTCGAGAGGCAGAGAGACCAGGGTAGGGTAAGGCTGCCAGGTTTGTTTTTTTTTTTAAATATATGTCAGTTCGGTTTCGGGTTACTCGGTTTTTCCCTGTCAAAACCGCGAACCGAACCGAGTCGGGTCGGTTCTAATACAAATTTCTCCCTTGACAAATCCAAACCCACCCAACCAAAACTACTTTGTTGGGTTCAATTACCTAGTTGGAACCGAACCTATTCTCACTCCTAAAATCACCAATACCTCATCAAATAAAAAACATGAAATATTAAATATTAAATTTCACAAATAAATTGATAAAAAATCCAAATGGAGAGTCGAAAAGTTCTGTTTTTTGAAAAAATAATTTAAAATTTAATTGTACCACAAATACATATTTAAGATTATTCTCTATAATCTTAATGACCAAAATTATAATAATAACAATATTAGAGGAATAATTATTATAATAACAATATTATAATCTTATTTCATACCGTGTTACGTTGATTAGTATAATTAATTATTTATAATTTATTATATTAATTGCATTAATCTTAAAAGTAAGAATTAAAAAATAAAAATCCGAAATAAAGGTTCGTGTATCTAAAAATGGGGATAAATATTATTTATATGAAAAAAAAAAGGAGATACTTATGACCAACTCAAGAGTTTGCTACATACCATCATATAAGTAATACACGTCAAAAGACCTAATCATAAATGGCCTAAAATGAATACTAGCCCTCGCCTCCACCAAACTAAGTAGCTCAGCTCTCTCTCATTCAGACACCATTCCAACATAAAATGTGAACAGACATCAACGTCCCCGTTCATTCTTCAACTCTCGACACTAACTAGTAGAAGGAAAATGCAGAGGTTGGCAACTTAACTTTTAAAACTTTAGGTAATCGTCAAGAAGAAAGTTCTTCATGCTCCATTCTCCGAATGGTGTATTCCCTCTCAAGTATTAGAAATTCCTGCGCGAAAGAAAGGGGCATCGCAATACATCATGCAATTATGTACCATTAACATCTCCAGCTTCAAAGTTCTTGATTAATATTTACATTAAAAAAAATAAGATGACACTCTTCTTCTAATCTTTTGAGAGACCCCAACTCTATTACATCCTTTTCAGCCCAAATGGTGTATAAGTGATCTGCTCCATTTTGTTTTGTTGTGGGAAAGCACATTTTTCTTTCACCCAAAAAATGTGTATACGAGTGAATTTTTCTGTGGTCTGCTCTGTGTTGCAAAAATGAATATTATATGCAAACAGGAACCACGCATGGCATGCATCAAATATAATATCAATTGCGGTGAAATTTGAAAATGATTATCGAGTTACTCAGTTTAAGGTGCAGGATAAAGCAAAAATAATAATAATGCCGCACAGATTACCTGGAACTGTTGCTGACTGAACAAATGGAGAAACCCAGATCGAGAGCAACCCGCCAATTCAATCAACTTGTCATGTTTTTCAGAAATAATGCCGGACTCCATCAGTGCAACAAATACCTGATGCCATAGGTGGTTAACTAGGTTTGATGCAAGGAAATAAAAGATAGGAACTTAGATGACGTATCTAATTACAAAGATAAAACTACTTCTGCGCACCACTCAATCAGACTGAGTAACATGCAAACTGGGTGTCAAAAGCTTATGAATATACTAGAACTTTGGAGACTATCAACGCTCAGTCCTCCAATATTTTATCAATGTATAAGAATTCACAGTATTTCTTCTTGTGGGTTACCTTTAAAAGAAATACAACGTCCTAAAATACTTGAATTCTTGCTGTTTCGCAGATTTTAGACTCAAAATGAAATCCTAAGATTTTTAATGACATCACTTTAATGGAACTGTTTTTTGGAACACAGTTACATTTCTTGCAGCTTTCCTTTGAGGATCTCTCTTATTCAATTGTTCAAATTTTCTCGTCATTATATTTAGTTTCTTAATGTAGACCAAGAGGAATAGAAATGAAGCTGTGGAAATAAGTACTAGCATCATCTTTTTGTGACGTTCTTTTTTGCAAGGGAAAGATTTAATAGGAGTTGTCTCTTGTACAGTTTGTCCGGGGTGGATGAGCCTTTTCATTTAATAGAATTCAACCTTTTACTGACAAAAAATAAATAAATAGAAAGTCAAAGGTTCCACCAAATTTTCTTACCTGCAAGCATCGAAGAATGAGTTCTGGGAGACAGCATCTTCTACATAAACCCTGCACAATGTATGTTGCTGGACGTCCTAACAAACCATCTTTACTCGAATACCAAGCATCTAGACGCAAGACTTCCATAGTCACTCCAGCTTGGAATCTATGAAGCTCACCTGCATCACAATGAAAGCATTTCAGTCAACTTTTCTAAATATCTTCTAATAGATTTTTAACCATTTGTCCCAGAAAATAAATGAAAATGAAAGGCAAGATTTTCATCCATGACAGCATCACTGATCGTATTACCTATGGCATTCTGCCTCCGGCCAGAGAAATCAAACTAGAAACCAAATAAATTGTCGCGTACAAGTCAAAAAAGTAAACATAAGAGGAATCTTTTCTTCAAGTGACTAATAAAACAAAGCTTTCTCAAGACAATTAATGTCAACCATGTGATTACGATACATACTTTTAACAAAATAAATATCTTTTGACAATGTCTCTCCATCACTATTTTCTTAAGCAGCCAGAAATACTCCGTTTCTGTTTTCACGTCATCGGACTTGACATGTCATAAGAAGCAAATTGATTCTTTCAAGGATCTATTTTTAGCAGAAGAACCTACAAATGCATGTCTAATAGAGTTTCTCACCTTTAAAACCAGCAGCCAAGATATTGCCAAGAATACCACCACCATTGCATCCAAGAGGCGGAAGCCCGTCACCTGGCACTGCCAGGCAACGAAGGACAACTTCAATGCAGCAGCTGTCCTTTGATGATATGGTTACATTCACCTTACCAAAAATATTCATAAGAATTTCATCTCAAAATTTTAAATGACAGATTTTAATGAAGACCACAACAGAAAGGGCAGTGATGCACAAAATAGTGTTTAAGAAATTTAAACAAGTTATTGAAACTTTTTTATAGGTTCAATTTTAGCAGAAAGCGTCTTAATACCATCTGAATTATTGAAAATTAATATCTAGTAGAATTCCATATAGTCCGACTCTATTTCCAACTAATCATGGTTTGTGTAGGACGTAGAAATAAGTCTAGTCTTCAAAAGACAGGCTTTCCCCTTTCATAACTAAGAATATTAGGGTTATGAAAGCTGATCATGACAAGAAACCAGAAGGTTTGCTTGGTGAGTAGGAAATGCGCAACATATCAATAAATTGGTAAACTATTGGGACTCAAGTGACCCATGCCTTCGTATTCTGAGTAGGAGACATAAACATATGAGAAACCCATGTACGAACAAGTATACTTTTACTTCCCGAACTAACTATTCTAAATTAGGGAGTAGATCCTCGTGAGGAATCTATAGATACTTATCTATATTTTATTTATAGAGCCCTTGACTGAATTTCCTTGGCATTACTAGGTTTTGGGTGTGTTATAATACACCTATGGACTCCGAATCCCCTGAATAATCTTTTTCACTCTATGGTTATGTATGTGAAGATAGAACTAAGATGGGTGTTCAAATAATTTTGCTAGGAACAGGCTTTTTTCTCGGATGAAAGCTCTTTATTTTGGAGTATAACCGACATGGGGCTCACTGGAGATATGTAATAAAAAAAGACTTGGCCTTAATCAAATTATTATATTTGGATATTTATTAAACTATTTTTTTGGAGGCAAAAAATGGATTGTTACAGACAATATGAAAGATATAACTGCAGAGCATGCTTGATTAAGTTGCATATTTTATAAGATGGCGGTGCACTGACTGTTTTTTTTTTGTTGCTCGTCTCATATTTGGAGATACTTCAAATGTTTTTTGTTTTGTTTTGTAACTTGTGATTATACTGTTTGTCCTAGTGATTTTTACAAACCTACTAAACCAAAAGCTTCTACGCCTGGGCCACCTTTACCACACCTCGACTAACAGAGCTTTAAAGTTAACTGGGTAAAGCCTAAACTCAAACGATAGTTTTTTAGCATGCTTTCAAATGAGATTCCAAGTTCAAGTACACTCAAGGTCACTTTGCACCATTAAAGAAACTAAAATTAACATACCATTAACTGTCGATTTAACACTTCTTCTTCTGAAACAGATGCGTGAAGGGCACTCATAAGAGTGGTACAAATGGTGGCATCCGGGCGTAGACATTCACCAGAAGGCAAACACAGCATTGTCATTGCACGCAGTTCAAGAAAAACAGGTTCAACAGATTCATAGACATAATCTTCAAAAGAATGCAACCAAGGATTTTCTTTCCCTGGACAAAAGAAATATAATTTGCCGTGAGAAAACATAATTGCCTACATTTTACCATAAGCCAATATACAAAGGGACTATAACTCACTGAGTAACAATAAAAATGATGAATTGAGCGTTTCATTGGCTGCTGTTATCGCTCTTTGCTTCTCTTCTACAGAGAGCTCGGAAAACTCTCCATTCTCAAACTCAATTTTGAGCCAGTAGCGGTATCTTGCATCACAGGAGTAATATTCATTCTATTCAAGATAAAATTATAATTAGCATATACCAGCTATAATATCAAAACAAAATTATATAAATGAATTTTACCCAATCCTCGAACTCTTTCAGGTTGTCAAAGACATCATTATCACTTAAATCATTCAAGATTTTAGAATTCTGCCTCAAAGGTTCGGCAAGATAACTAAGTAGCTTGTGAGCACCTATTGGCATCGCTGGGACCCTCCACATAGAGATCAGCGCAAATTCTCTAAACAAGATGTTGCTACAACAAAACAAGAGATAAAATAAAGAGCAGAAACAAGTATTATAGGCGAAACGTCCAAAATCATTACACACAAAAACCTAATGTAAAAATGAGAAAATCAAATCATCATAGTAATACTTTTGTTTCTTCAACGCATTCAAGTAGTGCAAAAAAGATATAAATGAGCAATTAATATAATGAAAATTTTCTGTTTCCCACAGCAATATTGAGAAACACATACAATTTAATCCTAGAAGCACTTAGACTCCATTTTTCGGTAGAGAGTCTGTGTCAACAAACATACATGCACATAATTATCTGTGTGTTTGTGTGTGCACAGGCGGGCGTGTCTAAAATATAAAATGTTAATTACATGATTCCTGCCATGCAAGTGTCCAATTTTTCTCAGATATGAGGCGTTTGCTTCTCTGAGCCATGTCCAGTCTAAGTGTGCATTTATGCTCATATATATGTGCGCGTGTGTATGTTTACGGGAATATGAAAAAAAAATAAAATTAAATAAATGATTCCCAACATGTCAGCATCCTATTATGAGGTGTCTGCTTTTCTGTGCAGTGTCCAGTCCTAGAATGACATTTACCTGTGCATTAATGCTCTAAGCAGCAGTTTAGTGCTAATGGTCTCAAGATTAGTAATTGTCGAAGGAGGTGTAAAGCACAGCCATTGGATAACCAAAGCCTTTTGAAGACTCTGCAGTCGGTGGTGTTCTGCAACATCAGATAATTTATCATATTCACTGTTTCTGATGTCTCGAGATCTTGACAATACCCTATTCAATCAAATTATATAGAAAAAATCAGCCTCATAAACAAAAAAAAAATATTGGCTAATTTTATAACCTGTTTATAAAATAAGCATACATACCTCTCAACAATTTCTTCAAAACTGCCTTTTGAATCATTCTCTGGTGAAAAGGGCAAGTATTCCATAGCAGAGACAAAGATCTTATGCTTTACATACACGCTGTCCCAAGGCCAAAGCACAAACAAAAAACATCATTTAACACAGTAGGTGATTGTTGGATTGCAAGGCAGTATTTCAATGCGAAAATAACTTGCCTAAGTGAGAACATCAATTGATATAGTACTTTGTGCATTTTGCAACAATCAGTTGAATAATTTAACGACCAAAGCATTTTGCAATTCAAGTTTTTGTTTCAACCATTTGCTTAAATTTCCACCTACACCCAGCATGCACCAAATTACTTTTGTTATAGCGTTTAAGAATCAACATCCAAACTCCACCGTTCCCACAAATCACGCCATATGAAAGACAGGAAAAGGAAACAGAAAAGGTAGTGCAGGCCAAAAAAGAATAAGAACATGTCAAAAAGAACATTATAGTGGAGAAGTTGAAACGGCTAAAAAGATGTGACCAGAAAGAGATTCTGATAGAACACACGAACCTCCTATCAGAATCTTAGTTGACCAACAAGGATACATAACTAATAATTATATAATATAATAAACGTTGGTAACTTCAAAATCTTGATAGCAATCAGAAATAAGTCATAGTATAAAATATAAAATAGATGCGCTACCTACTATTGAGCCTGAGTTCCATCATATGCACAAATAGATCGATGCAAAGGTGACGTGCAACCTGAGAGGCATAAATTCCAACCAATTCCTCGTGTTGTTTTGAAAATAAAAACATGGCATACCTGATTTGGGTTTCACAATATTTGCAAATCAAAAAACAAAAAAAAAGTCACTTGAAGAGCACTGAAAATAAAAGGATTGAATGGAATTCAGACAAAATAGAAAAAAGGTACAGCATTACTATCTCCTTACATATTTAAAATGAGATCTCCAACGCTCATAATCTTTTCCTTGAAAGCACCCTTCATCTCTTCTCCGAGTAAAAATCTTAGAATAAGAACCAAATGTGCACCAAACCTAATAATTTGAGGGTCTCCATGGGGTCTGGCAACACAAATAATGCAGTGAATAGCCAAATAATATAATGCAAACTAGCAAAAACAGATTATTCTTTCCGGTCACATTTTTTAATGAAAGTTCTGCAAATAAATCATAGGAATGGTCTAATCAGGGAAAAATGGCCAATTGTCAAATCAACAACCTTTGTTTTCTAATCTGTTCTGCTGTTCTTTTGAAAGTTGCAAAACTATTGCTCAATAAAACCAATTCAAATCGGTTTTATCCATCTAGCTGACTGTTAGAGCTGCAATAGAGGGTTATGAAACATCCTCGTAACTTCTAAATATTAAAGCTCATATATTGGGGCAGAACAAAAAATTTATGGGTCCAAGAAAAAAAGAGGTCCTTTAACACAACAATATGGTCCATGGTTGACAATGGCGATGCCACCACATTACCTGAATACATTCTCACCAACTTCAGATGGCGCTATCCATGACCAAATAAGATCCAGTAGTCGTGGTATATCTCCTAACATCAGAATCATCTGTAGGTCAACGAAAAATCAGAGATTACTAAAGAAAACAAAAGCAACTTGTTTTCTATTGACAAAAAGCATGCTCCACCGTCGCATACCAAAAGTGTTCCAATGTCAAATTGCAAGAGACTCCCCCAAATAAAATCACGGACATTGAAAGAACAAAACAAGGGGAAATTTTCTTATATGATAGATAAATAATGACCTCAACCAAAAATCATATCAAACGAGGAAGAAAACAGCAATGTTTGTATATCCGCTTGAACATTTTAACACGCAGACCCTCTGAATTGGGATCAACGCTGCTCCATTTTGAGTGTGTAATAGAACGTTGACTCTTTTAGGGTTATATGGGATGACAAACACAGAAATTTAAGTAGGATAAAATTGATTTCATTTTCAATTACCGTACAATTGGCTGCTCATATAAGAAAAAAGGAAATCTCATGGACGAAAAGTACGTTGGCAAAAAAACAATACAAGAAGAATTATGTGCTAAAGAAGACCACTTCAACATTTTTCTGCTAAAAAATAATCAACCATTTTCCAGACAAGTTAAAGCCATTATTAGAATCTCCATTAGTAACAGCTTTAAACCAGGTAAAGTCAGAATATCTAGCCAATAAAAAAATTAGCTAGTGTACAAAGGAATGGTTCATTAAAGCATTTCTACTCTTCCTTCACAGATTTATAAATGATCCTCTAAACTTAATCCTTCATGAACATTTAGTAACCATCAAACTGTAGTGAAGTAAACTCTTTCCCATTTTAAGATACCTCAATTTGTCGTTGCTGCTCTTTACATGCTTGACTGACAGTCTCATGCACCATTTCACTATAAAAAGTAGATTCATAAAAATATCATATGTTGCACAGAGAAGACCAACACAGGAGTCAATAACAATGTTATCCAAAAGTAAACGGTTATTGCACCCTGAATGGAGCTTTTGAAGAAGAGCTGAGATTTGCCGAGGCTGTTGGCTCAAAACTTGAAGTGGCCAACTTTCCAATTCATCAGCATTTTGAAAGGAGTTCTCAATTTGTCCAGGACTTCCCTCGATAATTTCTTCAAAGCTTTTGAATTGATCCATTTTCCCAGTATGTAAACGAGCAAGTTCCAAATCTACTTGAACATCTAGCCATGATTTGGCCATTGCCCAGCATGCTGACTACAATGAAATATGATTCAATGAAACTTCTCCGTACCCACAGAAACCGTTTCATAATATAAATAATCAATTATATTATTTCGTGTTTACAAAATAACAAAGAAAACTTGCTCAATTTTACGTTCTCTAGTCACGCATTAATAGTGCTTTACATTTACGAGCAAAGTAACAAAAAAAATCTATAACTTCAACAAAAAAGGAATGGAAAATCAAAAATTCCCAAAAAAATAAAAGAAGAAGAAAAGGTCCAATCCCTTGGAATGACATTCAGAAATCAAGTTCAATAGTCAGAATAAGTTTCAATAAACAAATATTACTAGAACAATGGAAAAAATAACTTGAGAACTATGTGCTTTAAATTACCGAATCGATAAACTCACATTTTACACCGTACCTCCCAGTCTGTGCAAATTGGAAGCATGCCCTTCAAATTGCCACATTGAGATGCATACACAGCAGCTTCATACTTTCCACCATCTAGCTCAGCAATTTTCTTCAAAGAAAAATGCAGAGAAAATGGTTGAAGTAGTTAAAAACTACAGAGCATAGCCACCTTAAATACTTTGACAAAAAACAAAATGGAACATTTACTGGAGAAAAACCCAAGTGATACCTCAGATGCACAATAAGATGCCCATTTCCAAAGACGCCATTGGTGGCCCATACCACTTTCCAGTTCAATGGCTTGCAAAGTTCTTTTCTTTCCATTTCTCAAAAAAGCTTCAACAGAAGGAAACTGGTCCAACCCTCCAAAAGGGCATAAAGTTGCAGCTCTCCAAGGCTGTAAAGATGGCTATTTGTCACATTGCCAAGAATAAACTGAAGCAGACAATAAACTAAAAACTCTACAAATATTGTTTATAGCTGTCCAAGAGGAAATAAAGTTGCAACCCTCCAAGACTGTCAAGATAGTGGATTTATCACATCTCCAAGAAAAAACTGAAGAAGAAGACAGCCTAAAAATCATAAAGTATTGATTACCTGACCTGCAGAACGACAAAGATCACAAGCTTCTTCTATTCTTCCAGCTCTTAAAAGGGTCCAAACATCTTCTATAAGAGAATCATCCTGTTTCTGTGCAGAAAAAACATTGGTCTTCAACTAAATAAAAAGAGACTGCGCACAATTCAAACAAATCCAGTGCCAAAAGAGAGAACATAAGCTATGAAGGCTCGACATTACTTTGTCATCAGGTAGCTGATGAGCATTTTCACGTGTCGGAGCATCAAAATCCAAGTGATGAATTGTGTTTATATTGGAGGCTTTTTTAATTAGAGACCTTTGCGTGTGATGCCAAACTCCAGAGCTGGGAAGATATGTACCCACATGTGAACCTCGAACCTACAAATATGAAGTTGAAACAATGATTGACCCTAAACACTACAAGAAAAGAATCAAAAGAGGGAAAAAGGATTAGGATATCTACGGCCAGATAACAAAAGAGAAATGTTCTAAGATTGATTGTTTGCTGAACTGTGAATCTTCTTGGATTGAATTTCCTATTTTACATTTTGCAATTGTAGGTCAGATAACAAAAGAGAAAATGTTCGAGGATTGACAGCTTGTTGAACTGTTAATCTTCATGTATTATTGAATTTCTTATCATATTTTCCATTCTAAACTTGCTCTTCATCCTTTTGATTATATCCATGTAATTACATAGTTTTTATTTTTTAAGTCTTATAATTGTTGACGCTATAGATTTACATTCAAAGCGTATAAACTCAATTCCCTATGTATTGCTTCCTCAATTGATTACAGATAAGATTTTTTGTCCTATAAATTTCTACTTAAACAATGGAAAAATTAACTCAACCCCACGTGATGAGCATAAACAAAAGGATTATTGTGTTTGATATCTCTTATATCTTCAAAATAGAAAAATATCATGGATCAAACACCTTGTTTTCCAAATCAAGTGCTTTGGAAGCTAGACCTTCTAGCCACTGAACTATACGGAGGCATAATTGAGCAGTATGATCCTCAGCAACAAACTGACAGGCCTCCAAGTGCGACGTTGGGGGAAACTGTTAGAAGTAACTACTCAGCATGTGGTCAAGAATTGGAAATGTTTATAATTGATCAGCAGAGTAAAAGGCAAAATACGTCACCACAATTAAATCTTTAGGAAGTTCTGAAGTCACTGTATGAAGAACAAATATGTCAGTTATAAAATCACAATGCCCTATTCGCTTAACATTGAAAAACAGTATAATTTGGGGAAAACTTTAAATTGTTTAAGAATTTGTAAGTGCCCCTAAATCATAAATACGTCGGGCAACAAATAGTTTTTGTGCACCAAAAACTCCCAATTTCACAAGTTAGAAGAAGTGTAGCAAGACTATTCAATTCAATTCAAACAAGACATGATGTCAGCATGGGTCAGCAAGATGATATTGATTTTTTCAACGCAAAGATAAATTTGAAGGCAAAATTAGTAGAAATAAGAAAACTATGGGTTCAGTAACTATTTCCTTTTCCATAAAGATACCACAAGAGGGACCACGAGGCAGCCTCATCAAGAAGAAGTTGAGCCTTCTGCCTCATCATTTTATCCTCCAAGACACGATGTCGTATATTAGAGCCATACCTAAAACAAAGACAGTAGAGTCAAAACAGTACGATTTGTTCCTTCAAGAAATTACATTGATCACCTAAATCCACCAAAACAAGTCAGACAACCTGAATAAGCACTCTACCACAGAGTGTTAACTATCAGCCTCTATAAATAACCAATGAATTTGTTGTGAAGCATCCCCTTTTATCATTATTCACTTTAGCTATGACAGCAACAAAATGGAGTAGCACCAAATTTGATTAATTACTGAATGCGAAGACGCGAAAACTTAAAAGCATTGCTTATGGAGCATTGTGTTATGGGATCAGAAATACGGGATGAGATATTTCCCAAAATCTTAACTCCACAAGAATTTTATTTCCCTTTTTGCAACCAAACTTTTTTGGGAACTACATACTAGTTAATCTTTTCAGTGACGTCTTCGCTTGCAGCAAACGTCTAGATACAGTCTCTTAACTAATTAAGATGCAGATAACGTTAATATATAGTGAAATTAATGATATTGGTCAATAAGAGAAATCATGCAACCAATTGAACTTTGCAACATTTTCCTGATAATATGTGCAGTCCATCGTGAAGTTTCTGCCAAACATTAGTAAAATTTGCTGAAACATAACACAGATTTAGATTTTACATATCACCATCAACTTTTTTCAGTACAAGGTCTCTCCCACTGTATTTTCTCAGCAAATAAGTGATAGCAAAAATGCTTATTCCATATCAAGAGAAAAGGACAAATGAATGATAAAACCATTGCATTGATTCAAGTAAATAGATTACCAGCATAAAAAAATTTTGTTAATTGTGGTCACTAACATCAAAATGACAGATGTGAGGCAAAAGGGAAGAACTACATATCAAGGGAAAATGTTATAACCCATCTTATCTTATCATTTCATCAGCACGAAGCACATGGCTCACCTAATGGACTCTGAAACATTACGGCAAGATTCTTCTAATCTCAGAATAAGATCTGGAAAAGACATCAAGCCTACAAAGATAATGTTAAATCAAAAAACAGTATGCAGAGGCATAATAGAATACACCCAACAGTTAGTTTCTAAAATTGCAGGAATTGAAGCTAAGAAGCCCTACAATTGATGAATTACCAATTCAAGATGGTCATCTAAAGATATCATAATAGGCCATTTATAATCCTACCATAAAGATTGTCATCCGTGAGCCAAAACATTATCGTGAACATAGAAAATATTAAGCAAGTCACTACATGAGTGATGTATGCGCATGTTTGAATAAAAAACTTCAAATAGAAGAGCCCTAGAGCCGATCCTGAGAAAGCTTGATGATGATATTTAAGTCAGTCATAGGCAATAGAATAAGAGAATTATATGATTATAAAAATGAAATAATATGAAACATAGTGCTTTGAGGTAAATAAATAATTACTAACCCATAGGAAATTAGCCTTCAACCTCAAAATAATAAACCATTTTAAGTGTTCAAGTGTTCAGTTAGAAGTGTTCAAGCCATATAACCCGGATCCTTTACAGATAAAAACGAATTGAAGCATGAAATCAATCTTTGGCGCTAAATTTTCCAATAGGTTTCTGAATTTGGCAGTATATTATGACTTCGAGAAATCTGGTTCTACCCTTCCTTTTATTGGATACACGGAAAAACATTGTTCAACAAGTGATTAAGTACGAGAATAAAGGAAGAACACATGAATAACAATGGATAAGGGAACACCTTGAAGAGCAGAATCAAGTAAGGAAGCAAATAAAGCAAAAGTCCTGTCGGTGCTATCAACCAATGACTCATCCTCATAATCGGAAACCATAAGTGTTTCCCGAACAGAATCAAAAGCAACATCTGCTTCAGAGATTTCACGACTCTCAACGGAAAATCTTCTTTTGGAGGCTGACAGAGTCTTTTCAGGCGTGCTCTCTCTATAGTCATCATCAACCTCTCGTTTTAGGTTTTCAAGAAGAAGTACAGCATTGGTTGGGCTATGGATATCCTGCCCATCATACAGCAATCTTGATTCTCTGAACTTGGAGGCCGAGGTTTCTTGGTAAGGTGACATTCCTGAGCCGGAGTGTCTCTCCCTGAACAGAACAAGCTCTTCAGCACAATAATAACATGCTTGGGAGGCAGAAGCCAGTCAAAAAACTCATTGCTCGACCAAATAAGTATCGGAACTTCAATTACAAAAAAAAATTAGCACATTTAACCTTCTGCTCATTCATCGACACGAGAGAGAGAATAGTAGAAAAATGAAAAAAAAAAACTAGAGAGAAAAGGAGGGAAACGGAGGACCACCTGAATCGACGATGGTCTTCTCTGCTGGTAAGGTGTTGGGGATCGAAGTAGGCGGGATGAGCATCCATCTCGACGTCCATGGAGGAGGAAGTGAAGTCCGAAGAAGAAAGTGTTCGAAGATCCTCAGCCTGTCGGCCTTAAACCCTAGGAGGCCAGAGCACCGGAAATAGATAGAACAAGCGGGTCAGTCATCGGTGACCTCGGTCAAATTGGAACGGGAAGAGGAACAACACCACTCCCGCGAAGAAAAGATCATTTTCAATTTAGCCCATAAAGTTACCAATAAATGACGTGTTTTCTTGTAAAAGTTATTTTAATAGATTCTAGGGAAAATGACAAATCAATCATAATGATTTGCAAGTTAATCGCTATGGTATATTTTTTAATAAGTTAACTACTGACATATGAGAAAATGACAAATCTAACATCAAAGTCACATTTGCCGTTAAAAATGAGACGGGACGCCACAGCGGTGTTTTGGGAAACTGCAGTGGAGTCCCGAGACACCGCGACGTCCCAAGACACCGCGATGTCCTAAGACACCGCGACTGTTTGACCTGTTAAAAATGTTTGATCACAAATTTGAGGGCTTAAACAATTGATTTTGATCACAAATTTTGAAAGAGCTTCAGTTTGATACCTTGTTCAGCCAATTTCGACACTTGTAGCCAAAGTTATGGTCGTTTGAAGTTGAAGAGATCAAAAATCTAAAGAAAACATTGGATTCGAAAAACATATACATAAGAACTTTGAAGTAGCCATTAAACACTAAAAATCAAGAACCGCTGCGAACTTTGAAGTATTCATGCATGAAAAACGATCAATAGCCCTCAAAGTAGCCATCGCAGACTTGGGACGCCGCGGCGGTTTCCCAGGACGTCATGGCGGTGTCCCGAGAAGCCGCTACGGTTTCCCAGGACACTGGGAAACTGCCGCGACGTCCTGGGAAACTGCCACGACATCCAGTCTCATTTTTAACGGCGAACGTGACAGCGATGTTAAATTTGTCATTTTCCCATACGTCAGTGGTTAACTTGTTAGAAACTATACCATAGTGGTTGACTTGTCATTGATCGCAAATCACGATGGTTGATTTGTCATTTTCCCGAGATTATAATTACCTATTATTAGTTAATTTCACCAACGCTCTCTCAAAGTCGGCCCGCTCATTTGTCATCTCTGCAATTTAGCCCATAAAGTTACCAATAAATGACACGTTTTCTTCTCAAAGTTATTTTAATCGATTCTAATTACTTTAAATTACTTAATTTCGCACTCATTTTTCAAACATAGACCTCAATTGATTATTTTTTAGTCTTTGAAATCGAGTATGATATCGAAAAAATTGAGTGATATATATAATTAAAATATGTTAAAATAACAATTACAAATAAAAATAAATTAAAATACTAAATATTTATAACTAATATAAGATGATAATCTAAATTACATTTTATATTTTTAATAATTATTAACAAATCTCTTTAAGTTAGTTTTACAACTTAAAAAGCCAAAGTGACCAAAAATAAATTAAGATATTTTTGAGCGCAGGTGGGGTTGATGCTCATTATTACCATTTTCAACTATAAATTATAGAGAAATATGTTTCACATTTAAAGTGTTACAAGACTTCAAAATGCACTTATAATTCCATTAATTCTAAATGTCCATCTAATTTTATAATTTAATTATATCCTCTAACTTAATTATTTCATTAAAACAAGAAAAATTAACAAAATAAACTTGTACTTTGGGGTAAGCAATATGCTTAACCTTTAAGAAATTTTGCCGACAACTAAAACTTCGAACTATGAAAAAAGAACGACGCAAACCTCATAGTTACATTTTCTGTCAAAAATGTTGAGACAAACACCACATTCACGTTAATGTCAATGACCATCCAACGGGGACGTTCAAGGATTAACAACGGACGTGCTTCAACAACGAGGGACGTCAAAAGTTGATCATAAGGCTGAGGGACGTCGTTGTTGGCTGGTGGATGAAGAGACGGATGTTCTTCAACAATGATGGACATCCAGGATGGGAGGAGGGCATTAGTGGATGAAGAGTCATGTCTGTTGGATTGAGGGACAAAGGTCCCTCGATGAGAATGGACTCCCTCCACTTACGACAGACGTCCTTCATCCCACAACGGATATATTTCAACTTAAGATAAACGTCCCTCATCCCATAAGAAACATCCCTCCACTTACAACATTGTTTAGCAATGATGGATGTTTGTGGATGCTACAAGACATCTATTGATGTTGAGAGACGATGTCATTTAGTATTGAAAGACATTTATATTGACAAAAAACATGACAGCGAGATTCACGTCATTCTTTTTCCATAGTTCAAGATTTTAGTTGTCTGCAAAATTTCTTCAAGATTTAGTGTATTGTTGATCCCAAAATTTAGGATTTATTTTTCTAATTTCCCTTAAAAAAATATTTACAATAAATAATAAGCCGTTAAAATAAAATTGTAGAAAGTAAAGGGAAATTAACAAAACAACCAGTGTAACGCAAAGTCAATGATAGGTCAACCACTAAACAATTTTCGCTAACAACTTAAACACTGAACTAGAGATGTTAAACGAGCCGGCAGAGTCAAGCCGAGCATGTGAAGGCCCGGCTCATAGAGCCTAACGAGTCTAGCAAGCCTAACGAGTCAAACCTAACGAACTGACCCCAAAAAATTTTCAACCCAAGTCAACTCGCGAATCACAGGCCTAACAAGCCGAGCCGAGCTAGCCCAACGAGCCTAAGGAGCCCAGCATACATAAATAAAATAATTTTATATAAATATGTTATATATATATTTTAAAATTTTTGTTATTAAAACTATAATAAATATTTATTATTGTAATGTTAAAATATAATAGAATTAGACGATATTTAGTCGTATAAATAATAAAATTATTTAATTAATATAAAAATGACATATAATAACTAATAAGTAATTACAAAAAAATTATTTGAGACAAATATATAAAAAAAATATCATTTATTATCAATTTGACACTTGCATTACTACAAATTAGATACATCCCAACTAGTTTGGCACCCATTTAATTGTCAATCATGTGCAAAATATCAAAAAAATTACAAGTTAAACAAATACTTCAAAATTCAAATTACAATACATCCAAATTTAAATGAAAATTTAATCTTCAATGTCCAAAATTTTAAATTCTTCTAGTATTTCGTCCTCTCGTTGTTGATTTCTCGTAATGGCCTCATTCCAATTTTTCATGCAAATGAGTGTCTCCACGAGGTCGGGTGCAAGTCTTCCTTGGCGTTCATCATACACATGCCCACCTGCACTAAAAGCAGACTCCGATGCTACGGTAGACCGGAGGTGTTAGTAAATCACGTGTCATTATAAAAAGAATAGGATATGTAGTGGAAAACTTTTTCCACCAATTTAAAATATCAAAGTTCCCATTGCAAGAAAATTGATATCGAGTGTCAAAAGAAATATCTAGTTCATTTCACATAGAACTAGAATAAACATTTGTATCTAATTCATTCCAAATATCATGAATACCAAATTGTGGAGCTATTGTTATCACGACCAGGAGGCGGGCCAGACAGAACCGCTAGGTTAGAAGACTCGATTCTCAGAGAGAACCCGGTTACCCATCCCAATGCATGAATTTTTATGTGGAAGTCTTAACGGGAATAATATCCAGCCCAAATCCAAATCACATAGGTTAGAGTCCACAGAGTGATCAACTAGAGACATGATATTGTAAATAAAGAAACGTATTGTGTATGAATTAAATCAAACAACACCAAAACTAAAATCCCAACATACCAAGAACGAAGAGATTGAACCGATGAACCTCCACCCATCCACGGGGAGACTGGGACACCCACCAGGGAACACCTGCATCCCTCTACTGCCACATGTACATGACCAGTGCACCAAACCTATACCTTAACCTGGAGAAAACTATAGTCTAAGAGGTGAGTGACAAACTCTATAGGGAAATCTATATTAAATGCAATGCATGCTAAAATCGTTTTCCTCATTTTTGAAAATCATTTCATGCTTCTCATTTACCGTTCATGGATTTTAAATATTTAACACCTATTTATCATTTTAATAAACCGGCTTATGGCCCTCGATGTGACTTTATTCAAAAACTCACTGTATACATAGACAACTATAATCGCAAAGTATATCAACATTGCTTTTCGTATGAAAATGTCATCAGTGAAAAGAGATGGTCACACAAAGACTCATTTGTCACTCATCATAGAAAGGTGGTATAATCGCTCAGATGTGCCGATGGGCCGTAACCAGGGCTAATCAGAGTAATGGATAATGTTGCTCGTGATAGACCGCTTCTCACTAAATACCTTTATGTTTCAAATTCACGAGGGTTGTCGACGAGCAAGCTCAAGCCGTCACGCCACCCGTCAGTTTGAAACGATACCAGGATAGGCCAATCTTAGTTACTAACAACCTTCAATCTGTTCTCAATGAAATGGATGGTCACGCAAGAACTCACTCAGCACATGTCATAGAAAGGTGGCTATCTGCCAATAGCAACATCTGATGAGGCAGAAAAGAATACCAATAACAGCTACCCAAAGATTCAATACGTCACCCGAGTTGTTAGTGAGTCAAGCTCCTAGCCAACGCAACTCGTATAATCGCAGTAACGGGTGAGGTTACTCACGATAGACCGCTTCTCTATTATAATACCACTGTGTTCCAAATTGACGAGAATTGCCAACGAGCAAGCTCAAGCTGTCACGTCACCCGTTAGTTTGGAATGGTACTTAGATAGGCTAATCTTCGTGACTGACAACCCTGCCAACTCCGTGTGACAATTACCCTGTCCGGTTTAGAGACTCGAACCCAAGGAAGCGTCATCACCTTTCCATCTCCACTATTAACTTTCAGGGCTCTCAACCTGAGGACACGTCACCAATGCTCCATCATCTTTTTCCACTCCCAGAGCTCGAAACCTGAGGACATGTCTGAAGGATCGATATAAACATAAGAGTGGGGGGGTGAATTAGGCGTTCTAATATTTTCATGTGATATTTGATTATCTAAAACCTTATGTGATTTACCGTACACAATTAAATATTCAATGCATAAAAGTAAAGAGTAAGGGTGAAGAGAGTGCAAACACGGTTGTTAACGCGGTTTGGCAAACCCGCCTATGTCTGCGCTCTAAGCCTCACTTTGAGATCCTTAAACATCCAACTTCCTCGATTGACGGTGTTTGACTTACGGGTGTCAAACAAACCTTTACAATGACTGTTACAGGGCGTCACCCTTTGACTATTCTGGGGCATCACCATTTGATTGACTATTGCGGGGTGTCACCCTTCTCTTAACTATTACCCGGGGTCACCCTAGTTTAGGGAGTCATCCTTTATAATTGAGTACAATGAATTCGAAATTGAAAACACAAACTAAATCCTAACTCTCCCAATAATAACTCTCAATTTTATGGTTGGGGAGAGTAGGCTTACGAGCTCACTTAATTGTAAAGAAGTTAAGTGTAAAATTTGGCAGAGCTTCGCTACTTCTTTCGATTCATTATGTTGAGCTTCAAAGTGCTTCTATTTATAGACACCAACAATATTCGGTCGACCACTTCTTTTTGGTCGACCACATCCGACTGTTAGAAACTAGTAGGGCTGTGAAAATCGAACCAGAACCGGTCATTTTAGGTCGGTTCAGTTCGGTTTTACACACACAAAAATTGAAATTCTGTTCTTTTTAGCATGAACCAAATTTTTCACTTCGGTTTTCAGTTCCAGTTTCTGAAAACCTGAAAACCAGAACCGAACCGCGAAATTAGGGTTATCAATTCACTTATCAGTGATTCAGTGTTCTGTAGACAGGCTGAAGCAGATTCGTAGTCCTCTTGCCCTCGCCTCGCCTCGCGTCGCCTCGCCTCGCGTCGCCTCGCGTCGCCAATCCCCAGTCGCCAGTCATCCAGGCTCTAGTCCCGACTCCCAACTCTAGTCACGACTCCGGCTCCCAATCTCCTAGCCGCTGTTCGTCTTCATCTTCGTAAGCTGTTATTCGCCTGTTCGTCTTCGTCAGCCGTTGTTGCAGAAGCACCCTTCAGAGTTCACAGTCGACTCCGGTGAGCAATGTGTGAACCAGAATTGATTTTTAAACTCTTATTTTGATGTTTGATTATGCATTATCTTAGGTCTCCAATTTTTCCTTTAGTTTTTTTCTGTTCTCGCTGTGTTATTTTCCCGAAGGCTCTCAAGTCTGTTGTGTTCAGTTGTTGTTTACAGAGTGAGGTTTGGGGAAAAATCAAAATGTTGTTGTTGTGATGATTATTGTCCTGCTCTCGGCCTTTGTTTGTTTTGATTTTAATTTCAGTTTTTGGAAGATTTTGATGACTGCTCTGTAATGCCTAAGGTCTTCGGTTGGTTTTGGCTATGCTCCGATTTTTAGCTTAGAATTTGGGTGGTGGCTCTGTTTTGATTTCGTTTTGGTTCTCAGGTGAAATTGATATGAATTGCTGCTCTTGTTTTGTCACAAATTAAGTAGGTAAAAATTATGTTTTTGTTTTCTGCATTTTTATTTTTTATAATATTTTTTAAAAAAATTAAATGAGGTAAAATCGGAACCGAACAGGAACCGGAACTGAAATTCTGGTTCAGTTCCGGTTCGATACCGATTCCACATACAACTGGTTTCGGTTTTGAATTTCCAAAACCGAAACCACTTGGTTTGGTTCGTTTCCACTTCGAAACCGAACCGAACCGGACCATGCACACCTTTAGAAACTAGCCATTGTGTCTGCTGAGCATTTTCGGCCACAAGTCTCGATTGGAACTTCGACTGCACCACGTCCGAAAATGCCAAAAATAATCCAGATGCAATTTGTCCGTGTTTTCGGTCGCTTATCTCATCCGCAACATTCGACCGCATCTCGACTGAAAACTCTCGAACCAATCGTGATGCTTTTCGGTCGCCAACCTCGACCGCAGCTTCGACCGCTCGTCGACCGAAAAATTCATGAGATTTGGTCGACCATTTCTCCAGTGAAATGGTTTTCAGTCGCATCCCTCTACCGGACCTTCGACTGCGTCACCATCGGAAGACCAAATTCCAGATTTGGTCGACCATTTCTCTAGTGAAACTCGACCACAAAAATTCCTTCAACTTCCTTTGAATTCTTAAGTCTCGAAACGATATATATTCACTACATGGACTCATATAAACATGTTAGCACACTCAAATACCCGTTTTGAGGCTATTTTCAATAAATACACATATAAATATAATGATAAAATAATTAAGAACAATATCAATAAACGCTCAGTAATCAACTTATTGTTTCCATCAAACTAGTCATCATAAAAAAAAAAAACTAAACCTAAGACATTTAGGCTAACAATGTCATGAATGTTCCATCGTCATTTCGCATATAAACAACTAATCTTCACGCAACAGAAGATTGCACGAGGATAACCTCATGATGCTTTAGCGCTAGAGTGCCTAAAGCCATCAAGAGGGTTCATTATCTCAATGTACATAACCAATCTTCTCACAATAGAAGATTTCATGAAATAGCCTTGTGATGCTTTTGCGCTAGAGTGCCTAAAGTATCAAGAGGATTCATCCTCTTAATGTACGTATCAAATAACCCAACTTCTTGCAGTAGAAGATGCCACCGGATTGCCTCGTGATGCTTTAGCGCTAAGTGCCTAAAGCATAAAGAGAATTCATCCTTCCAACACATGCACAAATATCACATCATCATTATGCCAGAATATCAAGAATAAACATGTACGGAATGTAAACGTGAGAAAACATACATATACGTAAAAAATGATGTGCTGTTGAATAGTCATCGTCAGGTTTTCAGGTGTGGTATCCCACAAAATAGCAATTTTGAAAACTATGATATAATGTAGTGCTGAAAGTATAAAGATCTCTACTTCGATGGGGACCACGACACGCTTACCGACAAACCAACTTCATGTGTTGTCGTAAGCGAAAAGTCAAAACAACTAACACCTCTAGAACCTCCAACAAGGTTGGTGTCAACTTCCCACAACATAACAGGGATAAATTCCCAATACAACCCCCAAAACAGGACACAACTCCTCGGGGGTCCTTTAAGCAAAACAACAAAAGAACCCACAACAATTTCATCAACTAAAATTGTGGCAAAACAAAACCTAATCGAAGATAGCAAACATTCCATCAAAATTTTCACCACTAAACCATAACAAACTAGGGCGAAATTGCCCAATCACCCGCTAGAATTTCTCTCTAACAAAGACAGCAACAACAATGCACAATTCAACCATGGAATCCATCACCAAAAATCAAAACCTAAATCTTCAGTTCAAAAATGATAGAACACGAGGGAAAACAGAACCCAAGTAAACCGGAGTCCAAAATCGCATGGGAATCTCACCTCAACAGAAGAAACAACATAGTCGTGGCAAAACTAACCACCCCACAGCTCGACTTATCTGAAAGCTCTTGGACAGAGTTTCACAATCGCCGAAACTCCCATAATCGATATGGCCGAGAGGTGAGAATGCATGACATCCTCTTCTCCATCGCGCTCTGCCACCTCGAAACCCTCAGACAGATACCACATCGCCGGAATCGGTAGCTTCCGCCTTTGCGAATCTCTCCTCACGAAATTGCTCTCTCTCTCTCTCTCTCACATGGAAGGGTTCTAGATAGCTCAAGAAGAATCGCCCAAACCCTCAACCAAATGCACCTATTTATACTCGATTTTTAGAGCTCAGCACTGTCGGATGTCCCTAACTCTATTTCAAAGGTCCCTTAGTCTGTTTTGGACGTCCTTATCGATTTCAGACATCTCTTATCTACACAAAAAGACAAGTTTGTCATATAACGGACGTCCCAAATCCAAAACGGAGGTCCCTCAACATGCGTCAGACATGTTTCAGACGTCCCTCCCCAAAATGAACGTTGCTCACAGTCATTCAACGATCCTAATTTCATCTAACCTTCCTCCTCTGACGGCTGACACTTTACCTGCGTTCTACCTACGACGTGCCTCGCACGTGACATCACTTGCAAGCCTAAAATGGGTGTCTTTCACGCTAAATCTAACGGTTGTCAATTCGCCCAAATGACATCCAACGGCTAACATTTCGTCTGCTAAACCCCCGCGTATACCTCACACGTGACTTCACTTACTGTACAGCATCAAACATCTCTTGACCCTAACGGACGTCCCTCCATCTTGATCTGACGGCCCACAAATCATCCGTTATCCATCACCTTCAATCCGACGGCCAAGATTTCGTCCGACTTACATATGTTGCAGCAGACCACCCTATTGTCTAGCGACGTCGTTTTTCCTCACAGCCTAAACTCGACACATAATACCCCCGAACTTTTATTTAATTGATAATAAAAAAAAACTAGAAATAATTCATTTAGTCAAAATAAGTTACCAAAATGTTTCCGAATTTAAATTCCCCCTCGGAAAAATCCAATTTGATGATTCGATTTAAAAACGCACATGTCGCTACTATGCAACAAAACAAGTCAACTTTCCACATTTGATAAAAAATTCTCAAAAAATTTATAGGTGGCATTTTAAAATTATTTAAAAGTTCTCAGATTTTATAATTGTAGCTCCACCATCACTACTAAAACTAGCATGTGAAGAAAGACGTGAACGACTAACATTAGAATATTTAATTTCATAAGAAGAATATAAATTAGTAATTTAATGTTTTATTTGATCACAAGAAAATAAAGAAGTAGTATATAAATTAGTAAAAATTCTATTAATCATGAGACTCACTTTTAATTTATACATAGGATCCAATATGCATGCATAACAAAAAATATGAGAAATGTCAAGTCAATATTTTTTAAATTTTGTTTTTATTTTATTAAGTATATCTCTAAATTCATCTATTTGTTGATATTGTGAAAATTACCCGTTAAATTTACAAAAATTGAAGAACAAGATGAGAAATAAGATAATAAATTCCCGAACATTTATTTATAACATCATAAAATGATTTTAAAAAATAAGGAAACGTATTAGCTACATCACAACTAGATTTGTCAAGATTAATACTTTGTGTTTTCTCATTAATAAAAGCACAAATAAATTGTCGATATGGCTTAACATTTTTCAACTTATTATTTACATCGGTTTTTAATTTTATTAGTTTAAGTTGGATAACTTTACAAAAATTTCTATATTTTTTTTGTCTTGAATTAGATCCAATAATATAAGACATTGTGGATTTAATTAATTTAATATGAGTCAAAATGTATGTCATACCATCTTTAACAATTAAATTCAAAATATGACATACACATCTCATATAGAAAAGAGAATCGTGTGTAGTATCTAATTGAAAATAATTTTTAAAATGAGAAATAACAACATCGTTAGCACTAACATTATCAAGAGTTATGCTAAATACTCTATCTCTAATAGAATATTATTGCAATATTGCTACAATATATCTATAAATAGTAATATCAGTGTGAGGATATTCATAATTATGAAATCCTAAAATTCTTTTATTTAATTGTCAAGATTCATCAATAAAATAAGAAGTTTCAACAACATAGCCTATAACATTACGTTCACTCCATAAATCAGAGATAATACAAATATACATTGAATGAGCGTTTGAAAAAAAAAATAAAATTAGTTCATTTTTCATATCATTGTACATTTTAATAATATCATTTCTAATTGTACTTCTAGAAACATGTTTAAAATTAGGAGTAACATACTTTTTCACAAAATTTTCAAATTCGTCACTATCGGTGAATGATAAAGGCAACTCGCATTGTGCTACAAGTTTTACTATTCCTTATGTCATTTTATTTTGTGAATATAAAAAAGAGTCACTACTACTAGTATTCGATAATATTTGTGTAGGGTCCCTTACTTGCTCATTTAAGTGACATTTTTGGTAATTTCTATCAAGAGTGCTAGTTGAATTACCGGTAACATATGTATAATTTTTAATACAATTTTTGCATTGAACTCTAAATTCTACTTTTCCACCAATTTTAATTTCTTTCATTTGAAAATGTTTCCATACCTCACACGTTTTGTTTTTTTTAAGTGAAGAAGTAGATGCTTTTACAGATGATGTCCTATTGAAAATGCATGATTTAACTCTTTATTTTCCTTAATATCATCATCAATATTCTCAACATTATAATTACGTGGATCCATTAAAAATAAATATTTAAAATAAATTTTAAATAACAAATTGATATCACAAATTCAATTGATCAACAATAGTTTGTAGATGGTGTGAATTTTGTGATCACTTGTGGCAGCCCGCCCTACGAAGGCTAAGAAAGGCTCAGGTGTGGGTTTAGCCCATATCAGTAGGGGATGCATAATTTCACATCGCATGAGAGAGTATAAAATACATGGTTGATAAGTAGGGTTCCCCTCCCCACGTAATACAACGCGTTTTGGGCTAACCTCAAGAGCAAAATCATGCAAGTTTCGGTCCAAAGTAGACAATATTGTACTAGAAGGTTCGAGGGATGTTACAAATGGTATCATAGCGAAATCTCAATCGAAAGTGTGGTCGACGAGGACTTCGGGTCCCCAAGGGAGGGAGATTGTGACAGCCCGCCCTGTGAAGGCCAGGAAAGCCTCAGATGTGGTCTGACCCATATTAGTGGGGGTGCACAATCCTACATCACTTGGGAGAGTAGAAATGCATGGTTTATAAGTAGGGTTCCTCTCCCTACCTAGTACAATGCGTTTTTGGCTAACCCCAAGAACAAAACCGTGCGTGCTTCGATCCAAAGCGGACAATATTGTACTTGGAGCATCGGCGGATGTTACATAACCTCCACGTATACGAAATCTACAAAAATTCTCACAAAAACTATTAAATCATACACGTAAAATTAACAACTATATAAAAATATATTAAATAATAAATTATAATATATACATATCTACAATTCTAATTCTATATCAGTTTTATGCTAAAATCGAAACAATTGAAACAATTTTACTGTAAAAACGATTTTAGGAAGATCCAACATGGTTTTTCGTTGTCAAAAACAATTCTCACGTTTTTAATTTTCTGAACATCTTCTTGTGACTCAACCTCCTCTCAATTTCACCGTCCAGTTCTTATCACCATCTTCTCTTTTCTCTTTCTGGTTCGTCATGGTTGTCCAGTTTTCATCACCAATGTTTCACTTTTCGCAAAGGAAAATAATTTTTTATCTGCGAAAAGTCATCTTTCTGCCACGAAAAGTAATCTTTCCGTAGCGAAACATCGTCGTACAACAGTCGAAAAGTTATCTTTCTATAGAGGAAAATAATCATTCCACCCGCAAAAAGTAATTTTTAAACTTTGTTTAGTAAAAACTAATGTTCAATTGCGAAAAGCTAACGTTCTGCAGCAAAACGTCAACATTTTTACCAAAAAACATAGCTGCTATGTTTGGTTCATCTATTTTTTGTAGTTCAATATTTAAGTTGTTAGCAAAAATTATTTACTAATTGACTTATCATTGATTTCATAGTACATTGATTAATTTGTTAATTTCCCAAAGTAAAATTACACTGTACATCAAAATGGTCAACCTAGAATTACTGTTTTAATTCTTAGAGCTTCAAAAACCAGATGAGATGACAATGTTTATCCACCTCTAAATTCTTTCATAATGATCATGAACGCCAAATTAACCACAAGCCTTATAACTAATAATTAAAAAAAAACTAGAGCAAAATTAAAACAAAATAGCTGTATACTCTGGACAAATAGGCAACGTACTCTGTTCCTAGAAAGCAGGAAAAAATAAACAGCACAGATGGTACATATTGCACGCGATTGACAAGCATTATATAATGTGATAATTGAAAATCCCGTCACATGGGCAAGGAACAAAAACAAAGCAATAAATAAAAACCATACCAAAGGCTTACAACAACCTGCATAGTGCAGGAAATGAAGGATTCAACAGACAGAATTAGCTAGTGTCGGTCTTATTCACTGGTAGTACATGAGTTGCTGGGCGGCCAAACTCTGGAAGCCACCATCATAGATAGCCTGGCTTGCCCCAGCCGCACCCATTCCCAAGGCTGCCTGCTTTAGATGATGTTGTCCCTGTGAGTGCATAAGTGGATGAACACCACCCATCTTGCTCATTGCTATTTGGCGCTCATAAGCCAAGAGGTCGGCGGCTGAGAGGCCCGTAATGGCTACAGCTGCAGGTGGGGGAAGTGGGTTCGAAGTTGTACCTGGCGGAGTAGGTTTGCTCCCCCAAGAGCACTAAAAGAAATCAAAGAATAAGTTAAGCTCAAAATCCATGTCTACTACTTGAAGGATACTACAGCAAAATAAAGCTCACAATTACTTCTATTTTCATCTTTTTTTCAAATAATGAGAGAAAACAAGAAAATTAGCCACCATTATGAGTATATGAACATATATCCTTTCTAGCTCAAGAACTATACAATAGCTGGCTGGGTTTGGTTGAGATGACAATCATACCCCGTAGCATCACTAATTCCTTTCCAACATCTACTCCAATAAATCAAGACTTTCAAGGCATTGAACCTTTGAATACACTTAGTAGCCAGTTAGAAAAAGTTTGAATGCCATTAGTTCACCTAATGCACAATAAAACCTTACACAACTCGAAAAACATAAGCAAACACCATGCATCTAATTTATAGTTGTAGAACGTTACATATAGATGGCAAATACATAATATATATATACAGCCTCCATAGAATGCTCAAATTACACTGAAATAGTCAAAAGCATTATCATTCAGAAAACTAACCTTCATCTGTTTGCCACACAGAATTGACTGAGTATTTCCCATTTGAATAGCTAGAGCTGCCTCAGCATGAGTGCTGTATCTTACAAAGCCAAAACCTTTATCTCGCTGGATTCGGACCTCTTCAATAACTCCAGCACCAAGAGCATGAAAATGGCGATGAAGATCAAGCTGGGTGGCCTGAAGAAATGGAAAAAGATTACAATTTCATAGAAAAAGCTACAATGATCATTACGAAACATGAAACAGAAAATACAAAACTGTTTAGCCATTGTAACATAACATTACTCCCGACTAACATGGACTGCAATTAAATAAATAATATTATACTTATATCCTCCCAAAAAATGGCCTGATTTTTGCAATCATATGAGATAACCCATATTTTTTTAGAATAGAAATGCACCTTCTAGGCTCCAGGGCAAAAAAAACCAATCCAAACTGAAGACTGGTGGAATAGAATGAAACAGAAAAAACGAAAGAAAGAAGCTGTCTGTTGAATTGCATCTCATTACTATGCAGAAATGAGCATTTCCACAGCCATATTTAAATGCAAATGGCAAAAATAAATCAAAGTCATGGATAGAACCCTTGCCTCTGGAGCAAGATTGCCCACATATACAGTAGTATATTGAGGATTATTTTCTGGAGCATCATTACTAGCGGTTTCTTTCCCATCATCTGCATAATCAAAGCAATTAATCATTATATATTTTTATCTTGCAAGATATAGATCGCAACTACCATTTAAAAAGACAAACTCAACATATTTGACGTTATGATGACTAAAGTTATATTGCTTAGCATTCTAGTTCAATACAAAACAATGCATTTAACATCCACAACTGAATCAAGATTCAGGATCTGCACAACTGACCTGATGAACCATTTGTAAGCTCCACCACACTTTTGGCATCCGAACTCAGCTTGTCTTCATTAGATCCAGCACCTTTTGTTGCCCAATTGCAACGTATTTGTCTGCTGCCAAGCCATTTACCTGAGAAAAAAGGCCAACATAAGTGACAGTAAAAACAAATAAGTCTAATGGTGCAGATTGGAAGTTTATCGCTGCGTGACGCTCAAGTTGCCATGAGTCGATTTTTATCTACTTGCAATTTATAAAAGAAGACATCAAAAGTTACAGTTCAAGGACTGAACCATCTAGAACAAATGAGAAGCAACAAAGCAAAGCTATGTGACGATGAAAGACATATAGGAAAAAAGTGCCACGCATCACTGAGCTAGTTTTAAACCCGTCAGATGTATAAACTTTTGAGGGGGGAAAATAGCCCAGATAAAACCGACCCTACCAGTGAGATCATTTATTGCACTTTGAGCATCCTGGAACATGAACAGGTCAAAGTCACAAAAAATTGTTTGCATAGTAAATTAATCATAATGGTGATTAGTGAATAAGATCAGGAACCTGTTGATTTCTGAAGGAAACAAAACCAAATCCTCGAGAACGACCAGTCTTTTGATCCCACATAACTCTTGCATCTCTGAGAACCAAAAATTAGAAAGATTAGAAGCCAACCAATTTTTTGAGTTGGGTAGCAAGATAAGCATCCGCCATCCAGACTTATGCCTACTATTATACATAGGTTAATTCATTGGTTATTGGTCACTTATAGGCAATTCAACAAGAAGAGAACAAAGCACATGAAAAATGGTTTTGAAAAGTGCAACTTACGAACAAGTGGAATAGACAGAAAAGCAAGCAAACAACATAGCATCAGTAACCTCTGGGCTAAGATCACCAACGAAAATATTGTAGTGACCTGCGCAATATAATATTTACCAGTAGAAAATGAGAAAAAGAAAACTGAAACAATGAAAATAATAGTAATACACCACACAAAAAAGAACCTGACGTATCCTCTCTCTGACCACTAGCATATGCCCAATTGACTTTGATAGGCTGCCCAAACCTATCAAACACTTGCTTAGAAGTGAGATAAAACTGTAAATTATGCAAAAGATTCTTCCTATAATATACACTTACAAATGCCTTCCATTAAGCGACAAAATTGCAGCTGCTGCTGATCTGCGATCAAAGTAGTGAATAAATCCATAGGATGACTGCATAGAGCGGAGGCAACAGAATTGTTAATGACTAGAGAAAAGCTAATCACCATCAATATCACTACAATGCAGCAGAACATCAAATTTAATCCCGAAAAACAAAATTCCAAAGAGAAAACCACATGCGTTTCTTTTATAAACCTACTTTCTCCTTTCTTATAAGTTTACAGCTTTCAACAGGACCAGTACTTCCAAAAACCTCTTGAAGAAGTGGTTCTGTCACTTGTGTATGAATATTTCCTACGTACCTGCAACATTTTAAAAAATGAATGATTTATCTTCTAAAAGAGAAGATAAAAGTTTGGGATAAAATAATTCCCAAAATTACATATTGACCGATGGCATACACAAACTTATCTCCTTATAAGTGAGCATAACATAAAACCAAAAAAATAATTATGAGTCAAAAGAGCTAAGTGTGTATTTATAGCCCCAAAACCAGCGAAGAATGTTCAGACTAACTTGTATGCTTTAAAAAAAAAGGGTGCCTAATAGGTTCACAAATCAACAAGTGAGAATAAAAACAAACAAGAACAGGAAAAAAGTGTAAAACTAAAAAGAGAAAAAAAAAAATGCCAAGACAAACACTCACACACTGCGGCAAGTGCTTGGATCAAAACCAGGAGGCAGATTTCCACTTGGAATTGGCTCTATCTGCAAAATTAAAATGTGAAAAAAGAAAAAAAAAACTAAAAGGGGGAAAAAAAGAAAGAAAACCCTTATTACATATCTACCTACATAAATAGAAATTTGACCCAAAAAAAAACCTTTTCTAATGGGGGCTGGAAATTACAAACAGACATACTTCCAGTTGAACGTAGGAAAGTGCAACTTAAACCATTACAGGAATGAGTTACAAGTTTCTTACTCAGCCAAACTAAACCAACACACTAAATACATGTCAGTAATACATTATTGCAAACACGTGACGATAATATAATACCTACATATCATAATGAAATTAATTATTTTCAGAAAATACATCGAACGAGAGGAAGCAAAGAAAATACAATACAATGCTGGGTTCAACAATCCCAATATGTTAATTAAAAAAAACTGAAACCCAAAAATGAAATTGACAGTCAAACTTGACACGGTCACAGACAATCAACAACTCCGTTTACAATGAAATAAAGCCCAAAGACCCCGGATGAGAACTCGCCCATAATTAACCCTCCCATCCACCATAATAAAAATAAATAAATATTATCAAAAGCACAAACGAGAAAAAAATGAAGAAAAGAGAATAAAAATGAAGGATGAGAAAAAGCTAAAACCTGAGGAGGAGCTAAAAGACCAGGGTGATAGAGGGAGTGCTGCTGAAGAAGAGCTTGCTGAATCAGAGCTTGCTGCTGTTGCTTCAACCTCTGGTGTTGCATTTTTAACCGGCGATAATGCGTTAAGCCGGAATTGCAATCGAGAAATTGAGAGGTTAGGGTTAAGGTCCGGTTCGACCAAAAACGTCGAGGAAAAGAGCGGAAGAGAGACAGAGACAGATACAGAGAGGCCTCTTCGAGAGAGAATTATTAGTGGTTCGCAGAACAGTATTTGAAGAGGATTTTTTGGAGGATGGTACGATAAATTACATTACCCGTGATCCAAGTTTTATGACCACCCAATTAAACGTCGACAGCTAGCAGAAACATTAAATTGCGCGCTCTTTGCTTATCCATCGTATAATCCTACTCTTTCTTTAGTTGAATACTCCAACGACCAACGGAATCTAATGAGCAAGCCTTCGCAAATCAATCGTCTTCTTTTATTATTGGTGATAATTTAACCTATTGTTTTTTTCTTAATAAATTAACTATTGAAGTATGTAAAAATATTAAATCTAACATCGTTATCACGTTTGTTGTTAAACGTGATAATGTGGCGCCGCATCAGTTCGTATATAAATTACTGTGATGTATTGACACATCGTTGCAACTTGATGAAGAACCACGGCAGCTTCATCGTCAAGCCACAGCGGTTCCTGGTTTATGAAAGCAGAACTATAATTTTAACCTCTTCAATTTTAAATGACCATAACTTTGGTTACTAGTGTCAGAATAAGCTCTATAATATATCAAATTGAAGCTCTCTCGAACCCAAAATCACGCGTTTAAGCCTTCAATTTTGCGATCAAAGATTTAAGACGTGACAAACCGCTGCGGGTTATCGTCAAAGCGTTAACGGCAAACATAACAGTGATGGTAGCGGCGTCAATTTTTCATAGTTTAGTGGTTAATTTGTTAGCAAAAAAAGGATGATGGTTGGTTTGTCACTAACATTAAAGAATGATGGTTGATTTGTCATTTTCCCATTTGATAATTAACAAAAGGGAAAATGAAAAATCAACCATCATCTTTTGCAGTTAATGACAAGTAAACCATTATCATTTTTTCGCTAACAAATTAACCACTGAACTATAGAAAAATGACACCGCCATCAACGCTGTCATGTTTGCCATTCAATGTGATGAAGTCGAGCCGCGGCAGTTTGTATACAATCCGTTGCGACTCCATAGTTTTTAAAAAATCACCCTACAATCGTGGCGGTTCATCTAGGAACCGCAGCGATGTGTCAATACACCGAAGCGGCTTCATACTAAACCGCCACGGTGTATTGGCACACCGCTGCGGCGGCATCCTAAATCATAGCGGTTTGTCGTGCCTCGGTCTTTGATCCTCTGTCGTACTACATAATACTCGATTGAGGGCTCCAACATTTTCATCGCGAACAAATAACGATAACCTCGACGAACAACAATCTCATATCTTCAATACAAATGTATTCCTGAGCAAAGAAAATGGAGCTCAAGCAAAAGGATGGTAGGTCGCAATAGATACCAGAGGCAGAAACCACGAAATCTGCCGATCTAGCCACGGTGCAAGCTGGCCAAACCGCCCCGGTGCAAGCTGTCCAAACCGCGGCGGTGCAACACGGAGAAATCGTAGGGGGTGGAGAAACTGTGGCATAATCTCAATCACAACCACAGCCTCAACAAGACCAACCAGAGGGTCAGTGGTCTGGTTCCAACCCATTACAACGGGTTTCCACTCCCCACTATTCAGGACAGCCTATGCGAAAGAACAATATGAAGATGATGTAAAACATCGTTCAATTATTGTTTCTAAAAGAGTAGAGTTGGAGTCTTTGGCTGAAATGGGAATTGAGCAATTGATTGAGGGTGCTAGATTAGGCGATTTGTGCCGGATGGGGGGAAGTTACTGAGAGAGGATTGTCAGACTCTTTTACGCAAATTTGGAACTGTCCACCCAGCCATTAGAGGTCCGAACGTATATGTTTGGATGGGAGTTGAGGTTGACTCCCAATGATCTGAATGTGATGCTTGGCTGTGTATTGGAGGGACCAAGCGATTAGTATTATCACGTGTCTCAGGATCCACCTTTCATCAGCCAAGGAGAAGGACTGACAGTGCTTAGATTGTTGCACTGGGATCCCAAGATTGTCGAGTACAAGAAGCCAAATGGTAGGGAGCTGAAGTCATAGCCCGAGTGATCCACCTCATGACGACGTACACGATTTTGCCTCGGGTTGGACATCGAGACCATGTTAGCTGCATGAATCTCTATTTGCTGGAGAAGGTGTTCACAAGGAAAAAGGTGGACATCGAATATGTCATCCTGAGTCACATGCACGAGGTGCTCAACAAGCCATCCAAGAGTCTGCCGTTCAACTGGCTCATCTATAGGATTGTTGAGCAGTATGGGGTACCCATCTAGGAGGATGAGCCAAGAATCGAAGATAAGGCCACTGACGTGTACAACAAATTGAAAGTGGACCGAATGAGGCTCAGTAAAGTTAGAGGGGAATGGGTATGCAAGACCATGAAAAAGCCAGGTTTAGAGTCCCAGCCGCCAGCACCTCCACCCCCCTCAGTGGCTCAGCCTACAGCCCCCTTGGAGGAACAGCCTCCAGCCTCAGGATGCTCCGCAGCTGATGCAATCGTCCCCTCCTTAAACATCTCATTTTACTTCGATGTCTGAGGAGATGTCCACCTGAATGAGCAGGATGGAGGAGCTTCATAATATGACACTTACCAGAATACAAATGATGGAGAAGCACCTTCAAATGGCGATGCTCCAAATTAAAAAAGTGGAGGAGCGAGCTGAAGAGAGACATCGTGAGCTGTTGGCAGCACTTCAGAGAATGGAGCAGCGAACAACCCCTACAATAGCTTCTCCATCGTCCTCTGAAGCAACAGAAGCCATAGACCGCTTGTAAGTTATTTACTTTGTATGCAAAGTCCAGTCTTTACCTTATTTGTGTTTGATGTAATAACGTGTCGTTGATTTGCAGCACCATTGCCATAAGATGCCAATCTTCTCCTCCTGCCGTGCTTGCCGAGGTGCAAGGGACAAGTGAGTCACAGCCTCAGCCTCAGCCTCTTAAATTTGTGCCCGTGATACGTGTTTGATTTGGTAATATACGTGTGTCTGCACTTATTCATGCCTTATTAGTCTGACAGCCTTTTGCCATGTTTTTTACAAGCACGTGAACTGATAGATGTCTTCAAAAAGTATGTTTTGGGAAATATTTAGAAGAACTTGGAGACGTGCGCAATTCTTGGGGGAAAGTTGGTCTAGGATGCGTACACCATCACTGATAACATCTTCCCGGAGGAAGTAGGGACGCTAAACACGGTGAGAAACCTTCTTTGTATTTTAGTTTATAAGGTTTTATCTTAGTACTCATCCGAACTTATATACAGTACTATGCGGTGAATGACGAAGATGCCTTCGCGTTTCAACAGCAAAAATCGCTACTCACATTAGGATGGATTCACGTAAATGACTATCTTGCTTTTCCGGGTTGTCGTTCATGTTCCATGGTTTCTAATGCGTTGTTTACATTTCAGACACACCCAAAGCAGACGTGTTTTATGTCATCTATTGACCTGCACACTCAATTCGCTTACCAACAATTGATGCTTGAAGCAATCTCCGTCATCATAGTGCCCACTGACAAAGAGTGGTATGTATTTTCCCTTGTGTAGATTCATATTGCTTCCTGCTTGTTTACCGACAATTGTTCCCTTTGCATTGCAGCTAGTACGACATCTTTCGGTGTACGAGTGAGGGGATGAGGGTGATCCAAATTTGCATTAATGAGGAACAATTTCACGAGCACGACGATCAACACATGGAGGGTCCGTTGTTCGCCAATGCGTCCAATGTATACTTGGACCTGCAATTGTCTTTTGAAATCACGGATTTGCGGCCAAACCCGAGCAGGAAGAAGTCGGTTTAGGAATATCTGTTTACGTTGACTTTGTTGTAATATCTGTTTACGTTTACAATTACGTTTGGATAGAAAAATATCTTTTTGGATAGAAATTGATGTTTACGTTTACATTTATATTTTGGATAGAAATTGATCTTTACATGTTTACATTTACATTTAAAACTTTTCATTTGTAAACAGCGGAAAACCCTTTTTAAAATATAATCAGAGTGCCTTTAAAAAATCGGACCGTCAAAACCTTTTTTAAAATACTTGTTATGATAAGCATAAAAATCTATGAAGCAAACCATAGTTATTAAATCATTTATTAAAATATAGCGGAAGCAAATTATTCATTTAAGACAACTATATTAATTACAAAAGTACTCTCTTCACTTTCTTTAGTCTGGTCAGCCACAAATCTTGCGCGTGCAAATCATTCATACTTACTTCTTGATCTGTTCATCGTGCATTGTTTTCGTGTATATGTACCTATACCACAAGTAAGAAGTGAGTCTAAAGGCCCAGTAAGGAATTGAGTTTATGCAATATGCTTATGCCTCTCTGTAATTTTTTTTTTTTGGAATGGGTACCACCCCAAACCAATCTTTCATTGCATTCGTTCATTCGTTTATTACTCGTACGTCGAGCGAGAGAATGGAGGACCCATATGGGATGATATAGTTTGATCGGCTTCTAACCTCCTGTGTGTAGCTAGTCCCGTTCCCAACAAGGTAGGGGTGTAGCCTAGCTGCTAGACTAGATCTAAACTACCCATCCGCCCCCCAACTCCCTATCATCTTTTCTTTCATTCATTCTTTTCTTTATCATCTTTCTTCACATAATGCATGTAAGTACCACCCAAGAGGTGGCACTCTCTAATTGTTTATATTAGCATGATGCATGTTGATACAGTATAACATAATAACGATAATTGAATAGCGCACATAAAGGAAAGTAAATAACAATAATTGAATAGCGCATACAAAGGAAAGTAATAATAATTAAATAGTGCGCATAACTGAACGACAATAATTAAACGTACAAATATAGTTGTGCATTAAAATAGCGAATGACATACTTGAAATGTAGAGCATAGCAATAATAAAAGAAATGGCAGTTTAGCATGCTTCTAATAGCGAAATCATATAACAAATCATGACAATAATTAACGACAGCGAACATGCTAACAATTTACATGCTTTTATGTATAAGGGATTATAACTAAAGGCAACGTGCATCTGAAGATAAAACATTAGAGTTAACAAGGTAAAACATTAGAGTTAACGACTTAATTCCAATTGTTATTCTAGTTGATTAAACATGTTCAAGTGAGTAATTACAATTAATAGTCTAGTTAATTAAACATGCTTAGAATTCTGGTTAATTAAACATGCTTAGGGATTAATTACAATTAATAGTCTAGTTAATAAAACATACTTAGAATTCTAGTTAATTAAAGTGCAATTAATAGTCTAGTTAATTAAAGTACAATTAATAGTCTAGTTAATTAAATATGCTTAGCTATGCTTAGATTAAGAGTGTAAGCATTTCTAGTTATCACATATATTTTAACACAATAATGGCAGGACAAAATAACATTTATATCAATAAACTCATTCACAAAACAACTTCATCGATTCTCATGTCATTCTCATGTGTTCTTCAATTCATCATTCTATTCTACGAGCTTAACGTCATAGATTATCATTCAGCCGTAAGCATTCATCACATTTCTATCAAAGTAAAGCATTTGCAGGAAAGGAATTACACTACAGGGAGTTGCAAGAAATTAACTGCAGTATATCAACAAAGGAAAATAACTCAACTCACGCACACTACTTGTGGGTAGGACCTCCAAATGGCCAAGACTCAACCCAAATCCTTACCCTTTTGGAAGAACTAACTCACGGACAACAGAAAATCTTAGCTTCCTCCACAGCTCACGAATTACTCCTTTGCGTACAGAGTCTAGCAATCAACCACGTAACACACTGAAGAAACCCACACGAACACACTCAACCCATAACCGAACACTCACAAGCTCATAGAGGACCCTCACAATTCTTCCAGATGATTTTCTCTCTCACAAGACTCTCTCTCTCTCTCTCTCGTAGGGGATTCACTCGCAGGAAGAGAAAAATGGTGAGGAAGGCATAATCTGGCGATTAAAGGAGAAGGCTTACTTGGAGAGACACACGTACACCTAATGGAGAAGGAGGGCGTGCGTCCAACATGGGGGAAGAGTGGCATCCAAGCATGGGGGAAGAGTGGCGTCCATGCATGGGGTTGTCACTCAATGTCGCCTTACTGTGATTTTAATCGCTACTCGACAAAAGTTCTGTCCTTTAAACCCTATTTTAATCACAATGCTGGGACATTTCGGACGCGAGGAGTCGTCCTAGCCTCGTCCGCGTGCGTCTGAAAAATACTATTCTTCAGGCAAAAATGCACTTTCGGACGAAGGATGGCATCCTTACCTTTGTCTGCATTCGTCCGAATCCGTCGTTCAGACGAAGGAAGTCGTTCGCATTCTGCGTCCGCTATCATCCAAAACTGTCCAGCAATTGGACAGATTTAAAATAACCTCGTCCGCATGCGTTTAAAAAGTCAAGCTACATGCGAATCAAGACACAAAACCTCGTCCTGCATCGTCCCAAAATGAAGGGATGACATTCCATGCATTTGTAGATGACATTTCTCATCCCCGTGTAGCCCGCATTCGTCTGAATACGTCCAATTCCAGCTATTCTTCACATTTCCATACAAAACTTTTATCCCATACTACTTTTCCCATAAATACACATCATAATTTAACACGTAGGATACGCAATGTAACATATTAATTATCCCAAAAATTGATTACATCGTGCATACGAGGAAAACATTATTGGGGTATTACAAGATGCGTCACAAGAGACCACTCGATTTGTCCATTGACGGGGCAGACAAAGTGGGAGTACATCGCCATGTATATTTCCTGGTGATAGCACGCATGCACAAGTTCTTCAGAAGATCTCCTCGTGAAGTGAATGCACGGGACTGCATGGACACACGAGATGCCGGTCAACTCCCACCGGTAATAGGTACAAGTATGCCTATTCAAATCGACAGAGTATTGTTTGTTACAATTGCTGACCTCAAACTGGGCAGCTCCTGAAAATTGGAGGCTCCAATTTCGACCGGCAAGTTGTAGTTTGGCGAGCCAGTTGTTGATCTACAGACACAATAGGTCCGTCGATCGTGCAATCTTTTCATTTTTTTTCACGATCCTACCCATGATACCTTTTTGTATGATCTCGAACATACTTAGAATCGGTTTGTCCCAGGCTGGTAGGATGCAGGCGTTGAAGGACTCGCTGAGGTTGATGAGGCTTAGGTAGCATTTGGGGATGGAGCAGAATGCATGTTTAGCCTAACATCTTGCATCTATTCCTCGCAGATAGTAGTGAGTCACCGGGTCAAGCAAAAATAACTTCGTCATCTCTCTCTCAAACTGCCTCTCTGTTGTGGCTCTAGATGCGGCCCACATTGCATCATTGAACAACCTACCTTTAAATTGTTTTTGAAAATCGTCATACAGGTGTTGGATGCAAACCGATGGTCCGCTTGCCCTGCCACCTCTCTGACAGTTGTCACTAGCCCTACTAAGATTCATAGTATGAGTCAAATATTGGTACACACCGCATAACATAAACATAGAAGGCAAGAGCAATCAACCGCGCCTTTTGTCGGTCAGAAATAATTGTCCACCCATTGCCGCTCGGGGTGTTTAGATCGTCGAGCAACAATTCCTGAAACCAACTCCAGAAAACCCTATTTTCTGCTTCAACCACAGCTACAGCAATCAGATACATTCCATTGTTCTCGTCGATGGTGACAGCAGTGAGCAGCTGGCCCGGAGTTGCTCCCTTCAACTGGCAACCGTCTAAACAAATAACCGGTCTACCACAGTTTCACAGGGCCATCTTGCATGCAGCCAAACACATGTATATCCTTTTAAATGCACTCATCTCTATGTCAACGCGCACCAAAATTCTAGGATTAGACCTCTGAATCTCCTCGACATAGGACCATATGAGCTTGTATTTCTCATTGTCATCCCCTTCATTAATTTTTTTCGCCACATTTCTTGCCCTTCGCGCAAAGTTGGGTGTGATGTTGACGTTAAGTCCTTCCTGACTGTCTCAATTATAAAAGACAAGTCCCAGTCAGCCTGACTTTTAAATCTGTCCAAGTAATGCGTTGCCACCCATTTGGCAAAGGCATGACGACTTTCCCTTTTTCTTGAGCAAGTGTGAACGTCGTTGTAGAACTTTATTTGAAACGTCATTTCACCTTGCATTTTTTAGGCGTGCAGCCGCCACGTGCATCCTTCTTGGCAGGCAACCCTCAACTAATGTGCGTCACTATGGGTGAATTTTATCACGTACCCATTCTTCAACGAATGATCAATAATTTCTTCTCTAATTTTATTAAGTGAACTATACTTTTTGCCAGGCCCATACCAGCGAAGCTGCATTCTGCTTGTGGTGGGCGTCTAGGCCTACTCTGGGCCATGTCTATGTCTCATTACTACTAGATTGACATAATGAATGGAGAGCCTCCTCATCCTCCTCGTGTAGAGTTGCTGAGATAGAGTGCAACACTATTGTAGCTTCACTCCAATTCCACGTATCTCATTGGCAAAAAATGTGGTTGTGGGCCCCACTTCAACTTGACGGTTAATAACAGATTCCTCAACACTCTAAGACGCCATTTGCTTTTCAAAAAATTCTTCAACTTCGCCAAAATGCAGTTCATTTTAGCTCTCAAAAATCTCTAGAGTTCGTTAATCACTGACACAATGTCTGAGAAAATCGCGCGGAGTTTGCTGTGTACTTGTACAATTCGAAGTAGGCACGATGAACTACAACACATCTATTAAACCGCAGCTGTGTGTCAAGACACCGCGGCAGTTTCATAGGATACTGCAATAGTTTATTGACACACCGCGGCGACTTCATGACACTTGCTGGCTTATTTTTGGAAAACCACGGAGCCGCAGCGGTTTGGCTACGAACTGCTACGGCTCGACATTATAGCTTTTAATGGCAAGCGTGACAACGATGTTGGCTTTATCATTTTTTCATAGTTCAATGGTTATTTTGTTAGCAAAAAAAGGATAGTGGTTGGTTTGTCACAAACAGTGAAGGATGATGGTTGATTTGTCATTTTCCCTTAACAAAATAAATCACAAACTATTAATTAAGAGCATCCAAAATTTAAATTAATTTTGTAAATAATTAAAACTTCGAACTATAAAAAATAAATAATGTAAATCTTGCAGTTAATTTTTGTGTTAAAAAATGAATTTTTTAAAAAGATAATCTATCAAATATTCACTGCGTTTATAAACAAGTACCTGCTAACGACAAGGTAATTTCCTCAGCACAATCTGAGGGTGAAGCACAACTCCAAGCTGAAGTACAACCTCAACCTCAAGCACGACCAGTATTTCAATTGGTCTGTTTTCAACCTATATCAAATTATTTCTAGTCATTGGTCTTCAAGACTGAGTCAGCGAACGATAGATACGAAACTGATATTAAAAATCGTTTGATAATTGTATGTAGAAATGTATATTTCGATATATTAACTGACATGAGGTTGTGCTTCAGGTTGGAGTTGTGCTGAAGAATCTAAAATTTTGCAGTGGAAGGAAAATTTCCGCTGCAAAAAATACCCTTTGAGGAAAGTAAGTTCTTGAAATAGGACTTACTTTCAGCAGCAGAATGCAGACTTTCGCTGCAGAGAGGGTATTTTGTTAGCCTAAATGTAACGACCCGGATTTTCGTCCCTTTTTAAAAATGCGTGAAAATTTGAATTTTTCTNTAATGCTCTCTGTAATATCCCGTAAATTAAAATATCGGGGTGTTACACTAAATGTCTTAGTCTTAGTTATTGTGATGATGAATGATTTGATTGAAATAATAAGTTGTTTATTGATAATATTCTTAAGTGTTTAAACATTGCATTTATATATATATATATATATATATTCATTGTAAATACCCTCAATACGAGTATTAAAGTTGTGCTAACACGTTTACCTAAGTCTATGTAGCGAATACATATCAATGTGGGACTTAGAAAATCAGAGGAATGCAAATCAAAGAAATGAATTTCATTTTAGATGTTTTTGGACGCAACAGGATTGAAGTCGCGGTCAAAGACCTCAACCAAAATCATACACAGATTACTCCAGAAGATTTTGGATGAGACGCGGTCGAAGACCTGGTCGGGTTATGTGACCGAAATGCATTACAGATTATTCTTTGAAGATTTGGACGAAGTGAGGACGCGGCTGAAGCGTCCGAATTTGCATGTTGTACAATCTAGGATTTTTCGGTCGAGACGCGATCAAAGCCGGGGTCGAAGATGGTGACCAAAAACACACACAAATTGCTTCTGGAGTTTTGCTGGACTTTTTCAGACGAGACGCGGCTGAAGGCTACAGTTGAAGAAGGCAACCGAAAAGCATCACAGAGAGCTCCGAAGTGTTTTGGATGAGAAGCGATCGAATTAGCGGTCAAGAGATGCAACCGAAAAAGCGCAGAAGTCACAAACGGCTATTTTACAACGGTCAGATTTTTAACGGTTACCGAAAAAGGATTGGGTCGACTGAATATAAGTTGTCTATAAATAGAAGACACTTCAAAACTCAAAAAAAACAACGAAAGAAGTAGCGAAACTCTGTCAAATTTTACACTCGACTTCTCAACTATTCTAGTGAGCTTGTAACCTACATTTCTCTTTCCCTAAACTTGAGAGTTATATTTGGGATAGTATGGAATTAGATTGTATTTCAATTCTGCAATCTTTGTACCCAAACGAAAAGAGTGACGCCCTATGAATTCGTCAAACATGGGTGACACCCCCGAACAGTCAAGAAAAGGGTGACACCGCGAAATTGTCAAAGCAAAGGGTGACGCCACGAAACAGTCATTGTAAGGTTTGTTTAACACCCGTAAGTCAAACATCGTCAACTGGGGAGGTTGGACGGATTAGGGATCTCCAAGTGCGGCTTGGAGCGCGGACATAGGCGAGGTTGCTGAACCGTGTAAACAAACTTGTTTGCATTCTCTCTAAACCTACTTACTTTTATATTTATGCATTGAATGTTTATTTGTATGCATTAAATCACATAAGATTTTAGATAAATAATTATCGTACAAAAATATTAGTAAGCCTAATTCATTCCCCCCTCCCTCTAAGGCGCTTATCGATCCTTTATTAGAGCGAGTTATTTAAATTTTTATGCGATATTGTGAATATTAATATAAATTTTCATAAATTGCATCTATTGGGATAAAATTCTTTGCTTGAATTATTTGATTGGATAAATTGATTAAGGATTCCAATATGCACAGTGAAGGACAATCTAATTCTAGACCTCCACTTTTTTTTTTTATGGTAGCAATTATTTATATTGGAGATCTATGATGAAAATTTTTGTTCAATCTTTAGATTATAATTTGTGGGGCATAATTGATAATGGGCCTTATGTGCCAATAAAATGCGTAAATGGTATAAATGTCCCAAAATTATATTTCGAATTTGATGAACTTGATGAATGCAAATTGACTTTAAATGCTAACCTACAAATGTGTTATTTTGTGCTTTAGCAAGAGATCAATTTGATAGGGTTAAAAAATATGAGAGTGCACATCAAATTTGGAGACTCCTTTAGGCCACATATGAAAAATCATCATTCGTAGAAAAGAAGTTTGACAACATTTGTTTAATGGCCAAGGAAAATGAGATAAACAATTCTTCTAGTGATTTAGAAGAAAAATATGATGAAGATGAATTGCTTGATGTTATTAATGAGCCTATATGAACAATTCAACGTGCTTAAATCCAAGTATAAATCCTTGAAAAAGGAAAATGAAATTTTAATGAAAAAACATGTCGATATGGTTCAATCTTTTGAGAAGCAAATTAGTGATTTGAAATTGTTGAATGACAACTTGAATTCTACTATCAAATTACTTGAAAGTGAAATTCGCACTTTGAAAGTTAAAAACAATGATTTGAATTGTGGAGTNACTTGAAAGTGAAATTCGCACTTTGAAAGTTAAAAACAATGATTTGAATTGTGGAGTGCATAATTTCACAAATGGGAGAAAAAATTTAAATATGCTCTTAGAAAAACAAAGGGTTACATTCGATAAAGTCAGTATTGGCTATGAACCCGTTCCTAAAAAGAAAAATTATAATAATTTCTTTGTTGGCTAATCTACTTGTAGTTCTTGTAATTGTATTGGACATAAATCTTTTATTTGTCCATTGAACTCAAATATTAATTTGAAATCAAATTTTAGTTCTAAATTTGTGTGGGTTCCTAAAAAAAGAAAACCTATAACTAATGAACCCAAAAAAATTTGGGTAACAAAGAAAATAAATTGATTTTTATTATAGGTTGGAGGTTCTCCCAATGAGCTTAAAGGAGATGGATAATTGGTTATTCAAAATATAAAGGGAGTAACCTAAATAATGTGTCTTCAATAGAATAAAGAAGAAAACACATTGGTGGAGGTACACAATATTTTGTTAATACTTGCATAGAGTTTAATTCTTTTTTTCTTGATTTGACTTGAATAATTCTTCTTGATGCACCTTTTGTCTTGGTATCATTAATTTTTAATTGGTTTAGACTTATTCTTTTTCATCAAATGTTATCATGGGCTATTTTGGATGTTTGCATATATGTTTAAATTTTTCTCTTGTGATTGATATTGATTTGATTGTTGGAATTTGATTTTGACGTATATTGTCTCCTCATTGATTTGAAATTGGTTATTTAAATAATAGGAGAAAATAGAATTATTTGGATATGATATTTTTTCCCCAAATGATTTGGTGTTACATATTGACAAAAAGGGGGAAGAAAATTTGTTAGTATTTCTATTGGTATCAATAGTTTTCTTTTGATTTGAACTCTAACAATTGGTATTAATCTTGATTTTGCAAATCTCCATTTATTTGAACTTGTGCATTGATATAAGGGGAGAAAAATATGATTTTTTTTCTTGATTCATTTATGAATATTATCAATTGGTATCTTATTTGCTATTGAAAATGGATGGTTTTTCATTTTTTTATGCCCTCAAATATGCATATGGATAATTTTATAGGGGGAGAAAAATATATATAAGAATTGTTTTAAATTGCTCAAAGGGAGAGAAATTGCTTAATTTGTGAAATTTCCCCAATATGTTGAATTGGTGTATTTACATAGGGGTAGAGAAATTTGATTTGATCATGTATGCATGAAACTAAATAGTAGATAAATTGCATAAATTAAGAGGGATAAATCATAATATGCAATAATATATGCACATGCTTAGATTTAAGAATAATCAACTTATTAGATTTTTTAATCATAAAAAATGGAGATATTGTTAGCCTCATAATATGCAATAATATATGCACATGCGTAAATGATTGCAATAATAAGTTGTTTATTGAGTTTTTATTGATAATGTTCTTAAGTGTTTAAACATTGCATTAATATATATTTTCATTGGAAATACCCTCAATACGAGTATTAAAGTTGTGCTAACATGTTTACCTAAGTCTATATAGCGAATACATATTAATGTGGGACTTAGAAAATCAAAGCAATGTGAATCGAAGAAATGAATTTCATTCTGGACGTTTTTGGACGTGACGCGGTCGAAGCTGCGGTCGAAGACCTCGACCGAAATCATACATAGATTACTCCAGAATATTTCGGACGAGACGCGGTCGTAGATCTGGTCGGGATATGCAACCTAAACGCATTACAGATTACTCTTCGAAGATTTGGACGAAGCGAGGACGCAGTTGAAGCGTCTGAATTTGTATGTTGTGCAATCTGAGGTTTTTCGGTCGAGACGCGGTCGAAGCAGCGATCAAAGATGGCGATGGAAAACATACACAGATTGCTTATGGAGTTTCACTGGACTTTTTTAGACGAGACACGGTCAAAGGTTGGGGTCGAAGAAGGCGACCGAAAAGCATCACAAAGAGCTCTGAAGTGTTTCGGACGAGAAGCGGTTGAATCAGCGGTTAAGATGCGACCGAAAAAGCGTAGAAGCCACAAACAGCTATTTTACAACGGTCGAATTTTCAACGATTATATCTCTGACGAATAAAAGTGGTCGACCGAAAATGAGTTGTCTATAAATAGAAGACACTCCAAGCTAAAGCAACCAACGAGAGAAGTAGCAAAGCTCTGCCAAATTTTACACTCGACTTCTCAACTATTCTAGTGAGCTTGTAACCTACCTCTCCTATTCCCTAAACTTGAGAGTTATATTTGGGAGAGTTACTAATTAGATTGTATTTCAATTCCGCAATCTTTGTACTCAAACAAAAAGGGTGACGCCCTACGAATTCGTCAAACAAGGGTGATGCCCCGGAACAGTGATGCCCCGGAAGAGTCAAGAAAGGGGTGACTCCCCGTAATAGTCAAAGCAAATGATGACACCCTAAAATAGTCATTGTAAGGTTTGTTTGACACCCGTAAGTCAAACCTCGTCAACCGAGGAGATTGGACAAATTAGGGATCTCCAAGTACAGCTTGGAGTGCGGACATAAGCGGGGTTGCCGAACCGAGTAAACCTTGTTTGCATTCTCTCTAACCCTACTCTCTTTATATTTATGTATTGAATGTTTATTTGTATACATTAAATCACATAAGGTTTTAGAGAAATAATTATAGCACAAAAATATTAGTAAGCCTAATTCATCCCCCCTACCCCCCTCTTAGGTGCTTATCGATCCTTCATATTTTTTTCCAGTGGATACTTGATTTCTGCTGCAGAAAGTAAGTATTTGACTATAACTACTTTATGTACAAGTCTGCTGTGGAAAGATGACCTATCCACTACGAAAAAAAATTTAAATTTAAGGAAAAACGTGATTGCGATGTTTGCTGTAACGCCCCGTAATTTCTTTTTTTGAAACATGTAGTTTGAAATACTTTTTTTTTTAAAAATGTGTAACGGAAGACTATATTTTCCATTCAAATGAAATTCGTAAAACAATAAAAACAATTTATTTAGAAATCTTATTCATAAAATTTTGGATTCATGTTTATATACAATTTTTCCTTACAAAACTCTAACTCACATGGTCGGTCTTGCAATAACAACACAAGTCGTCTTCCCGAATATAATTCCTCAACTACATCATCCATTTCTGATCTTTCTTTCTTCCGTGTTTTTGTCTTATTTATACCTACATCACAAGATTTAACTAAGAGTCTAATGTTGAGTAAGTGATATAAAAATGATATGCTCGTGCTATGCAACTTTATAAAAACATACATATTCTGTTTTAGTATTTCTTTATTTTTACTTTCACTTACCCATCTAGCATTGGAGGTATCATCATACAAGGGAGATTGACACCTACTGACACATTTAGGGTAGCCATTTCCAAACCCCATACCTCACAGAGTCTATTTACGTTTATTCCATTACTTTTCATTTTTCTTTAATTCCGCTTACTCATACAGCTGTTAGAGTATCACCGTACAAAGGAAAGTGACACATATTGATGTGCACCCACAGTGGACCATGGTCTGCCTAGTAGATATTGCTCACTTTGGGATACATGACTGAGCCCAGCTCGACACCACCCCACAGGGATACATGACCGACCTAGCCCGACACCACCCTCACGGATTTGTACCTCGGGCAGTCCCTCCGAAGAGAGCCCAAGCCCGAAAACACGTCTACTGGGAGAGGGCCACCACCCACTATAAGTGCGACCAGTCCAGCTGTCCCAAATCTGATGTGGGATGGTGAAACATCGCACATCGCCCCCTCCCTCTCGAGAAAGGTCCACATTCTCGTTGACGAGGACGTTGCGGACACATTGAACTTGGCTGGCTTTGATACCATAGGATGTGCACCCACAGTGGGCTATGGTTAGCCTAGTAGATATTGGACGGTTTGAGATACATGACTGAGCCCAGCCCGACACCACCCCACAAGGATACATGACCGGCCCAGCTTGACACCACCCTTATGGATTTGTTCCTCGAGTGGACCCTCCGAAGAGATCCCAAGCCTGAAAACGCATCTATTAGGAGAGGGCCACTACCCACTATAAGTGCGACCAGTCCAGCTGTTCCAAATCTGATGTGGGATGACGAAACATCTCACATCACCCCGATGATACGAAATGGACCATTCTATTATTTATTAAGCCTCAAAGAATATCATGAAGATCAAGCATAGGTGAAGTCAAGAGCAATGAAAGAGAAATGGAAAGACTTTCCAAAAAATTGTCTTCTTTTTGACCTACGAGGCATATTTGATTATTTTTGGAAATCAAGACAATGTCTTTTCAAGAAGTGTTCTTCATGAAGATTGTAACCAACTTCCTAAGCTTTCTAATGCATGTTAGATTGTTTAATTCAGAGTCCATTTGCTATGGTAAAAGTCCAAAAAACAGAGAAAAAGTTTAAGGGAAGTCCGAGTTTATAAACTTGGAGATCAAGAAACTTAAGATATGGAAGCCATCCAAGTGAACGATTTCAACATGAAAATAAGCCCAAGAGCAAGCCCATGAAGACAAGCTTGGAGGACAAGAGAGAGAAAGATATTATCTCTTTAGATATTATCTCTAAAAGATTCACTTATCTAGGTTATCTTTTATTTAAATTTCTAATTTATGTTTTCAATTGGCTATATAAAGTCATCACCACTTATGTTTTAGAAGAGTTGAATTGAATACAAATTAAAGTTTTGCTTTGATTCGAAAATTAGAGTCATCTTTTTCCTTGCTTTGGTGAGTTATATCCAAAGGCATTTGGTGAGTCATATCCAAAGATCCTCTTGTGTGAGTTATATCACGAGAGAACCATGCATCCGCATCCTTATCCAAGGAGGTGAGAAGTGGTGCATTCATCCATAGTTCATCCATCGGCAGCTTAAAGTTGCCAACTTTCATATTCAAATATTCCATTCCGGGATTTGAGACGATAAAGGACATACATTGCTTCACAAATAAAGGTGCTGCCTTTATTCTGAGGACGATCGCGCCTATCTTTCTCACCCACTTTACAAGTTAGATCTAAATCCATTATGTGCGCCCATCACCTACTGACCCATTTAGGGCAACCATCTCGAACCCCATGCCACACAATGTCTATTTACGTTTATTTTCCTTTATTTTTGGTCTATCATTTGTAAGCATATGCATGAAAACATTTTCGTATTATTTCTTGAAAACTATGATGCATGAAATATGCACATGAACAATACAATGCACATGATCAATCCAAAGATCTTATATTATATCACATTTTACCATAACATGTCAATATTAAGGAACCAACATTTTAATCATTCAAATGATGAACACTAATCTCATTTATCTCCTAACATAACAATAATGTGATAGCATACAAACAATCAAATCATGTCATAATATTATCCTCATATACAGAACATACCAAACAATTATAATATCTTGTGATATAGGCAAAAATTGCCAAAAACACACAATATCTCTTACCTTAATGCCTTAGCACAATGTCTTGCAAGTCTACTCAATTATCTCCTTGATCTTCAATACCTAAAACATGTCAATTTCCACATTAACATCCATTCATGCACTAGTAGCTTAAAATATGCATAACTCTTATCTTACTCAACTAAATCCTTTAATTCCAAAACCTAATCTTAATCAACATGGTGCATATTACCTAACCATTCAGCTTGAATAACTCCTCACGTATATTTAAGATAAAATACAAGAAAAACTTGTTCCAATATGCACAAATTTTCATTTTTACTTCATAGTTTTTATCCATTTTTGAAAATCCATAGCTCAAGTTATACTTAACCAAAACTATCAATTCCATAACCTATATTTTCCTTGATATGTCTAGTATAACATATGAAAACAGTTTTGCATTATAACTGTTGAGAAAAAGATCCCAAATACATAGTGGAATAAAAATACCTTTTTGCTCTTTGTGCAATCAAATAGGCAAAGCAAACCAACAAATATAACGAGATCACAATACCAATTTTTAGCGTGGAAAACTCTCAAAAGTGTGAGAGTAAAAAATCACAGGATCCATAGACCACTTAATCAAACCTTCCACTATAACAGAAATAATGGGTACACCAAAGTTTTCTCTAGCTTTAACAAACTAGAGGCATACAATATTCATTAAGATTGAACACACTAATCTTGGAAGATAACAATACATAAGAGAGGATAAATCTAGGGTTACCAAACTGCAGTCCCGTTTTTACCTCAACAGACTACCTTAGAAGTCTTAGACGACAATCTCCACCGTTCAGAATATACTCCTTAATGTTGCGAACCTAAACAAAATCCCCTTTTATACTCAGCCCAAAAAAATATTGGCCGAGCCCAACAATAACTTCATTAAGATAAAAATCGGATGTCAAATTATGAAACTATATAGTTTTAACCTAATTCATGTCATCCATAATTTTCTACCCATAAATCTAACTAAACTCCTTAAAATTCCATTATATCTTAAAGAGCACTCAACTTACCTTCAATAAGTCGAGAGAGATAACAATCTCCTGAGAGTTCTTCTCCTCCAACAAATTCTCACGGTTGAAGCTTCGACCCAAAGGAAGATGGTCCCCTTTAAAACATGGCAGCTCCAAGCATGAGGTGCCACCCATTTCAGCAACCAAGATGCTGAGTAATTCAAAATTTCCCTTCTTAAATCGTGGCACGTAAACTATTTTTAGGTGACTTTTCGTATTCATGGTTGACCGCTCCCTCATATTTCAAAGAAAATCCTTTGCCGGATGAACTGCCGTAGACACTCAACCTCTTACAGAGAGTCATTTTTAAATTGTTGCGGATGATCGCAACCTCGTGTCTGGTCAATCGTGTTTCCAAAATTCTATGTCGAGCCTTCTAGTGTGGACGTCTAGCCTTCTACAGAATGTCATTGTGGACGATCACAACCTCATGTCTGGTAGACCGCATTCTACCTGAGGCGAAATCCTTTCAATGTGTCCATTTTCCGGTTGACCGCACTCTCAACATCAGGTGACCACAAAACTACTCAAGAGCTTCCGGACATGAAATTCGGACGTCCGCGCTTCCACGGATTTTGCCTTAGACTGGTCGACCGCACTCCATACTCCAGTGGACCGCAAATCTATCCAAAAGTAATTTAACTAAGTCCTTATGTATCAAACCTCCATCATTCCTTTGACATCAATTTGTCTATAATACCAATCATTTGCTAAAACTACAATTCAACCATATCAACACCTAAAATTATTGAACATTCTCATAGCATTCTCGGGTGTTACATTTGTGTCATTCATTACTCATAGTTCGAGATTTTTATTGTTCACAAAATTACTTTTAAGGTTTATCTTGTTACTAATCTAATAGTTCATGATTTATTTTGTTAATTTCTCTTTATAATTTGGAGTCAATAGTTCAAATAGTATTTACTTGACCTCATAATTATATAATCAGGATAAAAATAATGAACAAGATAACAATTCGGGCGGAATATAGCAATGGTGTTAGATAAATACTTACATGGGTGTCAAATCCAAGAAGGTCAATAGGCAAATAACGAAAATATTAATATTAATTAAGTGGAGATTAATTGATTACAAATTTAGATCCGTAAGTTTTGAGGATAAATCTTGACCAAACACGGCCTAAGAATCGATCCCCGTGCGGTGTCGATGATTAACTTGGCAAGGCTCAATTGTAGTAGCTGTAAGGAAAAATATAAAATATAATTAAATTGAATCTATGATAATCAAATGATAAAAGATCTGTTAGTGACCTAAAGATACACATAAAAAAATGCTACATTATTGGGGGGATTATAATGTTGTAAGGGGTGTGCTTTTTTATTTATTAATTATTGTGCCATGTTTATTGTATACTTCTTTTTTGGCACGTGGGAAAAGTGGGACTATAATAAATATCAGGAATTGACCCAAAAAAAACACTAAACTATGTGATGGTAACAAAACAAAAACTAAATAATTTTTATTAATAAATAAAATATTGAGCTATGAGAAATAAATGAAGTAAATATTGCTATCATATTTTTTATGTTAAAAGCTTAAATTTTTTTTCTGTAGCGAAACTGTACATAAAGTGATTGTAGTCAATGATTTACTTTCGTACAAGTACTGCAACTATTTTATGATTTGTTGTATAAAAAAATTTAAATTTTTAACAGAAAACGTGATAACGATATTTAATTATTTTATAATATAAAAAAATTCAATTTTTTAACGAAAACGTGACAAAGATAGATCATGTACATTTACAATAGTTTCGGATTTTAGTGATTCTCTTGTCTTGTCAAGATTTTAATACAACAATTTTTGTTACCTATCTTTTGGTTTCTCAAAGAATCGAAAGAGTTGCTCTCCTCGCAAATGGCGAATCTGAAAAAAATTAAACAAAGAGATATTGATAAGAATATTTGATGAATGAAGAGAGAATGATAGTTTGATTACCAGAAGCATTGTCTCGAGGTTGATAATGATGGCGTTTGTTCGGCGAGATTTGTTTCTGCTGGTTGGGAATGGGATTGGACATGGATAGCCTCCTCACCCGTCTTCTTCTTCTTCTTCAACCCATATCCGCCCTTATCAGATTCAGATGCAGAGCTTCCATGGCTGCTGGCAAAGGCCATCACCTCGCTTGCCTTCTCTTCTGGAAAATCATTGAATACTACCATTCTTCCTCCGTAGAATATTGTCATTTCGGTGCTCCTTCTTCCACCCCTTGCCGCCTCGTTTCTGCATAGTTCATTTTATACGAAAAATCCATTCTTTAAGCTCCAGACTAAACTTTACGGGGGCGACTCTAAATAGAAAGGAAAAGTAAAGACCTGAGAAAAGCAGAGGGGTGATCAAAACGGAGAAAGCCTGTGGGTACATCGTCCGTGTTTGTCAACGGCGGTGCATTTTGTGGGGAAGATTGAGCTAAGTTTTCCATATTGGTCGAAAAGTTCATCGTCGCCGGCCTCGGACTGGCATGATCAACGGAATCAGATCTCCTTTTGTGGTTCAAAAACCGGCTGAGTAAGGCGCACGTCTGGCTGAAATTCGACTTCGAGTTCCGACCACCCAATCTCTCCTCGCTTTCATCACCTCTCGTCAACCGGGAGTCGGCCATTCTTCTTCTTCTTCCTCCTTCCTTCCCAATCCCTCGAAGGCTTTTTCTACGCGAATACAGACGGGCCCACGGGAGGCTGCATCCAATAAAACAAAGCAGGTCTAGCATGTTGCTGGAGTCTGGCGTTTCCCGTTAACAATGTGCTTCGATTAATTTAATGTTAGAGTTGGGACTGTTACAGTTCGCTAGGACCGAATTTTAGTCGGGTGGATTTGAATATTAGGATTTTTTTAATTTAGTTTATAAAATTAATTGTACGTTGATTTGTTATTTTTTTCTAAAAAGATTTTTGTATGTGAATCTTAGTGTTTTTATTTTTCACGTATTTTTCTTTTTTTGATTGTGTTTGATTCTCAACAATTGATATCAATGCGATGATAAGAATCTCTCTACTCGAATCAAACAAACTTTGAGTTTGTAATTTTTGTGACAAATTATAATTTAGAAAAAACAAGGAAATTTAAAAAAAAAAGGAAAAGGAAAAATTGGATTTTTCCTTCTCTGCATCGTTGCCTTCTTCAACCAGAGAAGAACTTTGTCTGCAGTTGCCGTTGTCGAGGAGAAGATGAAGGATCCATCACTCCGCTACTGGCCACTTGAAGAACCATCGTACCCGTCATGTCTGTGATCACCAAGCGGGGAACCTAGGAAATCGCAACCCCTAATTTTCTTGTCGTCTCCAAAGGGAGAGTAAGACTTCGCCGTTGTCTATTACAATTACAGTAGTACTCAAAACAACTACATTGGAGACAAAGATGTAAATAGAGGCGCGCCATCTAAGTGCAACTGTTAATGAATGAAGAGTTAAGTTGTTACCGTTAGCTGATGTGGAAGGCAACTAAAGGCAACGTGCATATCAGCTGGAGGCATTACCTATAAATAAATAGAAGTTGAAGAGAGAAGTGTCGTTGTGGAATTAGTTTTCTCGTTATTTTCTGTTGTTTCCTTTTCTTTTCTGTAAAAAACTGTCGTAAGTGGCCATGAATGCAAAATAACTTTCTTCCCATTTCTTTGTTGATTTTGATTCATAGCAAATTGGTATAAGAGCAGTACGATTCCGTCATGTCTGAGACTCGAGGTAAAGCTAATAAGGAAGCGTTTCAGAGAATTGATGGTGAATTAAAGGGTATTGATTCTTCCTTTTCCACCATTTTTTCGCGTTTAGAAACTTCAAAGAAATTGTTTCAACAGTTGGCTACTCGCCAAGATCGGTTAGAAGCAATGATGCACAGGTTATTCAAGATTTCTCAGCTAAACATGACTCTGTTATAACGGCGATCGCTCAATTGATTCCTCAACACCCAGAAATGATTCAAAAATCCACCTTTGAATGATAGTCCACGACATGATTTCAATCCTCAGACCAGAGTACCATGCATGGAATTTCCATTATTCTCTGGAGACGGACCACGATAATGGCTGAGAAAAGCAAATAGGTTCTTTCTTATGTAACAAATTCCTGTTCATTTGCGATTAGGAATGGCAGAAATGCATTTACAGGATCAAGCTGATATTTGGTTTGATGATTTTATATCAACTGTTTCTCATGCTAATTGGGATTTATTTGCCACTGAATTGTGCCATCAATTCTCTACTTCCACAGCTGAGAAAACTATTGAAACGTTTTCTAAAATTCTTAAACTAGTACCGTAAGGGACTATATCCAAAGGTTCTTTAGTGCAACCATCTTTACTACGCATGGCATAAACATACTATAATATCTGGCCCAAAAGGCCCAAGCAAAAAAGTAAAAAAAATTGTAAATTGGGGAAAAACGTGTTCCAGCACACGTCTTCCCCCATTTGAAGAATTTGGCAAGGATTTCGGGAGAATGCGTGATTTCCTCTCGAATCCTCTCCCTTCTCTAGTGATAAATGACGCTCGCCTCCCACTCTTTGTTTCACTCTCCCCTCGCATCGAATTCCTTCTCTAGATCAATACAACATTCTACAATATTTTGGATAAAATTGCAGAGCTCTTTAACCAGGTCATTGACGATTTAGGTAAGTCTTCATCTCTCCCACTCTGTAAATTCTATGCACTAACTTAGTTCTAAAGCTCTGATCGAGATTGTTGAAGGAAACTGTTTGCAAAAAAGGAAAAGGGTTGAAGTTCTCAGTCGATTGGGAGAAAATCTGCATAGTTGAAAGCTGAAGTTGATGAAGGTATGAAAAATCCAAACTTTTTTCTATTTCTAGCGCAAATTTGCTGGATTGAGCCTGAATCTTCTGGATGTGAAATTGAATCTATATTTAAGTTTTTGTTAGATTAATCAGGCAAATTTGTGATTTTATTGTATGTGTTTTCGTTGGTAAGAAACTCCGGCTAGTAGCTCATCTAGCAATGAGCCACGATGCACAAAGAACTAGAGGTGGCTAACGAGTTGAGCCGAGCCGGCCGAGCCTGAAAAAGTCTGGCTCGTCGAGCCTGTCGAGCTTAACGAGCCGAGCCTAACGAGCCTACCGAGCCTAACGAGCCGAGCTTAACGAGCCGAACCTAACGAGCCGAGCCTAACGAGCCTGCCGAGCCTAACGAGCCGAGCCTAATGAGCCGAGCGAGCTTAACGAGCCTTAACGAGCCGAGCCTAACGAGCCCAACACCAACGATCTTTGGATCGTTGCAAAGAGAGCTCCACTCTCACATAGCGAGTCGAGACTCTCACCGAGAGTCAAGACTCTCTCTGTGAGAGTCAAGACTCTCACAGAGTCTCGAGACTCTCTGTGAGAGTCTCTCACAGAGAGTCTGAGACTCTCACAGAGAGTCGAGACTCTCACAGAGAGTCGTCCTGCATTCCCGACGGGCGACGGCACCCGATTCGAAGCTCGGCGACGGCGACGACGAGCACGAGACTGGCGGACTACAACGAAGACGACGACGAGCTTCGAAACTGGAACGCGAGCCGACGACGACCTCCTCCAGCCTGCGACGACCTTCGTTCGTCGACGCCTCGACAGTCGACGACGAGCTTCGTCCTTCGACGCCCCGACGACGAGCTTCGTTCGTCCTTCGACGAACTCGGGAGCCAAGGTTGGACGGGCTCGCCGGCTCGGGCTGGTGGTTGGCGAGCGGGCTCGCCGGGCCAGCCCGCCAGGCTCGCGAGCCAGCCCGCTGGCCCGGCTCGCGAGCCAAATTTTCGGGCTCGGCTCGGCTCGCCTACCGGGCCCGGGCCGAGCCCGCTCGGTTAGCTCGGCCCGCTACAGTAACGGGTTGAGCGGGCGGGTTGGCGAGCCAGCCTGCCCGTTAGCCACCTCTACAAAGAACTGACCATCAATTCTAGTCAGTGGAGGGCTGGCCAAGAGGGGAAGCCTCAGCTAGAGATGATTTGTTTGCTAGAGGAAAGAAATTGCTTATGTTGGTATTGTGAATAGTGAAATCGTCTGCGTTGAGGGGAAGAAAAGATTTTCCTCTCTGCGGGTCGCAAAGCAGACCCATGGGTTGGACCATGGGCTGCAATCTAATTTGGGCTGGGCTTAAGCCCTATGATCTGATTTGGGCTGGGCTTTAGCCATATGATTAATGGCTAAAATAATTCAAGGCCTTATGAATTATTAAATGAATAAATGGAATAACGGTATCAAAGTTAGGATTTATAATTGATAAAAATATTAATAAATAAATTATAATTATTTTGAAGGTATTTAACGGAAAAAAGGACAAAGAGCTAAACAAGCTAAGGATTGTAGGTAAGTTGATACTTACTGTGTTTTGGTCTTCGGACCCTACATCACAAGAGTTAGGGCTTTGTTTGCTGATTATTATCGCTTTATTGAGCATGCCTAACGCTTTGATAGAATAAACAGATATTGAGCATGTTTCACAAATTGTACTGTTGTTTGCTGACTGTTTATTAGAATTAGGTTCTTTTAATGATATGTTTCATAGATGAGCATGATAGAAATGTATGTATTCACGAGCATCATGCAGCATGGTTTGTAAATGATACGAAAATAGTTTTTCATGCATGGTTTTGAAAAGAAAACGAATGACATGAGAAAGATAAAAGTAAATGAAATGATAAATAAATAAATGATAAACGTAAGGATGTGAGCTGTTAGTTGGTCCTCGATCGACGTCGAAACTGGCCAACACAACAGTGTATATGAGGTTGTTTAAGCGTTGATGCGCACAACCGCTAGTGTGCTACGATTGATGTCAGAGCCGATTGTTGTGCGTTGATGCATACAACCACTAGCAGAGCTTTCAGTCGATGCCAAAGTTGTTATACCAAGTGTGTGGGGTCGCTGTATATTGATGTATACAGTAGCTAACACGCGGGTCGATCGATGTTGAGCCGTTATCACACAACGGTTACCGATTGACGTCGGAGCCGAGCGCATTGATGTGCACAGTTATGACGGTTTGCCGATTGATGTTGGAACCAAGTGTATTGATGTACACAGAGATTGAAAAAGAAAAGTAAAAGAAATGTGAAATGAAAACAGAAAAAGAAAAGATAAATAAAAGGAAAAGAAACGGAAACAGAAAACAAAATAGGATTTCAAAGATACATAGCATATTTACGTTTTATTTTATATCACTTATTGAGCATTAGGCTCATTAGTTAAGTCTTGTTGATGTAGGTATACGTACGAGAATAGATTTGGAGCAGTTGATGAAGGATTTGCACGTGTGAATCTTGTAGCTGGTCGGGCTAAATATTTAAATGGAAATTATTTGTAAAGATTTTGTAATTTAATTAATTTATATTATTTAATGCTTTAATTAATCATAAATATTTCTGCTGCATTTTCCCAAAGGTTTTCAAAAAACGAATTTCTAATTATTGTTGTACCAATAAAAGTATTTAATTGTAAATTAAAAGAATTATATTTATTTTCACTGCAAAAATATTTTAAATTATTATTTCTTAACGTGATAAATTGGAACATGATTTGAAGTAATGGATTTAACACTCGGTTTTTAAAAGAAAAGTCTTACTCTGATTTTATAAAAGAAAAGTTTTAAATTTTATGTTTTAAAAGTAATAAAAACTGGGTCGTTATAGTTAGCTTTGGGTCCTTACCAGCCAACAGACGTTGCAGCTGTTGATGTTGTATTACGGGATCGTTTTCATATGGATAGACTCCTCAAGCAGACATTAACTCAAGCTCAGGCCCGAATGAAATTATATGCAGATAAGAACCAATCAGAATGTCACTTTGAAATTGGTGATATGGTCTTTTTACGTTTAAAACCATATAGACAACTTTCAGTTCAACAGAGCATGTCACAAAAACTTGCTCCGAAATTTTTTGGACCTTTCAAAATATTGGATAGGTTGGGTACAGTAGCGTATAAGTTGGAATTGTCGAATAATGCTCGAATTCATCTAGTTTCACGTTTCTTTACTTTAAAAACAAATTGGGCAAGCAGAAATCCCACAAAGTTGTTTACCTCCAGAATATATTGAAGATTCTGCCTGTCGTCCACACCGTTTGCTTCAGACAAGAGTTGTTAAACGTAGCGATTTTCCAATGACCCAGTGGTTCATCTAGTGGTAGGATGAGTCGGAGTTGGATGCTTCTTGGATTGATGTTGAAGATGTGATGGCAAAGTTTTCATCTTTTGAACCTTGGGGACAAGGTTCTCAAAAGGGGAGTGTTTGTTACGCTTAGAGTAATACTCAATGACTATATTGGGGACAAAGATGTTAACAAAGGTTGCATCGTTCGAGTGCAACTATTAATGAGTGAAGAGTTAAGTTGTTACCGTCAGCTGAGGTGGAAGACAGCTAAAGGCAATGTGGATATCAGCTGGAGGCATTACCTATAAATAAATAGAAGTTGAAGAGAGGAGCGTCGTTGTGCAATTAGTTTTCTTGTTATTTTCCGTTGTTTCCTTTTCTTTTCTGTAAAAAACTGTTGTAAGCAGATTGTTGTTGTTATCAAATGAGAACATGAAGCAGATTGTTGTTGGATTCGAGTCTTGAGGTGAGAGATTCGTCGTTCGAGAAAAAATAAGAGAGTCAAACAACAAAGACAGTGATAATGTTCAGGGTTTTAAGAACATATCAAAGTCAAATAACCATGATAGAACCTATTACTTCTGTCAGAAGAAGGGGTACAATAAATCTGAGTGCCGAAAATTATAGAATAAAATTAAAAGAGCTGCTGAGAAGGGAAAACAACCGATGACATCTTGTGAAGTTGTTGTCGTAGAAGAAGAAGACTATAGAGATGAAAATCTTCTACTTATGACATAGTGAAACTTAAAGTCAAACAATGATTGGATTTTAGATTCAGTTTCTTTGTTTCATATGTGTTTTAGCTAGAAGTAGTTTTCAACATATGAAACTATTTCAGAAGTTATTGTGATGATGAGTAATAATACACCTTGTAAAGTAGTTGCTATTGGTACTGACATAATCAAAATATTTGATGGAATTGTCAGGACACTGCATAATGTGTGACATGTTCACGATTTAAAAAAGAATATAATCTCATTGAGTACTCTGGATTCGAAATGGTACAAGTACAACGATGTAGGAGGAGCTATGAAGATCAGTAGAGGTATTATTGTCATATTAAAAGCACACAAAAACTCTGTAAATCTGTATATGTTATAAGGTTCTACAATATTTGGTAATAAGACTGCAAAATTTGTGAATTGACATTCTAAAAGATTTTTTTGAAAATACTAAGAAGAAGTCAGGTTCTCAAGTGAAGTTCTAGTTGAAATCTGAATCTGTATTAGAGCCAATACGCCAGCTTATTATAGATGTTTAGGGTGATGCAATCACTATATCATCACCAGTTTCAGTTTTACATTAGAGTAGTATCATCAAAGGTAGGACCAAGAGGAAATGTAACCCCTGCGTTTTTATTACTTATCTTTTTCTTTAGCATGTAAAATTTTTTTTTTTATTTAAAATGTACGTGAGTCATAACCATTAATAAATAAATACAAAACATAGTTTTGAACGTTTTAAACATAAGTCCATTATTTAAACAAAACATTTATCATCTTTCAAACCATTTCCAAAACACCAATTTTTACTTTTTTGTGAGTCATAACCCCTCAGGTCAAATTAGCTGGGTAACCCAATCGCTCATCATGAACCACTCTCTCATCAGGTAGATAATTCATATCTTGTACGTCACCTACACCACAAGCAAACTGTGAGCCTAACACTCAGTAAGAATAAAGATGCAGTATGATGCATGCATATGTCTGATTATGTCATAAAGGAATCCACCCAATCTGTCTTTTACTCATAGTCTCATATCATTAAACTCATATATTGAGCTGGGACATTGGTAGTGAACTTTCAATTGGGAGACAAACTCTCACATCTCAAAGGGGAAGAGTTTAATCTCGAGTTTTTCTGTTAGAGTCCGAACGAGAAGAATAGTTCCTGATCGGAAACTAACTCTCAGAAGACATGCTCTCGCATCCCGACGAGGGAAGGGTCATAACATCTCGAGTCTTTCGATTATAATTTGAACTACCTCCCCAACCCCCAATTACCATTACTTTTATTTAGTCTGGTTTTTCTCGTGCAATGCATGTGAATACCAACCTCATGGTATCCCTAATTGTTTCTATCATCATGATACATGTCAATGCAATGCAATAGTCACAACAATATATATCAATATCATATAACTAGTAATGAAACAAATCTAATTAATCAACCACTAATTATAAGCAGGTAAACAATCTATATTACCAGGAAAAATAATATGATACCATGATTATGAGAACATAATATGATTGCATTTAGCATAGCATAATTTTGAACATAAAGATGACGGTAGAGCACTAAACATAGGATGGAATAAACAGGAATGGAACATGCATAGCAATAATCAACATAGTAAGAATGAAACGGTGAAATAACATGGAAGAGCATCGGACATAGCATGAAGCAACATGACAATATAATATGAAGCAAATAATTAACAGAGTGATAGTTTAATTACCAAGTTAAACTAGGCAAGGAAAATTATCAGTTATTTAACAAAGTCATTTCGAATATATCCAAATAAAAAACTAACAACCTATTCATTTAAATAACACAGTGAGCATTTATTAAACAACAGTGAACATTTATTAAACAACAATGAGCATTTATTATAACCGTGAGCATTTGGAGCATTTATATAGTATGAAATAATAGTGCGCTATATCATGGAGTAAAATTCAACAAAGGAATATTTCAGGGCTATCTAAATAAAAGTTAACCATTTATTTTATTATTGACAGGGCAATACAACATGAATTACAGGGCAACAAAGTGACATCGTAATTAAAGTGAGCTAAACATTGGCAGAAGCATGCGTACTAGACAACATGGCATAAGCATAAGACAAGTAGGCAAAGACATCACAACACGTAGGAAATGAAGTATCATGACAGAGTATAACAATGCATTATAATTGACGGATGCATTGTCTAACAATTAATTGCACAAGGAAGGATTAAACTTAAAGCAATAGAGTCTAATAAAACCTAAAACAAAACAGGAACCTAGCAATCAATAACTGTGTATCAACTAACCAAAGTATCATGTAGCAGTAAGTATGATCATGCAGAGGCTATTATTTAACAGTGGGCAATATTAACAAACCTACAAAATTAGGCATTTATTTCAGCAGATAAATGTTTTAGCAAAACTACAGAGTGTCAATAGCAACCAAGAAATAATTGAGAGTTTACTGGCAACCAAGAGCAAAATAATCAACTAGCAACTAATAATTTTAACTCAACAGAGAGTAATATCAACTAGTTCACAAGATTATGCATTGATAAATCAGGAGAATATCCTGGAAGAAGCAAATATCAAACCATTCAGAAGAGAGATTCGGTCAATTAACAAGAAAGACATTGCTTGTAGTGTAGGGCCTCCGCTAGCCACGACTTAACCCATTTCTTACCTCACAAATACTAGTAGTTGAAGGTTTCCAACACTGGACAACCACAGCAACGAGGAATCCAAAACCAGAAACTCATCTCCACCTTCACACACACTCCCAAAGTACTGAGTTTCTCTCTTCTTCACTCTCACTCTCACCCTCACCCTCGGCTCTCCTTCTCTATCAACTATTTGCAAGGTATTCTCCTCTAGAAGCAATTCTCCCTCCTGCATCCAACCCCTGTCTTCTGCTTTAAGGAAGGAGAGGACATCCAGCAGAGACATGAAGCCCTCAAGGACCTAGGGCCATCGGTTTCACACAAGACCAGAGGAGAATGTTGCTGCTCGTGCTATCGCGTGTCCTCAGTTTGGCTAAATCGAGAGAATTAATTGGGGATTCACTAAAAATAGCTTCGGGATAAAATCTGCATTTTCCAGAATTTCTTCAGGGGTGGTAGACATCTTGGGCGACTGTTCATGTCGCCCAGAGTAACGTAAAATGCCGAATTTCTAAAAACCACTGCGGAGAAAGCTGGTGTTTGGCGAATTTATGTGGCACCGGTCGACAGCTACAGTCGATCGGTGCTCACTTGTCGCGCGCCCTCACACGAATCAGCTATCGACCACTCCCACTGCACAGAGCCACAGACTACACTCCAAAACGTCGCCGCTTCAGCCGTCCCTTTCTTCATTTATTCAATTTATCCATTTCTTTTATTCATTGAATTCATTTCCAATTCTCTTAATTTAATTAATCAATTCTAATCATAATAATTTTCATCAATTAAATTTTCAATAATTATCCAAATATCTCTTATTCAAATTTATACCCAATTAATTTTCTAATTCTTTATTTAATTTCATTACGAAAAATCATGATATTATAGGTAAGGTAAAGTTGTATGATGATATGGTGAAGTTACTTTAGTGGATTATGGTTGAATGTGTTAAGTGATTCTAGTAGAGAGTCTTTAGCATATTCACATGTAATTCGTCGCAACAACTCTGATACCTCTGTGATACAATGGAGGAGGAGATGTGACTTCTTCTCGAGTGTATCTCTCAAGTTTAATCAGTGCTTAAATTTGATCGGTTTCGGATGTTGAACTAGCTCCGCATGAGCCTTTGTAAAAGAAGATGTTATTTTTCATTGGAGTTTTACAGATTTGTTTTCCTTACATTAAAATTTATTTGAAAATTGAGATTGTTATAGTTCAATGTTCTATATTCACTTTGGGGTGAGTCGAAAGACTTGCATTAAATTTGTATATAATATTAGAATTTTTCAGTTTACTCTATATATTGATATTTGAGTCATAAAATTTATTATAATTTAATTTTCTATTATTGAATTTCTCTTATAACCCTAGTTTTTCTTCAAAAGAATTATCACTATCTCTGTTTTTTACTTATATTTTTCTTTTCTGATTTGGAGTTCGATTCTTAACCTTTATCATAACATTATGACACAGTCAACACTATTTTCTAATAATGTGGAGGGAAAAAGGGTAAAAGTGAAGACTTTGCTTTGCTATAGCTATATATAATTCACTTGTCTTTGCCCTTCATGGCAGGCCTGTTTTGCACTTTTTAACGACATCAGTCACTTTCTGGGTCGCCCATGAACCAGACATCGACGAGAGAGGGAGCACTACCAGAAAAATCAAATAATAACATAAAATAAAAATGACAAATCAACTAACTATTGTACTTATAATCAATAACAAAAAAATTATTAAAATATTTTAATTAATAATTTAATCATAAATTATGAAAAATTAATGGAGGAAATACTACAATTACATTTTTTGTTCAACAGCATTATCGTTTCATAGCGAAACTTTATCTTTCTACTGCTGAATGTGAATCATTAAAATATAACTCAAGAATGTCGTTGATCTACAGAGAAATGTTGTCGATCTGCCAAAGAACGTTGTCGATTCGCAGAGGAACGTTTGTAAATAAAAAAAATTTATTGTCTTCTTCACAAAAAAAAACAGACAAACTGTAATTTTCTCATGAACTGTAAAATAATTCTAAATCATCTGAAAATTAAAACGTTAATATTTTTCGACAAAATCTTCTAAATTATAAAATTTGAAATCTTTCAAATCCATTATTTTATAAAATCTGAAATCTTCTAAATCCATTATCCATGAATATTAATTATTTTCCATTGAAATTTTATTCTAAAATCACGAGTTTTTTTCCCTTTTTTTTTTATGGATATTTGTTCTTTTTCACTGTAATTTTCATAAAGTTAAGGACATTATTTACAGTGGTGATTTTCAGTAATTAAATTATTAACAAAAATAATTTAGTGATTAATTTATCGTTCATCAAAAAATACAAGGGTTGATTTATGATATTCCCATAACATTAAATTATTTTTTTCATTTTGGAATCGAGCTCCGACAGAACAGCGAGTCGAGTCCAGGTAGAAATTGTGGAGACGACGCATCCAGTAAATGCCCGAAGGCCATGTGCGAGATAGATATGATGAATATCACGAAGAATAGTCGCACGTGTCATTGTTTTGTCTGATAGCGCCATAATCCAACGAAGGAAAGCCATTCTCAAGACTGAGCAAAGCTTTGATGATAAGATTCTGGGCAGTGATTCTGCCAAAACGACTCGTTTTAAATTCAGAAGACGGGATAGAAGTAACGAGTCCAGGCCCAGTTGGCTCAGTCCAACCAAGGTGTCCGTACGACGGTAGTGAAAACAAACTACGGCGGTCAACTCACCAGCCAACCACCAAAAAGTCAAGTTTTCAAAATATATAAATACCCCTCAATATGTTTAGAATTACAGTACTGAGTACTCTTTCTCTTCCTTTTCTTCCCCGCTGAATCTTCCCAATTTGGTAGCACCATCGCAGACGTCTCTATTTTCAGTGGCCACCTTCTTCGTCTTTACTCTCTTCCCTTCTAAGTTCTCACCCACACCTTTCCTGTTTCGTTTCCCTTTCTTTTTTCCGATTCTTCATCCTGCTTTTCCTTCTTTTTTGACTTATGGACTCGGGGCCTTCGAAGGCGGCTGAGGAGATTGTCCTGCGCTGGGACTCGACGGCGTCCGAGGATGCCCGTGACAAGATGATTTTTGAGAGCGATAGGGAGGAGATTGATCGCTACTTACAGGCCGTCGATGAAATTCAACGCTCCGTGTCTTCTGTTTCCTTGTCCGATGACCAATCTAAAGTCAACTCCACCATCCAGATCGCCATGGCTCGCCTCGAGGACGAGCTCCGTAATATCCTCATCACCCACACCAACCCCGTCGAGGCTGAATCCCTAACGGATCCGATCCCTTCCACTCCCTCCGCCTCCGGCCGCGGTTGCAATTTTAAGGATGAAAATGAAGACGAGGCTGTTATCTCCGTCGAAGATGACCTCAGTTTCAGTGACAGTCCAAGTTACCACTCCAGTTGTCGATCCAGCTACCGATCAACAAGCAGTATTCGCGAGATCGATCTGATACCTTCCGATGCCGTCTTCGATCTTAGAAGCATCGCTGAGCGAATGATTGCGGCTGGCTACTTGCGAGAGTGTATCCAAGTGTATGCCAACGTGCGAAAGTCTACCTTTGACTCAAGCTTTCGGACGCTCGGCGTCGAGAGATTGAGCATCGGAGATATACAGAGGCTGGACTGGTCCGAGCTAGAGACGAAGATCAGAAGGTGGATAAAGGCCGCACGAGTTTGTGTTAGGATTCTTTTTGCGAGCGAGAAGAAGCTGTGCGAGGAGATCTTCTATGGTATAGGTACCGCCATTGACGATGCTTGTTTTATGGAGACAGTAAAGGGCCCGGCCATCCAGCTATTTAATTTTGCAGAGGCGATTAGCATAAGTGGTAGGTCACCGGAAAAGTTGTTCAAGATTTTAGACCTTCATGATGCGTTATTGAATATGATACCTGACATTGAAGAAGTATTCGAATCCAAATCGGCGGAATCAATTAGGCTTCAGGCTTCAGAGATTCTGTCTCGATTGGGGGAGGCAGTCAGGGGCATTATCTCTGAGTTCGAGCATGCCGTGCTCAGCGAGCCCTCATTGGTGCTGGTACCAGGCGGGACAATGCACCCTTTGACGAGGTACGTGATGAACTACATTGGTTTGATTTCTGATTACAAGCGAACCTTAAGTGAGCTTATTGTATCAAAACCCTCTCCGGGGTCGAGATACTCCGGCGATGCTGTGAACCCTCCTGATATGGAGTTTGCAGAAATAGAAGGGAAATCCCCATTAGAGCTCCATTTGATTTGGATGATTGTAATTCTGCTATTTAATTTGGAGGGGAAGTCCAGGCACTACAAAGATATTTCGTTGGCACACTTGTTTATCATGAACAATGCTCACTACATTGTTCAGAAAATAAAAGGATCATCCGATCTGAGACAAATGATTGGGGATGTTTATCTGAAGAAATGGACCAGAAAATATCGACAGGCTGCAACCTGCTACCAGAGAGCAACATGGGTGAGGGTGTTGTTGTGCTTAAGGGACGAGGGGTTACATGTAAGTGGGAGTTTCTCTTCAGGGGTCTCAAAGAGTGCTTTGAGAGAGAGGTTTAAGACCTTTAATGCTATGTTTGAGGAGGTTCATAGGACTCAAGCCGGTTGGTTTATCCCAGATTCTCAGCTCAGAGAGGAGCTGCGCATATCTATAGCAGAAAAAATAATCCCTGCTTATAGAGCATTTCTTGGGCGGTACAGGCAGTATATCGAGAGTGGAAAGCACCCAGAAAACTACATCAAGTACTCGGAGGAGGAGTTGGAGAATGCTGTCTTGGATTTCTTCGAGGGTTGCCCAGTATCCCAGCATTTTAGGAGGAGATCTTGAAATGATTTGCAGGTTCAAGACTAGGACACATTCTTTTAATTTTTGGCCGGATGTATGGATGATGTGGTGGTGTCGGATCAATCTGCAATCATGCTGCACTTTGTTACTTCTTATCTACCGTGAATAAGGCTCTTTGGAAAAGATCATCATCTTCGGCATTGTTAGGCTTTGCTCTCAAGAAGGGCCAAAAGTTCCACCGCCTGCCCGAATTCTTTTCCCGGTGAGCAACTTATTTGTTTTCTATTTGTCCTACAACATGGTGGATTTGGTTTCATTTGTTTATATTGGAACTCTATATATGTGTTTTCTTCTCTACCTGATATCAAGAAACTCTCCACTTCAGTACTTTCAGATTCCCCTTGCAAACCATAATATCAATATGCCTGCGTAGTATGTGAAGTTAGGAAGAATCTCACTGAAATCTCATAGTTGTCTCTGAAAGCCTAGACGTCTGGTCTGTATAGCAACGAGTAATTCTTCAGATTCAACTTTTGATGACGGCTTTCATTAAGATTTAAGCATTTACACATCTAATCCAACTTGCCCCTTGTCTCCTCAAGCTTCCAAAACTACTCTTTGCTCTGGATTATAATTAAGTTTTACACACCCAAGTGTGCATAGATTGGGAATCTTTCAGATTCTACTGTAGGGGCGATGTAGTGTTTAACAATAGAACATTAACCCCCATCTATCTCCCAAAATTTGCAGGAAAAAAACCTTACAAACAAACACTTGCCCACGATTCTCACCTTTGAATTTGATATACCAACCATACCCATAAACGAGTCAATATTCAAGCCAAAGAATAAGTTGGTTAGTATGATGGAAAGAAAATCCGAAATATCTCCTATTTTAAGCTGTCTTTCCCTATAGTACAACGCCTAGAACTAGTGACCCATTCAACACAAGTCAAGCAAATGCCAACATAGTCAACTTACAAAACAATTATTCCACGGATACCCAAAAAAAAGTTGGGACCTTTGTACTTTTGTTTACTGGGTCTTGTCTTCCTCCAATTCACCATTTGAGGGGGTACCACCACCTCCTGATGGTTTGGCTTCTGGACCACTTCGAACGTCCTTCGAAGTAACCGGCAATGGAGACGGTTTTATCAACTTAAGATGGGTCTCGTCCTTGTCGAACTCATCATTTACATCTTCGGAATAAGTATATCTGAAAGAAGCAGAAAAAGAATTCAAAGACTAATCAAACTCGTCTACTGCATAGACCTACAACAGGTCGTCCAAAAAAATGGAGGACTATCCCACCAAAAAAGAGGCCTAATGATGAGCTATAAAGCAAACTGGAAATCAAAGCAAAAACTCAGGCTGAAAACATGAATTTTTCTATTACCGCATTGAATTTTGAGAGGGAGCCCAGAGAGCACATATGACACACAGCAGAGAAAACGATAAGACTTGCCAGAAGGCAGGAATGATCCATGCATTTTGCCACTGCTCATTGTAGATATCACTGGATTTGAAATAGAGCTGTAAATTCGCGAATGTGGGACCGATTTAGCGCGTATAATTGTACCATCTCGAGCAAAACAAATAAATGGACGGGAGCGAGATCGAGTATGTATATTTTTCGATAAATTAACTACCACGAGAACGTGTTTTTTGCAAAGATAATTACCTCGTAACACATCCAACCGATAGATACAATCACCGCTAGCGCTAAAGCATTGGTGAACTTCCGGTAGATATCCAATTTAACCATCATTCTTCTAGTCTGTCACATCAAATAAGCAAGGAAAAGCCATCAGCTAAAGCTTCATCGTGCAAGCAATATCATCATCTTTATGCTAAATTATGTTGAGCCATAGTTTGTTCTTGGTCAAAATTGAGCATTAAGAGAAACTGTGTACCTGAAGCTTATTTAAAGTTGCAGAGAGGGAGGTAAATATCCAGAGGATAAAGAAAGCATCCAAAACTGCCACAGGAAGAACTAAGAACAGCCTGGCCTTCCCAGAAAGATCACTCACTGCCCCAACATTTTCCACCATTTCAAGAACTTCCGAAGCCAAAAAGAAGGTCAGTCCAAGCATGATCACCTTGGATGTCAGCCCACCTAAAGTAGGTCTAACAACACCATACCCCATCGAAACCATCAAAATTATCAACCGAGAAACCGTCCGCTTAACAGTCCCGAGAGTGACAGACCACACAGTAGTCCCAGTCGGCCGTATCCCCGTCTCGTTGAATTCAGCATATTCGAAGTACCACAAGGCCATCTCAGACATGCCTAATGTTATAACTAGTGTTATACAATTTTGCAAGGGTAGAACTTCTTTCCAGAATTTGGCACATTGATAAAACCAAAACACTCCAAGGATCACAAAAGCAAACGACATAAACCCATAAAAGTTCATAAGAGGCGCCATCCTGCCAGGTAAGTATCCATTCGGATTTTTCCACACGGTCTTCCCCTCTACAACCACATCTTGAAACTTCGGATTGCAGTGAATAAAATACAAGTTATACATCCCGGTTTTAGTAATCTGTATCGACTTTGCTGGTAATTTTGCAATTTGCTCCCTCCTATCTAAGGAGGCCCCAAAAACTTGAGGCCAACCAGAATTATTTACGGACGGGCGATGAATAATTTCTCCTTCGGAACAAACGCCCAGTTTGGCAAGATCCCCTGTACAACAAACTGCTCTTTGACCTCCATATGCTGAACCTCCTATTGTCTCTCTATCTTCCACCTCGAAAACAATGGCGTAGAGCATCGCTGAGGTGCCGTTAGTAAACTCCTTGGGTCTCCGGAAGGTAACCTTTTCAAATCTGATTTCAAGTCACACTAATTAGGTCAATAGCAGCAGATGACAGAGAGAGCTGAGTTGCAATAGTGTTCGTTTAAAGACAAACCAAATAAGAAGTAGAGAGAATTTAGAACACCATTCAATGGCAAACCTCCATTGTCTCTCCTACTTACACTCATTACCTGCATATACAAAGCATTTCAAAGTTTCCTACGCCGTTGCAAAAGCCAAAAAAACAATAGTTAAAGTACTACTAATCATTTCATCTGAAGCTTCGCCTCGAATTTTTGCAGTGAAATTTAGTTCTTCGGTGGATACACAATAATTTATATGCTGAGAATGGAGTTAAATTCACTCTCATCTTTCTTGATTTGCAGTCTCAACTAAATTCTCCCAAAGTTTGTCCTTTCAAACATCATAATTCCATAATTTGCAGTCAGATCTCAACCAATGGAAAAAAAAAAAGTTGACAAAAAGAACAAACTAGATGTCGAAATTTTGCACAAGAATTGACATGGAATGTCAAACGACTCACCGAATGAAAGAGTCGCCATTGGAAGAGGAGGCAGGTGGGTCATTTCGATTGGCGACAGAAGAATAAATCCCCTCACTACCGCCATGGACGACGAAAGCATTGCCTTTGGCTACGAACTTGTCACCGACATATTCATGGACAGAAGCTTCAATGCACAAGAACCACGCGCAAAAGGACAGAGAGAAGAAAGCAGCGAGCGACCCTGAAACCGACAACATAAGTTCCTCTCCTCCGTACTTTCAAACCCTGAAACGCCAAAATCAGAGACGGGCAGAGAGTAGGGTCGTGGATCTGCTCTGCAAGAGACTGTCAGAGATATGCGACTTGCAAATTGCAGGTCAGCTAAACAGCAAGAGTGGAGTCAGTAGCCACAGTTTCGAGCTTTATTTCTGAACCGCGGGGTCATTCGCTTAGATCTTGACCACGGGGTGATCAAGATCTAAGCTCATGATTGGAGCAACCCTCGCCTCCATCACTGCAACTGAACGTGCATGATAATCCCCTCCTCAGATACTAACTTTAGAACTGTAACTAATATTTTATTTTTAATTATTTATAATTTATTGAATTATAAATTAAAAGATACCAAGTTTTGTTAGTACGTAGTTGTCTTTGATTTTTGTCTTTTGGTACCAAAATAATAAAAGGTAAATGTCAATAATAAATTATCTACTAAATAATTTTTACCAATAAATAAAATATTTAACTATGAAAAATAAATGATACAAACATTATCGTTAATCCGTTGTAAGAAACGATTTAGGAAAATAGGAGTGTTGAATCTGCTCTGCAATTCTAATTCTACAATAAATTTATACTAAAATCACAATAATTGAAGCAATCTTACCCCAAAAACCATGCAGAAGGTCCATAAATACTAAACAAAAAAGTCGAGAGTGTCCCACTACAGACCCTTCTAGAAATTTGGCTCCTCGTCAGGAAGTTCTGACATTGTGTTCTCACCAACATCTTCTCTTTCCTCTTCTTGGTCTGTCATTGTCGTCTAGTTCTCATTACCATATATGATTTGCAATTCTAATTCTATTTTATTGAGTTTTATTCTAATGACTTACTTTTTGCAGAGGAAAACAATCTTTCTTTTGTGAAAATAATCTTTCCGCAAAGAAAAATAATCTTTACGCAGTTCTATTTCAAGGACTATTTTTCCGCTGCAGAAAAACAATATTCCGCAACAGAAATACAACGTTTTTTTTTTACAAAAGACATGATAGCGATATTTGCTCTATTCATTTTTCATAGATGAAAAATACATCATTTTTTAACAAAATGAGTGATAACGATATTTGCTTTATTCATTTTTCATAATTGAAAAAATACAACATTTTTTCACAAAAGACGTGATAGCGATATCTGCTCCATTCATTTTTCATAGTGTTTTTTTTTTAGTAAAAAATTATTTAGTGGTTGACTTTTCAATACCTAAGTTCATTGATTGTTTTGTTAATTTCTCTTATTAAAATAATTATTTACTAATTGATCATAAAATAATCACTACACTTAGATCTTAACTAATTGATTAGCACAAAATAATTAAATTGGTCGGGACATAACAGATTATTACTCAATTGAGACAAGACAAGGGAAGAACAGGGTTCCATGAAAATTAATGCTAATTTTTTTGTCAAACTTCCAAAACAAATAAATGAGAGTCTTCGTTGAGATGAATATTACACCAAGGAGAAGAACAGCAAAGGATTCAATTTCTGGTACCTGCTGCTTCCCCTGATACCTGTTATCTCATCTCTCCACTCTAACCCATAAACAGAACATCGACAATAACACATTACAAAGCAAAGCCGCGATAATATTTGCGGCGGCAACATGAGAAAAATCCAATCGTCGTGGTGGTGGTGGTGGTGGCTACAGCATTATTAGTCCAGATCAAGAAACTCCAATCTTTTCTTCATGGACCCTTTAAGATCTGTAGCTTCCCTCTCTGCTTTTTGTGCCTGCGGAGACAGTATGACAGTCATCGTTAAGATTCCAATCTAATATAAATCGAGTAAACATGGTCTTCAATTTTCACTCGGATATAAAAATGGTGGCCTAAAGCAGGTCCTGTTGTGGAATCTTTTAACTATTTTACTATTACTTCCAGAGAAGTGCCTCACAAAAGATCCAAGCAATAAAACCACAGAAGTTCAACAATTGTGTCATAGTTTTTCTATTTCTGGTAATTCATGTGCTTGTTGGAAGCAGTTGGTGTTAAATTTCAGAGAAGACTGACGAGAATTCAAATGTCAGAACCATGACCAAAACAAACAACCCACAAGTCAATGATAATAACTTTCAAATAACCAAATGAAGCTAGATTTCCATCCATACAAATCATGTGGTCCACCTCATAAAATATCTATCAGGAAGAACCAAAAAGTTTTACCAATCACGGGAATGACAATTCTTGCAAGAATAATGCCATGTTTACACTCTATTTTTATTTTCTGACGTGTCAAACATTAATTGGTGCAATTAATGACTCATTTTAACTATTTATAATTCATTACATTAATTGCACTCATCAATATTTTGCAACTAGAGAAAATAAAATTAAAAAATAGGAATAGAGAGTAAATGTAACATTACTCTTCTTGCAAACACATTACCAAAACAAGTATGAATCAATAGATTCTTAATCATAACGATTTTTGAAGCATAGATATATGAGAACAAGAGATCAGATAAACATGCTAGAATATATGAGCAACAAACAACTTGGGATTATCTCACAAACGTAATAAGACCAAATAAAGTCAATGGCATCACTCACTCTTCTAATCTCCACAGCAGAAACACTAGTCATATGTGGGGGAAGTTCCTCCTTCTCCAAGTCCTGAAGAAACAAAATTTTAAGATATTACAAGGACATATGGCGCTAGAGCAAACGAATAAATACCAGCTGAATTAATCAGCTCTTACCAATTCCCCAATTAAAACGACATTCTCTCCTCGAATCACATAGAGACCCAATGGAATATCGCAATAAAGATCACCGACAATCACTCTTTCACGAGCACCTTCAAGAACAGCATTGGCTACGTATAGAAACATTACATACTGAAGTCATTAAACATGAACCAGAAAATGAAAACTACTTAACATGTGAAGAGGAAAGGAAAGTACCAAATTGGTCAAAAGAACGAAGTGTACCCAAAAGCTTGCGACCATCTCGAAGGAGTACAAGGAGTTTCTCTACAGCATGACATAACACACAATCCGAATTCAGCAATAGAGAAATTTATGGGAGCTATATATGAAATTCCTAAAATCCCAACACAATAGCACATTCAATTTCTCCGTATTATAACACTTTACTAACTCAAGCAAAATTTAGTAAATTCAAAGCGAGTAAAGCTTGATAAAGGAGATAGAACAAGGAAAAAACTTCAGGCGCTCACAAAATCCATAATGGGTATCAGCTCAGGATAAAAGGCCCAAAGCATAAATAAAACACATTTCAAAGTTCCACACAGTTGATGCACATCACTCCTATTCTTTTCACTAGAACTTCAAAAACAATTTCTTATCAAGTTCAGACACTATCTGTAGCATGGCACATTAAAGCACGACTAGGAGGGTCTAATACAATACAAGTGTTGACAAACATCATCTCAATCCGTTCCACACAAATTTTCGGCAATAAAGAAGAAACGGTAGAAACTTTGGAAAAGGTAAAAACTTTGATTTTTTCTTACTGCCAGAGAAAATAGAAATCTAACATATCACAAAATTTAATGTCCTTCGACAAAATCCTAGAACACATATCCCTCAAGTTCACTAAACAGTCCAGCATTAACAAAAACATAGATACATATGCGATAGTAAGAGAAAGAACATACTGTCGAGATAGCTCGCGAGAGAAGTAGAGAGAGAAATATCTTCAGGGCTCGCCCAAGACATGGATAAGCTAACAACTTTCCGGCAACTCGAAATTCACCGAATGAATTAAAGTCAAATGGCTCTCGGAGTTCTTATTCTCTCCGAATCCCCCCGATAACCCTCGTCAAATCCCCCCGAAATTTTTTTTGAAAAACAAAAAATTTGATGTACTAACTGCTAAACAAAGAAAAGCCTTGCTGCTTCGAGATCCGAGTAAACCAAGAACGAAAAGTACAGAAACCGAAGCAACTCTCTTCCGGATAGATTGAACTAGATGGATGCACACAAAAAATAGGGATCCCCACGATCCAATCGCACAGGAAGAGAGAACGGTATTGGTGGAGAAAACTGAAAAATAAATAATTGAAAGGAATCCAGGAGAAAATTGGATGGGAGGAGAAGAAAATTGATAAGTTTTAGGGCTTTTCTTAATTGGGCCTCTTGAGTCAGCTGGATTAGTTTACCTTTTTAGTGTATTTGATTGATTTCCATTGTTCTATCTCACAGTCACAACTGCATTTGTCGGTGGGGGTGGACAAATTAGTTCTCAATTCCGATTTCAGTTCTGAACCTTTTGAAATCGACTATTCGATTCTCGATTTCAAAGATAAGAAATTGAAACCAGAACCACAAAAAACCAGATCCAGAACTGGAACCAAGCTCGATTCTGGTTCCCAACTTGAAATGCAAGTTCTTCTAGCACTCAAAGAACATAAAATCTGGACTATGATAGTAATGTAATCATTGAATCAAAGCAAACAGAACAATTAGCAAGACAAGCAATTAGCAATTAAGAGAACTATTAGCAATCTGGACTGTGCAAGATAAACAATTAGCAATTGAACAATGCAATAAAAAAACAGTGATATTTCGTCCATCTTAACGGTTTATTCCTATTTTTACTCTGGAAAAAATAGTGATAAACAATCTACAAAGAGTAAACAGATTATTGAAGCAACAGAAGCGACGATTTTTAAAAACAGAAGCAAAAACAGAAGCAACTCCTAAATCAAAGTCTCGGTTAAAATTGCAAACCCTAAATCCAGAAACAATGATTTTTAACTAGACGTACCCTCGGAATCAAGGGACCAAGGGTCAAAAGCAACGATTTCGCTGGTTTGTCTTTGCGGATTCGCCATCGCAATCGCAAGTTCGTCTTCTGGAACGCAGAATCGCAGCACCTCTCGGTTCCAGGTTCTAGGTTCCTGGTTCACAGCTGTTGTCTCCCTATTTTACGTCAATGAAACTATCGGTTCTTGGTTCTTGGTTTATGGAACGGAGAACCGAACCGCACAGAGAGCAAAAAACCGAAACCCAAACCATTTAGGAATTTAGGAACCGAGAATCGGAATCGAACCAGAACCGAAGCTCGGTTTCGGGTCGGTTCTTGGTTCTGGTCGGTTTTTGCCCACCCCTATTTGTCGATGGGTCCAGTTGTTGATTCAACCATATAATTCTTTATAGGGAAATTAACAAAACAAATCCTATAGTTAAGGATAAGAAATACAGTAAACCTTTCAGAATTTTTTTTAATAACTTAAAGCTCAAACTATAAAAATGAACTACACTAACATGATGTTTTCCATCCAAAAGACAAACGGTGCAACACAGGGTCTGATACGGATTAGCTCCGCACAAGCTTTCAAGTTCAAGAAAAGAAGAATTCAGACGAAGAAAACTGAAGAAGATTGAAGAAGAAGAAGGAGAATTTTTCATTGCTTACCTTTCTTCTGTTACATTTCTCTACTTATATGAGTATTGTATCAGTTATTTGACAACTGTTATTTACAACAAAACTTTTGCGTAGCTGTACAATTCTTCTATTGTGTAAAATCATTTAGCAATACAGACTTCTTCCTGATTCTCTTTGCTTTACTTTGACTATCTGCACCAATCTTCGTAACANCATCCATTCGGATCCTCACCATTAAATCTTGGAACGTCTAATTTGATAGAACGAAAATGTTTAAATCCACTGTCAATAACATTTTTAGCTTGATTACCTTTGCTACTGGAGGTTTCTTGCGGAAGATTGACAGGATTTCTAATGTTTTGCTCAATTATGCCTTCCATAGACGTCAACTTGACGCTAATTTCTTTCAAAATCGTATTGAGATCGGACAATTGTTGATCGTGAATCGAAAGACGATTACGGCATTCTTCCAGCAGTTGATTCTGGACAGAATGCGAGCGAGTGCCATCTGCCATGTTGACAGGTCTCAATGAGAGCACCAATGATACGGATTAGCTCCGCACAAGCTTTCAAGTTCAAGAAAAGAAGAATTCAGACGAAGAAAACTGAAGAAGATTGAAGAAGAAGAAGGGGAATTTTTCATTGCTTACCTTTCTTCTGTTACATTTCTCTACTTATATGAGTATTGTATCAGTTATTTGACAACTGTTATTTACAACTAAACTTTTGCTTAGCTGTACAATTCTTCTATTGTGTAAAATCATTTAGCAATACAGACTTCTTCCTGATTCTCTTTGCTTTACTTTGACTATCTGCACCAATCTCGTAATAGGGTCTTCCCTTATAAGTACGTTTGAGGCAAACCGTCAAAGCTAAGCTTCAATGGCAGCTGCAACATGAATAGGATGGTGTACACTAATTTTTTACCCCATTTCAACATGGCTTAATGGTCAAGATTTTCAGTTTTTGATAAACCTTTGGGCTTAAATTTTTACCCATTTCTCTAAGATTTATTTTAATAAAGAAGGATGATGTTTAAACTGTAGGAAGCAAGAATTGATTTGGCTTGAAGATCTATGGCTATTAGTGAGTTACTCTTTACATTTAATACAAAAAGAACTCTCGTTCGCTAAAATGTTGAAAAACATGAACATGTCTTCGCAAAATGTCCAAGAATTCAAACTATGCAATAATGGAAGATGGGTCACTCCTTTTGTTGGAAGAATATTGTTGCTGGTGTTGTTGATGAAGATCAGTTAATTCCATCTCCTTCTTCAGAAGCAATGCCATTTTTTTCATTCAAAAGCATGTTTTTCTCGTTCTCTAGCCTAGCTCTCTCCATTTCCCTCTCATTTTGTTGCTAAATTTAACCCATTTTAGCCTCTGTTTCTCCAGCTCAAAAGCTTGAATTAGGCAGTTCACTTTCTGCTCCTCTAATTCCAGCAGTTTGCTTTTATCCACAATTTCTTCTCCCATGGCGTATTTAAAACGTTATGGTTCATGCCATTATTTCGCCCGTTCAATTGCTATATTTGTTGGGAAGACAAAGAAGATGCAGAGATACCCTTTCTTCGCCTCTTGTGTGAAGTTTTGTCATTGTTTTCATTGTCTTCTTCAACTACATCCTCATTTTCTGCTTCATCTTCGTACCTATAAGCTTCGTATTCATGCTGCAGCTGCCATTGAAGCTCAGCTCTAAACTGCACCCTCATTTCCTGCTTCATCTTCATACCTATAAGCTTTATATTCATGCGGCAGCTACCAGTGAAGCTCAACTCTAAAGTTTTGCCGCAAACGTACCTATAAGGGACGTACCTTAAAGTTGAGGACATCCCTTATAGGCGAGGACGTCCCTCAACCTATGAGGGACGTCCTCGCTTAAAAAGGACGTCCGTTATTTGAAACGGACTTCGTTTACTATCAGATCTTGCTTCCTTAGCTTCAGACAAGATTGAAGCTACTGTCCAACTTCGAGATCCTTTGAGAGCACCCATGCTTGCACTTTTTCAAGCAGAGAGAGTGTTTCTCCAACCAAACCCAAGATTCCATGGCTCAGTTTTGGAGTTGACGAAAGATAAAGAGCTTCAAAGTGTTAAGTAAAAGATACTTCATTCCATGAATTCCGTCTCCAATTTTTACATGACAGAAACTGGGCGGAAGAAAGTATAAATCATCAATAAAATAGCCACCTACTCCACCTTCATTGCTCAAAATTCTCGCGACGAGGCCGAGAACAGGAAGAACCGACGACTTTGTCGGCAAACCGGATACAGAGTTTGATTTTTTCGTGTAAGTTCTAATAGAGAAGAAACCACAAGAACTCGTGGCTTTGGGTCTCGCGGGTTGCACATAAATTTGGCGGAGAAAAAGGTGAGAAGGTGCAGTGGGTTTTTAAGAGGAAGATTTGGGGTTCGAGATGGGTTTGGAGAGAAGAAAAATATGGAAGATGAAGACAAATGCTCTGCAATTTTGCATCAGAAATGTTCATGTTGCAGGAATAAAGACCAGGCAACTAAGGAGTTGGGAAGCTCAGCTCAACAGGGACGTCCATAAAAAAAATCGAAGAAGACCTGACTGAGTATTTAAATTGTCTCTGCAATTTTAGACTAGATGGAAAACGGGACGGAGGGGTTGTGTTGTTCATGGTTTTTTTAAGTACTAGGTTTTAATTGTTAAAAAACATTTCTTGAAGATTTGTTGTGTTTTTTATCCTTTAACTATAGAATTTGTTTTGTTTATTTGCCTTCTTTATAATTAAACAAATACTATATTTATTTTTATTTTTTATATAATAAATAGGAAAATTAAAACTCCAGATTCTATAGTTTGGTATAAGTGATACCACAAATTCTATAAAAAATTTATGGATAACTAAAATCTTGAACTATGAAAAAAAACGATGCCAACCTCGCAGTTACGTTTCTCGTCAAAGCAGCAACAACAGACATACCTCAGTTAACAACGAATATTCTTCAACTAACAACGGACGTCCCTCGATCCACAACAGACGTCCCTCGTCCCAATTCGGACGAACCTCGTCCAAAACAGACGTTCCTCTTCCCAGATCGGACTTCCCTCATCCTGAAACGAATATCTCTCAACTTGAGACTACGTCGTTCTGCCCATAACAAACGTCTCTAATCTCACAACGAACGTCCCTCGACTTAAAACTACGTTGTTCAGAGCAAAGCGGATGTTCGTCTTTGGTTGAGGGACGTCCGTAGTTGGGGGATGCCCTAAATCCATCCTTTGGGGAATGCCCTAAATCCATCCTCGACATCCATTTTGATTGAGGGACGTCTGTTCCTCCATCCAACAGGGGGGACAGACATCCCTTGCATGTTGTTGTTGCCTTGGACTTCTCCGTATGACGAAAAATGTGACTACAAGGTCGGCATCATTCTTTTTTCATAGTTCAAGGTTTTAGTTATCCATAAAGTTTCTTCAAAGTTTAACTTGTCATTGAACCAAAACTATAAGATATGTAGTGTTAATTTTCCTAATAAATATTAATTATTATAGTTAATTTAATAAATGATAAGTTATTAAAATAAGTTATCAATTATATCTATTAACAGTTATTAAATAATATATATATATATATATATATATATATATATATATATATATATTTATTTATTTATTTATTTATTTATTATATGAACAAAGAGTAAATATAATATTATTTTATAAAAATACATTAAAATGAAAATAAATAAAAAAAGTAGTAAAGAAAATAAAAAGTTAAATGTAATTATTTAATGGTAAAATTAACAAATCAACCACTATAATATACAATCAATGACAAGTCAACCAGTAAATGATTTTTTCTAGCAAATCAAACACTAAACTATAAGAAATGCACAATACAAATATCGATGTTACGTTTTTCGTTAAAAACTGATTTTTCTTGCTTTTACAAATCATTCAATGGCAGATGATAACAACGATTTTTCTTGCGTAGAAGAAGACAAAGAATTTAGAGGCTGGAGACGTCTGTAGAAGAGATCGTAGAGCTAGATTTAGAAAATTTCAAAGGAAAACTGAGAGAATATTTATCATAAGAGCTAGTAAATTATCTGAGAAGATTTTTGGAGAGACTAATAAATTATCTGAGAAGAAAAAACAAAAAAAAAAGAAGAGAAATTGAAAGAAATGAATTTTCTATGAGAGGCAGAACAGACAGAACTTCGTTCTTCGTTACGCAGCGGAGGAACGATGACATTCCGTTACAGAACAACGAAATTCTACTGCAGAAAGAAGAAACTAAAGAAAGTAAGGAAAGTTCTTTCTTTACTTCTAATACAGAAAACATAACTACAATATTAATTTTTCATAGTTTAATGCTTAAGTTGTTAACAAAAATTGTTCAAGTGGTTAACTTTAACTTGTCATTGACTACATAATTCAATTGTAGATTTTTTACTTTCCCTTATTTTATATCAGATTATCAAGATATCAAATTCTGGAAACTAAAATTTTCAACTGACTTTTTTGGTAAATTATGAATAAACACTTTTCGTCCTCTAAAAATAATTCCAAAGGAAACCTAAGTGTTCATGCTCAAACAAGAAAACTTGTACTTTTATCCAAATAATGAGCTCGTACGCCTTCAATTTTTGCTTTTATCAGATCACTGCCGCATGTCATACATGAAGGTCAAATTGCTCTGAACGAGATGAAATGTGGAAATTCATAAGCGTCGTCTGCGTTGTGTGGGCAGATGCCCAGAAGGGTTTATATCTCAAGAACAATATCTGAAATGAAAATAGGACTCATTAATTTTTTTTATAGGCTAGACATGGGTGGGTGTGTTTATGTGTGGATGAGTGTATGCAACTTACAGTCAGAATTTGTTCGGACCCATTTAGAGCCATGGCGGTTGTGGGTTTTCTCCAGCGCTGTCTTCTCTTCTTCTTTTGTTCTCTCTATGCATTTCTTCATTGGTGTCGCTCGGGAACAATTTTGAGGGCACATCTTCTTGTGCAGCAGTGTTCTTAAAAACTGCATGAATTTTGCTGAAATATAAATCCACTTGGAAATTCAAAGATAAAACCAGACAAAAAATGGAGATATAACCATTTTATTATGTAGTGATGTTTCTGTGTAAATGCACCTTCTCCATTCTCGACTCTTGCAGTATGTCTCTCGGACTTGGTGCAGGTGCAAACCCACCTCTACATGCAAACATCATTTGGAGAAGAGAGGAAACAGACCTCTTCCCGATCCTTTTCTTTTTATCATCCGACCAAATGTCCTTGCATTTTCGGAGTATAAGACTGATCATCCTTTCGACGTCTTCATCTATGCAAACGGAGGCACTGATATGCCTGTCCAGCTCCAGCATTGAGGGGGAGTTGAGAAATCTATCCAGTGGAAGATGATCTTCATTTCGAGCTGAGAGCTTCGTCATCTCCTTTAACTTGCCAACTTCTTCAGAAGAGACTTGCAGTGATTCTAGGGGAGTAACCTCCGGAGAACTTGGATATTGTTCAGAAAATTGTTTAGAGCCAAAAGTTCCAACTGCTAGCAAACTATGAGGCCAATCACTGAACTCTTCACGAGTCTCCTGCAGTTTCTTGTGATCTACACAGTGGAAAGAAAGAGTTAGAGTGACAAAAAAGGAGCAGTGAAGAGAGGTTGGTTTACTCACTATAAGGTGGGAAAGTAGGAGATGGTTTGCTCTCCTGTCCTCCTCTAAGTTTGTTGTGAATCCAGCCAAAGAACTGCATTCAAGCAAATATGCACCAGCCAAAGCATAAGCATCTCATTTGACATGAAAATAAAGGTAAGAGAAGGCAACCAAAGAGAAAAACATCAATAGAAACGGAGCCTCCCTCTCTCCATACACACACAAGACAATTCCTACCTTCATTGTCGACTGGCAGAACAAAGTTCTTGAATGTATTTGCAAGCAGGCAGGAGCAGATCTTAAAAGCCAATGAACGTACAGAGAGCATTATTTTATGCACAATTTGATGAAATTTCAGGTCGAATGTACTTTTTAAATGATTCATCTTTCAAAGCCTCTAGAATACCGCACAGTAATCGAAGCAGTTCCTTTGATCATTCGTCTTCCTTCACTGCAATTCTCTTTCTGGATAATCCACTCTTCAATGTCATGTGTCATGATCTTTCCTGCACATCACAAAACTGCCAATCAATTTGAAGGTGGACTAAAGCTCTACTCTTTCTTAATGGTGATAGTAATTCACTGGAGCATCGTTCTCGTAGTTACTAATACAAAGAAACTGACTTGTACATCAAAAAAGTTATCGACAAATAAAATGCAAGTATAAGCTGCATTTAAATCATCCATTGTAACCACGCCATCAAATTTTTAAAAGGTAAATTAACAAAACAACCACTTCACTATGGGATAAATAACAAGTTAATCACTAAACAATTGTCGCTAATAAATAAGACACTCAACTTGGGAAAAAGAACAAAGTAAACATCGCGATTACGTTTTCTGTTAAAAAAACGTTGTCTTTCCGTTGCAGAAAGTGAGTTTTTGAAATAGAATTTAGGAAATATTACTTTTTAAAAGGAAAGCCAACTTTCCGCGAAGAAAAGACGTCATCTTTTCAATCAAACTGTAAATTCTTCTAAGTAATTTGACGTCGTTCCTGTACATTGATCGAGCTCCAATGACTTCAAAATAATCATGTTTGCACTAAAAGAAACTTATAGACAAGTAGAAACTCTTAAATGTCAACAGTAAAAGAGGTGTTAATCACAAATCTATCAAACTCACTCGAAAGAACCCTAAATTTAGACGAAAATAACGAGATGATTAATTTCACAACAATCAAATAAATTCATGTATTGAGCAACGAGTTAGAAGACATTTTCGAAGGGAAGTTACCTACTCTTTCACTTTCAAAGTAAATTTGTTGTCAACGGCGATGGTTGCGTGATATATGCTCGATAGTTGAGTGTTTTATTTGTTAACAAAAGTTGTTTAGTGATTGACTTGTTGTTGATCTTATAGTTTATTGGTTGTTTTGTCAATTTCCCTTTTAAAAAACTGATCTAAGCGTGAGATTGACTAAGATGAGCAGATGGTGTCTAAGTTGCAAACTTTAATGGGATCGACTTCTTGATAGCTGGTCTTCCCTGAGTTTAAGAAGAAAACGATTGAGACAGTCAAATGGTATGGGAAATTGAGCAAATGCATCAAAAAAAGAGAAATTATGGTAAAAGAATGACAGGGGCGGCATGGGAGGAAGGAGTTAAGGAAGAGGAAAGTGTGAGATGATCGCGTGGGAATGTCCCCCACTCATCAGACTTGCCGACTCTAGAATCTCACCTAATCTGCCCCGAATTAAGGGCATAATTAAGCTTCCAACTTTACGTGATCAACTCATTATTTTAGCATTCAGCACTTGAAGCAATCAAAATAACTATTAAGGAAGGATTGCGAATACCCAAGTTCTGTTTACCCAAAAAAGGAAAATTGAGGACTCAACCAAACCAGATCATACAACTTGATACACTTCATAACAACAAATACGCTTCACTATATATCCCTGATAGACTCTAGCGACCCACTAGATTTCATTTCTGTAAATTAAGTAGGAAACAAAATCACCTTTTTCAAGGTCTCAATCAAGTGGACCCAAATAAAAGGAAGAACAATAATAAGTCCACTAGTTATGAGCAACCTCTCATCAACTCAGCACTATAGTTTGAGTTTCGTTCTAATATCCTATGTGGATATAAAATGGGGCAAAATTCATGGCTATTGAAACTGGCGTTACATGTTCTTCGATTTGGGGAAATCACACAAACATGCCTGCATATAATTGATTTCACAACTAAACATCAATCATCCTCCTCATTTCAATACTGGGTTTTAAAATATAGCTCTATTGACTCTGTAAACTAGACCAGCTATGTGACCACTAATCTCTGATATACTACACAAGGGCACAGCAAACTTTAGGTCCATCTTTTTCTTAATGCTTTTAGTAACTTCTAACTCATTCCATCATGTCAAGCTAAACTTTACAATCCAACATTTACGATTTGCCCAATGTACTATCATAATTTGATTTTCGTGATCTAACTGCTGCTACACGTGCCACATTTGAGCTATGATTTCAGATATTATATAAAAAAGTGGAACTGTGCGGAAGAAATTATGCAAATCTCGATTTACTAGAATTGACTACAAGTAAAACGACTACTATCCACACTAAGCATTTCTAAAATTATAGTACGGTCAACTTTATTTATAACTTTAACAGAATACGATTAAATCTTTCAGTAGCACCAATTAGCTGTAAACACTTCCGCGTTCTAAGGGAGAAATCCATATCCCACCAGTATTAATGGGTTTCCCATAAATGAAAAGTTTAATGCTTTGTTTTGTTAAGAAAGAAAAAGTGCTATGAAGAGATAGTTGTAGGGAAATTAACACTGCAAATTCTATAGTTTGTAGTCTATGACAAGTTAGAGAAGTAGGACTAGTAAAGTCAGAGAATTGACATGCAAGTCATTAAGAATATATCGTAACCAAAGAACCTCAACAATAATGGCAAAAAGAACACGACATTTAGATTCATAGCTAGATCCAGAAACGGTGGACGGTTTTTTTTCACTCCAAAAACAAGATGATCACAAAGGTAGATAGAATATCCTAACGTGAAACGACAAGTGTTTGGACAACTAACTCAATAAGCATCAGAGTAAGCAGTAATGAGAGTGGAAGTGGAAGTTGAAGTTGTATATTATTAAGATCCGTGCACACCTATAGAGGGGGGTGAATTAAGTGTGCTAAATTTTTTTGTGCGATATTAGTTTTTCTATCCTTAAGTGATTTATTACAAATATAAAATTAAATAATCATTGTAATAACTCAGTTTTTTACTTATAAAATCATGTGAAATTTAAAAATTTTATAAAACAATTAAAATCTTTATTGAAACCTTTTAAGTTAACATCAGAGTACTTGTCTTAAAATCGGATCATTAAATTTTTTTACTTAAAACTCATTACTTAAGTCTTTATTAACAACGGAAGACTTTATTTATAAAAAATTTTTTCTTTAAAATATAGCGAAAACATAAATCGTTCATTTAAAAGACAATAAATAAACTGTTACTTTATATTTACAAAACTCTTTTCTCTTTAATCCATTAGTCTAGTCAGCCACAAGACTCACCCGTGCAAATCCTTCATCAGTTTACTCCTTAATCTGTTCATCTTTTCTCTCGTGCTAGTACCTACATTGCAAGACATAAACTATGAGTTTAATGCTCAGTAAGTGATAGAACTTAAATACTAGACACGCATGTTGTGTCACTTTAAAATCGTATGTAGTTTAGTGGTGGCTAACGGGCTGGCTGGCCCGGCAGCCCGCCCGCTCAGCCCGCCCGCTTAGTGGTGGCTTGCCTGGCGGGCTGGCCCGGCGAGCCAGCCCGCCAGACCTCTACTCGAGCCCGACCTCGCGACGACGGGGACAGGTGATAGGGGACTGAGTCCCCCTCGCGACGACGGGGACAGAGCTCGCGTGAAGGCGAAGCTCTCTGAGCAGGACTAGGCTCGCGACGACGACGACTGAGTTCGATTCCCAGCCCGGGCTCGCGACGACGGCGACTGAGGCTACAGAGCTCGGACGAACGATGGAACGACTGCGAAGTGCGAACTGGCTCAGTCTCGAACGACGGAACGACTGCGACGGAAGCTCTCTGAGCAGGACAGAGACTGCGAAGTCGTCGTGCGCCATCTCGCGAAGTCATCAGAACTGGCTTTGTCGTCGTGCACCGTCTCGCGAAGTCGCCTCTTCTCTCGGTCTCGCGAACTGGCTATGCAATGTTTAGACTTGCAGTTTTTACACTCTGAACTTGAGTTCAGAGTGTAAAAACGGTAGACTCGCGACTGAGAGGACGTCTTGTCTGATGAGACTCCACTCTCCAGTGGAGTCACTCCACTCAACCAACGGTCCGAAGGTTTCAGTCCAGACTCCAAGAATCCCGTTGATCGTTTTATGCAATCTTCACATGTTAATGCTAACTCTAGTAGTGGTGTTCGTGGTGGAGCTCCACAAAATTTTATGGATAATATATTGGATGCAATAAATAACGATATTTATTCTCATACTTCACAAAAAAAATGAACTTGATAATTATCTTACTACCAATTATTCAATTCCTCGTGAAAAAGAAATTGATGTTTTGGCTTGGTAGAAAACCAACTCTTTTACATTTCCTATTCTTTCAAAAATGACACGTGATCTACTAACACCTCCGGTCTCCACAGTAGCCTCAGAGTCTGCTTTTAGTGCAGGTGGACGTGTGTACGATGATAAACGAGGAAGACTTGCACCAGACATCGTTGAAGCACTTATTTGCATGAAAGATTGGAACGACGCTGTGACAAGAAATCAACAACGAGAGGATGACATAGTTGAAGAATTTAAAAATTTGGATGACGAAGACTAAATTTTCATTTCAATTTCAAATTGTAATTTTCATTTTCATATATTTACTACTTGAACTTGGCCGTTGAAAGTTGTGTTTTGAAATTGTATTTTTCATTTAAATTATTTCACTTTTTATTTTTATTTCAAGTTGTAATTTTTATTTTTATTTTAAACAATAATAAAAATGTTTTTTTTTTAATTATATACGATATTATTATTTGTGTATATATGACTCGTTAGGCTCGTTAGGCTCGGTAGGCTCGTTAGGCTCGCCTCGTTAAGCTCGCCTCGTTAGGCTCGGCAGGCTCGTTAGGCTCGACTCGTTAAGCTCGGCAGGCTCGACGAGCCTGACTTTTTCAGGCTCGGCTCGCTCGGCTCGGCTCGGCTCGTTAGACACCTCTAATGTAGTTTCTCTTTTCATTTTCTTTCTTTTATCTTTTATCTTTTCACACTTTCATACTTTCTTTCCATTTCTGTTTTTGTTCCTATTGTATCTGTTTCGATATTCGTGATTGTACGTGTTTTCATATCAATTCCCGTGTTTGTTTTCGTATCTGTATCTGTATCTGTATCCGTTTCTATTTCTAGAAACTCGTCTCCATTTCTGTTTCTGTTGTCGTTTCTGCATCGATATTTGTGCTCGTACCATTTTTGTATCCATTTTTGTTCTCATATCCGTATTCATTTCTCTTTTCATAGTCTTTTCTTCATTTTACTTTACTTTTCATTTTTTTTTGTTCATGTGCCGGGCTTGACTTACCGAACCACAGAAATTTTTATCTTTTATTACTCTGTCTTTAATTTACTTTACTTTTCTTTTCCGGTCTAATATTTATCTTTCTATTTTCTGTTTTCTTTTCCTTTCTGGTTACATATCTCAGGCTTTTTGACACATTGTCTCATCCTGGAACGCTTACGTTCTCAAGCCTTTTGGCACACCGTCTTATCCTGTAACGCCTACGTGTTAGCCTTTTTTGTTAGAAACAACTTCTAGTAGAAATAGTTGCATCGTCCATTCACGTAAATCCTCACCTACCCATTTGTTTCTTGTCGACAGAAAACAGTTCAACCCGAACTGGGTTCACATCGGAATCGATCACACACAGGCAACGACAATCGACCGCATCCCGACCGCATTCCAACCAAAATCTCCTACCCCTGCAAATCGCTCGATTCCAAATTCCGAATCATCCACAACCGAAAGCCAGGGAGAAGAAACATACAGGATAGAAACGAATGACTTACCTCGGCCAAACATTCACAGCATCGCCCGGAGCTCCAAATCATCCAGCAGGATTCGTCCAATCCGTGCCCTAGCTCCGCACTGCACACCCGCAATGCCCCCCAGCCGATCACTCGCACACCACCGGAGCCCGCCAGCGAGAGCTCACCCTCGCGTTCGTCTCACTCGATCTCGCTCGGGCTCACTCGATCTCTCTGCCTCTCGGTCTCCTTCTCCCTCTTTCGTTTCTCACTCTCTCCTTTTTTCAGCAAAAAATCGGCCAACACTTAATTTCTTCTCCTTTTCATTTAATCTCCAACCTGGCCAACAACAGCACGAACCGGTTTGGCTGAACCGGTTCGTGCTGTTGTTGGCCAGGTTCAGCCCTTAATCGTCTTCTTTTTCTTCCTTTTATTTCAATTCCTCATTAAATATCTACTCTAATTATTCTTTTACATTTTAATTCTAACTAACCTCACTAACTTAACTCTAATTATTATCCAATAAATTTTTTTAAATTATAATCTAACGGTTACGTTCTTAGTAATACCCTAATAATTACCAAAATAATCAGATTACCCCCAATTACACTTCACTACTTTAACCCTAATTATTATTCAATAAATTTCTTAAATTGTAATTTACCGGTTACGTCGTTGGTAATACCTCGATAATTATCCAATTAATCTGATTACCCCCAATTACTTTCCAATTATTCTTATTAAATTGAATTACAGAAAGTCGGGGTATTTCAATCATAAATATGTGCAATAGAGTAAAGAGATAAGGGATAGAGAAATGACCAATTTGTTCACACGGTTCGGCAAATCTCGCTTACGTCCGTGCTCCAAGTTTCTGACTTAGAGATCCTTAACCAACCAACATTCCCGATTAATGATGATTGACCTTACGAGTGTCAACCAAACCTTTACAGACTATTCTCAGGGAGTCACCCTCTAAATTGATCTTCACAGACGTCAATGTAACATTGTTGACTATTTCGGGGCGTCACCCTTTCGTGTAGCGTTTAGATACAAAAGATTGGAAATAGAAAATATAATTTAGAACATAAGCTCTCCAAATGTAAATCTCAAGTGTGGAGATGGAAGAGTTAGGCCTAAGCACTCAAATATAAATAGAAATGAAATAGGAATGTCGAGGACCAATTTGGAGTGTTTCTCTCTCGGTTGGATTGATGTAAATTGCAATTCAGAGTGCGTTTATTTATAGAAACTGCTCCAGCGGTCGACCACATCTTGTCTGGTTGATCGCTTTTCTAACTGTTGGAATTTGACCGTTGGAAAATTCTGGAGAATTTCAGCGGCAGCAGTTGACTAGTCCCCTAGGTGCGATTGATCGATGCAGTATATTCTGTAGTCCCTCGGTGAATATTTGATAGCGATCGACCGGTCCTCCCTAGCAGTCGACCGCTCCAATTGTTATTTCGATACAGAGCTCTCGGCCATTTCTACGGTCGACCGCCCGATCGACCGTTTCCTTTGTTGCAGCCCAGATTGGTCGATTTTTTGCCTTGTTTCGTCGACCTCTACACCCGTTTTTGCATATCTTAAATTCTCTAATTCCCAATACTCAACCTATAAGCTACATAAACTTAGGAAAACACATCAAATAACATAAATATCCATTTTAGGGTATTTCCAATAAAAAATATAATGTATTTAAGAATTCAAGAAAACGCGTAATAAACAACTTAATTATACAATTAAAATCGTCATCATCAAAACAAATAACCTAATGTCTATTAAAATAACATATATATCATAACAAAGTAAAAAGTGTCATTGACACAACGAAGAATACACTTGACAACCTGAAAATAATCTTCAATGGAAGCATGCAAAAAGTAACTAATAGAGTTAACAAAGTGAGCAAGATCAAGCCTAGTAATTGTCAGATATTGTAATGCGCCAACGAGAGAGCGATAAAAAGTAGCATCCCAAAAGAGAACCATTTGATGAGAGACATTGTCCAACAACTATGGGCATGGTGACAGACTTGCAATCTAAAAGTTGAGCGCGAATGTCACACGCATACTTGGTTTGGTTGAAAAGAGACGATTTGAGGTAGACGTGGCTTCAAGACCCAAAAAGTAGTTAAGAGACCCCAAATCTTTGATGGCAAACTCTGCAAGAAGTTGACAAATAAAAGCACCAAGAAGAGAGTGATCATTACCAATAAGAATAATATCATCTACATATAAAAGAAGATAAGTGAGATGATGCTAGCAACAAAGAACACAATAGAGGTGTCAGCACGCCTACAAGAAAAACCAAGCTTAGATAAAACAGAACTGAAGCATTGAAACCATGCACGAGGTGCTTGTTTAAAACCATAGACAACTTTTTTTAGATTGAAAACTTAATCAAGAAAGCGTAAGTTCACATAGTCGGGATGTTGCTCCATATAGACATTTGCTTGCAAGACGCCATTAAGAAAAACATTTTAACATTAAGCTAACAAAGAGGCCAAGCATGAGTAACTACAAGAGAGAAAATAACACAAACAATGAATGCCGCCTTGATCAACGGGTTGAAAGTATTAGTATCATCAAAACCAGAGAGCTAAGAATAGCCCTTCGCTATGAGATGAGCTTTGAGATGATGAATGGATCCATCATAGAGGTATTTAGTTCAAAAGACCAACTTACAACCCATAATATTTGTGTTAAATGGACGCAACATTAGATCCTAAGTATGATTATCTTGAAGAGCATTGATCTCATCATCCATGGTGGCCAGTTAAGCAAAATTATTCGTAGCAAACTTGAAATTGCGAGGCTTTAAGGTGGAGAGCAATGCATAAAAAAGTCTTGAAATATGCAGACTAAGACAAGCAGGATAACATGGTCAAAAGACACCAACTTTTGCTCAAGTGATCATCGGATGAATGAAAGAGAGGCAGCTTGTGGTGGATCAACAAGAACAGAATGTGTGGGGCTCACAGGCCAACTTGGTGGATCAATAACATCGTGTTGAACTGGAGACTGCAATCAGAAAGAAATGGATATTGGTCCCTCAATTCTGAAACAGTAATAGAGTCATGCAAAACATGTATAGATTCAACAAAATGATTGGTACAAAGATGACGATTAAGGAACTCGGACTAAACAACATGGTCAGACATATTGTGTGATGACAATGGGGCAGCGGAAGGAGATGAAATGTGATTTTCGCCAAGCTCATTAAAATTAGAATAATTTAAGACACTTGTGAGCTAGATAGGAGAGTTAGGAATGAGAGGAAAATAAGTTTCATCAAAGCGAGCATAGTGAGTAATATAAATTTTTGTGGTGATCGGATCTAGGCAACGATAATCTTTATAGGAATGCCTATACACTAGAAATATACAACGAATGTTAAGAGGAGAAAATTTATTGGGAGCATAGTCACATAGGGTAAAACCAAGTGAAATAAAAATGGTCATCAATAAAAATTACGTAATATGAAAAGTCTATTGTCAATTTGACTAGAGCAGGATCTCAAATATCACAATGAATAATACCCAAAATTTAAGTGGAGCTAGTGTCATTTGTGAAAAATAAAAGCTTATGACATTTTGCAAGTTGATACGTTGAACAAAGAGAGAGATCAGGAAAGAAAAAAGTGAGATAAAGATGTTTTTTTATTTAATGAAGAAATGATAGAAGGGTTGGCATGCCCAAGACGTGCATGCAATAAATCATAAGATGCAATAAAAGTTGATTTATTAAGGACACACATAAAAGCAATTTTGCCACTTTTGACTTCTGAGTACGTAGAGACCACCGTCAAGTTTCCTGGTTACCGCAACCTTTCTTCTGTTTCGGTGTTGGATAACAAAAGAAGAATTAGTAAAAAGTAACTTGTAAAGGAAAACAAGAAGTTAACTTCCTAATGGATAAAAGATTTTTTGGTAAGTGGAAAATTAGGAAAAGAATGAGAGGTGCTACACGAGTGATGGGTAAAGAGGCCCATTGCCCACAACATTATCCTTACCAACATTTTGCTAAGAGGAATTCAGTGATGCCGAATCAAGTGTCCAGTGGGCTAAGGCACCAATGTCAAGATATCAATTAGAGAAGGGACCATCAGATACAGAGCATAAACTTTGAAATACCTCAACTATCTATGCCGAAGGTTTGAACGATTATAGCAATTTCTACACTTATCAGTTGTATAACCTTCAATTTTACAAATCTGACATCTTGGATTGTAAGATCAATTATTGCAATTAGAATTATTTGATTGGTTGTTGTTGCAATCAGAGTTGATAGAGTTTCCATGAGAGCGTCCATGGTAACGATGGTTCCAATACTAGTTTCCACGTGCAAAATAAGAACGATTTGTTGTAAAGGCCACAGAAGATAAGGAGTTAAGAGTCTAAAAATTTTTCAAAAAGATCATAACTTTTTGCCAACGGAACCAAATCATGAAAAGGAGACAGCGAGAAAAGCGCTAATTGAGTGGACGAGAAAAGCGCTAATTGAGTGGACGAGAAAAGCGCTAATTGGTGTCAAGGCCATGAAGATATTAATGAGATTTGTCAACTTCATCAACGAGGCATCCAATGGCCAACAACTGGTCACAGAGATTTGAAATCTAGGAAAAACTAAGCAATCAATCAAGACCCTTTCTTCATCAGTTGTAATTCTTCTATGAGGTGAATCTCTAGAGTCTTTGATCTGTGACTGAAAACATGCTCAAGAGCAAGCCAAACATCTCGAGAAGTAGAGAGACCAACTATAGTAATCATGGCTTCTTCAGAGAGAAAAAAGAAGGCTCAAGATGCGCTGGCCTTTGGTTTTCCATTCCAAAAACTTTGGATTGATGAAACCATCAATGGTGGCTACAGTCTTTGACAATGAGCCATCGACAAAACTAACATAGTCTTGGCACTCACAAAGAGGAACAAGTTGAATCTTCCAAAGCAGATAATTTGTGACTGACAGTTTAATGGTGATCATGTAAACCATGATAATGAAAAAGAGAAGTACAAGAGTCATCGAAAAAGAAACAATCAGAGAATCGTAGAAAAGAAAAAAACTTTGGAAGTGTTCACCCTAAAAAGGGCTCTAATACCATAAGAAGGGGTAGAGATATATTGTATTATAAAAGATCTCTTACATCTTTAGAAAAGGAAATAAATTACATAAAAAGGAAAATAAATCATACATAAAAATACATCTCTATAATCATGGAAATTAAATATAATTATGGAGAAAATTGTTGAATATTGGGAAATAATTCTGAATTATCCTTAAGAGATGATTTAATTGTATATTAAAAAAAAGATATCGGAGAATCCTTAACATACACTTTAAATTGTTCTAAAAGCAATAACTCATCGCTTGAATATCATTTACTTCAAACTCACTACGTCATAAGTATATACAACCACCCATAATTGTAAATCAATATTATTCCATATGGGTTGCACTACCAAGACAAATATATAGGACCTTCATAGAGAAATTTGGGGAGTTTGAGAACTTTATGAATTTTGAAAAGAAAAATAAAAGTGAATTGTAGCATCTGCTTTTTCAGAAGTTGATATTGTAGCTTTTATGCCAACTAGTTGTTTTGCCTATAACTTATAGACATTAATATCTTATCGAATGAACCCATAAATCAAGAATTTTTGGAGGAATGTGCTAATATGTTGCAATCACGTCCAAATCATCGTTCATAAATATTTAGAACATCATTCAGAAACAGTTTCCGTGACATGAGAATATCATAGTAAAAGCTTATTTCATTTTTTAGGAATTTGTACTCAACATACGTACTAAGTTGGTTGTAAGAATACCTTGAATTGTTTCTTATATAGGCAACTCTTCTAAAGTTCATCATGTTTTGCAATAACTTCCCCTGTCAACACAAATACAGCGATCGAAGTGAGATAATGAGTTTTCTTTAAGGTTCAAAGGATAAAAAATTATATGAGGAAGTTTGAAGTAAATGACAACGCCAATAAATTATCCGCTTTCTTTTTTCAAGCCCATGTGAAAGGGCAGTGTAATAGAGATAAATTCTACAATGCTGATTTCGTCGCCTGACTACGTCCAAATAGTTATATTGCAGCGCTTCAAGGAAATAAACTCAGCGGCATGAAAACCAATTGTAAAACAAATATCATCGAATGTTCAGCTAAGTAGAGCTTAGCTACAGTACAAACAAAAAATACAGAAGCATAATTATATTGCAGAGAGAAAATTAAGATCTACCATTCTCTTGTTTAAAGATAACTGAGATTTCTCGTCGGGCTGATGGAAGAGAATCTGAACCGTGGACGCAATTCTTTTCTGAATCTAGCCCACACATTGCTCTGATACTAATATTGAAGGATTCACCATTAAGACTATCTCTAGAATTTACTAAATAACAGAAAATAAGATTCTGGAAAGGTTATATTCGTACATCCAAGCTTGAAGGAACAAAATACAAAGTGGGAAAATTTGTTAAGCATACTTACCTATAAGGATGAGTAACTTTCGCCTTTTGTGCATCAGTCGGTCCAATTAAAGCACGCCAATCAGCTATGGCATTCTCTTTCTCCAAAATCAGTACTAAAACTGGGCCACTGATAAGCATTGAGTGTCAGTGAGAAAGTTGTTTGCTTTGCAAGAAATAAGATTAAGTAACTAACGTCATAGGGGTGCATCCTATGTTCAGAGATTTCAAATTCATTTAAACCCTATATATTTGAATTACATTAGAACCGAGTAACAAGATCATCTCATACTATTATTCCCAAGGGCAACACAGCCAATAAATTAAATGTTGAATCATATGTAATGAAACAACAAGAAGAATTCAGATAACAAAAGTAAGACTTAAGCATCTATCAGAAGGTAGATGAATACTAAGAACACTAAAAAGTACATTCATGCACACTCGGTATCTGTATCAGCGTTACTAGTTTAATTCTACTGATCAGGAAAAACAAATGCACAATTAAGAAAATGGTACCTTGTTATATATTTGATAAGGCTAGAAAAGAATTTCTTTGAGGAATGCTCGGCGTAGAAGCGAACAGCGGTGTCCTCATCAAATTCAAAAACTGCTACATTGACAATACTGAAACCTGAGTCCAGAATGGTTTGTTTGATCTTCTCAGTGTAATTACCACGCAATCCATCTGGCTTTATCATGGCTAATGTTCTCTCCATCTGCGTATTTGCATTGCCAATGGACCTAAGTAAACAAAAATTTTACACATTAATTTGTTCTCTGTTATTTTTTTATAAAAATTTAATGCCTCCTGTGATGCCAAAAGCTGGAGAATTTAATGAAAAAAAGATGAAGACAGACTCTGGATAAAAATGAAAGAATTGGACAAAATTAAAGTGACGAAGAGTAGATCTGTTAAATCCAACACACCTACTGATCAAAACAAAATTCATTAAATTTTGCTCGCAACTCTCATCCAACAGCATGCAGTACACATTCCATTAAAACATTGAATTGTAAGTGAGGATAATAAACACTGATACCAACATCTCAAAAGAAACCTAGAGTTAATAAAGCTCTTGAAGGAATCAGACAAATTAATCTAACACATAATTGAGGCTCCCAAACAGAAAGGATCATTGCTGAGTGAAAACTCTCCACTAGTCCGTGTGGAAGACATGTTTCAAGCATATGCATCTAGAGATATGAAATCATAAACAAGTCTCAATCCAGAGCTTCGAATATCTAATTTTGCAGATTATATAGAATTAGTAATTTAGACAGTATAAAGCTGATGCCATTGAAAATAACAAGTAGCGTAATATTCCCAATCAAAAAGACAAAAATAACGACATTTTCTTAGACAAAAAATTGGGAAATGTGAAAGGTCGAGCTTCACTTACCAGCATGAAAAAGTAACGAAAGCAACAATGAAGAAAAGGAGAAACCTAAACGGACACTGAACAGATCTGAATGTCATCGGCAGTGTAAAACTTCCACAAAAAGAAAACAACTAATTACAATCAAATACTCACAGATTTTCCAAAAAAATAAAACAGGGAGAGTAATTACGGACTTACAATTCGCAAAGTTCAAAGGCTGAACGCCGTGAAAATAAAGACAAGCAGAGCAGGTAAAATATAAAGGAGGCGATCCGAGGATAGTCAGCCAAGTAGAGGTTATTATGTGAAAAGAAGAGAGCTCCGCTCCGCCCAAGTGTTGACGTTGAATATGAAGAAGAAGCGGGGGGCGGGAAATTTGAAGGTAGTGCGAAGCGAAGAGTCAGGGCAGAAATCGATGCAAAGCACAAGACTAACAGTGTTAACCCTCACCCGTCACCACCCCTTAATTTAACCAATCCAACTAACCCACGTGGAATTTTTTTTTTCTGTAAAGGACATTTAAACTATAGGATAAATTATCAATACACTTCTTAAACAAATTTGACTTGAAATGAGCCGTGAAAATTAATACGTGACATGTACGTGATAATCTAATTTTATTAAATTATACACGTGTCAATTTCTAATTCTTTCGAGAGTAGAATAATTGAAAAATTAACATGACATGTACATAAAAAAATCTTATTAGAAAAAAATACACGTGAATTATTAATATGAAATTAAATAATCACGAGCATATAAACTTATTGTTTTAACAAAACATTTAACGCCAAAGGTTAATTTACTTACAATATTAAACTCAGTTGTTAATTACTCTGAATTTTAGCGAAGAAACTCAATTCTAGCCCTCGATTATCCTTCTCATCTCTCGCTAAAATGATGAAGAAACTAAATCTATGTGGCAGTAGGACGACTCAAGATACTGTTAATTGTGAGGATTCAGTTCATATAAGGGGTGTGCACAATTCGATATAGCTTGAGAGAGTGAAAAGTAAATTGTTTATAAGTAGAGTTTTCCTTCTTACCTAGTACAACGCGTTTTGAGATAATTCAAAGAATAAAATCATGCGAACTTCAGCGCAAAATAGACAATATTGTATTAGGAGAGAAAGTCCACAATCTATGTTTGGGAGGTAATCTAATCTTTGATCCAAACTCAAAAACGAAAAACTAAGTAAAATAAAAATGACCAATGTTGAAATGTACACAAGGCATTCTACAATTTGAATCATCAAATGTAACAGAGTCAGGAACACAGATCAAAACAACAACTGCAGCAGGCAAAACAAGCCAAGGCAGAGCAAAGTTGAGTGTAAGCAACTGCAAACCTGTCGTTCATGTATGAACAAGTACTGATACAACAAATGCAACAGAAACGCTCCGCCACCCGACCGATGCAGTCGGAGGCCGCCTTCATCACAACATCAGTAGCATCCGATGGCTTTATTTCGGCTCCTGATGGTATATTTTCAGCCGTAGCTTCTAAGTTACCAAAGCCAACTCCCAGGCTCCCCAAGAAGATGACGGTTTGCCCATTTAGCTCCACCTTTTTGGAAAAATTTAGTTTTTTGTACACCTGGTGCAATGAAATTTATCGACACTTAGTGCATGAGAACAATCACTAATGTAGGAGCTTAAAATCCTTGGTTCTTCTTAATATTTTATCAAACCTTTATCCCAAGATCTTTACGTCATGTCAAAACCATGACCACAAAATAGTGAACATACTCGAAACTACAGAATACTTTTACTTGAACAATGTTCGGATTTGATTCTTTATTCTCTAAAAGCTCTCTTTAAGATCAAAGTCTATATACTCTAGATGATGAAAGTTCAAAAGTAAAATCAAGAAGACAAATAAAAAAGGGATCAGGGCACTTAAATTAATTGCGTAATTACTATTTGTTCATCACAAAAGAAAACGTGTTGCACTTGGTCAAATATTTATTATGCCTTGTGAACTTATACTCACATATGTTTACCAGGATCAACAAATGTTGATTTTTGCTGTTCCAAATGTACCATTGGACTTAACAAAAACATCCTTAAAAGATAGATGTGCAGCGAGTTTCAGGAATTTAGCCATTTGGGCTAACAATTAAAACTAAGACCTCAAGTAAATGCTTACCTCTTGCATTAGAGCAGGTTCAGATGCCTTCTCCCCTTCATCCTTCAGCACCAGAATCAAACGAGTAAACTCAGATGGAACCCCGCTTACTTTGCTCATTTTCTTAACCTGAAAAACAACAAACAGCTGGTGCTGCTGTAAGTTATGTAGAACCAGTAATGGATTTTCAATGGCACCGCTACAGTATTGAGCATGATATCACCAATTTCCTCGCTGAAAATTGGTGTCTACCTCAAGGACAAAGGTAAATAATAAGCTGTTGGCAATTATAGTTTGAAGCAGACACGGAATGTTATATAATTAATGAGTATCCTCTAAATTGAAATAGACTTTAAATTCCTTGCAAAAATAAACTCAATTATTTATATTGGAAGACGCGATTATCCATGAAATAACGCGAAGCAATAGACCTTTTCCTCTAACTCTTTGCTCTCCAGAAGCCAAGAATGTGATGTGACTAAATCAATTTGTCTTCTAGCAAGAACCTGTTAAGAAATACAATACGAGAGAAATAAGGGTATTTACCATCAACTCTTCAGAATTTGTTGCATATCAATTACAGTGTGAGTAAAGCAGCAGATAAAAACCATACTCTATCAAGTGGAAAATTCCTTGGTCTATGTGCTTTCAAGACTGTTGTAAAATTGCTCATATCTGCCAAGGAACCACGGAGTTTAAGAGTTTCCGGAAAGCTGCCATTGTATCTGCCCGATACAACCAATGGACTTCCACTTGAAAGGTCGGGGATTTGGAAAGGAAACAACTACATTGAGGAACATGCCATGTCAATACACTGTCGGAGAAAGCAAAGTAAATTATTTATGAATTTGACGACCCACGCAGAGTATTTTCATCAAGAAGAGTGGACCTCAAGTGAATCAAGATGCTCTAAACCAGTTATATTGATATTGGCAAGAATAATTGATGAGGCAGTAGAAAATAATCTCAGCAATCCATCTTCAACTAAATCTGGACAAAATAAAATGTCACATGAAACTGTCATCGCAGTTGAATTTGATAAAAGCATCAGCTTTATTGAATTAGTGATGAATTAAATATTACAATTTTAAATACTCTGTCGACCAATCATAAGCAGGAAAACCCAGAGTCAGAGAGATTTTCACCTGTAGAAGGGGTAGCATCAAAGATGCCCCTCCCGATAAGTGCTAGCATTTGCAAGAAGTAATTATTACAATACGTACCTGTGAAGAGATTTTACACAATCAACTAATTAAAGTTTGCTGTAGAAATCATAAATTTAATAATTATGACAAAGTAATGCACGTAAATATTGATATATAATTAGGAGGCATCAATAAAAATAGCAAAACTAAAAAAAAATTATCTGGGTTTTCCTTTTGACAATTAGAACCTTTTCCTGCACAGGTACAGAAGGTATGATTTGCAAACTTAAACAGTTCCTTGACATCATCACCATACTACAAACTTATTTACTTTTGTTGTCAATGAAGCTCCCGTCATTCCCCGATACATTGATTGAATTTAGTTGGATAGTAACTTTGCCATCAAATTACAGGGAGAAGCGATCGTTACAGTTGAGGACCTCATTAATCTTAGTGCTATCCAAGAAAAATAAATTAAAAATCACAGCTAAATGCCTTACCAATGCCAAAAGTACATATACGAGGACAAATTTTTCCTCCACTATTGAATGAATCTTTCATGATATTGCAAATCTCTCTTTCATCTACAACTGTCCCATCGGTAATGAGAAAAACAAGGGGAATTGAATTGCTAGTCTGATCCAACAACTTCATTGCCTGAAATTAAGCAGATCAACACAGGCAAACACAAAAGGCCTAGTAAACAAATTTTCGGGCAGCTTATTGGATGAACAGCAATACTTCCATTATAGCAGAGTACAAATTTTGTAAGGCTGTTGACTATCAAATGTAAAAGGCAAGGTCAAAGTTCACAGCAACCAATATGCATAGCATCAATATATAAGATTTCCGTTGTAGGGAAGAATCAAGTTCAGTCACATTGGCATGTGGAATACATCCAGAATCTTGTTTTCTTTTTCTTACTCAGCAAATTAACACGTCAGTCAAGTCAACTGATAATTACTCCTTCGCATGCCTCAAAAGAGTAAGTGGAATTTTATGAAGTACAAATAGAGTAAGAAATAAGATTTCATGGGAGAACTAGTTGTCGGAAATAAAGATGGGTCAATGGAAAAAAAGTATATGAGCCATGATTACCTGTTCTAGGGAAAACTTGATGTTTGTACCACCTTTAGCTATAAAATTAATATCAATCCACTGAGTTGCCTTTAAAGTTGCTTCTTGAGTTGCGTGTTCCATTGACAATGAGAATATGTTGACTTGATCATTGAACAGTATGATGTTAAAGGTATCTTCCGGGCTAAACTGAGTCAACAATGACCGTAATGCATTTTTTACACTATCAAGAGGACCTCCTTGCATGCTTCCACTACTGTCGATGAGAAATACCACATCCTTTTTGAAAACCTAACAAAACAGAGTGTCTGTATTAACTGTGGAAGAAGGCCTCAGCTCTCAACTTTAAACAAAAGCAATAACTTAATAAGGATGGCAGTGTTCCACTAAAGGTTCCCTGTCCAGTGGTCAACAAACTATTTTTTTCTCCCTATAAAATCATAATTCCTAGACACTAGAATGTCAATTATTTTTCGCCGGCAGACACTATGTAAATTAATAAAGTGGACTGTCTCCCACAAACCTTCTTGATTTGATTATGGCCAGGAAAAATATACAAACAGAACATTTCTCTCTGATCAAAATCATGAAGAGTTGGTGATTGCAACAGCACGCCACCATGCAAGTTTCCCGAAGATACCTGAAAGGAGAATATATTAGCATCTGTTAATGTATGATGCAAAATATCTGCATAAACACTACACTTGATAGATATTACTTCACTTCTTTAAACTATCTGAAAATTTGCCATGTTATTATTCTGTAAAATATAAAGGTAGAAGACATCAAGTGAATAAAGGTCTTACTGAGAATGAAAAGTTGAAATCTGCGTTGGACCATTCTTTGACCTCTGCTTCATATAGAAAGCTTAATTTCCCAACTCGACGGCTTAGTTCCTTCGTGACAGAAAAATGACGTCACTTTTAGTAGTTTTAAAAGCCAAAAAATTAAAAGTTTTAAATATTTTACCTTCAAAGGATGGCTGGCCTTATTGCATAGAACTTCTGTTCCAATGCCAGAATCTACATGTAACATAATCTTTTCTCTTTTAGTAATTTTCTTCCCTGTGGGGAGTACATAAGCTGGAAAATTGAACGGCACATTGAGGCACAACTGGTGATCGAGATAATGTAATTTTTGAGACCAACTGATTTTAAGTGACAGATAAGAGCCTCCATCAACCTAGAAGGTAATCCATAGAAGATCTTTGAGAAGGATAAAGTAAATGAAGAAACATCAAATAACAAAAAGAGCAGCAAACAATTGATGAGGAAAGTAGTAACCTTTGGAATTTTCAAAGTGTAAATCCTGCCCTTCAGAAGCTTTCCTTCTTCAGCTTTGGCCACTTTCTCCAAATCAGCTGCCTCGTCGACAGTAATCAGCTCACGGAAAAATGACCTTCGATCAGTTATTCCAACCTCAACACCTAGAAGTGAACCCTGTTAGCCAGAGTGTTTTTCTTCAGAATATAATATGTCTGGCCTGACACTCCTTATTAGCACTAGACAACATTTTTCCTTTCCCCTCCCCAAGAAAATATTACTTTTATGGAATTTAAACTCAGTGTTTGGACGTTGTATGCTTCAAAAGCCATTTAAAGAATGTAAACTGTCCAAATAAATAGATAGTTATTCATTGTCTTTCCAACAAAATTTTGCAAGTATCCCATAAAAACCCATATTCCATCATCCATCAGCTTCATTAGGACATGGGAGTAATACATCGTTCCAAGGTTGGGTGAAACAAGAAAATCGTTGACTAAATTTTGCAAATTACGCATCACATCAATACTAAACCGACCTCTCATCTTTTTTTATCTAGTCTTTAAGTTAGACGAGTTTCAGCCATTTGACTTTTGCTGCAATACAGAATTTTCGGAAACTAGAGTGAGGATTCTATCCGCATTAATTAAGAAAGAGTTTGAAGAGAAACCTGCGCTGTAATGCCATTTTTCGTACCTGCTCTCCCATGGGCACCGCAATTCGACAATCGCATTCTTTTCCGGCCATTACGCAATGCACGCGCCAAGTCCCACTCACCACAACAAACGCAGTATCTAAACAACAGTCAACTTCCATACAAATATCATGCATATTCAGTGGTATCAACGGAGGAGGTAGGATCCGGCCGTGCACATACGGTTGGTAGCTCGGAACGTCAGGATTATCCACGATTTCCGGCTCCGGTACGACGGCATAGACCATAGGAGCCGTCGGAAGGTACTCCAGCGAGGAGCTCTTCATATCCGACGGTAAACTTAGCGGCGAAAAGTCTTTCCCGTAGTATACTCTCTTGGACAACCGGAGACCATACTCGACGCAGCTGGAAAACTCGGCGGCCATATCGCCGGTGAGTTGAGTTTAAAGAAACCGAGAGGAAGTGTTCTCCCACTTATAGATAATAAAAGAAGAGGAGTAGATAAAGAAAGAGGAGAAGAATCATTTACGAGAGCCATGGTGGCCATGGCCATTAATAGGGAGGTGAAGCTCGGGCATTTGAATTGCAGTTGTGAAATAGTGAAGACGAAAAGCTCGTTTTTTTTCTTCCTTTTTCTTTTTGATTGGAAAGCTGTACTGTAGCAAGGACAAGAAGAGGGAAAATCAAACATTTACAGCCAATCAATGATTGCCACGTCGTAAAATACTCCCCCACGAGCTTACGCGAACGAACTCCATAATTAAATGCATCCGATCCCTTAATATGTCACCACTATTCTAATTAAATAAGTCACTTAAAACGGCAGCGTTTCTTCTAGGAAAAAAAATTTGATATAATAATAAATTTCAAATAATGTTAGATGACCTTATATTCTTATTTTTAATGACTTTTTTTAAGTATTGACACGTCAGTAACACAGGCGGGGGCTGGTGAAGGCTGGATTGATTACATGTGTTAATTTTTAATTCAACGAATCTGGGGTTGTTAGAAAGATTTGTGCATATTTTTGGTGTGTTTATTATCATTAATTGGAGATTAATAACGTAGTTAACCTTGTTTGTCTGCCATGGTGGTTTAATCAGCTGTTTTATGGACGGCGCTCACTATATATGGGCCTGAATGTCGTTGAATCACAGTCGTTGATTTTTGTGGAACCCACTACTCTTTACTTTGATTTTTTTTTTAAATAATTATAATAACTATGATTTTAAAATATTCAAGTGAAGTTAGTCGGTATATTAATTGTTTAAAAAATAATTTACCAATTTTAATAATTAACAAATTATAATATTTAAATTAAATATTAGAAGGAGATGAACTTCTAACATTAGAATATTTAATTTCATAAGAATAATATAAACTAGCAATTCAATGTATTATTTGATCACTAAAAAGTAAATGAGTAGTACATAAATTAGTAGAAATTTTTTTAATCATGAGACTCACTCTTCTTAATTTATACTTAGGATCCATATTGCATGCATAACAAAAAAAATATCAGGAATGTCAAGCCAATATTTTTTAAATTTTGTTTCTATTTTATTAAGTATATATCTAAATTCATCTATTTATCAATATTGTGTAAAATCATTCGTTAAATTTACAAAAATTGGGAGAACAAGATGAGAAATAGGATAATAAAATCCCAAATATTCATTTGTAGTATCATAAAATGGCTTTAAAAAATCAAAAAATCTATTAGCTACATCACAATTATATTTATCAAGATTAGTACTTTGTGTTTTCTCATTAATAAAAGCACAAATAACTTGTCAATATGGCCTAATATTTTTTAACATTAAATAATTCGAATTCCACCTATTATCTACATCGGTTTTTAATTTTCTTGGTTCAAGTTGGGCAGTTTTACAAAAATTTCTATATTCTTGTTATCTTGAATTAGATCTAATGATATAAAAAAGTGCAAATCTAATTAATTCAATATAAGATGAAATATATGTCATACCATTTTTAACAACTAAATTTAAAATATGACATATACATCTCATATAAACTAGAAGTACATTAAGATTTAAAAAGAAATATATATATATATAGAAAAAAAAGTGATTAAATGTGATTATTAAAAAATTTAAAAATTAAACTGAAAATATATAATTTTTTAAAATCTATATTTTTTAGTTTGTCAAATAAAAACTTTTCGCTCTTGCATTAACAATATTTATAGTCAACCTAGCCTCTCGACCTGTCACTAAAGTGAGCCTAGCCAAGTTTGGCCCCCTATAGTGATGGGTCGGGCCTGGCCTAGGCCTGGCCTAGGCCCGGGCAATGAGTCGAGCCAGGCTAGGTGTTTTCGGCTTGTGCTCGAGAGCCAGGCGAGCCAACCCGGTCTAAGGCCCGCCTCCCCCAAGGGGCAACAATCGTTGCTCCTAGGCTGAGGGGGAGGGGGAGGGGGATTTCCCTCTCCTCTCTCTCCTCTTCTTTCTCTTCTCTTCCATTCTCTATAAATATTCTTAAATAACTTCAAATTTTTTTACCAAATTTTCCTTCAATCTGTTATTCTCCTACTTTTGAATTTCTAGTGTTTAATCGATCCCTCTTGTTCTTACCAATTTGCATACTTTTTCCATTCATTCAACAAGGTATATATTACAATTTATTATTTAATATATTTTTATATTGTTGTTAATTTTACGTGTATGATTTAACAGTTTTTGTGTGAATTTTCGTAGATTTCATATACGTTGAGGTGATCATAAAATTCACACCACCTACAAACTATTGTTGATTAATTGGATTGATTTGTGGTATCAATTTGTTATTTGAAATTTATTTTTAATAGATTCATGTAATTATAATATTGAAAATATTGATGATGATATTGAGGAAAATAGAGAGTTAAATCTTGCATTTTCAATAGGACAATCATCTGCACAAGCATCCACTTCTTCACCTAAGAAAAATAAACAAAACATCTGAGATATGGAAACATTTTGAAATGAAATAAATTAAAATTGGTGGAAAAGTAGAATTTAAAACTCAATGCAAATATTTTATTTAAAATTATGCATATGTTACATATAGTTCAACTAGCACACTTGGTAGGTATTATAAAAAATATCACTTAAATGAACAAGTAAATGACCTTATACAAAGAAGGGTAAATGACAAATCAACTATCGTGGTTTGTGGTCAATGACAAGTTAACCACTAGGGTATTTTTTTCAACAAATTAACCACTGACGTATGGAAAAATCACAAAGCAAACATCGTAGTTACGTTTTTTGTTCTCCGTTAACAAGCGTAAAAACGCGGTGACAGTGCCTTTAAATTCCATCTACACAGATCGAGCAGATCCAAATCTGGATCTGGCGATCTGCGAGACCCGCGACGACAAGAGTACGAAGCTGCCACGCGACGACGAGAGTTCGAAGCTGCGACGCGACAGGTTGGCGATGACGAGTTGGCGAGTGCGACTGCGATTTGCGACGACGAGTTGGCGAGTACGATTTCTCAACTGATTCCGGTATAGTTTCATTGCTTTGCTCCCCTGTTCCGATATCCGAGTGCGGTACAAATAGTTTCATTAGTTTCAATTTCTGATTGTGGTACAAATAGTTTCATTAGTTTCGTTGCTTTGCATTACAGATTTGCATTACAGAGATTGTGGTACAGATAGTTTCATTATAGATAGTTTCATTGATTTGCATTACAGATTTGCTCCCCTGTTCCGATTTGCATTACAGATAGTTTCATTGCTTTGATTAACTTAAGTTGGGATACCCAGCAATGTCGATGAAATATTTTTGGTTGCAGAGCAATCTGTAATGCAATTTACAGATTGATTTACAGATTGCAATATGGAATGTAATTGCAATCTGTAATGCAATTTACAGATTGCAATCTGTAATGCAATTGCAATCTGTAATGCAATTTACAGATTGCAATCTGGAATGCAATCTGTATTCCAGATTGCAATATGGAAATTGCAATTTACAGATTGATTTACAGATTGCAATATGGAATGCAATTGCAATCTGTAATACAGATTGGATTCCAGATTGCAATCTGGAATGCAATGTATAGATTTGTGTTGCTTTTGGTGATTGTGTTATCTTTGAAGACTTATTAAAGAGTATATGTATTGAATTGAAGAAAGAATCTCTTCTCTAGTTTTGTTTTTTTTCTTGGCAATCAAGTTGTTTACTTTGATTGATTTATATACGATAGACTCTTTGCGTAAATACTATTATACTGACTTATGACATTTCGTTGGGTTATTATACTGCAGGTTGGCGAATTACTCAGGGAGCACAATGGACCGAGCTAGGAAATTCATGCAGAAGCGTGGGAGGAGAAGATGGGAGGCTAGTGAAAGACAAGCAACCGAGGCGGTGGAAGCCGCGTGGGGTCCACGAGGTGGTTGAAGAAGTTGAACAAACAACGACGGTGGAAGACGAAGACACCGCCAAGCCTGAACAAGGAGAAACAGAGTTATTATTTAGTACAGACGATGCCAGAAGACGGTATGAAGAAGATGTTGAACACCGTGGCATTATTGTTTCCAAAGTAGTCAATTTTGACTCTTTCACGGAAATGGGCATTCAACATATGCTGGAAAATGTTGGATTACTCGGGTTGTGTAGGATGGGGGGCACTTATTGCGAGAGAGTCATTAAGATGTTTTACGCAAATTTCCAACTTTCTGAGGAGCCAGTTGAGGTGCAAACCTATATTTTTGGACGGGAGTTGAGATTCACTCCCGACCATATCAATACAATACTTGAATGTTATGGGGCAAGCGAGGAATATTATGGCATAGCTAAGACGAAGCCACCATTTATCAAGGAAGGAGATGGGCTAGCCATTCTTACATTGTTGCACAAGGATCCTAAGATTGCCCATTACAAGAGGCCAAAGGCTAATGAGTTGAATGTAATGGCCCGAGTAATCCACATGATATTGAAGTACACAATTTTGCCTAGGATTGGGCATCGAGACCATGTTACAAGCATGGATCTGTATATTTTAGAGAAGGTGTTCAGGGAAAAAAAAGTGAACATTGGATATATCATAGCGAAGCACATGGAAGAGGTCGTCAACAACCCATCAATGAGCCTACCGTACAATTGGCTTATCCAGACTATAGTTGAGCAGTTTGGGGTTCCCATTTCTGCGAATGAGCCAAGAATTGAAGCGAAGACCACTGACACCTACAAAAGAGCCAACTTGGATCGATTGGGCATCACCCAAGTTGATGGCGGATGGTTCCGCGAGTCCAAACAAAAGGCAGCACCTCCACTCGTTACAGAGCCTCAGTATGCAGGCACCTCTTATGATATGCCACCTCCTCCCCACTTAGAGCCTGAGTATGCGTATGCAGCCCCCGAATATGAAATGCCACCTCCTCCACAATCATCACACTTTACTGCGATGCCTGAGGAGTCGTCTGCCTAGATGAGCAGAATGGAGGAGCTCCATCATGCGTCGATGACCAGAATGCAAATGATGGAGGAACACGTGCAATGGCAACAAATCGAGCTACAAAGAGCTAACGAGCTCGCAACAGAGAGGTGGGCCATTGCCCAACAGTGGCAGGTGGAAGCATCAGAGAGCAGACGCGTCGCAGAGCAGTGGCGTATGCAAGAGGCGGAGCTCGCTGAAGCGAGGCATAGAGAAGTTGAACAGTGGCATCTTCAAGAGGCGGACCTCGCAGCAGAGAGGTATCGCCAATCCGAACAATGGCATGTTCGAGAAGAGGAGCGACATGTTCGAGAAGAGCAGCGACACCGTGAGGTGTTGGCCGCACTCAATAGACGTGGGAGGCGATTAGCCCAATCATCATCCTCGTCATCGCCCAATGACGCACCTGATGCCACATTCCGCCTGTAAGTTATTTATGTTTTACGTAAAGTCCAGGTTTTTATTTTATTTTTGTTTCACGTGATGATGTGTTGTTGATTTGCAGTGACCCTGTCAGTCGCCGCCAAGGATCACCTAGAGCTGGGGCGCTCCAACCTCTGCCTAGAAGAGTTGTGCGCGTGGTACGTCTTTCATTTCGTTATATGTGTGTTCAATCATGTTCATGCAAATGTTAGGATCTCGGCGTTGTTTGCAGCCTGTGTCGGTCATGTCCTCGTTCAAGATATATGTCCAGACAAATACCCGTTACAACAAGGAGACGTGCGCAATTCTTGGGAGAAAGTTGGAGGGTGAACATTACGTTGTCTCACATCTCATCTTTCCGGAACAAGAAGGGACGCCAAATACGGTGCGAACCCATCTTTGTATGTTAGTGTATAATCTATCATCTTACTACTCATCCGAACTTATATGCAATGTATTGCGAGCAATGAAGAAGCCATATTGGCGTTTCATCAGTCAAAGAATCTATTGCAATTAGGGTGGATTCACGTAAGTCACCATCTCGTTTCTCCGAGTTATCGTGCATGTTCTCTTGAGATGATCTTATGACTTGTTTACATTGCAGACACACCCAAAGGAAGGGTTGTTTATGTCCTCCGTTGACTTGCACACCCAATATGGGTACCAGGGATTGTTGTGGGAGTCCATCTCTATCATTGTAACTCCATCAGACAAAAAGACGTATGTACTGTCTCTTGTGTAAATTCTTAATCTTGCTTTCCACGTCACTGACAAACAATTATTAACTTTGCATTGCAGGCCGTACGGCATCTTCCGGCTTACGGAAGAAGGGATGTTAGTGATGTCCAGCTGCAGAAATGAAAAACACTTCCACGAGCACGATCGTGAAATCTTTAAGTATAAGGGTGAGTTATACGGTGCTGCAGACGGGGTTCTATTGGACCCGAACGGAAGTTGTCTTTTAGAGGATTTGCGCCCGCCTCAGCCACGGCCACCACCCCGATCCAGAAAGAAGGCGCCATAATATAGTTCATTCAGTATTTTTGTAGTTTATGTTTAGTTTAATTTGTGTACATTTTCTTTTTCGTTGTAAATTATGTGTAGTTTAAGGATTTCTGTGGTTGATTATGTTTACTTTAATGTTTGTACATTCTGGAATTGCTATGGAGTTTTGTGTAGGATGTATGAAAATGACGTTGTGGGAGTAAAGAAATAGAGGAGGTTCTGGCAAAAATTTTTTTGGACACCTTGCATATAAACACTCATGACACATAAATAACTTCACGAACTAAACTCTCTCGTCATAGAAATAACGTCACGCAATTCACCCTCGCTCGCAAGAGGCCGCGCAAAAATGCGATCTGTTTGCAAGACAACGCGTAGAATGCGGTGTGTCGAATGCGAGACACCGTGTTCTTACGCGGTGTCTTCTCTGAAGACACCTACTCTACTCTTTTTAACTCTGTCTTCTCCAGTCAAATTGGCATATTCGAACGCATTTCGGAGTCTATTAAGTAACCCTAAAAATTCTTGAGAGCTTCAAAGAGCGATTAGCGAAGGTGAAAAATTTGTTCAGAAGCAAATGGCGAGTGAAGAGCCTGTTATCAACCGTCAACTTGAAGTGGGACCCACAATCACTTGTGCGCTCAATGAAAATGAGGTACGTCAAATTGGAAATGAAAATGCGATTGTTTTGCATTCCGTATCAATAACTCTACATGAGGAGGACAATGATGACCTCCGTTCTTTATGTGAATCAACTAGTGATGAAGACATGGACATGGCCGAGAGTAGGCCTAGACGTCCAACACAAGTAGAAGACAGATTCCCTGGATTGGGCCTAGGTAAAAAGTACAGTTCATTGAAGAAGATTAGAGAAGAAATTGTTGAACATGCATTGACGAACAAGTATGGAATTAAATTCCCCCATAGTGATGCGCATTGACTGAGGGCTGCTTGCTAGGAAGGCTGCCCGTGGCGGTTGCACGCCTCACAACTAAAAGATGAGATGACCTTTCAAATAAAATTTTACAATGACATTCACACATGCTCCAGAAAGATGGAAAGTCGTCTTGCTATTGCCAAATGGGTTGCAACTCATTACTTAGACAGATTTAAAAGTCAGGTAGATTGGGACCTTCCGAACATAATTGAGACAGTGAGGAAGGACTTTAATGTCAATATCTCACCCAGTCTTGCTAGAAGGGCAAGAAGTGCAGCCAAAAAAATTAACGAAAGTGATGGAAATGAGCAATATAAACTCATATGGTCGTATGCAGGGGAGATTCGGAGGTCTAATCCGATGAGCTCCGTGCGTGTGGACCTCGATATGAGTGTATTTAAAAGAATGTCCATGTGTTTGGCTGCATGCAAGACGGCTGTGCTAACTTGTGGTAGACGACTTATTTGTTTGGACGGTTGCCATTTGAAGGGAGCCACTCCAGGCCAGTTGCTCACAGCTGTGACCATCGACGGGAATGATGGCATGTATCCAATTGCTGTAGCAGTGGTCGAAGCAGAAAATAGGAATTCATGGAGCTGGTTTCTAGAATTGTTGCTCGATGATCTAAACACTCCATCTGGCAATGGATGGATAATCATTTCCGACCGTCAAAAGGTGCGGTTCATTGCTTTTGCCTTATGTGTAAAAGTTATGCATTTTGTAGGAATGTGAGTAATATTATGAATGTTTACAGGGTCTAGTGCCAGCTGTGAGCGGGTGGCAGGGCAAGCTGACCATCGATTTTGCATCGGACACCTGTATGCCAATTTCCAAAAACAATTTAAAGGCAGGTTGTTAAAGGATGCAATGTGGGCCGCATCTCGAGCCACTACTGTGAGACAATTTGAGAGAGAGATGGGTAAGTTATTTATGCTTGACAAGGCGGCCCACGAATACTTACGTGGAATAGTTGTGACATCCTGGGCCAAACATGCCTTCAGCTCCATCCCGAAGTGTCACATAAGCCTTAACAATCTGAGTGAGTCATTCAACGCCTGCCTCCTACCAGCCCGGGACAAACCAATTTTTAGTATGTTCGAGATCATCCGGAAGGGCATCATGGGTAGGATTGTGAAAAAAAATGAAAAGATGGCTCACTTGACGGACCTTTTGTGTCCAAAGATCAGCACTCGACTCGCCAAACTACAACTTGCTGGGGGAAATTGGAGCCCCCAGTTTGCAGGAGCTGCCCAGTTTGAGGTCACCAATTGTAACGAACAGTACTCTGTCGATTTGGACAGGTGTACTTGTACATGTTACCGGTGGGAGTTGACCGGCATCCCATGTGTCCATGCAGTCCCGTGCATTCACTTCATGAGGAGATCCCCTGAGGAGTTTGTGCATGCGTGCTATCATCAGGAAACATACATGGCGATGTACTCCCACTTTATCCAGCCCGTCAATGGACCGATCGAGTGGCAGCCGGTGATGAATCTTGATCCTATTATCCCACCGCCATTTAAAAGGCTTCCAAGAAGACCGCGCAAACGTAGAATACGGGATGTGGACGAGGCTCCAAGCCAGACAGTGCTGAGCAGAAGAAATGTGAACGTCACTTGTGGTCGGTGTGGGCGTGTTGGGCACAATTCTCGCACATGCGATGGTGGAGGTGAGTCAAGTGTCGGGGCTTGCAGAGGGCAAGGCAGAGGCAGGGGTGGCAGAGGCAGGTCAGAGGGAACATTTATGGGGTTCAGAGTTCCTGAGACAGCCCCCGAGACAATTCCTGACCTAGTTCCTGAGACAACTCCCGACAGAGTTCCTGACACGCAGGTGAGCCCTTTATCACATTTTCGTTTTCAATTGATGTTTGAAATATGCTAATTTCATTTGTATTGTGTTGTGCAGGAGTCTGATGCTCAAGGTCCACACACACAATCGTACACAAACGTGAACCTTAACCTTCCGTGACACAGAGGGAACACAATTGTTTTACAATTTCAGTTGATGGATAGTTGCATGTTATTTAATACTTGTCTACTTGTAATGATATTACGGTGAATAATAATTCACTGATGTTGACTGGGTTGAGTTTAAGGTGATTGGTAAGTTTTATGTTATGTAATTTCTAGGTATGGGTGTGGTTCTGGTAGGCTATTGTAAGGTTAGATTAGTTAAGTGTAAGATGTGTTAGTATGAAAATGTTTCTCTGTTACTTTACTCCCCCAACGCAATTCTCATACATTCAGTATCTTCACAAACATTTTTTATCAAGTATAAATTACAACGGACATTATTGAACTATAGATCAATTACAACGGGTGTGTTTTTTTACGCGGGGTCTGTTCGTCGAGTCGCGGGATCTGTTCGTCGCGGGTTTCTGGAATTTCAAGTGTTCTGGTGCTTTGCAAAAAAGATAGTGTCTGGTGCGAGACACCGCGTTTTTACGCGGTGCCTCGCGTTTTAACTTGTTAATGGAGAACGAAAAACGTAACTGCGATGTTTGCTTTGTTATTTTCCCATACGTCAGTGGTTAATTTGTTAAAAAAAATACCCTAGTGGTTGACTTGTCATTGACCACAAACCACGATGGTTGATTTGTCATTTACCCTACAAATAATATTGAATACTAGTTGTAGTGACACTTTTTTATTTCACAAAATAAAATGAGAGAAGCAATAACAAAACTTGTAGCATAATACGAGTAGTCTTTATCGTTCACTGATAGTGATAAATTTGAAAAATTTATGAAAGAGCATGTTACTCCTAATTTTAAACGTATTCCTAGCAGTACTACTAGAAATTATATTATTATAATATTTAATAATATGAAAAATGAACTAATTTCATTTTTTTGAAACGTCTCTTTAATGTCTATTTGTATTACCTCTGATTTATAGGGTGCACGTAATGTTATAGACTATGTTGTTGTAACTTCTCATTTTATTGATGAATCTTGACAATTAAGTAAAAGAATTTTAGAATTTCGTAATTGTGAATATCTTCACACTGGTATTACTATTTATAGATATATTGTAGCAATATTGCAAATATATTATGTTAGAGATAGAGTATTTAGCATAACCATTTATAATGCTAGTGCCAACGATGTTGTTATTTCTCATTTTAAAAATTATTTTCAATTAGATACTACTCACGATTTTCTTTTCCATATGAGATGTATATGTCATATTTTGAATTTAGTTGTTAAAAATGGTATGACATATATAAACTAAAAGAATGTCTGCTACAAGGGCAAACAATTTTCCTTAGTCAATTTTCGAGCGACTTTTCAACTTCTTCAGAGTGACCATACCTTTTCTAAAATCTCTCTTTAAATTTCTTGAACGAGGAAATAACATTGAAGATTGGAAAATTCTCAACGAAGCGACAAATGTGACTCTTGCGTTTTCCTCTGCAATTTCTGAAGAAAAACGTGACTTCGAGATTTGCCATCTTAATTTCTCATAGTTTGATGATTTAGTTATTCGCAAAATTTCTTTAAGATTAGACTTCTTGTTGATCCCAAATTATAAGATCTATTTTGTTAATTTTCCAAACTTTTATAAAACTAATTGTAAATAATTTGCATATTGTATTGTTTTTAGCCTCTTAATTTTATAAGCTTTTACGGTTTCTATATCGAATTTGGGTCCCCCAATTGTAATGGCAACTAATTTGGGTCCATAACGCGAGACTGCAGCTGCTCTAACTACCAACATAATTTGAATGTGTTACTTTATTTATTTATTAATTAATTTTAAATATATAGTCATTAAAAGCTAGGGCTTGAGTATGACTTTGATGCTGATCTGTTAGGAGCTAGAGAGGTCCATTGGAAGGTAACATAGTGCCCATTTTTGTACGTGATGTCGTGATGATAAAGATGTTTCAAACCGAATAATACAAATCCAAGCACTAAACCAAAGATGGCCCACTTCCCATATAACTTTAAGACTATTGTTTTTTATTTTTTAATTAATCCCCTATAATAAGACTTCTACACCCATTGTCCACAATCATCCTATAAAAGCATATGCACTAAAATAAGTCCTCAAATCGTCATATCCCACTTCATTTTTTTAATCAAACCAAGTCAAGCAACTTGCTTATGATGATCAAGTTTAATTAAAGAATTGTTAATTAAGTTTAGTTGATGGGCAAGTTTTGAAGATGGGTCTTTCTCAATGATTATGATACATGCTTTATAATTTTCTTTCCATTATTTATTATATGTAAATGTATTAGTAGTTTGGAAACACATTATATGCATTACTTCTTGTTAGTGATATTTCTATGGTCGTGAATCCATTTACGGCATGTCTCTTCTTCGCTTCGCGAAAGTCGTCTTCCTTCGGTTGGATTGCTCTTGCCTAAATGGAAGAGTAATTATAACACCAAAGAGAGACATTGGGCATGAATGATCATTGACTCGTGAGATAGTTAGGTGTGGCCGAACTATTCGGATGAGATAGTGTCACGCCCCTTTTCTCATGGGGCCTAATGGGCTAGGCCCGATGGGAGGCTTCCGGGAGGCCTCCCCAAATGCATGTTGGGCGTGCATTGTGTTCGGACAAATTAGTTCGAACAAAGGATGGTTTTAATCGGGACAAAGTGGCGGCTGGACAAAGCCGTCCGGGCTTCAGACAGCGCGCTGGGCCGCGCCAGCGTTGGGCCGCGAGGATGAGGCTCCAAGTTTGAATTTCAAACTTGGATAAGATCCGATCCAAGAATGATGGATCTCAAGCTTATGTGTCCGCAGCTAAAGCAGCAAATCCATGTGGGGCCAAGATGCACTTGAAGCCAACCAATGGGAGCACGCCACACCCGGGAGATGATGTGTCTTATCCTTTTCGAATTTGAATGTTATCCAGGGGATTCAAACATTCAAATTGGCTTATCCGGGATGACACAACACGGACCAATGGGAGAGAGCCATCGAGGAGGATGATGCAACTCGACCAATGGGAGGAGCCATCGATGAGGATGATGCGACTCGGCCAATGAGAGGAAGCCATCGAGGAGGATGACAAAACTCAGCCAATGAGATGAAGACAAGTCACCATTTTGTAATCTAGGAGATTAGATGGATAACTTAGTCTATAAATAGTGACCTTGAGGCACCAAGCAAAGGGAGTTCGATCCATAATAAAAAGGTGGATCTATCCTTGTGCATTGTGTGGTGTTCCTTGGAGAAAGTGTATTCCTTGGTTCTTTTATTGAGAATAGAAAGAACGGGTTGGGAGTGGGACTCCCGTAAAGCGATCGGATCATTACAAAAAGGCGACAATTGTGGGTGAAGTTCTTGTATTCACAACGAGCAAGAGCTTGGGAAGGCTGGTCGGAGTGGGACTTCGGCGCCATCACACGTTTCGTACCAATTCCGCGGGTCGAAAAATTTGGGTGTGACAGATAGCTAGGTTTGGTTGAACTAAACTAGAATGAAAAAGTACTTGTTACTCAAGGAATTTAGTAAACGTGTATTGTTGGCATTAGCATTTTTCAGCGTAAATAACTGTCATTGTTAAAGGGTGTGGTCTGGTTTTGATAGTTTCTATCAAAGAAACTGCCCACGTACCTTTTCATTTGTTACTTCTTGTTGGAAGAAGCATATAAATAAAGGAGTTAAATGTTAGAGGCCCCCTAAGCCTATAATTTTATTTTAGAACAAAATTATACCATCAATTCGATAATAGAAAGGTTTAGAAGAGATTCTTCAAAGGGAGGAAAGCAGCTGTCATTGTTTTAACGTCAATGGCTAAAGGTAATTTAGAAAATTTCACAATTGATCTAAATATTTCTGATTTTAGTTGTAAAAGCATGTTAAGATTGTTTAAGAATAAACTAACACATATCTCATCTTTCATTATATTGTATCATAAAAAGAGATTGTTAGAATTTGATGATCTGATTTGTTTTTTATGTTGTGTCGATGGGCCAGTATTACGAATCTCCTTCTTGATTCTACTTTACTTTATAAATATATATAAGACTAATCACAAAAATTGTAAGATTGTAGATTTGTGAAGCCATTTCATGCAATCCTTTCAACATGTAATCCATGGATGGAAATGGGTACTCACCATTACCATCAACCCATGTTTGACTATTTTTTGAAGATTCCCTCTCTTGATAGTTGGGCTGGGATTTGATTAGGGTACCAACACAGCTGAGAGTTGAATGAGGTGAAGCCCATTTAGTTGATTTTTAATTAATTATATTATTAATATATATATATTTTTTAAAGCTATCTTTATTGCGTGGCTTGCCCTTGTCCTTGGCTTTGGCCATTTATGGCCATCATCCTATTCTCCATTATTGCAGATCCACTCAGGCACTCACACAGAAGCTCTCCGGCTTTCGTCTTCTCCAATTTCCGTGGACCACTCATGGCCGCCTTCGCTGCCTCCTCCGTTTTCTTCGTTTTCCTCTTTCTTTTCCCTCTCGTTCTTTCTTTCTCATCTGATTCCTCATCGCACCTTTCTAAGACCTTTATCGTCCACGTTTCTCAGTCTCAAAAGCCCGCCCTTTTCTTCTCCCACCACCATTGGTACACCTCCATTCTCCGATCTCTTCCTCCTTCCCCTAGCCCTTCCAAGCTCCTCTACACATACGATCGCGCTGTCAATGGATTTTCCGCTCGCCTCACCGCAGATCAGGCTGCGAAGCTACTCCTTGTCCCTGGAATTGTTTCTGTTATTCCTGATCAGATTCGTGAGGTTCACACCACTCGTACCCCTCATTTCTTGGGGCTCGCTGATAATTTTGGCATCTGGCCGAACTCCGATTACGCCGATGACGTCATAATCGGAGTTCTGGATACCGGGATTTGGCCCGAGCGACCAAGTTTTTCTGACTCTGGCTTGTCTCCTGTTCCGACAAGGTGGAAAGGTAAGTGCGAGGCAACCGCTGACTTTCCGTCGTCGAGTTGTAACGGGAAGATCATCGGAGCGAGAGCTTTTTACAAAGGGTACGAATCGAATATGCAAAGACCGATCAATGAATCTGCAGAATCCAAATCTGTGAGAGACACAGAAGGTCACGGGACGCACACTGCTTCTACTGCCGCTGGTTCTCTGGTTTTGAATGCAAGCTTTTACGAATACGCTCGCGGCGAAGCCAGAGGGATGGCTAGCAAAGCTAGAATCGCCGCATATAAAATCTGCTGGAGCCTCGGATGCTTTGACTCTGATATACTTGCTGCCATGGATCAGGCGATTTCCGATGGGGTTGATGTCATCTCTCTCTCAGTCGGATCCTCCGGTCATGCTCCTCCCTACTACGCCGATTCCATTGCCATCGGAGCATTCGGCGCAACCCAGCACGGAATTGTCGTCTCGTGCTCTGCTGGAAATTCCGGCCCAGGTCCTTACACGGCTGTCAACATTGCGCCCTGGATTATCACCGTCGGTGCTTCTACCCTGGATCGAGAGTTTCCAGCTGATGTAGTCCTTGGCGATGGTAGAATTCTCAGTGGTGTATCTCTCTATTCTGGCGATGGACTAGATGATAACAAGCTTCCACTGGTCTACGGCGGTGACTGTGGTAGCCGGTACTGCTACTCAGGTAGCTTGGAATCATCAAAAGTCACCGGAAAGATCGTTGTTTGTGATCGAGGAGGGAATGCCAGAGTTGCCAAAGGAGGCGCAGTGAAGCTCGCAGGGGGTTTAGGATTGATAGTTGCGAACACGGAAGACAACGGGGAGGAGCTTATAGCGGATTCCCATCTTATACCTGCAACAATGGTGGGACAGACTGCCGGAGATAAAGTTAGAGAATACATCAAATCCGCTCAGAATCCAACTGCTACCATTGTATTCCGTGGTACCGTGATTGGCACTTCACCTCCGGCCCCAAAGGTTGCCGCCTTCTCCAGCCGAGGCCCCAACTATCGGACGCCAGAGATACTGAAACCTGACATCATAGCACCAGGGGTTAACGTTTTGGCTGGGTGGACTGGATTCAGTAGTCCAACAGATTTAGACATTGATCCAAGAAGGGTGGAATTCAATATAATTTCTGGAACTTCAATGTCTTGCCCTCACGTTAGTGGCATTGCGGCTCTGCTCCGAAAGGCCTATCCAAAATGGTCTCCAGCAGCCATAAAATCCGCTCTGGTTACGACAGCTTACAGCATCGACAATTCTGGCAAGAAGATAGAAGATCTGGCCACGGGAAAAGAATCGACCGAGTTTATTCATGGCGCAGGCCATGTCGATCCGAACAGGGCTTTGAATCCTGGGTTGGTATACGACATTGAAGTTTCTGATTACGTATCATTTCTTTGCTCAATTGGGTATGATTCAAAGAGAATATCTGTTTTTGTGAGGGAACCCGTTAGCGCAGAAGTATGTAACGGGAGTTTTAGCAGGCCTGGAGATCTGAATTATCCATCATTTTCAGTAGTTTTTGAAGGGAATGAAGATGAGGTCAGGCTCAAGAGAGCTGTTACGAATGTGGGAAGTGAAGACGACGCAGTTTATGAAGCCAAATTGGTGGCTCCTGAAGACGTGGAGATTAGCGTGTCTCCTCCAAAGCTCGTGTTCAGCTCAGAAAATAAGACTCAAACGTATGAAATCACGTTCAGACATGGCGGCGGATTGAGGAGTTCAAAATCAGGAAGATCGTTTGGGTCCGTAGAGTGGAGTGATGGAAGCCATACTGTGAGGAGTCCGATTGCTCTCACTTGGAGTAATGGCTTTGCAGCTTCCATCTGAAAAAAAAAAACTGCAGTTTAAGCGAGGGTGTGTTCCTCTTCCCTGTAAAAACCTTCAGTCGTGGGTTCTGTTCGCCATTAAATTTGTAGTTTATGATTTTCTTCTACAGAATGGAAGGATGCTTTTATCTGATCAAATGCCTTCAAAATTGCGTAGATTTTCTCCCATGGTGGCTTGAACTTACGGGACTGACCTGGGAAAATACAGCCCAGATTTTGGTTGGGTCCAGTTTTAAACAATATTGACTCGTTTATGGGTCAGAACTTGAGTATTGGAGGTTCAATGTGGTGGCATGTTCCATGATGGGATTTTAATGGGATAAAATGAAAGCATGGGATTGGAAGTTAAAGGATGGCATCGACAAGATTGGTAAGGAGTACGTGTGTGGATAAGAAGTAATCTTTCAATGAGGTGGATTTGTTTATATAGAAATTAATACCACTGTTCTTATAGTTTGGGGTTAGTTACCTCCCAAATTCTAAAGAAAAATTTATAGATAGATAAAATCTTAACTATGAAAAAAGAATGATGCTAACTTTGCAGTTATGTTTTTTGTCAAAATCCGTTGATGTTAATGTTGTAGTTCTGTTAATGCCAAGAATCATCGAACAGAGACGTTCAATGCATCAATAACGGACATCCCGCAATGACGAGGGACGTCAAAAGCTAATCCAACAGACATAAGAATGACATAAATAATCAAAAGGATGTCGGTCTTAAGAGAGACGTTCGTTTTGAACTGAGAGATGTATGTTTTAAGTTGAAATGAAGTCTTCTTTGTTTGTTTTAAGCGAGAGACATTAGTTTTAAGTTAGGAACGACGTGGTCTTTGTTCATTTTAAGCAGGGACGTTTGTCATAGGTTGAGGGACATCTCTTGCTTAAAACGGACATCCCTCAACTTTTGACGGACTTTCCTCATTGAAAATTGATTAAAACGACATCGTTCCCAGCTTAAAACATACGTCACTTAACTAATAATGGACGTCTCTGGCTTAAAACGAACAAAGACAACTTCGTTTCAGCTTAAAACAAACGTCCCTCTGACAATTTAGATCAACCATATTTTCTCTCTAGCAGACAGACAACAAAGGAGGGCAGAGGTTTTTGACGAACATCCTTCACCGTGGTAAACTTTGAAATTCTTGAATGTTTTATTTTTTTTTCAATTGCGATGTAGAATTTAACAGTGTTAGTCATTTTTCTTGGAGGACTAAGAGTTTAACATCCATTTGAGAGATCGAAGCTGACGAACGGGATCGACAGTGAGGAGAAAACTTTTTAGATAAAAAAAACAAAAAATTTAAGATGAATTTAGAGGATCTTTAACTTTAAAGTGTTAAAGTGTTTTGTCTATGTAATTTTGGACGAAAAACTCTAGTTGTTTAAGAAGACTCTTTTAGGTTTGATTTTCCATATTTTCTTTGGGGGCGAGAATTTCTCTAATTATTGGGTTTTGGTTGTTGAATTAGATTTATTCATTTTCTAGGAATCTTCCGGTGCAATTATTGATGAACAGATGATTTCAATTATGTTCTTATTGGATACCCAGCTCAAATACCCAAGTCCAGGGACTTCAGAACTTGGACAGAGGGCCAATTGGGCGAGGAACTGCTAATGGCTTTGCAGGCAAGTGGATGACATCTCATGACTTACATGTGCTTGAATTTTAAAAAATAAGTAAATGCTTTTTGCAGACTAGTTTTCGTTACCTAACATCATCTGTTTTTTGGTGTGAAAAGTGAGTAGGTGCAAATTCTCAGCAATTTCTAATGGATAAGTTCCAAATTTCTATCTGTTTCCTCCTTTTTGTTGAGTTTTGTTAACTCTAGTTCAGTCAATTTTTCTGTTTTTGGGTTCCCCTTAATAGACTTTTTGAAATAGTTGGGCCCTTTTTTTCTTTTTTTGTTGTAGATTTGTTTTCTGCATCTGCGCTCAAGTTCTTCTTCAATGGTAGAATTTGGTGATTTTGTTTTTGTAAATCTCTACCACTGCAAATTGGACCAAATCACCATAGTCAATCTCTGCCACAGCAAATTGGATTTTGTTGTTGATTAACTGAAAATCTTTCATTTTAAAAAGTTTTTTTTGTTTTTAACATTTTTTTTCAATAAATTAACGACAATGTTTACGTCGTTCATTTCCTCTAGTTAAGTGTTTTATTTGTTAGCAAAAATTACTTAGTGATTGACTTGTTATTGATTCTCTAGTTCAGTAATTGTTTTACTAATTTTCCAATTTTAAATCTATTTTATTTTTAAATAAATATTTTTCTGTTATTTTCCTCTTCCCCTTTTTTTCATAACTATGAATAGTATTATACAAGGTAAAAATGCATTTTCATGGAATTGATCTATGTTGCACTAGAATTAGCTTGTTGGAACTTAAGGGTCAATGAAAAATGTGATGTATATCGCTTCGGAGTGATTGCTTTAGAGCTCGTGACTGGTAAAAAGGGGGTCAATCGAACATGGAGAAGACAATGTGCTAACACTGAAAGACCATGTACGAGTTTCGCTTGAGCACGAAAAATGTGTTACACTACGTCGATCTGAGCATGAATGAGTTTTCTTCCTTGATTATGTTTTTTTTATGCTTTCAGCTCCTTAATTCTCTCATTTTATTTAATTCTCCATTTTTTTTTTTCACAAAGAAATTAGTGCTTTCAAACTACATACAAAATCAATCAATTACCATAAAAGGTTGGACTTTGTTCGTCATTAATAGATGACGATATATGTTTTCGTTTATGCTAAGAGATTTTCTAGTTTGAAATTGACGAGCGACTCACTAATCTGCACAGTCCTAACAAGTTTAAATTAATATAAGATTGTTCATAATTGTCGTGATTGTTAAAAAATAAGTAAGAAAACAGAGAGAAGAGAAAAATAGAACTTGATATGTATAAAAATACACTCACATGATGCGTTTCTCTAAATTTAATCATGCATTTCTCTAAATTTAACTGTTGTGAAGAACGTGACAAAATTGAAACGCACCCAAACTATAAATAACAAAAATATATGTTACCCTTAATTTTATTTAAAGAAATCATAGGAGTACGAAAGTGGAGACAGGTCAACACATCTTCCCCCTCAAAAATGAAATCCCCCCACTTGACTTGCACTCAACAATACCTAAAATGCATTACACATGAGTATATTCCCCCACTCTAGCGTCCACTTATTTAAAAAGCTACCTTAACTTGTTTGTTGCCATTTAGTGCTCCAATTTCTAAATCACCTCAAACTTGAGAGCAACTACATTGTAGTTATGTGTTTGTCCAATGTCCCCCTCTATATTCCCATGCCCCTTTTCCTTCTAATTCTTAGAGAGTGACGCTATTTGGCACAGTGTATTTTGGGTAATGTTAAGTTTGAAATTTAATTTTATAGTCTAATGTTATATTATGACAGAATCATAATGTTTATGTGTCATTTTTTGGTTGGCATAATAATTAAAATAATACATTAATTACACTAATTAATCTGCAACGTATTATAAAATAATATTAGAATATAGAATTAGAAAATAAACTTAATATTAACTGTGTATTTTTCTTCAAGTTGATGAGTCTTCATCAAGTTTGGTGGATAGAATCATGGTTTATTTTTTATATATACTCGATCGAGCTTTTCTCCTAAATCGGTGCAAACATGTCACATTAGAGTAACGGTGTATTTATTTTTTAATTAATATAATAAATTATTAATTACATAAATTAATATTAGACATACTAGTGTTATCATTGTTCATGCCCCTCGAATGAATGGCCCATTAAATCTACAGTGGGTCCGGTTCCACGATTAAAAACTACTCGGCCAGCGTGGCAGATCATTGCAAACGCTAGGCTTACCTACGGTCAGCACCATATCTAGGCTAGATTATCCCGCAGTTCATGAAACCACCTCCACGTCACCTAGTAAGAACAAGGGTATTCTCGTCATTCCAAAATGGTGACCATCGTTTGGACATTTGAATCCCGACTAAGGTCAACGGGTCAAGTATTGGTATTTAACACAAACGCTAACATTCTGGTCCCATCGCATTATTAATTTAATATATTTATATTTAGAATTAGAACAAATATAAAAAAAATTATAATATTTTAACTTAGATTTAGGAAGTTAGGTGATTAAATTAATCATTCTATCGGTATTAACATTGCGTGACACAATATTAAAAGGTGGATTTCAATTGAAAAAAAATATTAAAATATGGTCATGGAGAAATACATTCAAGTACGAGAAATTTGACTGAGTAGCCTCAAAATTACGTCTTGTTCATCTTACCATTTCGCTCGTTTCTTCAATTTGAGTTGAAGTATTCACTTAGATATCGTTTATTCAACATAATACGAGAGAATATGTAGTCAAGACAAGTTTTCTTAGGTGTTTGGCATGGTTCAATTCATAAGAATCTCTTGCTACAAACTTTTCAAAATTTCATCAAAAATAAAGAAAACTCAAATGGACAGTTTTGATTAAAACTTGTTAGAGTTCGGTGTGACTTGAATTCTAGTTTAGCCGAGTTGAACATGTATCTAATATTAGGGTTTTTTCATATTATTCTATATATTGTTGTTCGAATCGCAAAACTCAATTGTAATTTGATTTGACAAAATGAATTTATATTATGGTCGTGGTTTTTTCTTGAAATATTATCTACATAAATTTTGGTGTCTTTATTTTTCTTTCTTTTCGCATTCGATTTTTCAACAAATCATCAGACATTAATTCATAATGCCATCTCATCGGCTTTACCTATAAAAAATTGGGTTATGAAAATAAGACAATAGTTCATTATTTTTGTTTAATACTTAGGAAATATTTATTCAACCGTGTGAACATATTAATTTTTCAAGTTAGAACAAAATTCAACAAAAAAGCTTTGACCAAATAACCCAAAACAATTAGTCGCCAAACGGGAGCACTTACTTTAGCTTTGTACAAGTCTACATAGACCACGTTAAAAACAAAGGGGTGTCACGTAGATTTTTAATTAATAAAAATAAATAATAATGTAACTGGAGATGACGTCAGTTTATGTTAATGGATCTCTAAGTGATCATGATTAAGCAAAATCTAGACTAATTAGAAAAATCTATGGCAATTAATTAAAGCAGGAGAGAAGGGATACGGATGTCTTTTTGAAAACACAAAAGGAGATTAAAGTAAATATCTGTCGTCGTCCGCCTTCCTCGTTCCTCCTCAACGCGTATTTTCACTTTTTGTATGATTGAAACTGCTGCGGGGTTTGACTGTCTCAAGCAGCCACCTATCTTAAAAAACGTTTCTTCCTTTTATTTAGAGCCTTTGCCAAACCTACGGGTGAATGGGTTGAGTTTAGTTTGGTTTTGGACTCAACTAAAATTGAATTGACTCGGTTTAAATTTGAAAAATTAAAATCGAAATTGAATCGACTAAGGAGAAAAAACAGATGAAAAATTAAATCTTGATTTTCAGTTTTTGTCGGTTCGATTTTCGGTTTCTTCCTACATTTACAGCATAATATTTTATTGTAAAATTTTTACCTATCTATATAAACAGAAACAGAAACAACAAATAATAGATATATTGCTTTGAACGCATAATAGAAATAAACACAAAAATAGAAGCAAAAAAAGAATTGATGAATACAAAAGTTAAGGAGATAGAATCATGGAAATATTGATAATCGGAAGATAAAGGGCAGTGGGAAGCTGGAAGTCGGAAGACAAAGGGCAGTGACAAAGACGAGTATCTGCAGTAGAAGAAAGGCTTATGCGTAAAGGATCTAAGGGTTTAAAATGGTGTATGCGAAATGGGATTGGACAAATGGACAGATGGCGATGCTTAGCGAATATCAACTGGCATCCATGGAAAAGCGGGGCTTTCGCGGAAAGGATTTAAGGGCTAAAAATAGTGTCCGCTGAGAAGGAATTGGACACGTAGACAGTGTTTGACGAAAATGAGTATCCGTTGCAGAAAGAGGCTTCCGTGAAAAGGATCTAAGAGTTGAAAATGGTGTTCACGAAAAAGGCTTGGACACATGAATGGTTGGCAAATAATGAGGAAAATGGGTATCCGCAAGAAGGCAAGGAAGGCTTCCACGGAAGCGAAACGAGATTCACATGCACAACACACGCAACTTAAATGCAAATGGGTAGGGCGCTCGATGGAAGGAGCAGATGAGAAATGACCATTGAATTAGAATATTTGGAGTCCACGTAAAGGAAAGATTCTCACCAAAAGAGTAGGGTGCCGCGAGTTTTAAGTCACACCTTTAAACGCAGTGTAGTGGATATCCGATTGAACAAGGATAATCGCAACGAACAACAATTGAAGCTTCTCGGACATGCAAAAATTGTCGCTCGACGCTCGCTGCCAATGGAATGGAACAACATATTCAAGTTTGAACCTTGTTGCGACGATGTAGGGAGGAGTTCTCGCCTCTAGACTTTTGATTTACACTCATAGGAGTTGGGTTTCCAGAGAGAAAATTGAAATTCATTAATTAGGTTTTTTAAGTTTAGGTTTATTTGTGGTTTGGTTCGGTTTTCTCAATTTTTCTCACTTAAAATCGAGAATAGAACTGATCATTTCGGTTCGATTTGGTTTAGTCCTATATTTAATTATTTTCTTATCAAAATTGAATCGAATCAAACCGAAATAATTGGTTAGGTTACCCGGTTCAAACAGAACCTATTTAGACCCTGAGCCAAACCCGAGCGATGATTATTGAGGAATTTGTGAAAAAAAACACGTGTGGACGGTGGGATTCATTTCGATCAGACCCACTGATCTTTCCCTCTCGCTTCTGTGTGTGTGTATATAAAACAAACTCCGATCCTCCTCATCGATCAAATCCATCCTACCTATTTCATTTCCGTTTCTAAACACGACTCAAAAGTAAGGCAGAGAGAGAGAGAGAGGCGCCGCCGCCGGAGGGAGAAAAACGATGGCTCTGGGAAAAGAAATGATGGGTTCTTTAGTGCTTGGGAGCTCTTTCTTTGTTTCCTCGACTAAAGTTTTTCTGACGGGTAGTTTTGATCATAAGGTGGCTCAGGAGAGAAGAAGAGTGGCGCATTTGAGGAGGTCTTTGACGAGCCCTGTCGCCGCCATTAGTGAGGATCTTGTTAGGTTTCCTCCAATTGCAGGGAAGCCTGTGAAGTTCAAGGTGAGAGCTGTCGTTACTGTGAGAAACAAGGATAACGAAGACATCAAAGAGACTATGCTGAAGCGTTTTGACGCTTTCAGTGACAAGATTGGTCAAAACATTGTGCTTCGGCTCTTCAGCACCGAGGTTGATCCAAGTGAGTTCATTCTCTTTCTGGGCCGCCATTTTTATGTGAGAGATTTTTACTGATTTATTTTTGATATTGCATCGTTGAAGAAACTAAAGCTCCGAAGAAGAGCGATGAAGCCGTGCTGAGAAATTGGTCGAAGAAATCCAGTGTAAAAGCAGAGAGGGTAAACTACACAGCAGAATTCATTTTGGATTCAAATTTTGGCGAGCCTGGAGCCATTACTGTGAGCAACAAGCACCGGCAAGAGTTCTTCTTGGAGACGATCACCATTGAAGGACTTCCTGGTGGTCCTGTCCATTTTCCCTGCAATTCTTGGGTCCAATCCAGAAAAGATCACCCAGAACCGAGGATCTTCTTTTCCAATGAGGTAATTTTCTCTCTCTTGCTCATCAAGTCTGTTACTTTTCTTGAGAATTGAACTTTCAATATTTTCAATGATTTTTGGACTGTTAAGCATCCAAATTAGGTGGGTCTTTATTCGTGCTGTTGGATCTTTGGATAGAGAAACAGCGAAGGTCAAAACTTCACGTTTCAACTTTTGAATTTTTTCGTTTGTTTGATCTTCTCAACTATGGAAAACCAAATTATGTGGGTTTTCTTCAAATTTGGTAGACCATTGATGGAAAAGATGACTACCAGCAACAATCATACATGTAACAAATTATTGTTTCTTTGGGCTACGAAATTTTTCTTTTCTTTTTTTCCAATGTATGAATAAAATTCTCCAACCATACAAAATGAAAAAAAAAGACAAATTTTACTGACATATTTTTTGTTAAATTTATTTATTTTTCGTAGCGATTGACTCATATATTGTAGAAGAGTGACAATCGAATGACTTTTAATATCAGTTTTATACCCATCGTTTGTCGACTCAATTCTAAAAACCAGTGAGTATTAACAATTTCATATAAGTTAAAAACAGATCAATTGAGATAATGGTCGTGCTTCAAGTTAGGGTCGTGTTTCACTTTTAGATTGTGCTAAAGAAACTAAAATTCTGCAGCAAAAAGGTAAATATCCGTTGCGAAAAATACCTTTTTCATCGCAGGAACGTGTCTTTCGCAGCAGCGGAAGATATGTTTGCACTATGAAAAATTTTTCTTTCGTCGCAGATACTTGGTAGATTAGTTTAAAAATTTTAAATTTTTAACAAAAAAACGTAATAACGATATTTGTGTTGCATAATATTAGTTTAACTCTCATAGTTGGTGTTGATTCAATAATTCTTTGTTTTTGTTTTGTTAATTACCCAAATAATTTCATTCTATCATAAGAAAACACTGCAAAATTCTGTCACTTTCTTGCATGATCTCTACTAATTTCCTCGTGTTAATCCACGTTAATTTTTTGTACAGCCATACCTACCCGGCGAGACTCCTGCCGGACTTAAAGCATTGAGAGAGAAAGATCTGAGTAGCATTAGGGGAGATGGAAAAGAAGTCAGGAAATTATCCGACAGAATATATGACTTCGACAAGTACAACGACTTGGGAAATCCCGACAGGGGGGCTGAATTCGCCCGCCCTGTTCTTGGCGGCAAAGAAATTCCGTACCCGAGAAGGTGTCGCACCGGAAGAATCCCGACTGACTCTGGTAATTTTCATTTGTTGATGATGAAGAGCTCAAAAATTAGGCTCGTTTAATCGGGAAGGGTTTGAATCTTGGTAATGCTAAATATTGGATTAATTTTTTGTAGATATAAGTGCGGAGAGCCGAGTGGAGAAGCCATTGCCGATGTACGTGCCGAGAGATGAGCAATTCGAGGAGTCTAAGCAGGACACATTTGCACTTGGAAGGCTAAAGGCAGTAATTCACAGTTTAATTCCTGTGCTAAAGGTCACCATGTCGACTCGAAACCATGATTTTAATGGCTTCGCTGAAATCGACAGCCTTTACAGTGAAGGGTTGCTCCTACAATTAGGTCTACAGGATGAGCTCCTACAGAAACTTCCATTGCCTAAAGTTGTTCGCCGAATCCGAGAATCCAGCCCGGGATTTATTAAATATGACACTCCCAAAATACTTTCCAGTAAGTCTCGCCATTCGTCGATTAAGTTGTTTGATAGGGCTGTTCTTTAACGATATTGTCGATTTGCAGAGGATAAATTCGCTTGGCTCAGAGACGATGAATTTGCCCGTCAAGCGATAGCCGGGATTAATCCGGTTAAATTGGAGAGGCTTACGGTTTTCCCACCAATCAGCATGCTTGATCCGGAAGTTTACGGCCCACTAGAGTCTGCTCTTAAAGAAGAACACATTTCCGGCCAACTCAACGGCATGACAGTTCAACAGGTAATTGATTAATCACCAATCTCTTCTCTAATCAACTCCAAATCACTTTTTAATTTTTTCTCAAAGCGTCTCCACTTTCTTTATGCAAATTTTCAGGCTTTGGAGGAGAAGAAGCTCTTCATGATCGATTACCATGATATTTACCTTCCGTTTCTGGAACGAATGAACAGTATCGACGGCCGAAAAGCATACGCAACTCGGACTATTTTCTTCTTGACTCCGGTGGGTACTCTCAAGCCAGTTGCAATCGAACTCAGCCTTCCGCCGACGGCGCCAATTTCCAGGAGAAAGCGGGTCGTTACCCCTCCTGCCGATGCTACTGGCAATTGGCAATGGCAGCTGGCCAAGGCCCACGTTTGTTCCAACGATGCCGGGGCCCATCAACTCGTTAATCATTGGCTAAGGACCCATGCCACTTTGGAGCCGTTTATCTTATCGGCACATCGCCAGCTTAGTGCAATGCACCCCATTTACAAGCTATTGGATCCTCATATGCGATATACTCTCGAGATCAACGCATTGGCCCGCCAGGGTCTGATCAACGCGGATGGCATCATCGAGACTTGCTTCTCTCCGGGTCGGTATAGCATGGAGATAAGTGCGGCGGCGTATAAAAGCTCATGGCGCTTTGACTTGGAAAGTCTTCCCGCAGATCTCATTCGCAGGGGAATGGCCGAACCTGACCCGACAAAACCTCACGGGCTAAAGCTCGTAATGGAGGACTACCCATATGCAGCCGACGGGCTCTTGATCTGGTCGGCCATCGAGAATTGGGTCCGAGCCTATGTGAACCATTACTACCCAGATCCAGGCCATGTTAGCAAAGACATCGAGCTTCAAGCTTGGTACCACGAGGCCGTCAATGTGGGCCATGCAGATCTTCGCCACGAAAACTGGTGGCCCACATTGACGAACGCCGATGATCTGAGTTGGATTCTCACCGTTCTCATTTGGCTTTCGTCGGCCCAACATGCTGCGCTTAACTTTGGACAATATCCGTACGGAGGGTACGTTCCTAATCGTCCAACGCTGATGCGAAAATTGATTCCGGAGGAGAACGACCCGGAATATAACCAATTTATCACCGACCCGGAAAAATATTTCCTATCAGCATTACCTAGTATTTTACAAACCGCTAAGATCATTGCTGTGATCGACACACTTTCGACTCACTCTCCAGACGAGGAGTATCTAGGCATGCGGCCCCACCTATCGACGTGGACTGGGGACTCTGCTATGATCGAAGCGTTTTACGAGTTCTCTTGCGAGATGAGACGGATAGAGAAAGAGATTGATAGAAGGAACACTGATGAGAAGCTTAAGAACAGATGTGGGGCTGGAGTGATTCCATACGAGCTGCTTGTACCAAGCTCTGAACCTGGAGTGACTTGTAGAGGTGTGCCAAATAGTGTCACAATTTAAGAACGAGAATGTCCAATGAATTTTAGGTCCAAGTGTGCATACAGAACACCTCTGCATAGTTGTTTTCTAGTGATTTGGTCAGATAAATCATCCTCATTTTTTGTTACTTTTTATATATTAATTTAATTTTTACATGATGGAAAGATATTACGGTAATTATCAATATTGAAATATGAGGTCTTTTTAACTATAACTTTAACTTTTATTTTTTTTATCTAACATCTTAAAATTTGAAGTGTTAGCAATGCACACCTTTTTCATTAGTGAGTCTATTAAATGACAGATATTATTTGCAAAAATTATTTTTTTCGTTGCAGAAAATATCTTTTCTATATTTGATATTTGTCTTCCTTTGTGAAAAAAAGTCATTCATTACAACTATTTCATGCGGGTCCATTGCGGAAAGATGACATATTCGTTGTGGGAAAAAATTACCTCGAAATATATATTTTTCCATCTTTAATGCATGCACAGTCTAGGGCAATGTTTCATCGTTAAAGTTCAGATATTTAATTTTAAAAGAACATGTGATTGCAAAAGAGTTGGTGTATGCGAAAGTCTTGGTGTTTGCTATTTAATGAACAATCTAACGGTAAAAGTGTCATTTACTAATGTCTCAAAATTTGAGGTGTTAATAATAAAAATAAAAGTTCAATGTGTTAGTTAAACATATTACATACTTTAGGGTTAATATTGATAATTAACCAAAATATTATTTATAATCGGGTAAAATACAATGTAGACCTTAAAATTTGATATAATTTACATATTAGATCTTAATCTATTTATTTTTTACAAATTGAATCTCCACCTTTCAAATAGCTGCAAGTTGAATTTTGTTGTCAATTTATTTGTTAAATGTAACGTCCTGATTTATTTTATCTTAGTTTCAAAATCCTTTATTAAAAATATTCATTTCTTTTCTTTATTAAACTTTCGTTTCTTTTTCCTTTTGCATCGTGGAAGACTTTTCTCTTTAACCAACTAAATAAATCATAAATCATAAATCAGTTATCAATTATTACAAATCATTTTCCTTTTTACAAATTGTGTCACATTCCACAATTTTGGTTTGCCATAACAACTCAAAGCGTTCATCATTAGTATGTTTCATCATCTGCATGGTCCTTTACTATTCGTCTCTTTGTCTAAGTTACCTACATCATAAGATTCATCAATAAATCTAATGCTTAATAAGTAATGAGAAATAAAATATGATAAAAACATTTATATTTTCTTTCTTTGTTTTTGTTATTCCTTTTATTGTCGAGTGGTGAACTTCGGTCAACTCAAATCTTTTCGAACTTTAGGGAGAATGGGGAACGTCGGCCCATGGTGAACTTCGGTCGTAATGGTGAACTTCGGTCGTTACTCTCCCGTTGAGAGATGAGTGGTAAACTTCAGTCAACTCAACATTTTCATACTTTTCTTCTTTTTAATTTCGGTGTTACTTATATGAAATATGTGCACGCATAATCAAAATATAACTTTGAGCAATAATAATTCATTAGATATTCGAATACCACTTGTAACAAACTAGGGTTTAGAATTTTTTTTATTAAATTTTCTATCTTAACTATTTATTTTTCGAATTTTGAATTAGAATCTTATCATAGTAGATTTTATCCAATTTTGAAATCAAATTTCGAATTTTTTCTACAGATAGCAAATCCAACAAATTACCCAACTCTAATTTATGTTTTATTTTCAAAATTTTTCCAGCTCAGTGAGGAACCTGAGCTAAACTGGATTTTCAAAGCTTAACAACTTTGAAGTTGTTGAGGTAAATCCGATAACCAATTTTGGTTGTTGATATTTTCGGTTGGAAATCTCCTCTATAAATTAAGGGTTGAGGTGAAGAAGAAACTCACTTCTCAAACCCAAAGTCTCTTCCATCTCTGTCTGTCAATTCTCTCGACGAAGATTTTTCTCCATCAACCAAGCCCTAGCCAAAATCCTCCTCCACCGAAGTCACAACAAGCTTCCTTCCAGTGCGACGAAGTTTCCTTCCTCCGGCGATGACTCTTCAACGACGGTAGCAACGACTCCCTCTCTCTCGAGACTCTGTCTCCATCACAAATCGTGAAGAAGAAGTGTAAACCACTAAGAAGTGAAGATCATGAAGAGAAAGACGCGGTTGGTGAAGAATACCAGAATCGGTTCTTTATTGAAGTTGGGCGAACCGAGCCGGACTGGATCAGACCGAACTAAATTAGATCGAATCGGACTGAACCTGTTGGACTAGCCCAAACTCGACCCGGTCCAATTTCAACCCGAAATTCTCCTAAGGCTTTCAAGATAAAATCCAATTTCATTCTTCGTTCCATTTAAAGATTTTGTCAGTAAGGAATTTCTATCCAATTTCTTCCAAGGAGTATTATTATTTTTTTTTAAAGGAATTTAACCACATCTATTCCTTAGGCAGGCTCGAATATTCGGAGTCTACAGAAACCCTAAAAATTCTATTTTCTCGAAAGCCAGGTAAGTAAAGATATGGTTTTCAACGTTTTAGCCATTAACCCTACATCACAAAAAAAATTTTTATTTAAATTCTTTTGCAGCTTTATTATATTATTTACTTATGATATTTGAACTGTGAAAGCATGATTAGATATTGACATATAAGTAAATAACGATAAAATTGATAGGTCATCCTGTATGTGTGTGAAATTGATGGAATTGATGGAAAACATTTTGTGATGCCTAATGAGAGCCAAAACGCATGGAAATTTGAGATGGTTAATGAAAGTCTGAATGCATGAAACCTTGCGATAGTTAATGAGAGCTTGAAGCTTGGTAGGGCTGGAAAATGAATTCCAACCAGTATGTAACTTTAAGCATAGAAACTCGGCAACACATGAAATTAAGTTAACTATGCATATATATTTTTACTCACTGAGTTTATCTTACCACTTACCTTTGTGATATAGGTGAATTTTTAACAGAAGATAATTTTGGGCTGATCGAGGATTTTTCTGAGGTAGAAGAGCATATAGAGGGAGATATTGGAAGTTTCAATGATGGGTCAGAAGAATAAATTTTATTTCATATTATTGTTTTACTATTTTAAAATAAACTCTACTTAGTGTTTAAATTTATAAAGTTATTCAAATAAATTTCGTTGTATTTAGATATTAAATAAATTTTGTTAATTTTCAAATAAATGTTTTGTATTCGTTACTGTTTTATACAAGTTTATTTCATGAGATATAATTAATTAGTACAAACCCTAATAAATATTCCTAAACTATTTTGCTAATAAATATAACTATTTTTCTTAAATGCTTATGTCTTAAATATTGGTTTTTCTATTTTCAAAGATTGATCAAATTTTGTAATTTAAGGTTTAGAACGACCAAATTAAACCTAATTTTTGTAAATCAATTTGAAAATTTTTTTTTAGTGTTTACAATTTAGGGAAAATAAAATTTGGAATGTTACAATCACATTATCAATATCATTAGTTCTATCAACATAATATAATAATCACAACACATCAAATCCTCAATTAACAATATAATCATAACTACTCAAATCCTAGCATCTTGTGATGTAAGCCGTGATGCTAAACACATACAGTAATTACTTACCTTGGGGTCTTAGAATTTACCCGGTTTATCTCCTTGAGTTGATAGACCTAAAACATATAACAATAAAAGTTAGTATCCATGTTCTTCTTTATTTGTCTTAATTTATTCCATTAATTCTAATTCCTTGGTCATAATCATATTGTCCAAAACATAGCATATAAAATTACTACTCATAATCGGTTACTTCTAAATTGTCCAACTTCCAAATTAATCGTCGAAACATATCCAAACTTCCATTTATAAGTCCAACCAGGGTTATTTCATCCAGAAGCATAAATTTACTATCTATATTCTGTCATATCCATATCATCCAAAAACACGGAGTATATACTGTACAAAGTTCCAATTATTTCTTCCACAGAGTATTAATCTTCAACTTTCTAATTAAATATTCTTAATCATAAATCAAAACTGATAAAATTATCCAGTTCGGTTGATACACCTTTGTTTCAACCTCACTGTTATCATAACTCGTCCAAATTGACAAGATCATAATAGCTTATTAAATAAAATAAATCTCCAATATACTCTGTTTCAACTCACGGTAATCTAAAACAATATCACCTAAACTCCATATACTCTGTTTAAACTCACGATACTCCAAAACAACATCACTTAAACCTAAACAACTTCACTAACCTTCAAAGATCACCTCACTCTCAAAAAATAGCTGGAATTGTTTCTTTCATCTTCTGTCTATTTCAAAGAGCCGAGACCTCTATTTATAAGGGTTATAAATCGATGTTCTATACCATTAGTCATCCAATCCACCAATCAAAATCGTCCATCAAACCACTTAATTAATTGCAAGCATTTAAGTCATCATAATCCATTGTGCTTATGTAGTCAGAGGTCTCTGTTTAATCCCCAAATAGCCCCGCAAGCCAATTCCTTAAATATCATTCACTTTAAATTCTGCACAATTTTTGTGGACACCTATGCATCTATGGATGCCTACACTCTCGTTGAGCATCTTTTCCAGTGAATATTCCCAATATCCGCCTATATGTGATTGCCATGTTACCTCGCGTTTAACCTGTAGTGTTCATAGCGGACGCGTTTCTATCCATGGGCACTAATGCTTTTGCGAGTCCACTGTTTAACTCACACCAATTAACCAAAATGACCTTGTTTATTTCCCTTTATTAACCAAAATGGTTACGTTTCACTTAAAAAAATGTTGCCGCGAAACCATTCCTATATGCGGAAGCATGCCATATAAATCTAAGGGTCCTTAATTAATCCTATACTTTGATCCTATTGTCACCATTTTGTTAGATTTTGGTGTAACCCGAATTCTATTGGGCCGAGCCGGTGGGCCCGCATTGTAAATCTCATTTAGAGTTTTGTTTTCTCTATAAATTGATGTAAATTAGAGTTGCAAAACTCGCGGTTGCATTTTGATCTTCATAGTAAATTTATTTCTCTGCCCGTGGTTTTTTCCCGTATGGGTTTTTCCATGTAAATCTGGTGTCTCACATCGTATTTTCCTTTTCTGGTTATCGTTCGATCTCTAACAATTGTTATCAGAGCGCCATGTTGTTTTGGTAGTTATTCTTGCGCTTGTCAAATGGAGGAGTCTAGTAACAGTAGCAATACTATGATTAAGCTCACGACTACCAACTACTCAATATAGAAGTCGCGAAAGGAAGATCTATTATGTTGTTTGGATTATGAAGACACACTTTTGGGAGATGAGGGCAAACCAAACGAGATATCTGAAAAAGATTGGGCTAAGTTGAACAAGAAAGCAGTTAGCAAAATTCTATAGTAGGTCGATAACAGTGTTTATCAGCATGTTGCCAATGAGACAAACGCCATCAAGGTTTGGAAGACTCTAAGGGTGTAATGACCCAGTTTTTATTTACTTTAAAATCGTGTGAAATTTAAAACTTTCTTCCTTTATAACACCTGATCGTTAAAACTTTTTACTTAAAACATTTATCAATTGCAGCAGAAGTAATAAAATTCTTTTATAAAACGCAGCGGAATTAAAACAAAGCATTAAAGAATATTAAGTAATTTACAAACCCTTTTTACAAATAAATTCCTTTTAAATTCTTTAGTCTAACCAGCCACAAGATCCACCTGTGTAAATCCTTAATCAATTGTCTTTGACCTGTTTTCCTGTTGCTCGTACGTACCTACATTACGGGGAAAACAATGAGCCTAACACCTAACAAGAATCAGAATGAAATGCAATGCAAGTGATATGCATGATCATACAATGCATTACAGAAGAGAGCCGTATCTCTTTTGGAAGCCAAAAGTGAGATACACCCAGGGTCATGTGGACTAACCACTTCACTTCAGACAAGGAGATATATACATCGGGGGTGTTCCACAAGCCAGTATCACACTCCTTGTTAAAGACGTTGGGGATTTCAGAACGGGAGAAGGATGAACCTAGATTCCACATAGATAACTCCTACCACACCGCTCCCTATATGGGAGCATTCTACCGTATGGAATGTCACCGATCATCCCGAACTCCCACACGCCTATTTACATATATTAAGTATGACATACAATATGTAAATAGTTTCATAATTCCTAGGTATGATGCATGTATGCCACATAATATACAGAGAGCACACAACAATATACAAGGCATGAATGTCAAACATAATTCACATAATAGTGACAGATTTCACAACAATGTTAGCTATTCACAACAAGCAATTTAAAGACAATGCACATGATATGCGTGATCATGCAATGCATTACAGAAGAGAGTCGTATCTCTCCTGGAAGCCAAAAGTGAGATACACCTAGGGTCATGTGGCCTAACCACTTCACTCCGACAAGGAGCTATTTCCATCGGAGGAGTTCCACAAGCCACTATCACACTCATTGTTAAAAACGTTGGGGATTTCAGAACGGGAGGAGAATGAACCCAGATTTCACGTAGATAACTCCTACCACACCGCACCCTATATGGGAGCATTCTATCGTATGGAATGTCACCAATCATCCCAAACTCCCATGACTATTTACATATATTAAGTATGACACACAATATATAAACAAGTTCATAATTCCTAGGGTGATGCATGAATGTCACGAACTAAGTCACAGAAACAACAGACAATAGAAACACAACCAATTTAATTACAATTGCAATCAGAAATTCACTTGAAAGGCACTGTGTTAATCTATCAAAATATCCAGGTTTCAAACAAGCATTTAAATTAAGACAATGTAATTTTAGAGTTGTTCATTAACGATGCGAGCAAGAGCAAATCATGTTCTAATCCAACCAGATGTGGGGTTCAACTTCAACTCATCATGACATTTCTCAGGTTCAATTCAAGTAAGTTGATTGATAAGTGTATGTTAAACTCAATGATATCAACAGTGAGTGCAAGAACAGTTTACTATACTTGATCTACAACGCACCGTTCATGTAATGATAGTAGTTAATTCAATTTACAGTTTAATCCAAGCATAAAGGACCCAAGGTAACGTGTGAGCAGGGATTTACATTCTAGCAACCCATAATTGACAGTGTCTATCATTGGTACTCAATCCATCATCAACAATGTATATTTACTATCCAGTCACAAAGCATATCGACAATGATTTCAAGAAATTGACAATACAACTTTCCAAACATTCTACCAAGTTCAGTTCAGATCATAATCTACATGATAACTACTGATTTTCATTGATCATGCTTTTCATTCAATTCAAAATCCACTATCAATAAATTTATTTCATGTCTTTCATCCAATCAAAAACACAACAACAAAACCCGTAATGTAGGGCCTCCTTTGGCCAACTACAAATTCCAATTCTTATCTCAAGTGTTCCAAGACCTTCGCAACAGCAGTAGTTTTCTCTACAGACCCAACACTTTCGTATCCTCCAGAACAGGGAAACCTTTCCCTGCGAATCCAAGCAGCAACACCAACAACTCCAGCTCACAGGAGAAAACAAAACTCCTTACCACAAGCACTCACCTCACACCACAGCAGGAGAAAGGAGATTTTAGAACACTCACCAGGGGACTCCATCGCTTTATAGGCAGAAGAGACATCAATGACGCACGGTTGGAGGATAATTGCACACTTCAAGGAGGGTGGCCCAATGCTCCATCACCACGTGGAAGACTTGCCAGAGGAGCAGCTGGAGGAAACCAACTCCTGTCCGGTCCAGCCCGTACGCATGGGTTACGGTTCACCCTCCCCTGTCATTGCCAATTCGTCATGGTCATCGCCACATTGTAATGCCGAGCAACAAAATGCCAAGGAGAGGAGGAAATCGGCCAAACATACCCAGTCCCAACACCGGAATCCACAGCCATCGGAAATGCACTCCAATTCAACCCACGGATATCACGATCCAATTCGTGCCCTAGCCATCATGTGATTCGCTGTCCCCGCTGCACCACGACGCTGCCCGACGCACGTCCGTCTGCTGGCCAGCGCATCGAGCCCGAGCCCCAGCCCGAGCTCACTCCCTCACACTGTCTTCCTTCCGCTTCGTCGCCCTCCCTCTCTCTCTTTTCTCTTCTTCGTCTCTCCCTCTTTCGGTCACAATATCACTTGCTCAAATGGCCAGTGGGCCATTTGATTTAAGCCGTAGACCTAACCGGTTCAACTCCCTTCCATTTTTCCTTAACCGATTTTTCTTCCTTTTTCTCCTAATTTATTTGTTCCAATTTATTTATTCTTTTATCTTAAATTCTCATTTTTTCATTTATTTAATTTCCCTCAATTAACTTTTCCCAATAAATCCCATTATATATTTTCCTAACATAATTTAACGCGTAACATCCAACTAATCCAATTATACCTCAATTGATTATTCATTTTATCCTTTTTAAATTCTGATATTAAAGTCGGGGTATTACAAAGGGAGTTGTATGAAAGAAGAATGCGCATAATAAAACTTTTCTTTTTAGGAAATTGATGTATCTTGGATACACAGGTTTCTGATCACTTGAATATTTTTCAGGGAATTCTGAATTAGTTGGCAGCACTTGATATGAAGCTAGATGATGAGTTACATATTTTGTGTTTGATTAGTTCATTGTCTGATAGTTGGAAAACTCTTTTTGTTTCTCTTAGCAATTCCGCTCCATATGGTATTCTCACTTTGAAGATGGTGAAAGAAAGTATGTTGAATGAAGAAAATAGAAAAAAAGAGCGAGTGCTAACTGCACAGAGTTAGGTGCTAGTTTTAGAGAGACGAGGTAGAAGTAAGAGTAGAAATCAAAAGAGCCGTGATAGTAATGACATATCACGAGGGAAGTCTCAAACAAGGAATGACTTCAAATGTTTCCATTGTGACATGCTAGGGCACAAGAAATCTCAGTGTAGAAAATAGTTGAGAGAACAAAAACACAATCAAAAAGACGAAAGGAAGATAGGTGATGTCAATACAACAGCTGCTGGAGATGGAGATGTGACTATTATTTGCAATGATAACAGTATTAACCTCACATGTCAAGATCCTCGTTGGGTAGTAGATTCTAGTACTTCATACCATATTACTTCTCAGCGTGATGTATTTTCTACCTACAGTGATGGTGAGTTTGGTCATGTGAAGATGGGGAACAATGCAGAGTGCAGGATAGTAGGCATGAGTGATGTCTATATGATGAATACTGAAGCCGGATGTCAATTGCATCTGAAGAATGTGAGACATGTTCCTAATATTCGTCTAAATTTGATCTCCACTAGTATACTTGATGACAAGGGATATCATGGCCACTTTGGTGAAAGTAAGTGGAAGCTCACTAAGGGGTCATTGGTGGTTACTAGAGGAAAGAAACACAATTTTCTTTATTTGGTGCAGGCTACGTCTTATGAGGGAGAAGTGAATACAGTTGATGGCTCGTCTACTCAACTATGGCATATGAGGCTTGGACACATGAGTAAAAATGGTATGCATAAGCTTTCTCAGAAATAGATAATTTCTGGTTTAAAGTCTACAGAGCTAGCGGTATGCACTCATTGTTTAGCTGGTAAACAATACATGGTATCTTTTAAAACCTTGCTTTCGTCTAGAAGACCAAATGTGTTAGATTTGGTGCATACTAATATTTTTTCTATGGATACTATGAGTCTTGGTGGTGCTCGCTATTATATTACTTTTATTGATGATCATTTCAGAAAGGTGTGGGCTTATGCTTTGAAAACTAAAAATCAAGCTTTATGTTTCTTTAAGCTTTTCCAGGTGTCAGTTGAGAGAGAAATTGGTAAGAAATTGAAATGTGTCTACTCAGATAATGGTGGTGAATACAGAGGGCCATTTGAGGAGTATTACAGAACTCATGGGATCAAGTTTAGAAAAACAGAGCCAAAAACGCCTCAGCACAATGGGGTTGCAGAGACGATGAACCGCACGATTAATGACAAGATTTGTTGTATGCTCTCTCATGCAAAGTTGCCAAAGTCCTTTTGGGGAGAAGCAATGAGATTGTCAGTTGACTTGATAAATTTTCGCCTTCAATTTCTTTGAATCATGATATAACTCAAAGGGTGTGGTCAGGGAAAAATGTTTCATATGAGCACTTAAGAGTTTTTAGTTATATGACATTTGTGCATATTCTTAGAGATGAGAGATCTAAACTTGACAATAAAACGAGGTAGCGCATTTTTATTGGGTATAATCATGAGGAGTATGAGCACAAATTTTGGGATCCGATCAACAAGAAAGTTATCAGAAGTAAATATGCATTTTTTTTTTAAGATCAAACCATTGTAGACTTTGGTAAGACAGATAAGCCAGAGTCCAACAGTGAAGAGCAAGTTGATTCAAGTATGGTTCATTCACCTACAGTTCCTATTAATGATAACAGAGATACACAGATAGATGATCCTCTTCCAGTTAATGATAAATCAGTTAAAGAGAACCCAGTAGAGCCACCGGCTGAGTCTTAGTTGAGAAGATCCACTAGAGACAGAGAACTTTCTAGAAGATAGTTTACCAGTGATTATATGTTGCTCATTGAAGGAGGAGAACCAGTGACTTATCAGGAGGTTCTTTCACATGAGAAAAAAAATGAATGGTTGTATGTAATGCAAGATGAGATGAATTTAGTGCAAAAGAACAACACTTATGACTTGGTAAAACTACCGAAGAGAAAGAGAGCTTTGAAAAACAAGTGGGTGTTTAGATTGAAGTCAGACAAAAATAGCTTACAGCCAAGGTATAAGATAAGAATAGTTGTGAAAGGATTCAGTCAGACAAAAGATGTTGACTTTGATGAGATTTTCTCGCAGTTGTGAAGATGAGTTCAATTCGAGTTGTTTTGGGACTTGTGCTAGTTTTGACTTGGAGGTGGAACAACTTGATGTGAAGACATCTTTCCTCCATGGAGATTTAGAGGAAGAGATTTATATGGAGTAGCACGAAGGTTTTAGAACTGAAGGAAAAGAAGATCTTGTCTGTAGATTGAGAAAGAGTTTATACGACCTTAAGCAAGCGCCAAGACAGTGATACAAAAAGTTCAACGCTTTTATGGAAGTGAATGGGTATAGTAAGACTTCTTCTGACCATGGTGTTTTCATGAAGAACTTTTCTGACGGTAACTTTGTGATTCTTTTGTTGTACGTCGATGATATGTTGATTGTTGGACAAGATGCTGTTAAGATAGAGAAGCTAAAAAAAGAGCTCAGTAAATCCTTTGCCATGAAGGATTTAGGTCCAGCTAAGCAAATTCTTGGCATGAAGATTATTCGTGACAGGAAGAAAAACAAATTGTGGTTATCTTAGGAGAGGTACATAGACAGAGTTCTTGAGAGATTTAACATGAGCAATGCAAAGTCTGTTGTGTCTCCACTTGCAAGGCATTTTAAGCTGAGTGCCAAGCAATGTCCTACAAGTGATAATGAGAAGCAAGGGATGAAGAATGTGCCTTATGTATCCGCAGTGGATAGCTTAATGTATATCATGGTGGGTGCAATACTAGATATTGCTCATGCAATTAGTGTTGTCAATCATTTTCTTTCTAATTCAGGGAAAGAGCATTGGGTAGTAGTAAAATGGATTCTTAGGTATCTTAAAGGTACTTCCAAGGTGTGTTTGTGCTTTAGAAATGGTAAGCATGTGTTGGATGGCTTCACAAATGCAGATATGGCTAGTGACATGGACTCAAGGAAGTCTACATCAGGATATTTGGTTACTTTTGCAGGGGAGCTATTTCATGACAATCTAAACTACAAGATTGCGTTGCTTTATCTACTACAGAGGCTGAGTACATTGCAATTACAGAAGCTTGTAAAGAAGTCTTGTGGATGAAAAAGTTTAAACAAGAATTGGATCATGAACAAGATAAATTGATTTTGTACTGTGACAACCTTAGTTTAATTTATCTTAACAAGAATTCCACTTTTCACTCACGTACAAATTATATTGATGTGAGATATCAAGGAGTATATATTGAACGGTGGAGATCGTCGTTTGAGCTTTCTAAGGTAGTCTGTTGGGGTAAAAACGGAACTGCAGCTTGATTACCCTATGTTTATTGTAATATCAGGTAAAAATAAAATAATAATAATAAATAATAAAATAAATATTACTAAGTTAAATTTGGAGAAGACGTTTTAGAGAAACGTCTTCCCCATTGTACGCATCTCTAGGGACTAAGAAGGAAACACCTCCCCCAAATCCCTCGTCAAGCTCTATTTCCCTGGCAGAAACCCTTCTTTATTTCTCCTCTCATCTGATACTCTCTCTCTCTCTCTCTCGGCGAATTAGAAGAAAAGTGGAAAGAAATCACCCTTACAGAGGAAGGAAAATTTTCTCCTTACCTTCCCCATTTCTTTCCTCTCATATAAAAGCCGAGAACCCTCCCTCTTTCCCTCTTGCTATTGACAGAATCATGGTCGAATTGACAAAGAATTTTGCCTCTGTACTGTAAAGAATTAGCCATGGTAAGTTGAAATCTTTCAACTTTGCAAAGTTAATCGTGTGCTTAGAATCCTGTTTTGATCCATTTTCATCTGAAGGAAATCGAGCTTTGGCCAACTTCTGAGGGCAAATTGTTGGTTGTCGTTGTGTCGATTGGAGACATCAGTGACGAGAATCATTGACATAAGGTATGAAAAATTGAAACTTTACTTCGATGAACTCACCGTTTATGGACGTTTAATATGAATAATTGAACTATGAAAATTTGGATTTATTTTACCTATTGATGAGTTAGATTTTGGACAAAGTGTTTGATTATTGCGGCGACTAATCCCCATAATCTTCGTTCACATTTGATCGCCAAAGTACAACTCAGCCCGACTTCGGTCGAATGAGTGACTGAAGAACTCGTTTGTGACTTGTTGGAACAAGGGTATCTCTCACGATGGCCAAATTGCGATCGTTCGCGTTGAAGGCGACGATCCACAAGGAGTCTTGTGTTTGAGCTACATTCCTAACTCAGTGGGCTGCAGGTCTACGAGCCATAGGCTTCTGTTTAATATTGGGCCGGACTATAGTCCAACTATATGGAAGACTAATTATTTAGTCACTTGGGCTTGCGGTCTGGGCTTAACGCCTGGACCAATTGATTTGCAAACCAAACTTATTTTAGGCCTAGTTTGGGCCAGAATTTTGGATTATTTTATCACATCAATAGTTAATTGATTTTAATAATAATTGGACATTTTTATTTATAAAATTAAACCAAAAAATTTAATGCCTAAATTTTTGAATAGGTAACCATGTTTAACTAAAAATTCGTGGACGGCTGGAATTGAGCTATTCAGACTTTTGGATCTTAATTGGTGTAAGTTTACTTCGAGGTAGAGATTATTTATGCATTGCATTTGCATACTTTTTATAAAATAATTATTTTGAAACGAGTCTCATATCAAAACGACGCGTCCATTTTTATGACCGTCGAATTTTTATATTATATTTTATTTCACTGTTCACGTTTCCAATTAAGCATGCCTATAAATATTTGTTTATCAACTTTGTCGTGCGAATTGAGTTTGATCGACCTGATTTGAGGTCTATTTTATTTTCATACATTTTATCGTGCAAAATGTGTTTGTTTGTTATTGAATTGGATAATAGGAGATCTTTCAAATGTTATTGGGTTTGAATCTTTAAAGTGCAAATAGTTAATAAGATAGCTATATGTGTCGTGTCCTTGAGTTGCGAATCTCTTAACCAGATCAGGGTATTTCTTTAGCTTTTGCGATTGTCGAGCATCGCCTTTATTCTATTATATGTCTATAGTATGGTGTGCCTGGAATTTGTGAGTGACTTCATTTTTACTGTGATTTTTAATTTGTACAACAAATGTTTATTTTAATTACGTACCACATATTAGTGGATGATTTCATACATATGCCATTTTGTATCCCATTTTCTGAAAGGAATTTATGAAACGTGAATTTTAAATTTATGCATGCTTAAACATCATTTTAATTTAAATTTTCTTTAAAAATATAATCCCTATTGAGTTTAGTCAACTCACCCCAATGATATCTTTCATGATTTTATCAATCGAATTTTCAGTTGCCAATCATGTTTAAATCCGGCGAAGTTTTATATTTATGTTAGCATTCTCCCTTGAGAGATATTTTGTGAGGTATACTTTAGTTGGATGGCTGTAATCCATAATTTACTTTTCGCACAGTTATTTCATTTTGGATTGTATTACTTGCTATCTGATATCACTTGTTGAACCTTATATGCCCATGTTGGTTGAGTCATGGCTATAACTAATATTTAAGTCTTTTGCTGTTAATTAATGAAATTTTAAGTGAAATGGGTTGGACGATTCAGTCCTTTGGGTTGGGTCATTCCCCATTCTTTCTTGGGTTCCTTTTGGGTCGTGACATTTATCCTCTCTTATGTTTTGTTATCTTTCAAGATTGTTGTGTTCAGTCTTGATAAATATTATATGTCACTAGTTTGTTGAGCTAAAAAGAACTTTGGTGTACCCATTATTTCTGTTATAGTGGAATGTTTGATTAAGTGGCCTACAGGTCTTGTGGTTTTTTACTTTCATACTTTTGAGGGTTTTCACACTAAAAATTTGGTGTTGTGATCTCATTATATTTGCTGGTTTGCTTTGCCTATTTGATTGCACAAAGAGAGAAAAATGTATTTTATTCCGCTGTGTATTTGGGTTCTTTTTCTCAACACATTTTACCTGTTCTTTCCAAATATTTTGCGGTCACCTTTCTTACCGTGGTCATCATCTAACGGTCGACAATTCATCCGCTTATCTTATTTTAATCTAACAGTTAATTTCCTTTCCGAAAGGAATCTTCTAATCTGCAGAAGCATCTTCTTCCTACACCATCATCAAATCCGATGACTGACATTCTTTTATCATTTTGATCCAACGATCAATACTTCTCCCGCGCTACATCATTCTCTTCCGTGGAAGCCTTCTCTTCCCTTCAACCATATGATCCAACAGACATCCTTTTCCTATCCAAAATCCAACGATCGCCCATTCACCCGATCACTATTCAGCCTTGCATTAAATCCTTGCCTTCATTCAATACATTAGTTCATCCTTAATCTTATCCATCCATTTTCTTTATTCAACTATTGACATTTCTCTCCTCCTAAAATATTTTCATTCACTTCTACTCATTCCCTTGTGAACAAAACCGTGACAATTAAAATATTCAAATTTTCCTCCAAATAAATTATCGTAACATAATCTCACTTATTTTTCCTTAAAAATATTTCTTATTTCTCTATGATATTACATTAAATCCGTCACTTGTATATTATAATTTCTTCTTTAGAAGGTATTTTAAAATGACATCTAGTTGTTTGGGTTATTTCTAACTTGATTTCAAACTTTATGGATTTCCTATATGACAATTTCAAATTTTGTTAATCACGCGATAGAGTCGAAATCAAGTTAAAAATTAGTAGAGAGTTTAGAGATCGAGTTAAAAATACATTATTAAGTGTAAAATATGATATACATTAGTTGAATTTAGCAGATAAATTAACAAAAATATCTAAATTATTAATAGTGAAAAGATGAAGTTTCTATTTGTCTAAAAAAAAATAATAATAATAATTTAAGTTATGATCGCCAAAAGGCCAAGTCTCCGTCTCCTTCTAAAAACTATCACTACCCTCGTTAAACACGAATTAGAAGTGGTGCTGTGGTGGAGGAAGGAATCATTATCTCCACCGCAAACTCTGTCAAACTAATTTCTAACTTCTATCGAGTGGTCCTCTTTTTTCAGGCGTTGATCAACTTTGAATTCACCGCACGTCGAATTTTCATACCAACCCATTGATGGGGTTTGATCAAACGGAAACGTATGCTTGAGGGTAACCGAAAAGATTGTCATTTTTCCAGATAAAAATGTGATAAAAAAATGGAGAATTTTTTTGAGAAATGACGCAAAATCTGACTGATCTAAATGCCCTTTTCAAACTGGAGTTCGTTTGGGAGAGTAGAGGCTTCTTCCAAGAGTCTTGTGCAGAGCAGTATCAGATTGAACAGCCCTATCAGTAGATGGCTGAGTCTTCTTTCTACGTCTTTTACTGTGCCTTTGTTCTTCGTTCTTCACAATTTGATCTGTATTTGCTCCCTCCCCACATTCATCATCCCCTGTTTCTGCCCTTCCATGGATCGAAACAACGTAAACAAAACACCCAGTTGGCACGTCATTCAACTCCATCACCTGCTCCAATCTCTTGACCACAGTGTTCATGGCGGGCCTGGATTTGGGGTGGTGGCTCAGACATTGGTAGGCCAAGGCGGCAACTTTCTTAGCCCCTTCTACTGAAAACTGCCCTTCAAGTCTAGGGTCTATTACCCTGTCCAGTTTTAGGGTATCCTTCAAGAAGGGTCTTGCCCACTTTACCAGATTCTGCTCTCTGCAAGGTCTGGTTTTGTCCACTGATCTTCTTCCCGTTAATAGCTCTAGAAGAACCACTCCGAAACTATACACATCGCTCTTTGTCGTTAGATGGCCTGAAAAAGACGGACCAAATCAAAAAACCATAATTCAGAACAGTGAAGTTCTGAAAAGTGAAGTTCATTTGCCTGTCATTATGTATTCGGGAGCTGCATAGCCTTCAGTTCCCATGACCTCAGTCGTGATGTGTGTTTCATCTCCTTCCGGCCCGTCAGTGGCTAGTCCGAAATCAGACAGCTTGGCGTTGTAATCCTGAAAAAGTTTACATTTTCTTAATCATTTTCATAAATTACGCAAAATGAGATGCAAACAAGAGATTATACAGAATCTAGTAAGATGTTCGAAGCTTTGAAATCTCTATAGATCACTGGCTTTTCTTCTTCGTGGAGGAAAGCCAGGCCTTTGGCTGCTCCAACTGCAACCTTTATTCTTGTTAACCATGGCAAAGTTGTAGAATAACCTGCATTAATCAAAACCGTTAGAATATTAAAGAAAATCCCATTTTTCAATGAAAAAAGGATTGGATTTTACCTTTAAATAACTGGTTTTCCAGATTGCCTCTTGACATGTATTCATAGACAAGCAGCCTGTGTTTATCCTCGCAGCAATATCCAATCAATTTCACTAGATGACAGTGCTTTAGTTGTCCAAGAAAAATTACCTCAGCCTGCAAAGAAAGAAATCAACCGTCTAAATTTCATCTAATTCTCAGATTTCTAGTAGATAATCAAACAGCTCAAAAGAATATCTCTTTCTTTGAACATGGCTGAAGGACATGCTCACCAGCCACTCCCGATGTCCCTGAGAGCCGTCGAGATCAAGAACCTTAACGGCAACGTGCTTCTCCTTAAGACTACCACATCCGATTTCGTTGCCGATAAACCCTTTATAAACCGGTCCAAACCCACCTTCGCCGAGAAAATTGTTCTTGGAGAAGTTTTTGGTGATGGCTTTGAGCTCCTTGAGGGTGAAAATATGAAGGTTTGAAGCAATACGAGAACTAGAGGGGTCACTCATGACTGATGAGGATGACTGGTTGCTTAAACCAGAGAGAGATAACCTTCTCAATGAATACTGGTTCAAAGGCTGTGAAATTGGAGGGTGTTTCTTTGGTTTGAAGCAGATGGGTAGGAAGGATTTCAAAGTAATCTCTCTGAAACCCATTGTTTATTCTGATGATTATCACTTTTGTTAAACACCCTTTATAGAGTTTTAAATTCTTCAAAGAGAGGGTGGTCGGTTCTTCTGGATCAGATTGTTGGGATGGGTTTAATTTAGAGGCAATCAGTGGAGAAGTCTATGCTTTCATGATGACTAACCAAGCTTTTTTCCTTTTTGACCGAGTGCAGTAAAACCTTTTGGAAAGATCTACAGATTCATAAGAATTTCCCCGAACACACGATGCATAACTTAATTTCTAATGATTCTACTGAAAAGAGTTGAAGAAATGGTCATGTAATATGAATTCGAAGGCTGTCTTTTGAGTTCGGACTCTTGACTTGGAAGATTGACAGCAAAAAGCTTGCCTAGAAAGTCCCAACACACCCCGCGTGGACACGCATACGAAAACAAAGAAACAGAGATGGATAGAGCGTTTGCATTTTCACATTAAAACGTGAAACAGCCGCTAAGAAGCCAACGGGATAAGTCCACAAAAGAGCGTAGATTATATGTATTGAAAAGGATCATCCACTGGTTTGGATGATTGATCCACACAAACGGGTCAAAAGTGAATTAAAATGTTTGGACTGAACTCAAAAAATGAGGCTGAAATACAGAAAACGACGAAGCCATTAATGCTTGAGTAACTAGAGGTATTTTACTGACTACATAGGAGACGAAGTAAATGGAAATAAAGAAGTAGGGTCGATTCTAGATGTGAAAACCATATTTTATCTCACCACAACCCAAAAAGTTCTCAACTTTTACAATGGGAATTAGAGGTGGCTAACGACCCGAGCCGAGCCGGACGAGCTTGAAAAAGTCTGGCTCGTCGAGCCTGCCGAGCTTAACGAGCTGAGCCTAACGAACGAGCCGAGCCTTAACGAGCCCAGCCTTAACGAGCCGATCGAGCCTAACGAGCCTCAACGAGCCGAGTCTAACGAGCCAAATATACATAAATAATAATATCTTATATAAATATATTATAAATTATTTTCAATATTATATAATTTAAAATTATAATAAATATTTATTATTATAATGTAAAAATATTATAATTAATAATTTAATTGAATAAATATTTTTATTGAATTGAATAAATATTTTTATTACAATTTCAAAATGAAAATGAAAATTACAATTTCAAATATAAATTATAATTTCAAAGCACAACTTAAAAGATAAAGAAAATATATGAAAATGAAAATTACAATTTCAAATTTAAATAAAAATTTAGTCCTCGACATCCAAATTTTTGAATTCTTCAACTATGTCATCTTCTCGTTGTTGATCTCTCGTCACAGCGTCGTTCCAATCCTTCATGCAAATGAGTGCCTCAACTATTTCTGGTGCAAGTCTTCCTCGTTTATCATCGTACACACGTCCACCTGCACTAAAAGCAAACTTCGATGCTACTGTAGAGACCGGAGGTGTTAGTAGATCACGTGCCATTCTAGAAAGAATAGGAAATGAAATAGAGTTGACTCTCCACCAAGCCAAAATATCAAAATCATCGGGGCAAGAAATGTTATGGTAGGTGTTAAGATAAATATCGAGTTCATCTCTTTGTGAATTATAAGAATGAACATTGCTATCTATTTGCTTAAATATATCATACATAAAATCTTGTGGATCTCCACCACAAGCACCACTACTAGAACTAGCATGCATATCATATGAAGGAATTGAACGATTATTAGAATATTTAATTTCATAAGAAGAAAATAAATTATCAATTTCATTTATTAATTGAGCACCATTAATTGAAGAAGAAATACCTAAATTAGAAGAAATTCTATCAAGCATTATACGCACTCCATCTAATTTAAATCTAGGATGCATTATGCATGCAAAACAAAAAAATATGAGGTATGTTAAGCCAATATTTTTTAAATTTTTTTTTCCATTTTTTCAATTAATGCACAAATTCGTTTCTTTGTTTAAATATTTGAAAAGTACCCGTTAATTTTATAAAAAGTGGGAGAACAAGATGAGTAGTGAGATAATAAATTCCCGAACATTTATTTGTAGCTTCATAAAATGGTTTTAAAAAATCAAGAAATAAATTAGCAATATCGCAACTATTATGATCAAGAGTAATACATTTTGTTTTTTCACTAATATAAGCACAAATAACTAACCAATATGGCTTAGCATTTTCTAACATTAAATAAGTCGAATTCCACCTTATATCTACATCGGTTTTTAATTTTCTTGGTTTAAGTTGAACAACTTTACAATATTCTTTATATTCTTGTTGTCGCGTATTAGATGAAGTAATAAAAGAAATTGCAGATCGAATAGATTCAATATGTAGCGAAATATGTGACATGCCATCTCAAACAACTAAATTGAAAATATGACAAACACATCTCATATGAAAAAGAGTATTATGAGCCGTATCTAATTGAAATAACATTTTAAATTCAAAAATTGCAACATCGTTAGCAGCAGCATTATCTAGCGTAATACTAAAAATTCTATCTCTAATAGCATATTCTTGCAAAATTCCAACAATATATTTATAAATGGTAACGCCACTATGTGGATATTCACAACTACGAAATCCTAATATTCTTTTATTTAATTGCCAAGAGTCATCAATAAAATGAGAAGTTACGACAATATATCCTAAAGCATTAGGTGCACTCCATAAATCAGAAGTAATACAAATAGACATAGACGGAGCATTTGAAAAAAACTCAATTAATTCGTTTTTCATATGATTATACATTTTAATAATATCACTTCGCGTCGTACTTCTAGGGACTCGTCTAAAACTAGGATTAATATACTCTTTCATAAAATTTTCAAATAACTCGCTATCAAACATAGATAAAGGTGCCTCAGATTGTGATATATATTTTGCTACTCCTCTCATTTTATTATGTGAATACATAAAATTGCCACTGCCACTAACATTTATGAGTGTTTGTGTAGGGTCTCTCACTTGCGCGTTAGAGTGATATTTTGCATAATGCCTACCAAGTGTGCTAGTAAAACTACCGGATACGTATGCATAATGTTTAATACAATATTTATATTGTGCTCTACTTTCTATTTTTCCACCAATTTTAATATCTTTCATTTCAAAATTATTCCATACATTCGATGTTTTACTTCTTTTTTTTCTAGGTGACGATGTGGATGCATGTGCCGATGATTGATCAATTGCAATTGTGAGATTATCTTCCCTAATTTCCTCAATATCATCGTTAGTGTCATTAAAAGTGTCAATTAAAAAATCACGAGGATCCATAATTAAAAAAATTGACTACTGCGAAACAATTAATAAATAAAATGATACCGCACACCAATTACGCAACAATAGTATGCAATTGTTGTGAATTGTGATCACCTTCTCCCCGAATACGAGTCCTACAAAAATTGCAAAAAAAAAATAGTTATTTTGTAATACACATTAAATTAAAAAAACTAAAATTAAAAAAAAAAATATACCTTTGAAATTGGGAGAAAGATGGAGAGATTAAGCAATTGAGAAATGAAGGGAAAAATTGAGATATTGAGAGAAAAATTGGTGAAAAGATTGAGAGAATGTGAGAAAGTTGGGATGAAAAATTTGAGAGATAATGAGGAGTATATATAGCCTATATTTTGCCAACCGTTGGATCAAGCAAGCAACGGTCTCAAGACCGTTGCTTGATCTCATTTCAGCCTGAAGCTGAAATACACAGCAACGGTTTGAAGACCGTTGCTGTGTTGGGATCGTTGGGCAACGGTCTTTGGACCGTTGCCCAACATGGCAGCCAACAGCTGAGAGGATCAGTCGAGCCCTCAGACGAGCAACAGCCAACAGGCAACGGTCTAGTGACCGTTGCCATCACCACTCGCCAATGGTCTTCAGACCGTTGGTTGAGTGGAGTGACTCCACTGGAGAGTGGAGTCTCGGTCGCGAGACCGAGAGAAGAGGCGCACGACGACTTCACAGTCTCGGTCTCGCGAACTGGCTCTGCAAGTCTAAACATTGCAGAGCCAGTTCACGAGACCGAGAGAAGAGGCGACTTCGCGAGACGGTGCACGACGACAGAGCTAGTTCCGATGACTTCGAGAGACGGCGCACGACGACTTCGCAGTCCCTGTCCTGCTCAGAGAGCTTCCGTCGCAGTCGTTCTGTCGTTCGAGACTGAGCCAGTTCGCACTTCGCAGTCGTTCCATTGTTCGTCCGAGCTTTGTAGCCTCAGTCGCCGTCGTCGCGAGCCCGGGCTGGGAATCGGACTCAGTCGTCGTCGTCGTCGCGAGCCCAGTCCTGCTCAGAGAGCTTCGCTTTCACGCGAGCTCTGTCCCCGTCGTTGCGAGCGGGACTCAGTCCCCTGTCCCTGACTCCCCGTCGTCGCGAGCTCGAGCTCGGGTAGAGGTCTGGCGGGCTGGCTCGCCGGGCCAGCCCGCCAGGCAGGCTCGCGAGCCCGGGTGCTCGAGCTCGGCTCGGCTCGGCTCGGCTCGTCTCGTCTACTGGGCCCGGGCCAAGCCCGCTCGGTTACTGTGGCGGTCTGAGCCAATCTCAGACTGCTACAATAACGGGCTGAGCGGGCGGGCTGCCGAGCCAGCCCGCCCGTTAGCCACCACTAATGGGAATCACAGGCTGACCAAGTCCTCAAAGAGAGAGAGAGAGAGAGAGAGAGATTCAAATAAAAACACAAGGTTCACTTTCAGCAGTTGTACCAATAAACAAATTGGATAAGAGGTAAAAGAATAGTGCAAATAATTAAAATTTTGAACGATAAGGAAACGAACAATGCAAAATTCCTAATCATGTTTTTTTGTTAAATTTAATTTTTTTTTCTACAGCGAATAAGTTATCTTTTCACAGCAAATACATACATAAAGTAATTATTATCAAATATTTACTTTTTATAGTAAAAAACAAGTATTCGCTGAAGCAAATATCATTTTTTTAGTGGAAACGTGTCTTTTGCTAAGAGAGAATTTATTTTTTTTGACTGATGTTCTCCTTAGCTGATATTTTATGCATTGAAAATAGTATTTTTTTCACAGTAAAAAAACAAATATTCGATGTAAAAAATATTCTTACTACCGCAGAAACTAGGAAGACACGTATTTTAAGATTTGGTCTTAGGGATTCAATATTTGAGGATTTGTTTAGTTAAACACAAACGCATTATCATACCATGCTCTGTTATTAAAATCCATTAAAACAGAAAAACAATCATTCACTGTCGACCCGACCAGTTGGACAGTCGTCAATCCATGGAACGAGTGCGACGGTGAAGTAGAAATCAAGAGTAGGATAACAGGGGATTCGAATGAAGGGTGTTCTTGCTGTCTACTCTACAAGAATCGCAAAAGACACATCTAATTTCAGAGCCGATTCGGGGGGTGAGATCGTGACGCCACCGGCATCAGCCGTGTCGGAGCAAATTCAACCACACGGCGGCATTATGTTGACCGTACGATTGTTTTCTTCGCTTCTGATTGCCAACGGGCTCTTCAATATTTGTTTTTTCTCTTTCCCAAAGCGGTTCGTTACTGCTACCGCCGAAATCAGAAAAATATCAGCTTTCTCTCCCACTCTCAATCTGAATCGTCGTTTTCTCCATTTCCAACAGTCTCTGACCTTCTTTCCTCCATTATTAGGTTTAGGGTTTTCTTCTTTATAATTTCTATAATATTGTACGTGCTGTAGCTGAGTTGCTCTTTCCTTTTCAATCGTATTCGTGATCGCATCCCCTGCTTCTTTTTTTTTTTCTTCATCCATTACTCTTTTTCCTGTGTATGACTTTGATTTTCCTTACTTTTCAATAATGGCATCTCGATTTCTTGTGTCGCTTAGCACTTTGTTGAGTCTGTCAGTGGTTTTCGTGTAAGAAATCTGTTTGGGTTAAATTTTCACCGGCGATGCCCAATTGAGGGGGTGATCAGAGTTCCACATTGCATACCATTGTTTTATACGAAAGTGAGCCAGTCAATATTTGCTCTACGCCTCACTCGTTCCAGTTAAATGCGCAATGCATCCTGCGGTTTTGAATTCTGTACCAGACCTTCATCATCGTCGCCGTCAAAAACCCAGAAACGGGTAATCGGCGGGCTTTCCTGCCTTCCTGCCTTTTCTCGTCGAATTCGGGGAGCCATTCTTTTCAGCACCAAGTTTTTCAGAATGTGGAGAGGAATTGAGATCGTCCTTGGCATGATAGAGGGGAGGAGTTGAAGGAATTCCGCAACTCATCTCGCTACTCGCAGAATAACAAATTTGTTGGGTCTTCTTTTATTACAGATCAAAGTCCTGTATCGGTGTTTCAGGGTCCAGTTTCTTGTCGCAGCAGTCCTCCCATGTGGGCTGCGAAAAAATTGGGGGTGTAGATTTTCAATCTCCAATTCGAGGTAATTGTAATGTGCGAGTCTCCTTAGTATAATATTTTTCGTTTTTTGTCGAAACTCGCATTAATCTAAATCATGTTGTACTAGTTAGGGAGAAAAACTCAACTTGGAAACTATGCGTTTTCCACTTTTTCAAGTACATATGAGATTGTGCACACTTACTTAAGAGTGGGCAAATCGGTTCTCGATTACGGTTCTGGACCTCTTGGAACTGACTATTCAGTTCTCGATTCCAAGAGTGAGGAACCGAAACCAGAACCAGAAGCAAAACCACAAGGAACCAAACCCATAACCGAAACCGAGTCTCGGTTCCGGTTCGTGGTCGGTTCCAGTTCTTAGCAAATCTAGTTCTCATAAATTAAATCCACACAACACTGACTTCTCGTCCAAATATGGATCGTCCAAAACCAGACTGTATATTCATAGTCGAACATCCAAGGCTTACGGTGTTTTGTAAGAAACAAACCATCAAGGTATTGCTTTTAGTGCTCCCTATCCTGTCTGCAATCTCTATCAATGGAGGACCTGAAAGAGCTCTAAGCACATACTGATGAAATATTGATTCTTGTATCCTATCAAAGAATCTATTACATTGAAAGGAAGAAGACAACAACTTCACAAACAGAGTTTTCAGAACCCATATTGCAGATGCAACAAGAGTAGAAGCCTGAACCCTCGTAACATAGTTCAGAATGTCATTAGTTTCCTCTGAGCTATAGTTCTTCCCATGGAACAGAAGAACCCATGCCAGAAGAACCAAACCAAGCCAAATGCAAACGATAACACTCTTTCTCATTCCAAACACAAAATACAGAACCTTTTGCTGCAGCTGAAAGTTCCTCTCCAGCAAGAAAACAAGACAATTGATAAACCATTGAGAAAACAATCGACCACAGAAAATCACCATTACCAACACGCACCATTTCCATAATTCCAATCCCAAAATCTCTCTTTTTTCTACTTTTTCTATGGTTAAGCTAGCAATTAAAACTCCCATAATGCAAACAAATATGATCCACTCCATTATGAGTGTCTTTTTCATCTTCTTCTTTGACATTTGCTTCACTTTAAGATTCACCATTTCGTACACCTCCTCATCTTCTTCTTCGTCTATCTCCGGGGTTATAATCACCGGTGCTTTGAGGGTGATCTGTCCTGACTTCAAAATTGGAGTACTGATGGTGTCTTTTGCAGCTAGGGAAACCGATTTAGGTGTACTCCGATGAGATGAAACTGAACATAATTTCGTCTGGGCTTTTACTTCAGCTAAGTTCACATCAGCCGGACATTGCGGCTCGGCTAACCTAGATTTCGACTTCGAAACGACGAATGAGTAAGTGATCGTCGACGAATGGGGGACTTGGTCGAAATTATAGGAGGCCTATTTGGCGACAGGCTCGTTTTGAAAATTTCTGAAGGAGGGATTTCGACGGAGGGCATCGGGATGGTAGACTGGAGATTTTGAGCCTCCGTTAATTTCACTGCAGACTGCGACTCGCAGTTTCTAGTAAAGCTTCACTTCGTAGAATTAATTATCGGTTCCGGTCGGTTTTGCACACCAAGAACCGAGACTCGGGCTGAACATAGAAGCAAGAACCAGCACCAGAACTGATCATAATTTTGGGAACCAAGAACCGGAACCGAGCGTTGGTTCCAGATCGGTTTTCGGTTCGATTCGGTTCGGTTCGGTTCTTGCCCACCCCTACACTTACTACTATGAGTCGGACCTTCATTTGGTTTATCCTTATATTCACAGGGCAGGCTGCCAAAATCTCCTTCCCACATCTTTAGAGGCCCGACGTCATCGCCGGCCATACTTCCTGTAACGTCCCAAATTATATTATCCCCAATTTTGAAAACCCTAAAATTTTTCCCAAATCGATTTACAAAATTAGGTTTAATTTGGTCGTTATAAATCCTAATTTACAAAATTAGTTAATGAAATAGTTATTTATGGCGGAAACATTTAATTAAACAACATAATAGTTTAAAACCATTTATTAGAGTTAACCCTAATATTCAAAATCCCATAAAGCATTTAATTAAAAACTTTATTAAATCAAACGTAGTTCATTGAAAAACCAAATACAAACTTAATCAAATAAAACTAAAACATTAAATAAAGTTCTTCTCAAAATATGAAAATTTTAATAAAATTCATTCTGCTGACCCATCATTGACATATTCGATATTTCCCTCTGTATGCTCTTCTACTTCGGGAAAATCCTCGATCAGTCCAAGTTCCTCATCTGTTAAAAATTCACCTACATCACAAAACTAAAACGTGAGATAAACTCAGTAAGTGGAAACACGTGCATAAATGTTTAATCTCATGCATTACCAAGTTTTTAAGTTTGAAAGTTACATACTGGTTGAAATTCATATTCCAGCCCTACCAAATTTCAAGCTTTCATTAGCTATCACAAGGTTTCATGCGTTCAGACTTTTATTAGCCATCTCAAAAATAACTACCAAGTTTCAAGCTTTCATTAGCTATCACAAGGTTTCATGCGTTCAGGCTTTCATTAGCCATCTCAGTTTCCGTCAATTCCATCAGTTCATGCACATACAAAATGACCTATAGTTTTTATCTTGATTATACCATGTGTCAATATCTAATCGTGCGTGACAGGATAAAACTATATAACTCTAATAACAAAATAACAACTTTAATAACGAAATAATTATAACGAAAATATTATATGCCTTGTGATGTAGGGCCTATGGCCAAAACGACGTAAGTGTACCACTTACCTGGATTCCGAGAGAGTTAGGACGTTAGGATGATTTAAGTGTTGAACGAACGTTGAAAATCGTCGATTACCTTCCAAAATAATATATCTATTAAATTTCTGAAAATAACGATATTAATCCTTAAAAGAGATTTGGGCAGAATATCGTTACCGTCAAAGACCTTAAATGAGTCGAAGACGACTTCGGGTCGGATCGGGTCGAAATTGGATCGGTTCGGGTCGGGCCGAAACTGGGTCGGTTCGATTCGGGTCGGGTCAGATCACTTAAGTTGGACCGAACCTCTTCTTCCTCCTTCTCTCGTCTTCTTCTTCGTCCCGCGAAAACCAGAGGCAGAGTTCCTTTCTCGTCGTTCGTCCGTCGTAGGTTGCCGCTGGAGGAAGAGACTTCGCCGCAGAGGGGAGTTCGACTGGAGGAAGTCACTTCGGGAGGGATTCCTTCGCTAGAGGGGTGAGTATTTCTCCAAGAGCTTAGAGATTTTGGTGTGTCTTCTTCCTTTGGTGAGACCCTCTATTTATAGGGGGGTTCCACCATTCATTCCATTAAAAGGAATACCTTGAATCTGCCCTCCTAATGGGTCTAGATTCAGAGACGGGGAAGGAAATTTTTCCTAGTTTCCTTGTAGTTCTTCACCCCGCGTGGTATATTTGGAAAAGAAATTAAGTTAGGGTTTTTGTTTAGCTAATCTGAGGGAGGGATTTACTAGGATTGATTCTGTATTTGGAAATTTCTGGATGATTGAATTCTCCGCGTTACAGGTATGGAATAAATTTCAATTTAGGGTTTTTGATTTGGGAAAATTTGGGATTGTTTCTGAATTTGAAAAGAAAATGCTGAAATTGCTGGGAATTTGAATTTGATACGTTACACTTCCAGTTGAGTTTTGACTCTGATATCATTTCTAATGTCTTCGGTCCTTCTAATGTAATATTATTTGCTTTGAACTGAAATCTGCACGATTTTGTTATTGGGTTAACCCAAAATGCGTTATATTAGACAATGAGAAAAACTCTATTGAAATTGTGTATTTCTATTATTAGTATGGGTACAAATCCCCAATCATGTTATCTTTAGTTTCACACCCGAGCTGTCCCAGTGAGTCTAGTGGATTTTCTAATGGCTTCACAAGGAACCCACTGGAAACGATTTGCTTCTGGCTGCGCAATTGAGACACAAGACCTTTCGTGATGATCTAGTCATCAAGGCTTTCAATGAAGCAAAAAAAGCGCATAGAGGACTGGTAAAATGAGCAGTCTTTTAACGTCTTCGGTCATATGGGTCGAGGATTTTGGTTCAATTTTTCAATTTTACTTGCAGATGCGAGCTAGTGACTATCCATACTCACAGCACTGTGTGGAAACAACTATGCTGCTCCCATCCATCGGTGCTAATTCCACAGTCGTTGCAGCAGGGCTTCTGCAACACACATTGGACGACTCTTTTATGTCTTATGACAACATTTTACTGTCATTCGGAGGGGGAGTTGCTGATTTAGTTGAAGAGGTACTTTTCGATTCCTACGTTTGTTTGCTTGATCATTTCTTTTTTCAAACAAAACAATATCAGTAGAGTGAAATTACTGAAAGGATGCGTTGTTGTTTTGAGGCATCTAAACTAAGTCAGTTGAGCAAGCTTGCTCGGGAGAACAACACAGCTAGTAAGACTATACAGGCAGATCAGCTACACACGATGTTCTTGCCCATAACAGATCCTTAGGCAGTCCTCATCGAATTGGCCGAGCCATTGCACAACATGATGGCTCTAGATGCATTGCCTTTGGCAAAGGGGCAGAGATTTGACAAAGAGACTGCAGAAATTTTCACGCTGGTGTCGAATTGTTTAGGGGTCTCTAGCTGGAAGGAGCAGCTACAAAATCTATGTTTCAAGCATCTCAACCCGGAAGAGCACAAGAGGCTGTCTCTTAAGCTTTTGGAATCATTTGAAGAGGCAATGATAGCGTCTGCGATTTGGAAATTAGAGCAAGCACTGAAGGATAAAGGGATTTCTTTCAATCTTCTATCTGGTCGTCATAAGACCAATCCATCTCTTCACACGGTAGTCATGGATGAAGCCATGGTTCCCGTTGAAGTTCAAATAAGAACAAAGGAGATGCACTTGCAAGCCGGGTTTGGATTTGCAGCTCATTGGAGATACAAGGAAGGTGATTGTGAGCACTCCACCTTTGTGCTCTAGATGGTTGAGCGGGCCCAAGGACAGGGACGTGCCAGTGCAAGAGTATGAGCAAAGATCAATCATCATTTGGCTCTATGGCCCCAGCTCATGACGAGAATCGGCCGAAGCCTTGTTATGGCCAGGACAAACCTGTAATTGTCATCCTGTTGGAGAACGACAAAGTTTGCTTTGCTGCAAGACCCTGCTCGTCCAAATTCTCAATTTGCACTTGTAAACAGATTCTAAATCATTCTTTTCTGAATGTTAAAGATGTCAATACAGGAGCTGCCCTCGAACTCAACAATGATGGATGTATTAGAAAGAGCTGGGCGAGGAAGGTCAAGAAGGAAGTCTTATCGGTATCCCTTGAAGGAAAATTTAAGACCTCGATTGAACCACAAGCCAATGGGCAGTCTGTGGTGCTAACCCCTTCCATACCCAACAAATCATTAACAGTCTTAGGGAAGAAATCCAGCGTTTGTATGATAAATGGCTATCCATATCTACTAGAGAGCCAACTTCCATTGCTTTAATTGGCAGGAGCTGACAGATTATTTTATACTCTCAGCTCTTGGGATAAACCATTTAGAAATCATTGATTCAAGAATATATCCATATTCTTCTGTACAGACGTCTACACTGAACATCGTGCTTAGATCTTAAAATTTCCTCAACTATTGAAGAACTCAGTCTGTCATCCTCGCATAATTTTAACATGAAACCTTCTCGCCTAGCTAAGATAAAATTGAAGTAATGGATGATTCTTCCTAAACCTTCAGGAAAATATGAAGGGGAAAATACCTCTCCAGGAGGGGGCTGCGAAGAGCAAGCGGGCTTAACATCGTCACTGTCAATTGTAGCCTTGCCAGCATGCCCAGAGTACACCTATGCATCTGTTAGAATAAATAGAACTTTCACCTCGTTCATGATCAGCAACAACACGAAAAATGGAAAAACATTTATACTTCCATAGCTTTGAAACAGTTCCGAGCAGGTAGCACGATTCAGAATAGTGAGTAATATAAAATTTGCTCAATGATTTAAGAAAAGCATAAAAACTGAATCTAGCTGACCGTCTAAAAGCAGTATCACTCGCACTATCGCAGCCTCAGTAACTGAAGAGCGATGAGCAGATATCTGTTGGGTCGTGGCAGAGCTTTGACAGAGAGCGAGAGAGAGGGGAACCCCCTTTTAAGGGACGAGGAGGCTATTTTAGTCATTGCACATTGAAAAAGATGCCCATACAGAAAATTCAGTTAACAAAACGACTTCCCATTGTTCGTTTAGGAGCACACAGCCTTCTCTCTCTACGAGTGCAAGTCACGTGATTCAATCTCTCAAATGTGCTATTACTATAATACACTCACCCCCGCCACCAGAGAAGTCTCTCCTGTGGATTTGGAGATATGCCATCGCACGACCAAGCTCTGGTTTCCCTTCTCTCCCAACTGGCCCTCTCTTTCGACGGTGCCGTTTTAGGATTAGCCCTAGCTTACGCTGCCGTACGCTCCGTCCTTAAATTTTCTGCCTCCTCTTCCGCTCTTCACAAGCTCCAGAAAGCCCCTTTCGTCTCTGTCTCCGGTCTCCGCTCCCTACTCGCCGTCGATAATCCCGATCAGTTGGACTCTCCCGCTCAAACGCTTGTCGTTGTTCGCGGCTCTGTTGAAGCTAAATCGTCCGTTGAAGGTAACTGGAAGAGCTTTAAGCCTATCGTGTTAGTATCTCAGGAATCCGGAGACAAAGCCGTAGTTTTACAACGAACACAAACGGTAGTGTTTTTTACAATAGTTTTTAAATTGTCTGTTTAATTGATGGGAAAACATAGCAATCGAAATCAGGACTGTGTTTTTATTTTAGATTCAGTGCTATTGCTTTAGTTTGTATGATTTGTTTTTTCTGATTATAAATTTTTGCTCCAATTCATAAAGAAAAGTTCTCTTATTATGAATAGCAATTCAAAATAGCAGTGATTTCAGTTTCTGCTATATGTGAAGGAGATTATACATCAGGGATGAGAATCATTTTCAGTTCTCCAGTTTTTACTCTGATATGTGGTATTGGTGAAGATTTTTTATAGGGAGATCTTACTTTGATTCCTTGGTCAATACATCCTACAGTGTATATACAATGAATGGAAAGGCTTTTTTGGATGGACTTCTGATCTTCGTGCAATTTTTGCAAAATCGTTGAGAGAACAAGAATCAATTTCTATAAGAACGGTAAAGTTTTTTAACCTTTTGCATTCATTGGATTTTCAATCTTTTTCTCCATGAAAAACTACGAAAAAATACAATATTCATCCCTGCATTTTCTCCATTAATTATTCGATTATAGTTGTTTAGTAGTCTCCTGTCGGTGTGGCTAATTAATTTCCATGGTTTTTCTTTTGAAAGAGGTCTTGTTGAAGCATCTTGAAGTGTTTACCTTGGTAGATGGCAGTCACTATCTCCTTTTCTTAATTATTTGTAGGTTCCTTTTGTTCTGGTTGAAGCTGGGCCATGGCCACATTCAGATTATGTTATTGTGAATATTGATGAATCAAGACATCCCCTTCCTCTTAAAACAGTTTATCAGCAATTGCAGCCCATCAATCCTTCTCCGTATACATTTCTTCAGGCACTTTTTGGCCATGAATACCCTGTGAGTGCAGAACTCTAATTATAAAAAAAAATTACTTCATCGTCTGCATCTCAAAGTTTTTTTATTTTATATTGTGAAACCTAAAAATATACTCACTTTAGTTTTGCTTTTTTGCTTATTTTCTTACATTTTCAATATTCCCTTTGATACTTAAACTTCAATTCACCGTCCAATTTTGAAGGTGGGTCTGCTCGATGAAGAAAAAATACTTCCATTGGGAAAGGAAATTTGTGCCGTTGGTTTTTGCAGTTTCAGAAATGGAATCCCTGAGATCAAATCATGCGAGAATCTTCCATATTTTATGTTAGTATTCATTTTCTGGAGTACAGGTTTTATTGTTGATTGCACAAAGCTTTTTATCAAATCCAATGAATTTTTATACTGTCGGTGACTCTTACAGGTCAGAAATGACAAAGGATCAGATGGTTGGAGACCTTGCTTTCAAAGTGAAGATACTGTTCTGGAGTGGTATTGTTCTGGGGTCGCTGTCAGTTGGTGTTCTTGGCTATGCTATTATGAGGTATGATTATGTTTGCATCGAGAAGGATCATGATTGGGATGTCATTCTATTAGAATGATAAATTTTCTCGTTATTTCTTGCTTTGATATCCATCGGTCTTAGTTAAATTGAGGTGAGCATTGAATGGAGAAAAGAAAAGGATGAAGCCACTTCTTAAAGGAAGGGCAAAGAAATATTTAGAGTGTAGTTGCAAATGGTCATTTAAATCCTTTTTCCATCTATGCCTCTTGTTCTGCAGGTTTTATAATTCTCCTAGTGGGTGTTAATTGTTGCGCTCAGAATCTCATTGTTTATGATAACAAGGTTAATTTTATTAAAATCAAGTGCTTAGTAATTCTTCCTACTCTGCTTCAGTTCCTTGGTTCACTTGGAATGGGATTCATCGTTTCCCATTATAATTTAAGAGGTGAAAGTGATATTGCTCTGCGAGGGACTGCATTTGAACTCATTGATATTAAATCTTCTGCAGGAATTGGAATAAATGGAAAGAATGGAGGAGGCACCAGAGACAGTCACGGGGATCGAACCACGATGCCATAGTTGATATGGAACCTCAGACTATTTCAGATGAGGAGGTGGGAGTTATTCCAGATGGAGAGTTGTGTGTGATTTGTCTAATGCGGAGAAGGCGATCTGCCTTCATTCCTTGTGGTCATCTAGTCTGTTGCCGACAGTGTGCCATATCAATCGAACGCGAAACATCACCCAAGTGTCCTGTTTGTCGCCAACTAATCCGGACATCAGTGCGGATATACGACAGTTAAGGTGAAAATAATGGCTTTCTCCTCTCCCTTCAATGGTACCTAGCTATGTTGTTTCATTGATTGGTTGGTACCTAAGAATTTGACGTGAATATGTGATGATTTATTTTTTTGTTCAGAAATAGCCTAAAAAATATGAAAATATAATAGATGAGAAGCAGCAAAACATTGTTAATTAATATATATATATCTCTCTCTCTCCAGGATGTTCATATCATTAACATTTGTGCAACAATGCAGGAGATTTCTCAACGTTCTTTTTCCCTGTAGGAGGCATCATATTGAGCATTGAGTGGGTATTTCAAGAAGCTCGATTGAATGAGGTTATTTGATCATCTGGGTGACCTTCTAAGTGGTGAGACAGGCGCTCATCAATTCTATATAATTATTTGAAATTTGTAGTTAAAATATATAACCCATGAACTGGAAATTAAGGAGGGTTACCTTAAAAAAGGATCATTTTAAAGTTCTGCTTCTTGTCATTACAACTCAAATGATTTGTAATTGAAAAGAAGTATTGTTACTAGTCTGAATTCAATCGGACGACCAATGCTGATGGGAGATGAACTCAGTTCGAGTTTCCGTGTAGAAATGTAATTAAGATTGTTAAGCTCTTTATTTTCTAGTTGTTAATGTCTTCAACCTTTAACTTATATTAAGCATCTCGAATTGAGTAGCAACAGGTAGATGTACTCAATGTGACAGTATAAACATGCAGCAGAAACTGGTACCATCAAACTAAATGAAGAATAAATGCCATGGATTATCTTCTAATCAAGCTGCTGATCAACGGGTTGCTGCCAATCTTCCCAAAACACGGAGTTTCTGCAGATTCATGGTGGAAACCATGAAAAGGGATATGAAAAGTGGTGAGGTCATCAACTACTGGAGCTGCCATTGGCTTCCATGTCAAGCTTCCATAACGAGCAGAAAGAAACGGGCTGCCCTTTCCACCATAAACACACACACCCGTCTTTCTCTTCTACTCTCATCTCCCAGTTGCTATCGTATCTCTTTATCAAAGCTCGAGCTCCGTCAATGGCGTCGCCTCCGAACCCTTCTCCGACGAACCCTGCCTTTTTCATTCTCTCGCACCATTTCTCCTTGGGTTCGTTCATTTCTCTTTGGTTCGTCAATGCCTTTGCTGCATCTCCTTCCATCACCCTCCTCTCGTTACTCTCTCGCCCTTTGAATGCCGCGCTTGTGGAGTCCAGAAACTTCCACAAGTAATCAAAACGCCGAGAGAAACCAGTGTCGAAATCTGCGCAGTTAATGCAGCTACATCCATTGTTATTATCGCTAAGAATTACGCACTTCGGCTTCATATTTCTCAGATTTTTCAAGAACTCTGTTCTTTCATCAGGCAAGCAATGACTCAGGTCGTGGAGTCTGAACTGTGCGTAGACAATTAGTATTTCATCGGGGGAGTTTTTAATGCTGTGTGCGTCGAGACTCAGCAGATGCTTCTCGAGGCGATCGATATGTAAATTGATGTTCATGGACTTGGCGAAACCGAGAAGACGAGAATAAATATTATCTCCCGGTGGACCGATTGAAAAAGGAGTTTCTGTGTTTAGGTCATTTCCAATGGGGGGCACAATAACTGTGAGGCGAACAAGAGGAGGAGGTCCGGCCGATCGGCGAGTCAAGGCCTCGAGCAGTATCGGCCATTGAACACAATGAGAAACTCCGATGTCAAGAATGTGAAGCGTGCGCGAATGATCGCGTTCTTCAGAGAGACTTTGAAGGATCGCAGAATTGGCGATGTTGTTAGGAAAGGCGAACCATGGACTCACCTCGTGAAATTTGATTAAAGATCGTTGAAAAAAACTAGGTTCAGCTGAAGCAAAAGTAACTGGCGAAACTGAGGAAGACGACGGCGAAGAAGTGGAAGATAGGTGGTGGGCAATAGATCGGAGACCGTGAGCAGCCAGCCGGTGGTTAGCGTCGCCGGTGGGGGAAGCAAGTTCATGGAGAACATAAAGAAGGTGTTGAACGCGGGGGAGATTTCCCTCTTTAATGGCTTTAGCGCAAGGGTTAAGTAACTGCTCTGCCCATCTTCCTTCCCTGTTACCGCCATTGTTACAGCTACTTCCGGCAGACTTTCCCGACCTTTTCTTCCCACCTGACTTTCTCACTGCAATAATTTCTTCTACTTCAACTACTTCATCGCCATCCTCAGCTTGATCGATCAGCTGGCGATGATTCCTTCTAGGGTTTTGATGTGCTTTGGAAGTCACGAGGACTTGCTCATCGGGAGATTTCCTTTTCTTGGACGGATCGGACTGTGAGGAATCATCAGAAACAGTAAAATCCGGTGGCCTAGAGCTTGTGACAGTGGCAATGGTGGCTGGGCTACCTAGGGAAGAAATAGTATTGATCAGATCTTGGTTTTCATCCCATATATGATAGCAATCAATATCGCTTGAGCTGTATAAATCATCAAAGAAAGAAGAAAAGAATGGAGCTGAATCTTGTTGCCAGTCCAGCAAATGATCTGAGGTAGAGTTTGCCCCTTGTTCTTCAATCGTCATTATGTTTGATAAAATGCCTTAGGCAAAGAAACAAGTTCTTAAATTTTGCAGGAGAGGAGTATAATTGGATCGAGAATTGAGATAAAACAGTAATCATTGGCCAAAGTAGAAGGTAGAGCCAGTGGGTTCTCTGAACAAGTGATAAAATAAAAAAAAAAAAAGGCCCAAATACTTTTGGTAAAAAAGACAAATGAGGGAATTTTCTAAGCCTTTGTCTTGCTGCTATTTTGGACAGCTTGATGTTTTATTCCGGTCTAATATTTTAAGGTGATAGGAAAGTCAGAAACTCTCTCATTTGTTGAGGGTGTTTAACATAATTATTTGGTTAGGGTCCATGAATGTGGCTTGGAGAGAGGAATCTTTGAAGGTTTAAAGATGGTGACAGGCCCTATATTGAATTGTCTTGAGTCAGCAAACTCTATTTCGCTGATTAAAGTATTAGGAAGTTGTTGTTTTGCTAATGTTTCGGTACCATTGAGGAGAATTCAAATGCTTTTGTTTGTCCAAGGACTTAATGGACTTTCTCTTCTGCTTATCTTTGTCTGCCCCATATTAAGATTGCTAATATTTATTAAAGAATTGTTTATATATATGTTTTTCCATATCTAATGTGACATTTTTGGATTTATTGTGGACTAGAAAAACATGAATTTGACCTTAGCCGGGGATCTATCATCTTTTAGTCCAATATTTTATTGCATCTATTTTACATTCATTTGATGGGCATGGGGTGTGACCCTGCTGTAAAGCTAATTCTTTTAAATGCAGATGAAATTCTTTTTACGCTGTGCTATTCACATCAGAGGCAAATTCGAAGCCAGAAAGCTCTCTTCTCTTCAATAGGTAAAATACTGATAAATCAATGTGATTAATTTGACTCTGCCAACCCAATTATACATTATTGTTGTATAAAAATTTAATTGTATATTTCTACCAAATTCACTAGCTTTTTTTGAGAGATTTTAAGCTTGAGCTAAAATATTAGCTTATGCAGTAAGGCTATCAATTAGCTCTGAGTGATGCCTGTACAGCTTAATTCTGTGAGCATTCAATACTTCCAGACCAAATTGTTTACTGCAAGATTATTGAAATTTTTTTGTCAATGTCAATGAAGAATTGCAGGAACTATCTTCCATGCACTAATATCTGTTATCAAGGGATTTATTTTATATGCATTACTTTATAGAGTGGTCAAAATACGAAAGATCTGACTTGATTGACTGATGTTCAGATTACAAAATTTTTAATATCTAAAATGACGCACATTTTAGAGTGAAAAGCAAAACAAACACAACTGGCTTTTTAGCTTTATTTTAACCAAGCACAGATGAAGAAACAACATTACTACAACTAATTTGAAGTTAAATTATGCAGGGGAAAGTAATCCTTGTCAGTCCTATCCACTTCCTCCTAGAATACCCTTCAACTTCCTCACTTGAGACTCATCAAGAAATGTGGTCTTCACAATTAATGGAGTGGGTAAACTGTTAGCAAACAATGCAAAATCAAGGATTTGCAGGCCAGGCCTTGGGCTACTAAAGCTAACAAGAGCAACTGCATCCTTCCCACCAGCATTTACCTGAAAATGGAGCAGCCCTTGAGGGAAAATCATTGCTTCTCCTTTTTTAAGTGTCTTCAGATAAACATTATTAGCAGAGGAAACAAACCCACCAATGATTGAACCTTTCAACACTAATAGGACTTCTGATGCAGCAGGGTGTGTGTGCACTGGAATAACACCCGAAGGTGCTAAGTCAAGTCGCCCCAAAGACAGGCCGAGCCCATTTAGACCGGGATATTGATCAACAAATGCTGGGGTGACTGCTGCTTTGATTATGTTTGAGGTGTTTCCTGCCACGCCTAGGCCAGAGAACACAAAGTCATCAACAGTGACTTGGGATGCCTTTTTGCAAGAGAAACCGGCAGGGCTTTCTGAACCAGTTAGTTCTGCAACGCAGAAGTCTTGGACAGAAGCATGAGAAGAAGCAGTGAAGAGCAGAAAAAAGAAGTACAGAATGTGAATCATTTTCCTGACTGTTTTGTGGAAGCACTGTGGTTTTTGTAGAATTTTTGCTGAATTGTCTAAGTTTATATAGAATCAATGGGCTAAGTGCGAGTCAAATCCTCAAGGAATGATAGCCACAACTTTAATATTGTGAGGTAAATTGGCTCATAGACAGCTAAGAAAGACAAAAGTTCTCTTTTTGTCTACTTTATGGTATCTCATGGCATAAAACGTCTAACACCCAGATTTTCTTCTTACAATAATTTTAACCATATGTAACGTGACATTTAAAATTTTAATAGAAATATTAGTATCACAATTTGGTGAATTTTATAATTTTAGCATTTCAGAATTTTATTAAAAATTATAAAATAAATTATAATTAGATTATCTAAGCAAATAATCTAAGGAAAATTAGCTACGACAACTATGCTAGAGAGGGAAATGTCGCCATTTAAATGTGATTTGTCCGCGGTAAACAAAAGGGCAGAAATGGATGAAAAGTCAGTCGTTGGATGAAGTCATAGAAGGATTGCAATCAAGTTGAATTGGGGAAAATATGCTCTCGCGGAAGTTTGGACGCCGCATGGATGCGGGAAGACAAAGAATTGTTAGATTGGATTTAAGAAAGGAACGCAGAGCGTTGGATTGGTGAAAAGATGCTCCCACGGAAGTTTGGACGCCGCATGGATGCGGGAGGATGAGGAACCGTTGAATTAGATTAAGGAATGAACGCAGAGCGTTGGATTTGGGAAAAGATGTTTTCACGAAATTTGGAAGCCGCGTGGACGTGGAAGGACGAGGAGCCGTTAGATTGGATTTAAGGATAGAGTGTGAACTATTAGATTAAGAAAAGATTCTCTGTGTAGAAGGAGGTTTTTTAAGTTGAATGTCATCGTTTAAGTTATGGAGTGCATTTCTGCAGTAGCAAACGCGTCTGCAGCAACATATTAAATGATGGAACGCCGTCTTTTATAGAATAATGCATTTCCGCAAAAGAGAACTCATCTGCGGCAATGTATTAAAGAAGGAATGTCGTCGTTTTATGGGGTAACGCATTTCTGGGAAAGCGAAAGCGTCTGCTACAATAAACTTAAGAGATAGAACGACGTCGTTTAGAAGTAAAGATTTAGCAGGAACGTTGGCAATCCGCGACGGCGTAGGTTTTTGCAGAAGGATTGACATTCGCGGTAGCGTTGGCGTCCGCGAATTATAGACTAAGGACTATCGTGGCTTACTGCCATTGGTCGATTGGATGAAGCAGACGTCTATTGCGGCAGCTTACACGTTTATTGCTCGAAAAATAGATTTTAAATGTAATATTTCTAGATTATGTGCAAACTGTGATTTTCTTTTCTCCGAACTATTATGAAATGATCACGCAGGAAATATGTTTTTCCACTTGATATTTATTTTCATGGGATCCCACATTTGACTGTCTTTAAATAAGAACTTTTGAAGATGATGAAACCTTATTTTTCCACGGCCGCCTGGACTTAAGAAGTGACCATGCAGAGGATATGTTTTTCCATGAAATATTTCTTTCTGCGGAATCCCACATTTGACCTTTAAATATGAATTTTTGAGGAGGACGAAACCTTATTTTTCTACGGCCGCTTGGAAGAAGAAATTGTTTTCGCCTCAGTGATTTTCTTCAAGTTTTCTGAAGAGTAACCGCAGGTCTTGAGGAATTTAATTTATGGCTCTGCTAACATCACAAGTAAGAGATGCTTTGTTTAGCCTTTGGCCTACATCAAAGGGTCTTAGGAAGGTTTGAGTTCGGCTTGCTTACCATTTTCATTACTAATGACTCTCGAGGATTTGATACTTGTTTATTGTGTTCATTTTTATATTTAATTAATTGAGGATGTTAAGCTCTATAACGTGTGATGTTAGATACTATGTTTATTTCCAGCTTATAGTGTTATCGAGGATCTATAATATTGAGACTCAGTTTTATGGTTGCTTAATCATGATGAGTTTGTTTATGATAAAAGTATACTTGAGGATCGGTGCTGTTATTTGATTAAATATTGCTCTTTGTGTTGACATTCATGCTAATCATACGTTCATGTATTCATTCAAAAAGATAAGAAAGAAATTTAATGAATGTAAATGGTCGTTGTGGACCAAATGATGTCACTATCTCCTTTTGACTGAATGACCACAACGATTGGACTGTAAAGTGATAGAAAAAAAAATTGTTGATTGAAAAATAACTTGATGGACTGCATTTCATGATTTCATGTTTTTATATTTTTATTTATCTCTTGCTGAGCGTTGGATTTATTAGTTTGAACCATGTGGTGAAGGTGAAGATGAGATCTAATGTGAACCAAAATTGCAATCGGTCCAACAATTTACAAGACTAATCGAATTTCTCAATTCTGCACACTGAACTTAATTCGATCGGTTCTCTAATTGCATACAGCTTGTGAATCTCAAATTTACAGGGCAACAAGTAGATATGTAATATTGAATCACCAAGAAATTTCAGCTTAAAAAACGTCCACACACGGAGTGGTGTTTGGAAGAATTCGCTGCTTGGAATTAGAAATTGCGGAAAAACAGTTTTGTACCAATCCTAGTAAAGTGGGCATAACTTTCAAAATACAAATCCAAATTAAGCGATTCTACCCAACATTTCTCAAGGATTGGGAGACCAATAATCTCAAGTAAAAATTACAATAGTATTCTTCAAGAAAATTGAATGAAAATAGTGCACTAAGTTGATTCGCAGATCTCCTCGGAACTAGGGTTTGCAGAAAATAACAGTTTTCAGCACCCTTGAATAAACATACACAACTTGCAATCTATAATTCCAATTCAATAGCTTCCAATCAGAAAACCACAACAATAGATATTACCAAGTTCCCAGCTCAAAATTACAAAAGAGACTTTAAGAGAAAACAAACAAAACAAGAATACCAAGTTGTCCGCGCAACCTCAATCGACTGAGATTGGCGAGTTGAATCGGGTCCTCCTCTAAAGAACCTCTCCACCTTGGTTGTGATGCGTTCTTCTACCTTCTCACGTCAAAGACAACTTCTAAAGAAGACGTTGGAGAAAAGTAGATCCAATCTTTCCCTAAGAACGAACAAGAAACGAATGGAAGGATTGGTTCGATGTAGATTTGCAAGCAAGCCCAACACCTTGGTTGGAAGAGACAAGCTCCAAGCGATTTTTGCTTCAGCAAAGATTAAGATTCAAAACTGATTTAAAATAGCCCTGAGGGAGGCTTATAAGCTCCACACAAAATCAGGGCAATTGAGTTGTCAAATTACAAAAATAACCTTAGTAATAAACACATAAAGAAAAGGTCCAAGGCTAGGATCTGGTCTCTGTAAACACAGTGTTTGATATAAAAAAATGAGCTCTAAATTTCCCCACAAAAGTATACTCTGGAAAGCTTAGATTGTGGGAACAATCTTTGTGAAGAACAAAATTTGATATGAAGCCTTCCAGAATGAAAAAAAATGCCCTTGAACGTTTGAAGGTCAGATTCTCTGCGGAAATGGAAAGCCCACCATTTCTTCTATGTTTGCATGACATCCACTTGTCCAAATGCACGGACACCTCTTTGTGTAATTGACAAAAACTCTCCTCCAAGCTAGCTAGAGAAGAAGCACCTACAAAATAAATAAAACGATTAGGAAACAAAGGAGCCTAGGCTCGGCTTGAGCATCCCGATTTGGGGTGCATTAAGATCTTTGATGAACTTAATTAAACAAATAAATGAAGTGGCAGTTGAATGAGTGTATTCATGGAAAAGCTAGCGCGTTGTTTGAAGCAAATTTGACCATAGATATTGAAAGGGAAAATGAATAATGTTTCTAAAAGAACTTTTTCCTAATATGTTTTCCTTATATTTAGTTTTACTTGAGATATTGAGATTTACTTAATTGGATTTTTAGTGCAATGGTTTTAAATAGTTTTTATTTCATTGTCTTCCGCTGTAAATGTTTTAAAAGTATAAATTTTATAAATGATACGTTATATATAAAAAAAATCGCAAGAAACTGTTTTAACGCTTCAGGGCGTTACATGAGATGATTACTAAGTTTTTATTAAATACTGAGGATGGAAGTATGTTTTCTACAGTAGGTTAAACTGTTTTTAATTGGAAATAAAAGTGCACTTTTAGAATAAAGTGGATGAAATACTGAGAATTGTGGTCCAAATGCACATGGGTATACAGAAAGAAGCTGAAAGAAGACAATTTACCAGCTAAATGCTTGATGAGGAGCTTCTATCAAGTTGTCTTTCAAAGTTCACCATGTGTATAATTTGTGGTCTCTAACAATTCCCTCTAATGGAGGTTTCTTTGGTAGGACTTTTCCTTCAAGCTAAATGGCGAGGGTTGCTTTGCTGGCTCCTACTAGAGTTTGTGAATGGAGAATTCACGAGAGGTAATGTTTGGTGTTTTGTGTGGACTTATCTTATTTTGTACCTGAAAATGATTGATAATATTCCTTTAGTTTGATCCGCAAAAATTTTGTGTGAATTTTGAAAACAATAAGCAAGACTTTGTCAATGATAGCAAGAACACATTGGAGGTGTTATCCAAATTAGAACCGCATCTTTTATGTAAAGTTTTTAAATGGTAAGTTGTTTGGTCCTTCAATTCTTAAAAACTCAATAGTTGCAGAGAAATTTCAGAAACTGGGCAAAGCCGGAGGCGGAGGAGGAGGAGGAGGAGGAGGAGGGCTGTGGCGGAGGTAATTTCATTGGAGTCATAAAAAGTGTATATCAGCGACTGACTTCCCCACATATTGTGCAGGTGAGTGAGAAGAATCATCTCAGGTGAAACTGAACTGACTTCCCCTGCAATTCATTCTTCTAAAAAACATGTGAGATTGGTGATGTTTCATGTTTCTTAAATTGTCACTCTGATGTCGTCGTCATTCTCCCAACTTTGAGCAAATGATTGACAATCTTATTTTGTTTCAACATTAAGTCTCAAACCTGCACGCATGTAGTGCTAGAAGATTGTGATTTAGGATTGTCATCTGCTTCTTCCGACCAGCTAGCATCCAGAAATTCTTTGATCAGCCAAACTCTATTAATGGAATAAATTTGATTTCATTGACAGGTGGAGGAGACAGTGTATTCTTGAATTCCCATTGCCGGCACCACATAAATATGTAATATCCTGACTGTTCAAAGAGAAGATTATCTGGGGAGACTTTGTTTTTCCATGTCTTTTTCTGTATTGAACATTCGATGCATCTACAAAATAACACAATAATAAACAAGCTAATTATGGATTCCAAAATGAGATGGTTTAAGCTATTCTTAGCAGATAACAGAGGCTTCATACAAACTCCCCTTCGTTAGTCGCTCTCGTACCAGCATAATCATTCGATTTCTTTACACATTCCAATACATAATACAACGCCATTCATATCATTCTTTCTTGCTCCTAATTGTCGATTTTCCTGTCTCCACGCCTCTGGCTTCTCTTTCCCTGCTATCCTAACATGCGGCAACCCGTTTATAAGTTTCCTTGTGCGCCACAAATTATGACCAGTAATGAAAGAAATCATATCTGGAAAAGTTAGGCTTCTAGCAATTACATCAAATTTACTATGGATTCAACGCTCGTTGAACAGTTTCACAGCTTAAAAGGCCAATCGTTTCCATATTTCTGCTGATCATTCCAAACCATTACACAGTCATACCACCTACACCTTCGAAGGCGCTGAATTAGCAAATGCTTTACAGTCTAACATGTGGATCAAGAAAGCACAGACACTGGTGCATGGGTCTCTTGGGGTGAAACCAACCTGACTTTCTCAGAACAAACTTTTGCTTTTTTTGTTATTTTCAACATTTACTCATTATAGAAAGAGATCAATGAGACACGGGGATAGAGGATTTCTTCTACTTTGAACATAAACACCGCAAAACTGGAACAAGGCCAAGAAGAACACAAACCCATTAACCGATTCAGATAACAAAAGAGATAATCCAATCACCATGAAGGCCCAATGGAAAAGAGTTTCATCCAATCTCTTACTCATATCTACAACTCCGAAATTCATATATGGCAACGAATTAAAGAATCAGATAAAGGTATTCACACCTTCATTTGGACGTATCCAGAACTTAATTCCAATAGAACACTCAGCTGCATCTCGCTCGGAAAAGATAAAAACATTTCATCTGGAGCAAATCAAGAACAAGTCTCGTATCTGTTTATGACCTTGAAAATCTGCCGTCTTTTGAATTCCAAAAATCCCACCACGCACACTTGCAGGACTGACACAATACCCACAAATGATAGTCCAACCTTTTCCCCTGTATTAAGCTTTTGTTTAGCAGCTGGAGGAGGTAGCCGTGGTTTTCGTCGGGAATGATTACTACGCCATCTATGGCCTAATGAATTCTGATTCAGCTGAGGGGAAGAGCGACGGGCTGCTGGCGGAGAAGTTAACGTAGGTGATGGGGGAGGAGGTGCTGGCGACGGAGTTGGAGGTGGAGGCGGAGGTGGCGGAGGGGGGGAAGGTGGAGGAGGAGGAGGAGGAGGAGGAGGAGATGGGGTGGAGAGAGAAAATGGAGGGGCAGAAAGAGAAGAGGGAGGGAGGGAGAAATGGGAATGGTGATTGGAATAAGATACAAAGGAATGGAGAGAATAAAGGTAAAAGCTGAAGAAAGCTAACGGAATGAAGGCGTAGACAGACCAAGGTAAGAGGTTTTTGAAGGTATTTGAACTTGGAGGCAACATCTGTAAAACTCTTCGTATTTCTTCGCCGATGAT